>CM016619.1:49341339-49966724 GCA_005393395.2 Gossypium australe
TTTGGCTTTAAAGCCTCACGCATGATCATCAATCACATTTCCCACTTATTCATACATCATAAGCATGGTCTTATAATCACAAGGTCATTCTCATAGGTATAACTTACTCTTTACCTTCTTACCAAAATTTGATCACATCCCGAGCACATTGCTCTTGAGTGTATACATACATATATTGCACTTAATCGTCACATATCACATATCGGACTCATTTCTCATGAGTTTCTCATATGTACCTGTATCACTCCATCACGTAACTTTAGCACTTTTTCCTTCTTGAACATAAACTTAGCTCTTACCCCATTGAACCACTTGGAATATCGAAGGATACCTGAACTCGTCATACACATAATAAGATGCCAATGCCCATATCCCAGATATGGTTTACATGGGATCACATGTCGATGTCGATGCCATATCCCAGATATGGTCTTATACGAGATCGTATATCGATGTCATGTCCCAGACATGGTCTTACATGATTTCATACCGAAGCCAGGTCCCAGACGTGGTCTTACACGGAGTCTCTCTTCGAGCCGATGCCATATCCTAGATATGGTATTACATGGGATCACTCTTCGATGCTGATGCCATATCCCCGATATGGTCTTACACGGGATCTCAATTCGGTGCCGAGGCTGTCCCAGATATGGTCTTACACGGGACCTTAATAATCCCATGTCATGACAATGGTATCCTTTCTATTCTTAAGGTTCACCGAGACTTCAACAAATATAACTTCATCATATTCATCATCGATACCTTATTAATCAACATCATAGAAATAATATACATTTCACAAAATGTCAAACATTTAAAATCATAATAACATGATGCTGAATTATTACACACAAACTTACCTCGACTTAAAATGGCGAAAGGGACCGAGTCGTCCAATATTCGTCTTTCCCCCGTTCTAAGTCTGAAACTCATTTTCTTTATCTAAAATATCACATTGACTTATTAGTATTATACTATTCAATTCAGTCCAAAAATCATATTATGGAAAAATTACATTTTGCCCCTAAACTTTGTCATATTTACACTTTTTTCCCTAGGCTCGTAAAATGATTTTTATTTAATTTCCTTGTATTTTAGGCCTAGCCAAACCATTTTAAGAACTATAGCAGTCCACAATTTGCATTCATTAACACATTTTCATACATTTTTTCAACTTTTACAAACTAGTCCTTTTATGCGATTCATCGAAAATCACTTAGTAAAGTCGTTTACTACACACTGAGCATTCATCTTCTACCATTAGACATAAAAGCACATGCATGTCATCCATGGGTAAATTTTTAAACACAAACCCTAGCTCAAAATAATGGTAGAAATAGCTAAACCGAGTTACGGGGATATCAAAAATGTAAAGAACATTAAAAACGGGCTTGGATGCACTTTCTATTGAGCTTGAAAGCTTGAAAACCCTAGCCATGGCTTTCCCCATGCTAAATTCGGCCAAGAAAGAAGATGGACAAGGGTTTTTTGGCTTTTATTTTGTCTTTTAGTCCATTAATTACCAAATTACCAAAATGCCCTTAACTTAAAAATATCCTATTTCACTTATCTCATGTCCATTTTTGCCTAACAATTTAACCAATGGTTTAATTACCATTAAGGACCTCCAATTTCCAATTCCATTGAAATTGGACACTTCTAACATGTGGAACTCAACTTTTGTACTATTTACAATTTAGTCCTTTTGACTAAATTGAGTGCCCAAACGTCGAAATATTCGAACGAAATTTTCACAAAATCTTTCCATGAAATCGTAGGCCATAAAATATATAAAAAATAAAATTTTCCTTGTCGAATTTGTGGCCCGAAAACCACTATTCCGACTAGGCCCAAATCAGGCTATTACATCCCGGAGCCAGAACTCACATTTGCTGAATTTAGCATACAGTTGCTTATTTCTCAAGGTTTGCAACACAATCCTCAAATGCTTGGCATGCTCAGACTCATCTCGTGAATATCATCAATGAAACACAACAACAAATCTGTCTAAATACGGTCTAAAGATCTGATTCATCAACATCCATAAAAATAGCAGGGGCATTAGTTAGTCCAAAAGGCATAACAAGGAATTCATAATGTATGTACCTTGTTCTGAACACAATTTTTGGCACATCTGAGTCTTTAACTCACAACTGATAATAACCCGATCTCAAATCAATCTTTGAAAACACTATTGCACCTTTCAACTGATCAAACAAATCATCTATTCTCAGCAATGGATACTTATTCTTTAACGTAATCTTATTGAGATGACGATAATCAATACACATTCTCATTGATCCATCTTTCTTCTTAACAAACAATACTGGCGCATCCCAAGGTGAAAAACTCGGTCGTGCAAAACCTTTATCTGTTAACTCTTACAACTGAGCTTTCAACTTTTTCAACTCTGTCGGAGCCATTCTATCCAGAGCTATAAATATCGGTGAAGTTGCCGGTACTAGTTCAATAGCAAACTCAACTTCTCTGACTGGTAGCAACCCTGACAATTCTTCTGGAAAAACATCCGAATATTCACAAACTACAGACACTGATTCAATCTTCTTTTCAAATACTTTGGTATCTAAAACATATGTTAAGTACGCTTCACACCTTTTCCCACATATCTCTGAGCCTACATTGATGAAATCACTATTGGAAACCCATTCGAGTCATCAGACTCAATCTGAAGAATTTCATTATTCTGACACTTCAATTCTATAGTCTTTCATCTACAGTTCACAACAGCATCATGTAGAGTCAACCAATCCATACCTAGAATTACATCGAACTCATCAATGGTAAAGCATCAAGTCAGCAAAAAAATAGTAACCCCGAGTCATTAAGGGATAGTTCTTGCATATTTTGTCAACTAGAACATACTTGCCTAGGGGTTCGATACTTTAATCATAAATTCATAAATTCAGTAATTTCAACAGGAAATTTCTTACTAGACACTAAATTCTCACAAACATACGAACGTGTCAATCCAGGGTCAATTAAAGTAATCACATTAGTGTCATAAAGAGAAAAGGTATCGGTAATAACATCTGGTGACGACGCTTCTTCGCGAGCGCGAATAGCGTAGGCTCTGGCAAGTGCTCTAGCCTCAGATCTCACAGTAGAGTCCCTTGTTGCCCCTCGACTACCACTTACATTCCTAGTATTTCTTGGTGGTCTTCCTTTAGTCGACATATTACTCGGTCTCACTGAGGTTTATCTTTCTCAACCATCCCAAGACAGTCTAATAAAATGATCTCGTGAACTACAACTGTAACAAGCTCTATTATTATTTTTTACCCAGCAATCTCTAAAATGCCGTCTTCCACACTGTTGACACTCGGGCTTGATGTCTTTTATGTTGCCAACACTTGATACTAATGTGGCTTGAGCTTTAGGGCTGGTGTATTGCCTTCCGCGATCTCTATTGGAATATCCCGCTGAAATGGTCGATCGGTTAAAATGATCTCTTGATTTCTTTGACGAGGAATGATAAGGTCTACTCATCGATCTCTTCCTCGAATCTCTTGCCTCTGAATCAACCTTTCTCTTTTCTTGATTAAAGTCTTCGGCTTTGCAAGCTCGGTCATCTAACACAACAAATTTTTCAAATCTAATATCCGGCTAGAAGTTTAATATCTTCGTTCAACCCGTCAACAAAACCGTTTGCACATAATCTCTTTGGTAGAACATACTCCTGAGCATACTTGCTCAACCGTACAAATTCTCTCTCGTACTCAGTTACATTCATGCTGCCTTGTTTCAGTTCTAAAAACTCTTTGTGTTTTTATCCAGAAATCGTTGGCTTATATATTTCTTTCGGAACTTGGTCTGAAAGAACTCCCAAGTGATTCTTTCTCTTGGCACCATAGACACCAAGGAATTCCACCATTGATATGCGGTGTCTCTCAATAAGAAAACAACACACTTCAAACATTCAATTGGCATACATGAAAGTTCATCAAACACTCGGATAGATTTTCAAGCCAAAACTCGGCTCTTTTAGGATCATCATCAACATTAGCTATGAGCTTTTCAGCTACGTGTTACGGATCTTATCAACTGGAGGCTTGTTCAATCTTAAAAGCTCGACTCCTTGAGGAGCTACGGGTAGGTTGGGGATTAGGAGGGGGTGGAGGTTGTTGAGCAGCCGGGTTTGTACGAATGTATTGAGTGAACACTCGTTCATCATTTGGAAGAAGGCTTCTTTAGCCTCTCCTCCCTGACTGCCCGTTACGGGTCTAGAATCAGACGGTGCTATCCCTTGAGTGGGAGCAGGCGCATTACTATCAACCTCATCAGCTATAGCTCGATTGGGATCCATTTGCTATATGAAAAACACATTTTCAAATGTCAGGAGTCATCACACTATCACAGTTTACATGTGGCATGTATAGCTAGACTCTCACACACGCTACATTAGTCCTAGAATCGACTAAATCATAGCTCTGATACCAATTTATGTAACACTCCTCACCCGTATTCAATGTCGGAATAGGGTTACGGAGCATTACTGAACTATAACATTTAAACATACTTTCACAACATTCAATCAATACATGTAATCACATTCAATTCAATTACTTTGTTCCTAATACGAGCCTACAAGGCCTAAAAATACATTGGAAATGTTCGGGATGAAACTGATACACGGGGAATTTTTTAACACTTATAATTTTTTCTTTAAAATAGGGGACACACGCCCGTGTGACCATACGTCCACCAGACATGCCCGTGTCAAAGGCCGTGTAAACATTCGAAATGGAAGCACATGGCGTGCCCAGTCCGTGTCCTACTCGTGTCCAAAGTGAGGTTATTGACTTGGGTCATACTAACTTGTGTCACATGGTCGATCACAGTTTCGTGTGTGAGGCCGTGTGGAGCATACTAACTTCATTTTAATTTTAACACCAGGGGACACATGGCCGTGTATCATGATCGAGTGTCACACACGGCTGAGACACACGACCGTGTTTCTGCCCGTGTGGACAAAAATAAGCTATTACCAAGCCATTTTGCTACCCCATTTGATACACACTTTCACCTATACATATGGCACCAAAACAAATCATAATAGGCAACCTAAAACAACCAAATAAAATATATAATTCCTACTATTTCATCTAAGCATTCTTTAGCCTAAACCTCAATCACAACATCATCAATTTATCAACCATTTCCAAGCAACATTAACCACACCACAAAATAGCATAAGCACATCTATAAACATTTACCAAACATATATCATTTTGTACCAATTCACAATCATGATCCTAATTCCACAACCTCATAATAAGTCAGATTTATATGCACATACACTAGGCTCAACATACCAAAACAAGCCAACTTTCATGGTTATATACACAAACCAAACATATACATTTACAAGCCATCTCAAATGGTAAAACTCACTACCAAAACATAACCAACATTACCATAATTCTTATACATGCCATATGACCAAACCATAAGCTCAAAAGTACCAATGTGATAGTTGGATAGTGTGACGATGTCTTCGACGATCCTCGAATTCGAGCTAGCTTTGATTTCACTATAAAACACGGAAAAAATAAACAAAGTAAGCTATAAAGCTTAGTAAGCTCGTATAAAGTAAATTCAATAATTCATGATTACTAACAGACCTTCCTCATACTCATATGCTTATGTACAAATTCATAACTTCTTCTATTTAAAGCTAATACTTTCCATGTACATACCTGTACAAATTCAAACAAGTTCATACCTATTCGAATACTGTCGAATACTCGATATCTCGCATACTAAGTGCCAATACATAGTCGAAGCTATTTAATCTCGCACACTAAGTGCCATATATAGTCGAAGCTATCTCGATTTCGCACACTAAGTGCCATATAACCAAAGCTATTTTGAATCGCACATTAAGTGCTATATAACCGAAGCTATTTGAATCGCACACTAAGTGCCTTATATATCTGAATCATTGTCAAACATGACTATAATCTCATATACACAATTTATGCAATATCAAAGCATTTAAAACATAATTATAACAATGCTTATTACATACAAACTTACCTCAAATGTGAAAATGACTAAATAGGTTGATTAGTCGATCACTTTAGATTTCCCTCGGTCTAGGTCTGAATTCCACTTTCTTGATCTATATAATATCAAATTCAACTCATTTAATCATTTATTTATTCAATTTAGTCTAAATTTCACTTTAGGACATTTTTACACAATTGCCCCTAATATTTCACATCTTTTACATTTTAGTCCTTATTACACAAAATCACAAATTCATGAAATTTCAAAACACCCATGCTTAGCCGAATTACTCTTATGCCCCTAGAAACCAATGCTTTTCATTTATTTCACATTTTAACCATAAATTTTTAACATTTCTCAATTTAATCCCTATTGCATTTTCACTAAAAATCACTTAACAAAACTTGTATAACTCACAATCAACATTCATAATCTATCAAGAAACTTCAAAATACAAGCTTATTCATCAATGGAAACATTCAAAATATTTAATAGTTTTGCAAATTAGCCCTGGGCTGTTTGAACTAAGCTGCAACGATCTCAAAACATAGAAATCATAAAAATGGGACAAAAACGGACTTACAATTGAGCTAGGAGTTGGTCGAATGCTTCAAACCCTAACAATGGTTTTCTCCTTTGTTAAATTCCACTTTTAGCATGAACATGGACAAAAATTATGACTTTGTTTCGTTTTAATTAATGTTATTCACCAAATTACAATTAACCTTACTAATTAACATTAACAACATATAATGGTTGTCCATAATTGTCCACTCATGCTATTAATGGTCTAATTACAACATAAGGACCTTGAATTTAAGGTTCTATAGCTATTTAATACTTTTAGCTATTAGAACATCAATTTTGCACTTTACGCTATTTAGTCCTTTTTATCAAATTGACCATTTAAACAATAAAATTCGTAACGAAATTTTCACAATCATTCAATCATGCAGTAAACATTAAAATAATAATAAAATAATATTTTGACCTTAGATTTGTGGTTCCAAAACCACTATTCTAATTTGACTAAAACGGGCTGTTACAACCACTCTACCGTTAAACTCCCTTTACCTCCCTAACAGTAGTCCTAAGTGGTAAAATTCAAAGTCATTTTAGTAAGTAATTGTAACATCCCGAAATTGGGCCTAGTAGGATTGGGCCCAATGGGCCTTGGGCGTAAGGGTGTTTAAATTTATGGGAATTTGAGAATGACATTATTTCAAGTGGGACTTATTAGTAAGGTGATTTTGAATGTTACGGAGTTCTATGGAGTTTCGAGTTCGAGTTGGGCCTTAGTGAAAGTTTGTGTTTAAGCCTATTAAGGAGAGATAGTAAGAGGCATCAAAGTTTATGGAAATAAGTGAGTAAATTTTTAACATAAATGAACTATTGGTAAAGAGGTTATGGCATCAAGTGGAGAGCATGGAGGGAAGGTTCAAATCCCATCTTTTGCAAATTTTGGATTTATTTTTGTGTGCTCTTCCAAGTGTCAACCATGACATATTAAAGGAAAGAAATAAAAGAAAATGAAATGATGACTAAAAGATAAGGTAAGGAGGAAAACAAGGAAAAAGAAAGGAAAAGAAATAAAAGAAAAAGAATAATAAAGAAGTGGGAAAATAATAATGATGGAATTTGAAATAATGGAGTAGGTGAAAACAAAATATAATGATGGGATTTGAAATGTAATAGAGTAGGTGAGAAAATATCAGCCATGGGAGGGCTTTGAAAGCTTGAAAATTTCAGCAACTCATTTTCTCTCAAGTAAGTGATTTTGATGGCTTTAGTTGATAATTTTGTATTTTTGGAACCCCCAAAGCTTAAGCTAGCTAATGAGGGGACTATTTGTAATATGGTTGAGAGTCTAGGGACTTGTCATGAGAGATTTTATGCTGGTTGCAAGGTCTCGAAGTACTTTATCAAAGGTTCAATCGAAAAACCATCCCTCATAATAGGTGACTCGGATTTTTGGTGTCGCGGAGAGCATCGCGTTACGGATTCCGAATAAGGTGTGTAATCTCATACCCTTCCATATACATATCTGAAATGGTGTGTAATCTCACACTTCTCTGAAGGTTTGTACGAAATGCTGTTAATCGGTCGAAATACCAAAGAAAACCAAAAATCGGCATCCGTGGTCACTCGGGCGTGCGTATGATCGTAGTGGTAATCGTATTTCGTAATAAAATAGTTTCGGTTAGAAGCAGTGACGTGTTTTTGAAAATCACTGAAAATGGGAGAAAAGGATTAGAAAGTGAATAAGATACCAAATTAAAGCTTACTGTGTCTATTTTATATGGACGAAATAGAGAAGGAAAAGGAATTTTTATTCTGAGATATCTTGATTTTAGTGAGACTGGTTTGATTAATTCGGGGTTCACTGATCTTTTTGGAAAAAAATCATATAAGAGAGGTCAATCATTGGACAGTGAAACAAGGGAAACTTTAAGGAATAAACTGTACTAAATGGCTAAACCAAAAATTCTGGAAAATTACAGTAAGAAGATATATGAGTCTAGTTTCAAGGAAATTTTACGGATCTAAATTTCGAGTTTCCTAACTCGAGTTATAGTCAATTTAGTCGTATGACGCAGATGGACAATTTTAAATTTTTATGCCCAAATTAGTAGTTAAGTCCAGAATTGCGAAATTACCCTGTTTGGGCCTAAAATAGATTTTTGACCCAATAGTTCCGAAGAACCCAAATAATTCTGTGCCACTCGAGGCAATAGTAGGCCTTCGGAAACACCGTTGAATATGAAATTACCGAATTACCTTGGAGGGTAAATTACCAAATTTACCTTTGGAAGGTAATTACCGAATTACCCTTGGTGGGTAAAATTTTTGAATTTCCCTTAGAGAGTAAATTACCGAATTACCTTGGAGGGTAAATTACCGAATTTACTATTGGAAGGTAAATTACCGAATTACCCTTGGTGGGTAAAATTTCTGAATTTCCCTTAGAGAGTAAATTACCGAATTACCCTTGGAGGGTAAATTACCGAATTTACTATTGGAAGGTAAATTACCGAATTACCCTTGGTGGGTAAAAATTCTGTTACCCTTGGAGGGTAAATTATTGAATTACCTTGGAGAGTAAATTACCGAATTTACCTTTGGAAGGTAAATTACCGAATTACCCTTGATGGGTAAAATTTCTGAATTTCCCTTGAAGGGTAAATTACCGAATTACCCTTGGAGAGTAAATTACCGAATTTACCTTTGGAAGTAAATTACCGAATTACCCTTGGTGGGTAAATTTCTGAATTTCCCTTAGAGAGTAAATTACCGAATTACCCTTGGAGGGTAAATTACGAATTTACTATTGGAAGGTAAATTACCGAATTACCCTTGGTGGGTAAAAATTCTGAATTACCCTTGGAGGGTAAATTATCGAATTACCCTTGGAGAGTAAATTACCGAATTTACCTTTGGAAGGTAAATTACGAATTACCCTTGGTGGGTAAAATTTCTGAATATCCCTTAGAGGGTAAATTACCGAATTACCCTTGGAGAATAAATTACCGAATTTTGGAATGTAAATTACCGAATTACCCTTGGAGGGTAAATTCGGTAATTTACTCTCCAAGGGTAATTCGGTAATTTACCCTCCAAGGGAATTCAGAAATTTTACCCACCAAGGGTAATTCAGTAATTTACCTTCCAAAGGTAAATTCGGTAATTTACTCTCCAAGGGTAATTCGATAATTACCCTCCAAGGGTAATTCAGAATTTTTACCCACCAAGGGTAATTCGGTAATTTACCTTCCAATAGTAAATTCGGTAATTTACCCTCCAAGGGTAATTCGATAATTTACTCTCTAAGGGAAATTCAGAAATTTACCCACCAAGGGTAATTCAGTAATTTACCTTCCAAAGGTAAATTCGGTAATTTACTCTCCAAGGGTAATTCGGTAATTTACCCTCCAAGGGAAATTCAGAAATTTTACCCACCAAGGGTAATTCGGTAATTTACCTTCCAAAGGTAAATTCGGTAATTTACTCTCCAAGGGTAATTCGATAATTTACCCTCCAAGGGTAATATAGAATTTTTACCCACCAAGGGTAATTCGGTAATTTACCTTCCAATAGTAAATTCGGTAATTTACCCTCCAAGGGTAATTCGGTAATTTACTCTCTAAGGGAAATTCAGAAATTTTACCCACCAAGGGTAATTCGGTAATTTACCTTCCATAGTAAATTCGGTAATTTACCTCCAAGGGTAATTCGGTAATTTACTCTAAGGGAAATTCAAAAATTTTACCCACCAAGGGTAATTCGGTAATTTACCTTCCAAAGGTAAATTTGGTAATTTACCCTCCAAGGGTAATTCGGTAATTTCATATTCAACGGTGTTTCCGAAGGCCTACTATTGCCTCGAGTGGCACAGAATTCTATTTGGGTCTCTTCGGAACTATTGGGTCAAAAATCATTTTAGGCCCAAACAGGGTAATTTCGCAATTCTGGACTTAACTACTAATTTGGGCAAAAATTTAAAATTGTCCATCTGCGTCATACCGACTAAATTGACTATAACTCGAGTTAGGAAACTCGAAATTTAGATCCGTAAAATTTCCTTGAAACTAGACTCATATCTCTTCTTACTGTAATTTCCAGAATTTTGGTTTAGCCATTTAGTACAGTTTATTCCTTAAAGTTTCCCTTGTTTCACTGTCCAATGATTCTGACCTCTCTTATATGATTTTTTTCCAAACAGATCAGTGAACCCCGAAGTTAATCAAAACCAGTCTCACTAAAATCAAGATATCTCAGAATATAAATTCCTTTTCCTTCTCTATTTCGTCCATATTAAAATAGACACAGTAAGCTTTAATTTGGTATTATTCACTTTCTAATTCCTTTTCTCCCATTTTCAGTGATTTTTCAAAAACACGTCACTGCTTCTAACCGAAACTATTTTATTACGAAATACGATTACCACTACGATCAGCACGCCCGAGTGACCACGGATGCCGATTTTGGTTTCTTTGGTATTTCGACCGATTAACAGCATTTCGTACAACCTTCAGAGAAGTGTGAGATTACACACCATTTCAGATATGTATATGGAAGGGTATGAGATTACACACCTTATTCGGAATCCGTAACGCGATGCTCTCCGCGACACCAAAAATCCGAGTCACCTATTATGAGGGATAGGTTTTCGATTGAACCTTTGATAAAGTACTTCGAGACCTTGCAACCAGCATAAAATCTCATGACAAGTCCCTAGACTCTCAACCATATTACAAATTAGTCCCTCATTAGCTAGCTTAAGCTTTGGGGTTCCAAAAATACAAAAATTATCAACTAAAGCCATCAAAATCACTTACTTGAAGAGAAAATGAGTTGCTGAAATTTTCAAGCTTTCAAAGCCCTCCCATGGCTGATATTTTCTCACCTACTCTATTACATTTCAAATCCCATCATTATATTTTGTTTTCACCTACTCCATTATTTCAAATTCCATCATTATTATTTTCCCACTTCTTTATTATTCTTTTTCTTTTATTTCTTTTTCCTTCTTTTCCTTGTTTTCCTCCTTACCTTATCTTTTTAGTCATCATTCATTTTTCTTTTATTTCTTTCCTTTAATAATGTCATGGTTGACACTTGGAAGAGCACACAAAAATAAATCCAAATTTGCAAAAGATGGGATTTGAACCCCTTCCCTCCATGCTCTCCACTTGATGCCATAACCTCTTTACCAATAGTTCATTTATGTTAAAAATTTACTCACTTATTTCCATAAACTTTGATGCCTCTTACTATCTCTCCTTAATAGGCTTAAACACAAACTTTCACTAAGGCCCAACTCGAACTCGAAACTCCATAGAACTCCGTAACATTCTAAAATCACCTTACTAATAAGTCCCACTTGAAATAATGTCATTCTCAAATTCCCATAAATTTTAAACACCCTTACGCCCAAGGCCCATTGGGCCCAATCCTACTAGGCCCAATTTCGGGATGTTACAATTACTTACTAAAATGACTTTGAATTTTACCACTTAGGACTACTGTTAGGGAGGTAATGGAGTTTAACGGTAGAGTGGTTGTAACAGCCCGTTTTTAGTCAAATTAGAATAGTGGTTTTGGAACCACAAATCTAAGGTCAAAATATTATTTTATTATTATTTTAATGTTTACTGCATGATGAATGATTGTGTGAAAATTTCGTTACGAAATTTTATTGTTTAAATGGTCAATTTGATAAAAAGGACTAAATAGCGTAAGTGCAAAAATTGATGTTCTAATAGCTAAAAGTATTAATAGCTATAGAACCTTAAATTCAAGGTCCTTATGTTGTAATTAGACCATTAATAGCATGAGTGGACAATTATGGACAACCATTATATGTTGTTAATGTTTAATTAGTAAGGTTTATTGTAATTTGGTGAATAACATTAATTAAAACGAAACAAAGTCATAATTTTTGTCCATGTTCATGCTAAAAGTGGAATTTAACAAAGGAAAAACCATTGTTAGGGTTTGAAGCATTCGACCAACTCCTAGCTCAATTGTAAGTCCGTTTTTGTCCCATTTTTTTATGATTTCTATGTTTTTGAGATCGTTGCAGCTTAGTTCAACTAGCCCAAGGGCTAATTTGCAAAACTATTAAATATTTTGAATGTTTCCATTGATGAATAGCTTGTATTTTGAAGTTTCTTGATAGATTATGAATGTTGATTGTGAGTTATACAAGTTTTTAAGTGATTTTAGTGAAAATGCAATAGGGATTAAATTGAGAAATGTTAAAAATTTATGGTTAAAATGTGAAATAAATGAAAAGCATTGGTTTCTAGGGGCATAAGAGTAATTCGGCTAAGCATGGGTGTTTTGAAATTTCATGAATTTGTGATTTTGTGTAATAAGGACTAAATGTAAAAGATGTGAAATATTAGGGGCAATTGTGTAAAAATGTCCTAAAGTGAAATTTAGACTAAATTGAATAAATAAATGATTAAATGAGTTGAATTGATATTATATAGATCAAGAAAAGTGGAATTCAGACCTAGACCGAGGGAATCTAAAGTGATCGACTAATCAACCTATTTAGTCATTTTCACATTGAGGTAAGTTTGTATGTAATAAGCATTGTTATAATTATGTTTTAAATGCTTTGATATTGCATAAATTGTGTATATGAGATTATAGTCATGTTTGACAATGATTCAGATATATAAGGCACTAGTGTGCGATTCAAAATAGCTTCGGTTATATATAGCACTTAATGTGCGATTCAAAATAGCTTTGGTTATATATGGCACTTAGTGTGCGAAATCGAGATAGCTTCGACTATATATGGCACTTAGTGGCGAGATTAAATAGCTTCGACTATGTATTGGCACTTAGTATGCGAGATATCGAGTATTCGACAGTATTCGAATAGGTATGAACTTGTTATGAATTTGTACAGGATGTACATGGAAAGTATTAGCTTTAAATAGAAGAAGTTATGAATTTGTACATAAGCTATGAGTAAGTATGAGGAAGGTCTGTTAGTAATCATGAATTATTGAATTTACTTTATACGAGCTTACTAAGCTTTATAGCTTACTTTGTTTATTTTTTCCGTGTTTTATAGTGAAATCAAAGCTAGCTCGAATTCGAGGATCGTCGAAGACATCGTCACACTATCCAACTATCACATTGGTACTTTGAGCTTATGGTTTGGTCATATGGCATGTATAAGAATTATGGTAATGTTGGTTATGTTTTGGTAGTGAGTTTTACCATTTGAGATGGCTTGTAAATGTATATGTTTTGGTTTGTGTATATAACCATGAAAGTTGGCTTGTTTTGGTATGTTTGAGCCTAGTGTATGTGCATATAAATCTATGACTTATATTATGAGGTTGTGGAAATTAGGATCATGATTGTGAATTGGTACAAATGATATATGTTGGTAAATGTTTATAGATGTGCTTATGCTTTTGTGGTGTGGTTAATGTTGCTTGGAAATGGTTGATAAATTGATGATGTTGTGATTGAGGTTTAGGCTAAAGAATGCTTAGATGAAATAGTAGGAATTATATATTTTATTTGGTTGTTTTAGGTTGCCTATTATGATTTGTTTTGGTGCCATATGTATAGGTGAAAGTGTGTATCAAATGGGGGTAGCAAAATGGCTTGGTAAATAGCTTATTTTTGTCACACGGGCAGAAACACGGTCGTGTGTCTCAGCCGTGTGTGACACTCGATCATGATACACGGCCATGTCCCCTGGTGTTAAAATTAAAATGAAGTTAGTATGCTCCACACGGCCTCACACACGAAACTGTGATCGACCATGTGACCACAAGTTAGTATGACCCAAGTCAATAACCTCACTTTGGACACGAGGTAGGACACGGACTGGGACACGGCCATGTGCTTCCATTTCGAATGTTTACACGGCCTTTGACACGGGCATGTCTGGTGGACGTATGGTCACACGGGCGTGTGTCCCCTATTTTAAAGAAAAAAAATTATAGTGTTAAAAAATTCCCCGTGTTATCAGTTTCATCCCGAACATTTCCAATGTATTTTTAGGCCTTGTAGGCTCGTATTAGGAACAAAGTAATTGAAATTGAATGATGATTACATGTATTGATTGAATGTTTGTGAAAGTATGTTTAAATGTGTTATAAGTTCAGTAATGCTCCGTAACCCTATTCCGACATTGAATACGGGTGAGGAGTGTTACATAAATTGGTATCAGAGCTATGATTTAGTCGATTCTAGGACTAATGTAGCGTGTGTGAGAGTCTAGCTATACATGCCACATGTAAACTGTGATAGTGTGATGACTCCTGACATTTGAAAATGTGTTTTCATATAGCAAATGGATCCAATCGAGCTAGCTGATGAGGTTGATAGTAATGCGCCTGCTCCCACTCAAGGGATAGCACCGTCTGATTCTAGACCCGTAACGGGCAGTCAGGGAGGAGAGGCTAAAGAAGCCTTCCAAATGATGAACGAGTGTTCACTCAATACATTCGTACAAACCCGGCTGCTCAACAACCTCCACCCCTCCTAATCCCCACCTGTACCCGTAGCTCCTCAAGGAGTCGAGCTTTTAAGATTGACAAGCCTCCAGTTGATAAGATCCGTAAACACGTAGCTGAAAAGCTCATAGCTAATGTTGATGATGATCCTAAAAGAGCCGAGTTTTGGCTTGAAAATACTATCGAGTGTTTGATGAACTTTCATGTATGCCAATTGAATGTTTGAAGTGTGTTGTTTTCTTATTGAGAGACACCGCATATCAATGGTGGAATTCCTTGGTGTCTATGGTGCCAAGAGAAAGAATCACTTGGGAGTTCTTTCAGACCAAGTTCCGAAAGAAATATATAAGCCAACGATTTCTGGATAAAAAACACAAAGAGTTTTTAGAACTGAAACAAGGCAGCATGAATGTAACTGAGTACGAGAGAGAATTTGTACGGTTGAGCAAGTATGCTCAGGAGTATGTTTTACCAAAGAGATTATGTGCAAACGGTTTGTTGACGGGTTGAACGAAGATATTAAACTTCTAGCCGGGATATTAGATTTGAAAAAATTGTTGTGTTAGATGACCGAGCTTGCAAAGCCGAAGACTTTAATCAAGAAAAGAGAAAGGTTGATTCAGAGGCAAGAGATTCGAGGAAGAGATCGATGAGTAGACCTTATCATTCCTCGTCAAAGAAATCAAGAGATCATTTTAACCGATCGACCATTTCAGGGATATTCCAATAGAGATCGCGGAAGGCAATACACCAGCCCTAAAGCTCAAGCCACATTAGTATCAAGTGTTGGCAACATAAAAGACATCAAGCCCGAGTGTCAACAGTGTGGAAGACGGCATTTTAGAGATTGCTGGGTAAAAAATAATAATAGAGCTTGTTACAGTTGTAGTTCACGAGATCATTTTATTAAAGACTGTCTTGGATGGTTGAGAAAGATAAACCTCAGAATGTGAGACCGAGTAATATGTCGACTAAAGGAAGACCACCAAAAATACTAGGAATGTAAGTGGTAGTCGAGGGGCAACAAGGGACTCTACTGTGAGATCTGAGGCTAGAGCACTTGCCAGAGCCTACGCTATTCGCGCTCGCGAAGAAGCGTCGTCACCAGATGTTATTACCGATACCTTTTCTCTTTATGACACTAATGTGATTACTTTAATTGACCCTGGATTGACACGTTCGTATGTTTGTGAGAATTTAGTGTTAGTAAGAAATTTCCTGTTGAAATTACTGAATTTATGAATTTATGATTAAAGTATCGAACCCCTTAGGCAAGTATGTTCTAGTTGACAAAATATGCAAAACTATCCCTTAATGACTCGGGGTTACTATTTTTTTGCTGACTTGATGCTTTTACCATTTGATGAGTTCGATGTAATTCTAGGTATGGATTGGTTGACTCTACATGATGCTGTTGTGAACTGTAGATGAAAGACTATGAATTGAAGTGTCAGAATAATGAAATTCTTCAGATGAGTCTGATGACTCGAATGGGTTTCCAATAGTGATTTCATCAATGTAGGCTCAGAGATATGTGGGAAAAGGTGTGAAGGTACTTAACAATGTTTTAGATACCAAAGTATTTGAAAAGAAGATTGAATCAGTGTCTGTAGTTTGTGAATATTCGGATGTTTTTCCAGAAGAATTGTCAGGGTTGCTACCAGTCAGAGAAGTTGAGTTGCTATTGAACTAGTACCGGCAACTTCACCGATATTTATAGCTCTGTATAGAATGGCTCCGACAGAGTTGAAAAAGTGAAAGCTCAGTTGTAAGAGTTAACAGATAAAGGTTTTGCACGACCGAGTTTTTTCACCTTGGGATGCGCCAGTATTGTTTGTTAAGAAGAAAGATGGATCAATGAGAATGTGTATTGATTATCGTCATCTCAATAAGATTACGTAAAGAATAAGTATCCATTGCTGAGAATAGATGATTTGTTTGATCAGTTGAAAGGTGCAATAGTGTTTTCAAGATTGATTTGAGATCGGGTTATTATCAGTTTGTGAGTTAAAGACTCAGATGTGCCAAAAATTGTGTTCAGAAACAAGGTACATACATTATGAATTCCTTGTTATGCCTTTGGACTAACTAATGCCCCTCTATTTTTATGGATTTGATGAATCAGATCTTTAGACCGTATTTAGACAGATTTGTTGTTGTGTTCATTGATGATATTCACGAGATGAGTCTGAGCATGCCAAGCATTTGAGGATTGTGTTGCAAACCTTGAGAAATAAGCAACTGTATGCTAAATTCAGCAAATGTGAGTTCTGGCTCCGGGATGTAATAGCCGATTTTGGGCCTAGTCGGAATAGTGGTTTTCGGGCCACAAATTCGACAAGGAAAATTTATTTTATTATATTTTTATGGCCTACGATTTCATGGAAAGATTTTGTGAAAATTTCGTTCGAATATTTCGACGTTTGGGCACTCAATTTAGTCAAAAGGACTAAATTGTAAATAGTACAAAAGTTGAGTTCCACATGTTAGAAGTGTCCAATTTCAATGGAATTGGAAATTGGAGGTCCTTAATGGTAATTAAACCATTGGTTAAATTGTTAGGCAAAAATGGACATGAGATAAGTGAAATAGGATATTTTTAAGTTAAGGGCATTTTGGTAATTTGGTAATTAAATGGACTAAAAGACAAAATAAAAGCCAAAAACCCTTGTCCATCTTCTTTCTTGGCCGAATTTAGCATGGGGAAAGCCATGGCTAGGGTTTTCAAGCTTTCAAGCTCAATAGAAAGTGCATCCAAGCCCGTTTTTAATGTTCTTTACATTTTTGATATCCCCGTAACTCGGTTTAGCTATTTCTACCATTATTTTGAGCTAGGGTTTGTGTTTAAAAATTTACCCATGGATGACATGCATGTGCTTTTTGTCTAATGGTAGAAGATGAATGCTCAGTGTGTAGTAAACGACTTTTACTAAGTGATTTTCGATGAAATCGCATAAAAGGACTAGTTTGTAAAAGTTGAAAAATGTATGAAAATGTGTTAATGAATGCAAATTGTGGACTGCTATAGTTCTTAAAATGGTTTGGCTAGGCCTAAAATACAAGGAAATTAAATAAAAATCATTTTACGAGCCTAGGGAAAAAAGTGTAAATATGACAAAGTTTAGGGGCAAAAATGTAATTTTTCCATAATATGATTTTGGACTGAATTGAATAGTATAATAACTTAATAAGTCAAATGTGATATTTTAGATAAAGAAAATGAGTTTCAGACTTAGAACGGGGGAAAGACGAATATTGGACGACTCGGTCCCTTTCGCCATTTTAAGTCGAGGTAAGTTTGTGTGTAATAATTCAGCATCATGTTATTATGATTTTAATGTTTGACATTTTGTGAAATGTATATTATTTCTATGATGTTGATTAATAAGGTATCGATGATGAATATGATGAAGTTATATTTTGTTGAAGTCTCGGTTGAACCTTAAGAATAGAAAGGATACCATTGTCATGACATGGGATTATTAAGGTCCCCGTGTAAGACCATATCTGGGACATGGCCTCGGCACCGAATTGAGATCCCGTGTAAGACCATATCGGGGATATGGCATCAGCATCGAAGAGTGATCCCATGTAATACCATATCTAGGATATGGCATCGGCATCGAAGAGAGACTCCGTGTAAGACCACGTCTGGGACCTGGCTTCGGTATGAAATCATGTAAGACCATGTCTGGGACATGACATCGATATACGATCTCGTATAAGACCATATCTGGGATATGGCATCGACATCGACATGTGATCCCATGTAAGACCATATCTGGGATATGGCATTGGCATCTTATTATGTGTATGACGAGTTCAGGTATCCTTCGATATTCCAAGTGGTTCAATGGGGTAAGAGCTAAGTTTATGTTCAAGAAGGAAAAGTGCTAAAGTTACGTGATGGAGTGATACAGGTACATATGAGAAACTCATGAGAAATGAGTCCGATATGTGATATGTGACGATTAAGTGCAAATATATGTATGTATACACTCAAGAGCAATGTGCTCGGGATGTGATCAAATTTTGGTAAGAAGGTAAATGAGTAAGTTATACCTATGAGAATGACCTTGTGATTATAAGACCATGCTTATGATGTATGAATAAGTGGGAAATGTGATTGATGATCATGCGTGAGGCTTTAAAGCCAAATTAAATTGAGAAATGAAATGTTCAAGTCTTTATTGTTGATGTATAGGTTAATTGGCCAATGAATGGCTTGTAAATATTTGATGATAACTAGCTATTGGAATGGCTAACTATGGATATAATTTAGTGTTATGTGTGTAAATGAGAATTAATTCAAAGAAAACATGATAGAGTAAAATTAGCAACAAAACAGTTTGGACAGCAGCAGTTGTATCACTTTGAAAATTCACCAAAAATGATGGAAATTGAATTAAAAGTTGAACAAGACATGAAATTAAAGCTTATTGAGTCTATTTTTGTATAAAATAAACGATGTAAGCAAAAGAATTTCATATTATGAGATATTTGAATTTTTTATAAGATAGGGTCAGAGTGATGTTGTAATCCCCTATTCTGACTTGGGAAATTCATTAAAAATTGTACAAAAATAATCAAGGGATAAAATTTATATTCTTGAATTTCTTAATGAGTATATTTTCAAGATAAATAAACGGGAACGTCATTCGAGTTCTGTACCACAAGAAAATAAATATTTAGTTAAGAGGGGTCAGAACTATCGGACAGTGAAACATGGGAGACTTAAAGAATAAATTGTACTGATTGCCTGAACCAAAAATTCTAGAAATTTTATGGTAAAAAGATATGTGAGTCTAGTTTCAAGAAAGGATCTTAATTTGGAGTTCCGTAGCTCCGGATAAAAATAATTTAGTGACTGTAACGCGAGTAGATAGCTCAAGATGGACATAAATGAATTGTGAAATTTTATGCAATTATGAATGTATTACCTTGAGAACATATTGTGAGAATTAGTGAAAAACATGCTAATAAGTTGCTTATTATTTGCATACAAACTTACTAAGCATTGTAGCTTAATCCACTTCCTTTCTCATATCTTATAGGGTTCTATGCTAGCTCAAGTTGGAGATCGCTGGAGATGCTATCACACTATCAAGCTATCATTGTGGGGTAAAAATGAATACAAACCCCTTAAGTTTATGGCATGTATAGGGACTTAGTCAATTGTGTATGTGTCATTTGATTTGGCCAAATGTGTTGGTTCATAATGGTAATATGATTCATTTTGTATATGGCTATAAGATGTGGCTCATATTGGTTAATGAGTTGTAATGCCTATTTATATGTGTGTGCTTATACTAAAGGTTTCATCCGATGTGGTTATGAGTGTTTGATATAGATGGAATGAGGATGTGTTGATGATAATCATGGCATGAAAGTTTGATAAGTTTAAGCTAGGCAAAGTATGGTGCCTTATGCATGAATAAGATTTTATGAATTCGTTATGATCATGACTTGTTTGATGATGTTTAAGTGCTCAATTATGCCATGAAAGATGCTATTGAAGTTGTGTTTCAGTATGTGCAAATGAAGGTGCCAATTGGTTTGGTAAATAGCCATTTTTTTGGCCACACGGGTAGAGACACGGCCACGTGTCTCAGCTGTGTGGAGGACACGACCCCGGGACTTGGGCGTGTGCCTAGGGCGTGTGAAGTCTGCATTTATTTTACGGAATTTAATTCGCCACACGGCCTAAGCACACGAGCGTGTGACTTGACCGTGTGACCCTATTTTGTTGATGACGTCATAAACAGATAGTTACACGGGCTGAGGACATGGGCCTGTGTGACCACACGGCCTACCCACACGAGCGTGTCCCAAGCCACACAGGCGTGTCACCCCTGTTTTGATGAAAAATTTTCTAAGTCTTCTTAAAGTTTCCTAAGTTCTCGTTTAGTCTCGAACAGTTCCCAATGATTATTTTGGGCCTCGTGGGCTCGTATAAGGGACGATTTGCATGTGAATGAGTGATTTTAAATAGAATGAAATTTTATAGCTCAGTTTTGTATAAATGTTTATGTTTAAGTCCAGCAATGCCTCGTATCCTGTCCCGGCGTCAGACACGGGTAAGGGGTGTTACACGGGAAGTTGGATTTTTTGGACACAATGTTTCTACAGAAGGCATAGAGTTGACCCAAGCAAGATATCTACAATTATTAACTGGAAACCACCTAGAAATGTATCTGAGGCCAGAAGCTTTCTGGATTGGTTGGTTATTATCAACTCTTCGTTAAATGGTTTTCGATGATTGTTACATCGATGACCAGATTGTTACAGAAAGATGTAAAGTTTGAATGGTCCAAAATGTTAACAAAGCTTCGATCAATTGAAAGCATTGTTAACTGAAGCACTAGTGTTGGTTCAACCTGAATCGGGTAAATAATTTGAGATTTACAACGACGCATCATTGAACGGTTTAGGTTGTGTGTTGATGCAAGAAGGAAAAGTGATAGCTTATGCTTCTAGGTAGTTGAAACCGCATGAGAAGAACTATCCAACGCACGATTTGGAGTTGGAAGCTATATCTTTGCATTGAAAATTTGGCGTCATCATTTGTACGGTGAAAAATGTCATATCTTTACTGATCATAAAAGCTTAAAATATATTATGACTCAGAAAGATTTGAATTTGTGACAATGGAGATGGCTCGAGTTATTGAAAGATTACAAGTTAGTGATTGATTATCACCTGGGAAAAGCAAATGTAGTCGCTGATGCTTTGAGTAGAAAATCATTGTTTTCCTTGAGAGCGATGAATACACAGTTGACATTATTTGATAATGGTTCGATTTTAGCTGAGTTAAAAGCTAAACCAATATTTCTTCAACAAATTTGCGAAGCTCAGAAATGTGATAGTGGATTGCAAGAAAAATAGTACGATGCATATCGACTAGTTATTCAGAGTACCAAATCGGATCTGATGATTGTTTGATGTTTGGAGATAGAATTTGTGATCGAAAAATTCAGAGTTGATTCAGAAAATTTTGCAAGAAGCACATTGATTGTTTATCCGTTCATCCTGGAAGTACAAAAATGTACATTGATTTGAAGAAATCATATTGGTGGTCTAGTATGAAACGAGATATTTCTGAGTTTGTATCGAAGTGTTTAATTTGTCAACAAGTGAAAGCCAAGCATCAAGTACCTTTAGGTTTGTTCAGCCTGTGATGATACCAGAGTGGAAATGAGACTAAGTGACTATGGATTTCGTATCGGGATTACCCTTGTCTCCGAAAAAGAAAGATGCAATTTGGATTGTTGTTGATCGACTGACGAAATCAGCACAATTTATTCTGGTACGTACTGACTACTCACTCAATAGATTAGCTAAAATGTATATTGCTAAGATCGTTAGATTGCACGGGTTGCCAGTTTCGATTATTTCAAATAGAGATCCAAGATTCACATCGCGATTTTGGAAGAAATTGCAAGAAGCTCTGGGTACGAAGTTGAATTTCAGTATGGCTTTTCATCCGCAAACTGACGGTCAGTTTGAGAGAGTAATTTAAATTCTCAAAGATATGCTTCGATGTTGTGTTTTAGAGTTTGAAGGCAATTGGGAGAAATATTTGCCGCTGGTTGAATTTGCGTATAATAACAAAACTTTCAATCGAGCATAAAAATGGCACCGTACGAAGCTTTGTATGGTCACAAATGTAGAACTCCATTATACTGGACTGAGCTTAGTGAGAAATAGATTCACAGGGTTGATTTGGTTAGATAAACCGAAGAGAAAGTGAAAGTAATTCGCGACTGTTTGAAAGCAGCTTCAAATCGTCAGAAGTTATACGCAGATTTGAAACGAAAAGATATTGAATTTCAGATCGGTGATAAAGTGTTTCTGAAAGTGTCTCCATGGAAGAAAATACTTCATTTTGGTCCCAAAGGCAAGTTGATTTTGCGTTTCATCGGGCCGTACGAGATCATCGAAAGAATAGAGCCAGTGGCATATCAGTTAGCTTTACCGACTGAATTAGAAAGGATCCACAACGTGTTTCATGTATCGATGTTACGATGTTATAGATCTGATCCATCAAATATAATTTCTCCGTCAGAGATTGAAATTCAACCTAATATGACATATAACGAAGAACTGATCAGAATTCTAGCACGTAAGGTAAAACTGTTCAGAAATAAAAGCATAGCTCTCGTGAAAGTACTTTGGAAACGACATGGTGTTGAAGAGGCAACGTGGGAGCCTAAGAAAGCTATGAGAAAACAGTACCCTAACCTATTCACTAGTAAGATTTTTGGGGACGAAAATCCCTAAGGGGGAGAGCTGTAACAGCTCATTTTTAGTCAAATCGAAACAGTGGTTTCGGGACCACAAATTCGAGGTCAAAATATTTATTTTATTATTATTTTAATGTTTATAGCATGATTGAATGATTGTGTGAAAATTTCGTTAAGAAATTTTATCGCTTAAATGGTCAAGTGTAGAAAAAGGACTAAATCGCATAAAGTGCAAAAATTGATGTTCTAATAGCTAAAAGTATTAAATAGCAATAGAACCTTACATTCAAGGTCCTTATGTTGTAATTAGACCATTAATAGCATGAGTTGACAATTATGGACAACCATTATATGTTGTTAATGTTTAATTAGTAAGGTTAATATTGTAATTTGGTGAATAACATTATTTAAAACAAAACAAAGTCATAATTTTTGTCCATCTTCATGCTAATAGCAGAATTTAACAAAGGAGAAAACCATTCTTAGGGTTTGAAGCATTCGACCAACTCCTAGCTCAATTGTAAGTCCGTTTTTGTTCCGTTTTTAATGATTTCTATGTTTTTGAGATCGTTGCAGCTTAGTTCAGCTAGCCCAGGGACTAATTTGCAAAAATTTTAAAGATTTTGAATGTTTCCATTGATGAATAAACTTGTATTTTGAAGTTTCTTGATAGATTATGAATGTTGATTGTGAGTTATACAAGTTTTGTTAAGTGATTTTTAGTGAAAATGCAAAATAGGGATTAAATTGAGTAATGTTGAAACTTTGTGGTTAAAATGTGAAATAAATGAAAAATATTGGCTGCTAGGGGCATAAGTGTTTTGAAATTTCATGAATTTGTGATTTTGTGTAATAAGGACTAAATTGTAAAAGATGTGAAATATTAGGGGCAATTGTGTAAATATGCCCTAAAGTGAAATTTGGACTAAATTGAATAAATAAATGATTAAATGAGTTGAATTTGATATTATAGAGATCAAGAAAAGCAGAATTTGGACCTAGATCGGGGGAAAACTAAAGTTATCGACTAATCGACCTATTTAGTCGTTTTCACATCTAAGGTAAGTTCGTATGTAATAAGCATTGTTACAATTATGTTTTAAATGCTTTGATATTGCATAAATTGTGTATATGAGATTATAGTCATGTTTGACGACGATTCAAATATATAAGGCACTTAGTATGCGATTCAAAATAGCTTTGGCTATATATGGCACTTAGTGTACGATTCAAAATAGCTTCGGCTATATATGGCACTTAGTATGAGAACTCAAGATAGCTTCAGCTATATATGGCACTTAGTGTACGAGATTAAATAGCTTCGACTATGTATTGGCACTTAGTGTGCGAGATATCGAGTATTCGACAGTATTCGAATAGGTATGAACTTGTTATGAATTTGTACAGGTATGTACATGGAAAGTATGAGCATATGAGTAAGTATGAGGAAGGTTTGTTTGTTATCATGAATTATATGTTAACTAGTTCAAATTGATGAATTGTGTATTATGAATTGTTGATTTTACTTCATATAAGCTTACTAAGCTTTATAGCTTACTTTGTTTATTTTTCCCGTGTTTTATAGTGAAAACAAAGCTAGCTCGGATTCGAGGATTGTCGGAGACATCGTCACACTATCTAACTATCACTTTGGTACTTTTGAGCTTATGGTTTGGTCATATGGCATGTATAGGAATTATGGTCATGTTGGTTATGTTTTGGTAGTGAGTTTTGCCATTTGAGATGGCTTGTAAATGTATATGTTTTGGTTTATGTATATAACCATGAAAGTTGGCTTGTTTTGGTATGTTTGAGCTTAGTGTATGTGCATATAAATATATGACTTATATTATGAGGTTGTGGAATTAGTATCATGATTGTGAATTGGTACAAAATGATATATGTTTGGTAAATGTTTATAGATGTGCTAATGCTAGTTTGTGGTGTGGTTAATGTTGCTTGGAAATGGTTGATAAATTGATGATGTTTGTGATTGAGGTTTAGGCTAAGGAATGCTTAGATGAAATGGTAGGAATTATGTTTGATTTGGTTGTTTTGGGTTGCCTATTATGCTTTGTTTTGGTGCCATATGTGTAGGTGAAAGTGTGTATCAAATGGGGTGGCAAAATGGCTTGGTAAATAGCCTAGTTTTGTCCACACGGGCAGACACGGGCATGTGTCTCAGGTGTGTGACACACGGTCATGATACACGGCCTAACACACGGGCGTGTGACTTGGTCGTGTTGCATAAGTCAATATACCCTACAAGTTTGGCACGGCCTAGCACACAAGCGTGTGTGGCCACTTGAAGGGCACACAAGCTAGACACACGGGCGTGTGGTTGGCCGTGTGACCCAAGTTAGTAACCTTACTTGTTTGGACACGGGGTAGGATATGGACTGGGACACGACCATGTGCTTCCATTTCGAATGTTCACACGGCCTGTGATACGGGCGTGTCTGGTGGCCATGTTCACACGCCCTGTTTTAAAGAAAAAATTTATAAGTGTTGAAAATTCCCCGAGTTATCGGTTTCGTCCCGAACCATTTCCAATGCATGTTTAAGGCCTCGTAGGCTCGTATTAAGGACAAAGTGATTGAAATTGAATGATGATTACATGTATTGATTGAATGTTTGTGAAAGTATGTTTAAATGTGTTATAAGTCCAGTAATGCTCCGTAACCCTATTCCGGCATTGAATACGGGTGAGGGGTGTTATAGTGGCCATTTCGTAACAAAATGATAACGTAAGTGACTAAAACGTAACATTTCAAACATAAGTAACTAAAATGTAATCTGATTCAAACAAAAATGACCATTTTTATAGACAAACTATTTCTTCAATTAAATTTGCCAAGAAAACAAAGCTTTAAAAATGATTTAATTTTAAATTTAGTCTTTAGAATATGCTCAAAATTTAAATTTATATTTATAAACTAAATATGAAAGAAAGGCTTTTAAGGCATTTCAAACAGGAGACGTATCCTGCTTTTTTACATTATAAAATAATGATTTAATTGTAATTACGATCACTTTAATTTTTTTAAATTTATATAATAATGGTTAAATTTTAATTTTGATATTTAAATTATGCTTAAAATTGAGATTTGATCTTTATATTTAATTTTTAACATAATTTAGTACCTCAATGGCCTATGTTCTGCTGTGCTCTTTTCATTATAAGATGATGGTCCAATTTCAATTTTGATGCTTTTACTTTTTATTACAAAACAGTGGTCAAATTTTAGTTTTAATCCTTATACTACACTCAAAATTAAGACTTTATCTCTATATTTAATTTTTGACATAATTTAATATTTTTCAAAAATTATGTATACGATTTACATATTAATCGTATACAGATAAATATATTTATTACTTTATTTATTATTTTATTTTTAAATTATATTATGAAATGATTTATCCGCACTTTGAATAATGTATCATATTTTAATTCTATTATATAATAATTTTAATTTCAAATTATCTCATATTTTACTAATTTATCTTAACGTAATTCCAAATTTATTTTCATAGAAGATATAAAATAATATTCTAATTGACAATTTTGAAAGCTATTTTAATTGACAATTATTTTCTATAATTAAAATAATTATTTTCAATTAATTATTTAAATCCCCGGTGTTGTGGGGCATACAATCTAGTTCGGAATTTTACCATTAGCTACTATCAATTTAGGAATGGAGTATGGTAACTCTTTAAAAAATAATTTGAGTTCAAAAAATTAATTTCCTTACATACCCAAATATTGTTGGGTACTTTTTTTTTTCTGAAAAAAAAGAAATGAAATCTAAAACCCCGATTTTCATCTAGCCGAAGTGCTAAACCCTAGCGAGCCATCGCCTGAACTCTAAAAAAAAACAGCGCCAATTTTTCAATGGCTCATCGACGGTGCCTCCACTCAGCTCTCCTCCACGCCACGGCTCTCATTTATTTGAAGAAGTCGCCGCCACTCACCATCGTCAAGGCCTTAACCCCGAAACCAAATCCGATGATAACGACTTCCAATTTGGAACCCTCATGGTTTACCCCCTGGTTCTACGTTCGTCACTTCTCATCCAGAAAAAGCGACGACAGCGAGAACGAAGCCGAGATGGAAGATAGCAGCGATGGAGAAGAGGAGAGCGACGAGATGGCGTCGGATATGGTTAGAGACTACTCACCTGAGGAGAAGGAAGCTGAGGCCGCCGCTATTGGATATAAAGTGGTGGGGCCGCTCCAGCGGTCCGACCGGGTATTCAAAGACTATGAGCCATTTTTCGCAGTGGTTCAGGTATTCAATTTTTGGTTTTGGTTTCGGTTTCATCTTCAACAACCGAAAATTTGGAACATTATTAATGATATTTTTTTTTGAAAAAAAAAAGATTGGATCGCATCAGTTTAAGGTGAGCAACGGGGATTCAATTTTCACGGAGAGGTTGAAATTCTGCGAAGTTAATGACAAGGTAATTTGAAGTTTTTTTGTTCTGCTTATTGTAAGTTTATAGCGGCTCTATTTTCATGCCAACTTTTAATTGTCTATTGATGCATTTTTTGGGGAGGATTTTAATGGCTTGATGATGACATTACGTCAATGAATATTATATAGTTGTTTAATCAGATAATGCATTGAAGAGTCTCATCTAATTGAATTACAACTTTACAAGCAAGTATTTTATTAAAGGTAATCAGTGTTTTTTCTTGGATGAATTCCTTTGTTATATTTGTTTGCTAATAAAGATTACTAAATTTTTGAGTTTTGACTCATTTAAGTAGTTTCTTGCATTAAAAGAAATCATCAACTTTTAAACAACAACGGGTCAGTGTTGCAGGCTATTTATTTATTTTTAAATAGGGAAGTTGCTTGCATTTTTAATAAGACCCATGTCGTGTTAATAATATTTGCCTGGTACAATTTTGGAAGAAGACGTATCCAAGAATTCTTAGAGGGTTAGAGAGAAATCTCAAATAGTCTGATATTTCGAGAAATGAATCAATGACAGGTGCAGTTTTGTAAATGCTCTTTATCATCATGTTTATGTTAAATCTAAGAGAGCGGTTTAGATTGTAATTTTTGCTTAATGGTACAGAATGAGAGCTTGTCGAGAAGTTATCATGTTTATGAAATATTTGATTGGCTTTAGTACAAAAAGGCTTGTGTTTTTCAATTAACAATTGGCAGTTTTCTTTTCCTCCGTACTTCTCAATTCAGCAATCAAATTTGCTGAGAGTTCTGCTAGCCTTGGATGATTTGATTCTTTATCATATGTTTTGTGAAAATACTACGTGCACTTATCCATGTTTGTTGCTCTTTTTCCCCTCCTATTTAATTGAATCCTCATGCTTCTATGGCTGTACATTGCAGTTGATTTTGAACAAGGTTCTCTTACTGGGATCACCTACACAAACAATTATCGGTAGGCCTATACTCCCAGATGCAGCTGTTCATGCCGTTGTTGAGGAGCATGTAAGCTTCACTCTGATCTTTCTCTCTCTTAATTGCATATTGCAATTTTAGTGACATCCCATTACCTAAATTGCAAAAGGCAACTTACCGATGTATCCCGAGAAAAATATCTTCCTTTTTTATAGGCAACAGGGGTAGACAAGTGAAGAAATTGGACTACATTTTCCTCAGCTTCATTCTGCTATCTGGATCATTTATAAACAATGAGCATTAAATGAAGACATGCTACAAACAATAACTACAGGAGCATGCATTTGTTATTTTAATCATTGACTTTTTATATTGTTCACCTAAATTTATATATATTTTTAATTTTTTTCTGTTAGGCATTAGATGCTAAGGTGATTATCTTTAAGAAAAAGAGACGAAAGAATTACCGTCGAACCAAAGGACATCGACAGGTTTGTCAATGACCATTACCTAAACCATTATAGTTTGTTTGTCCTGATCTCATAACATTTCTCGATTGTTGTTGTTGTGTTTCAGGAACTGACTAAGTTGAGAATAACGGATATACAAGGAATTGAAAAACCAGAAATCAAAACTGATGGGAAGCCACTAAAGGCAGCTGTTAAGAAGCCAGAGAAGATTGCTGCTACAGCTTAAGAGAGATTTTCTCCCCATGGCTTTGTTTTGCAAAATAATGGCTGCTTTCGTTGAGTCTCAAGGTAATGCGATCTTTATACTAGTGATGATTGTATTCCCCATTCTTCATTTGATCGATGTACCTTTTTTGGATGTCCTGTGAAGCATTGGATTTCTTCACCTTTGCTTTTGTGCACCAAGTGAGAAAAGAAATATGCCCCATGCTAAATTTTTCTGCTATTGTATTTCTTCTTCCTTTCTTTGTAGTAAGTAGCCCAGTAAGTTCGCTAAACTTTTAGTTGACAGAATTTTTTTTTCTGAACAATTATTAATTATTTCCTACAATTTTTTCTTTAAAAAAATTCTTTGAATCTCTTGGATTTACTTGAAACCTATGTTACCTGAAATTTGGTGCGTCGAACATGTCCAACAGGGGTATGTACATTATGTTTTAAAGATTCCCAAGTATTTGGAGGGTCCTTGGAAGATTATATCACCATGCCTATGTTGGGACATTCATTGGTCACAAATGTTAAGACACGGGTGCCTCAAGAAAATGAACAATTGTAGTAATATAGCTTGAAATTGGGGTTGTTGAGTTAGATTGTCTAGTGGGATGTAATGATAAAATTTGTTGCAATAGCAGTTAGCAGGATGAGTGTTCTCTGTTTCAACTTAGTAGTGGTCTTTGGCCCAGTATTTCTTTCCATCTAAAGGCACAAGCTGCTAGCAGAGGCCCATGTTGCGAGGCCCGGTGCTGGGTCTAATACTATCAGTATGAACAAAAAAAGTATGATTTTGGAACTTAATTTAGTCAATTCATGTAAATAATCTTTAAAATATGCAATTCAATTAGTGTGAGATTCAACATTCAGAACGCTGCTATGACCTCTTTGTTTAGAAAAAAGGTACATGGTCCATGGCACTGCTCACCATATATAAAAAGGTCTGAACCATTATTGTGACCCCATAGTGTCTTTTATTTCGTTAATCATGTTTGGAAGTTCTTATTGGCCATTGCTTGTTGCTTGCTTTTGAGGCACCTTTAGATATATGTTGAAACATATTGAAGTTATGCTAAACACTATCAGGACCAACAGCTATCTGTGTAAAGCTTTTGGATAAAGCTCTCATAAAGAGATTCTTTTGAATAGGCGAATGAGGCAGGTGTCGGAAGAGATTGAAATCAAGGGTGTGCCACTTAATTACACTTCTGCTTTCATGTTCTATTACATTGTTAACAGGATTGCTAGTTTCTTGTTCGAATGGTGTTTCTGAGGTGTTTCGCTTGAAGACATGTCTTAGGGTATTTTGGAACATATGGATAGACAGTGACTGAGCATCCTGTCTGCATCCTATGTTCTTATCCGTATGCATAGTTGACTCCATTAATTCAATGTAAGTAGCCCAACAACCGTATTCATATTCCATTTATGGTTGACTTAAAGTCTTATAGTTTTGATTAGGATCATGAAAAACCTTCACTTTCGTAAATTTCTACACTACCAAGTCCCTTTGTGACTTTTATCTAAGGGTCGAGTTACCTGTCCAGTTAGGTGAGTCTAGTTTTTAACAAATCGGGTTTAATACTCCAATCTGAATTGTTATACTATAATAATAATCTATATTTTAAAATAGTGTTTATGTATATATTCATTTTGGTAAAAAAAAGCAAGGGCAATGAACAAACAGTTTGAAAAAGCCAAGAAAATCAACAAATTTATAGATATGAAGCATGATAATTGTTAAAAGACAACAGGAACTTTTGGACAACCTCAAGGTGGGATGGCCCCCACACTTTCCACCTTTATGAAATTTCTTTTCTCTTCTCCTGTTATGCTCCAATTGAAAACTTAAATCCTAATGCCTATGTTTTTCTTTATAATGATCATTATTACTTTGCTTTATTAGTGGTCGCAGGTGGCCATGGAATTTATTTGTAATATATGTGACTTTTAAGTGGAAACCCTTTTCATTGCCAATTGCCACTTGCCACTTGCCACTTGCCACCTATATCTCTATATATTATACTACAAATAAGCCTTGCCACTGTTCAAAAAGGCTGTATGAGCTGCTTCCACTTTGGGTTTTAAATATGAGTAAATGTTGATGGAAGATAATTTCTCCACTTCATCACATTCTTGAGCTGTTCTTGACTCCATATATATATATATATATATATATATATATATATATATTCATTCCAATTTAGTTTACATTTATTTTATTTTACTTGGTTCATATAAAAACATATTCCGACGTTGTTTAACGTTTTATTCCTCCATTTCTTTTTAGTAAAATAGATATTTCCCCTTACTTTTTCAATCCAGTAATTATCTCTATGTTAAACTCTCTTATCTTTTTTTTTTTGAAATATTATATTTGACACTTATTTTTAATACAGTTTTAGATATGAGTATAATGATATCATCCACTAAATACATTTTCAAATAACATAAACCTTTTTCGGTAGATCCCTTTCATTGTTTTCTATTCCTCAGAGATCTAAGTGCAATTATTGGTCAATTGGCTTGTATACATTTCCATAACAAACTTGACTGTGAGCGCACATATATATATATATATATATATATTCTTCCCTGGAAAGAGCAGTATTGTTTGAATAACAACAATCCGCCATGTTTTATTAGGTTTTGTTAAGTTTCACAGCACTATAACCAATTCAGTGGTTGATGATCAAACATTATTCACCTCCTTTGGCCAACCATGGTCAGCTTCTTCTTGCAACTTGGCATTGCTCAAAAGTTCATTTTTCTTTACTACTTTGGTATTCGAAATTTACATTGAATTTCGATTAATTTGGAATTAAGTTTAAACTCCAAACGGGAATATCAACATTTATTTTCTTTCTTCACAAAACTCGAAATTAAAATTTTACTTAAAATAACACCAAATTCCTTATTATTTCTATTGATTTATTTTATCATATTTTCTCTAGAAAAGAAAGGATTTTTTTTTAATGAATCCACTTCCATTACTTCATTACATTTGAATAAACATAACCAATACATGTTCATGAATCATGAAGGCACACACATTAATAGTAGAAAAGCAAAGAAGAAGATTCCATATCTTTTCCAATTTGCTTTTGCCCCTTTTAGTAGATGTAACTTGGATTATTATTTGTATTATCTAATGGTGTGCTTACTGCTTAGGGTCTCTGCCAGGATTTGGTTATTGGTGGTAAAGTAAAACTATGTAGCTTCGATCTTTATTTTTATTTTTTTAAATACTCGTATTTCTCTCATATTCAAACATAGGTATGGAATATTCTTTTAAGATTTTTTTTTAAATACATTATAAATCTGAAAAAGAATTTGTATGGGCGTTTGACACTTAACACTAACGTTCAAATTACATAACTTGCAACCAATAAATGATGAATACAATGGTAATGTAGATTATATTTTTAAATTTTAAAAATAAAATTATTCAACCTTGAATATGAAAAAAACCAACGTAAATTGCAAAACTTAAGGAGTAATTCATTCAAAAATCCCCTGAGAAGATGTTTAAATATGAATATGGACATATAAATTAATATCCATGTACGGACAACCAAATAACTATACACAATAGTACCAAACAACAGCTGCATGAACTAAAAGCATTCGGTAGTTAAGTTGACAAAATAATGTGTTGATGCAATTTGACCTATGAAAAGATATATTTTGGAGACTTGATGTGCATCATTTCAAACTTCCACTTTTACTTTGATAAAAATAATATTAATATACTAACAAGTATTCAATCTAGTGGACAAGAAATTAAATATTTGAAAAAAACACCTTAATTATATAGAACTATTTATGTATTTCTTTCACAAATATTCCAACTCCAAAATCATTAGCAGCTTCAAACTTCAAATTTAAGAAAAAAAGTAAGATTAAGAGGAAGAAATGTGGAAGCCCAAAGGAGGATTTAGGTCATTCAAAAAATTTGATTAAAATTGAATGTGATTCCAATGAATTTAGGGTTGCATTTTAGGTCAGGCAGCCAAAAGTGCAACAAAACAACAAGAGGCAAATTGTTGTCCACCAAGAAAGGGAAAAAAAGAATTTATATAAAATATAGTAATGGGACAAAGGGAGAAAAGAAAGAGATGATTAGGAACTTGTCATTTTCAGCATAATATTTTAGTAATTGTATTTGGCTTTCCAACTAGACAATTTAGTTAGTGCTTGTCTTTAAAAAAAGTTTAAGTTAATTTATACCCTACAAAATGAACATAAAATGCTATTGTTGCCCTTTCATTTTGGTTTATAGTTACAAGTTAAACAAACAAAAAAAAAACCCAATTGCTTTCACATCTCATATCAGCCTCTAGTTTTGTCAAAAACCTCTTTAAATGTATCCATTACGTGCTCAAATAAAAAAGATTTTATTAAGTAGTCACGTATGTTAAAACTTTAAAAATGACATTGTTAAAAGAAATAATTATGAATTTTAACTTGAATTGTGTTATGTATTTATGATCATCAATCCGAAAATCAGATAAGATCTAGGTCGTTTATCTGTAACTTGGTTTGGGTCCACTCGATGGATACTTACAAGCCTACTGTATAAAGCTCACAAGGGGTGCTCGCGCACTTAGCTTGCACACGTCAGGGGGTGTTCGCAAAAGGAGCTCGCGGTATCGACTCACATATGCCCAAGTGTCTAGCAGGCAACCCAGAGCAATACATGTGTCCGACATGCATAGAGTCTACTAAGAACGTCAATTCAATGAACAATAACTATGTATATAAATATTCGATTGTCCCCTCTAATGAGATACGACGAAAAATTACTCAACAACCGTAAAATTAATATAAAAAAAAAAGTGACATTGATTTATATAATAAAAACATTTCAAGAAGGTTAAAATATTGTATAAGTCCCTATTTTTTTTGTAAATTTAGAATTTAGTCATTATATTTTTATTTGAAAGAATTTAATCTCTCTATTTTTAGAAATAAAAAAAAAAACATAAGTTTAATTGTTAACGTATTCATTACAATAATATATATTTTTAATTACATGGTTATCAAGTAAGTTTTTTTTTTATTTAAAAATATAATAACAACAAATTTAATAAAAAAATTTGAAATTAAAATTTTAAAATAAAATAAAAAGAAGTAAATTCGAGTTTGTATTTAGTTAGATTTGGTCCTCGTAAAAAAGACAGACAGTAGCGTGGTGTATGTATGTATTGATATGATATACACGTTATAGTTTTCCATCTGGAATGAGTGTTATATCGATTTAAGTGATCTGAAAACAGTATGTTTTTTAATAATGAAAAACCCCAAAGTTTGTTTTAGTTAAATCATGGAAGTGCATCAAGAAACAATAACTCTTCCACACTTAAATCAAACCAGATGCTGACATTTTGTTTCAGTACCAAAAGCAGATACTAAGCTGTATTTATTTTATATACTTTTGTAGAAAGCAATGTCATTCTTCAGCTTTTATATACTCAGCATACTCTTATACTATTATTATTTTAAAAAAAAGTAAGCTTCTTATGAATTTATTATGTTGATACAAGGTTAAATGCTGCTTACACGGTAATTTAGAGTAGCAAAGTGTTGAAAATATCGATTAATAAAATACTGTCAGATGCATACTGCAAGTTATTTTTTTCTGGTATTTATAATAATAAGTCCTACATCGAATCAGAACATGTGTTTGAGCCAAGTGGCCTACGTCTTAGAATGTGGACTTTAATATCAAGAACCGAATGCCCATGAAAACTTTAATTAATTCTCTTCATGGGAAACAAAAAACTTGAGCACTCAAGAAAATATAAATTATTCTCTAAATAAATTGCTACTATTTTCTGATATGAATAACTAGTGTATCTTTTGGCTCAACCTATAGTTCTTCTGTTGGAAAAATCGGTTTAGAAAATAATATTTTTAGGCATAGTGGAAGTAAATTTTTTTCTTAAACCTTTTCTGATATTTATGGTAATAAATTTTAATTAAAATTATACGTATGCTTTGTACGAGGCAGTTAAGTCTATCCTAATTTTTTAACAACTGACCTTCTCTATTATTCTTGAACCATGAATTGCTTTGAGTGTTGACTCAAAGAATCATGAACCAATATCACAAAATGAAAACTTTTATTAACTTTCATTAGAAAAGTTAATTCTCTCTTTAACCGGAAATTATGTCTTTGTCCCAAAAAATAAAATTTATTCTGTAAAATAAATTGCCACTATTCTAAGATAGAATAACGGCGTAAATAATGTGTTGTGTAAAACTTAACACATGATTCCTCTTTATAGAAAATCAGTACAAGAGTTTTGTTCGAATAAAATCTAATTAAATAATAATATTTTAATAGAAAATACGACTTCTATTCTAAGTAGAAATAAGGGCACACATAGGGAAATACCAAGGTTGCTTCCCCTTGCATGTAATATGACTTTATTGGACCTTTCATTATTTGGGTCCAATTATATGTGTTATCTATATTTTTATCTAATATTTATTTTCTATTTCCCAAAATATTATTTATTTAATCAATCAATTTAGTTTAATTTAATTAACTAAATTAATTTATTAATTAAATTATTTTCTTAATGTAGTTCTAATTCCGTTAAAGTTATGACAACTTTATTGTATTAGAATCTATGAGAAAAATATATTTAATTGCTTTATTCAACATATCCATGACGACTTGTTAATTTAATTCTTACTTCAAACTTCAATTATTTAATTACAATTAATTAAATAATAATTTGAAGAACTAAAATTAATTTCTAAGTCATCATTTGCATCTTTTGTACTTACTGAGAAAATGCATTAACTACAGATAGTGATACATGCGATCTATTTCTCTCCATCGTTTTCATTCAATTCATATTGTAGGTTCTATATGCAATTTGTTTCTGGTTATCTTGAGCTAGCAGGGGGACCAATTGGACATATATAATTAGGACTCAAATAATTTGTAATTAAGTTTCGACTCTTCGACTACTAATTACAACATTATTTAGTCATGAAGTCATTCTACTAAAGTATCATGACTAATCTCTCTCTTATTAAATATTATTATAAAAGCTACTTAATAAGTGCTTGTCCAATGAACTTATCATAAGTATGTTACCCTCATAGGATATCCTTAATCTCTTTGTGATAAATTTGTTCTCCTAATATGATCCTATTTTATCTTATGGTAACCATTTCATCTTCCTTTATGAAAAGTCAATTACTATCAATTAGTAATTAAATCATTTATCACTAAGACAAATGACCCGATGTCACGTTACTTCATCTATCATGTAATGTCGATCAGAGGTGTAACGCCCCAAATTTTTAATTTTTGTTTTTGTGTATGTGTGACACAAATTTGTATTTGCTTCAGTGGTTAAGTGTTCTGGGAATGTGTGAGAGGTCCCAAATTCAACCCTTGACTTGTGTAAATTTTGGTATTTTTATGAATTAAGCCCTATCTCTGGTTAGTAGGCTTATAAGTAAAAGTGTGTAAGTAATTAACAGAATTGGCCTGCTAGTCTGGAGGTTAAGATGAGTGTTAATTGGTTGGAGGTCTTGAGTTTGAATCTCTACATGGGCAAGGGAGATTATTTTTGCTCGGTTTGGTGACAGAGAGTTTGAGTTGTATTTGATAACTAAGTAGTGGGTGGTTGGGATAATGTGGGTAATGAATTGAGTGAATCAGTTTTCCCCAAAAATCCTCTCTGTAACTGACGCCTATTCCCCCTCCTCTGTCAGTTTTCTTTTGTTTTTCATCCACCTTTTGCTCTATAGCCGAAAATTCTCTTTTCTTTTCCCTACTCTTTTTGTTTCAGTATTTTTGCAAATCATCATTGTGGGAGCCACCTTCGAGTTCATCTACTTCGGTAAGTTGGGGTGAGCGTGTTTTAGTTTCGAAATTCTTAAATTGGTGATTAATGGAGAGGTTTCGTGTTCAGGAGACTCGTAGGCGGCTGTGGGGTTTCAATCAGTATCAAAGAGGTGCGATTTCGTTATTGTGCGTTCAAGGTAAGAGTTGTTGGAATATTTGGGAATACATGTTCTTGATAATTTGGTTTAGTATCGGTTTAAGTGACTGAAATTGGGCTTTGGTTGGTCGAATATAGGTTATGGAGTGCTCGGGAGTGTTTTTGCAGCGAATCGATACCAGGTGTGTACCCAGAAACGCAGAAAATGAGGTTTCGACGAAAGTCGAAAACCTCACACGGGCATGTGGTCGCCCGTGTGGTAGGCCGTGTGCCATAACACGGGTGTGTGATGTTGGAACGCCAGATACCCCATGGCACAGCAGAATAAAATTAGATCCGGCGATCCAAATCATGAATCCATGTGTGAGGAACGAATCGGGGTGAAATAAAGGTTTCGAAATTACCAAAACTTCAATCTGAGTAGACAGCGACGCCTTGTCAACAAGAGTTTTGATCTACTGTCGAATCAAGCCACAACCTTTTCCGATGTCGGCCTCTACGTAATCCACCCGGTTTGACTATGAACGGAAGAAATCTCCAAAACTGTTTTGGAGGTTTATTTGCTTGACGGCTGCTAGACCTAACAAGCAATCACTTAGGGTTTTCCCATCAGCTTTGTCTCTTTTAAATACCTTTTATATTGGGTATCCTTTTAATTGGGCCTTTTATAATGGGTATCTTTTTCATTGGGCCCATTTAATTGGTATCCTTTTAATACCCTTTTATAATTGGTATCTCTTGAATGTATCATAAGATTAAATAAATACAATAAAGTTTTTAACCGAAAATTATAATTACATTAATTATATCCGAAAATTATAATTACATTAATTATAATAAGGATTTCGGTAAACTATATTTATTTAAATTTATATATGAATCAAATTCATATATTAATAGAATTATGTTGTCATTATGTGTACAACATCCTTGTACATATAATATGTTCAATATTTGATTGCCCAATTAAATTAATTCTTTAATTAATTTAATTCATGTGACAACCAAAAAAACAATACCAATTATATTTTATTCCGTTCATTTAAACCATAGGGTGTGACCCTGTAGGTTCTTGCAACGTTAGCAGTAATAATAGAACGATTCTAATGTCACAAACAATGAGTGGCATCTAGCAATGCATCATTGCTACCTAAGTTACAAGAAGTCATGATTCCACATAACCTTTTGTGATTAACCTTTCATGCATTAATCCTTAAGTCCTTTATCTCTGGAATGGACACAAGTCATGGAATAGTCACACTTGTATAGTCCATCCCATGTTTCTTGATATCTTGAGTAGACTATGATATACAAATTAGTATGACATCTCATGTCAACTTATTTGAGCATGGCCATGCATTTCTAGTCTCACTCAATCAAGTGGCCTAAGATATTACTCCCATTATGTAGGAGGGACTTATCCCATATTGATCAACCATATCCCTTTACATAGATTGTGGTATATCCAACATCAGCCTTTATAGAACAACCAGTTACGGTGTACGTTTGACTGTATTAAAATATACAACTCATGATGTTGAGATAATAATTATCTCAAGTCTGAGGATCATATACATATTAATCACTATGAGTAATGTTGTGACAATTACATAATAATCCAATAAACATACTCATAACGGGTCAATCCAATATGTTGTTCTCTAACACACATATTCATGCATTGATTTTGACAATCCACATCAATGACAACTCTTTATCATCAATCAACTACATGTTAGTCTTAATGCATTATTGTTGTCCTAGTCAACAATAATACTCGACTAAGGATCTTTTAAGAATAATCATATTATTCTCAGGACATTATTATAAAACAGTTTATTTGTATACACAGATAGAAAAACTGAAATAATAATGACAATGCTTTATATTAATAAATATGGAAAATAAAGTATGTTATTATAACCATCTCATGATTGATCTTTGGGCATACTCTTGCAATCTCCCACTAGCACTAAGACCAATCACTCATATATCTAATACCAAGTGACTTAGTGTGACGATCATGCTTCTGCTGTGTCAGAGGCTTGGTCAGGGGATCAGTAATGTTATCATCTGAAGGTACTCTGCATATCTCTACATCCCCTCGATCGATAATCTCTCGAATAAGATGGTAGCGTCTAAGTATATGTTTGGATCGCTGGTGAGATCTGGGTTCTTTGGCTTGTGCAATAGCTCCATTGTTATCACATCAGAGTTCTATAGCATCTGATATGCTAGGCACAACCCCTAGTCCAGTAATGAACTTCTTGATCCAAACTGCTTCCTTTGCTGCCTCACTGGCTGCAATATACTCAGCCTCTGTTGTAGAATCGGCTACTGTACTTTGCTTTAAACTCTTCCAGCTCACAGCACCACCATTAAGGCAAAACACAAAACCTGATTGCGATCGAGAATCGTCCTTGTCAGTTTGGAAGCTGGCATCAGTGTAACCTTTTACACTTAACTCTTCCTCACCTCCATATAATAGGAACGTATCCTTAGTTCTTCTTAAGTACTTAAGGATACTATTGACTGTGGTCCAGTGACCTTCACCGGGATCTACTTGATACCTGCTCGTCATACTTAAGGCATACGAGACATCTGGACGGGTACATAACATAGCATACATGATAAATCCAATAGCGGAAGCATATGGAATTTTACTCATACGTTCTCTCTCTTGTGGAGTTGAAGGACACATTTCCTTCGAGAGTGAAATACCATGTCTCATAGGTAGGAATCCTCTTTTAGATTCTTCCATACTGAACCTTTTCAGTACTTTATCTATGTATGTACTTTGGCTTAGACCTAGTAGTCGTCTTGATCTATCTCTATAGATCTTGACTCCTAAGATATAAGTGGCTTCGCCCAAGTCCTTCATAGAAAAATAACTTCTTAACCAATTCTTAATAGACTGCAAGGTAGGTATGTCATTTCCCATGATAAGTATGTCATCCACATATAGTACCAAGAATGTGATAGTGCTCCCACTAACTTTCTTGTAAACACATGGTTCATCTTCATTTTTGATAAAACCAGACTCTTTGATTGCATCGTTAAAACGAATATTCCAACTTCGAGAAGCTTGCTTTAATCCATAAATGGATCTTTGTAGCTTACATATCTTTCTAGCATCCTTTGGATTTACAAAACCTTCAGGTTGTGTCATATACACATCCTCTTCAAGTTTCCCGTTAAGGAAAGCTGTTTTGACGTCCATCTGCCAGATTTCATAATCATGAAATGCAGCTATGGCGAGCAAGATCCTGATGGATTTAAACATACTGCAGGAGAAAAGGTTTCATCATAGTCAACACCATGAATTTGGCGAAAACCTTTAGCGACTAATCGCCCTTTGTATGTTTGTACATTACCGTCCATGTCTGTTTTCTTTTTGAAAACCCATTTGCACCCTATAGGTTTAACCCCTTCGGGTGGGTCAATCAAAGTCCATACTTGGTTTTCATACATGGAATCCATCTCAGATCTCATGGCCTCAAGCCATTTCTCAGAGTCTGAGCTCGTCACCACTTCTTGATAAGTCCTAGGCTCATCTTGATCTATAAGAAGAACGTCACCATGCGTTGTAATGAGAAATCCATATCTCTCAGGTGCACGACGTTCTCTTAAAGATCTGCGCGGTGGTTGTGTTTCTACAGCAGTTGTTTGTTCCTCAATTTTTTGTGGAATTTGCTTTTGTTCAATCTCTGGTTCAGTGGTATCTTGTGATTCTTGAATTTCTTCAAGTTCAATCTTTCTCCCACTTCCTTTTCTAGAAGTAAATTCTCTCTCTAGGAAGACACCAATCCGAGCAACAAAAATTTTGTTCTCAGTGGGATTAAAAAAATAATATCCTTTGGTTTCTTTTGGATACCCCACAAAAATACACCTTTCAGATTTGGGTTCAAGCTTAGTAGACGTCTGACGTTTAACATAAGCTTCACAACCCCAAATTTTCATAAAAGACATACTAGGACGTTTCCCAGTCCACATCTCATATGGTGTCTTCTGAACCGATTTAGATCGAACACGATTTAGTGTGAAAGCAGCAGTCTCAAGTTCATGTCCCCAAAAAGAAGTCGGTAGATCAGCATGACTCATCATGGATCGAACCACGTCTAATAAAGTTCGATTTCTTCTCTCAGATACTCCATTCCATTGAGGAGTACCAGGAGGAGTAAGTTGTGAGACAATCCCACATTCTTTCAAAAGATCATCAAACTCTAGGCTCAAATACTCTCCACCTCGATCAGATTGAAGTGACTTGATAGTTTTGCCTAGTTGATTTTGTACTTCATTTTTGAATTCCTTGAACTTTTCAAGGGACTCAGACTTATGGCGTATGAGATAAACATACCCATATCTACTGAAATCATCAGTGAAAGTAATGAAGTAGTGAAATCCACCTCTGGCCTGTGTATTTATTGGTCCACATACATCAGAATGTATTAGGCCCAATAAATCACTAGCTCGTTCACCTTTTCCAGAAAAAGGAGATTTAGTCATTTTTCCCAATAAGCAAGATTCACATACTTCAAATTGTTCAAAAACAAATGAATTCAGGAGACCATCTTTATAGAGTTTGGATATGCGTTTCTCACTTATGTGGCCCAAACGACAATGCCAAAGATAAGTTTGATTTGAGTCATTTATTTTAGATCTTTTAGTATTTATGTTGTAAATGGGATTCGTTTGATCTAAAATATAGAGGCCATTTATCAATTGTGCCGAACCATAAAAACATTATTGAGATAAAAGGAACAACAATTATTCTTAATAATTATCTCAAAACCAATTTTGTCTAAACAAGAAATTGAAATAATGTTTTTAGTCAAACTGGGCACAAGATAACAATCCTCTAAACATAAATCAAGTCCACTAGGCAAAGATAAAGTATATGTTCCCACAGCTAATGCAGCAACTTTTGCTCCATTTCCAACTCGTAGGTCCACATCTCCTCTAGCCAAAGTCCTACTCCTTTGTAGTCCCTGTACAGAAGTACAATTATGAGAACCACAACCAGTATCTATTACCCAAGAAGTAGTAGTTGATAAATTAATATCAATAACATAAATACCTGAAGCAGACATTCCGCTTGCTTTAGCCTTCTTGACTTCCTCAAGATAGACAGGGCAGTTCCATTTCCAATGTCTAGTCACACCACAATGAAAACAGTTTCCTTCCTTAGACACCCCACCTTTAGGTTTCAGTGCAGCCTTTCCTTTTCCAAATTTGGGCTTACCTTTGCCCTTGGGCTTTGTTTGAACTTTGGCCTTTCCCTTGCCCTTGTTATTACGGACCATCAGTATGGGCTTGGGTCCAACCTTTTTCAAGTTGCCTTCAGCAGTTCGTAACATACTGAGCAATTGCGGTAGAGTCTTGTCAATTTCATTCATATTGAAATTGAGGACAAACTGGCTGTAGCTATCCGGCAACGATTGTAAAATAACATCAGTGGCCAACTCTTGGCTCAATGGAAACCCAAGCTTAGACAGGCTTTCAATATAGCCAATCATCTTAAGGACATGAGGTCCTACTGGGCTTCCTTCAGCCAACTTACATTGGGATAGGGCCTTAGAGATATCAAACCTCTCTTGCCGTGCTTGTCCCTAATAAAGTTCTTTCAGGTGCTCGATCATATCATAAGCAGCCATGTCCTCATGTTGCTTCTGAAGTTCAGGATTCATAGTGGCAAGCATAAGACATCCAACATCTATCATGTCATCGAGATACTTCTTGTAAGCATCTCTATCAGTCCTCGAGGCATTAGCGGGTGGTTCATTAGGAAGTGGTTGTTCAATGACATATAATTTCCGTTCTTGTTTAAGGACAATCCTCAAGTTACGAAACCAATCAAGAAAATTCAAACCATTCAATTTGTCCTTCTCAAGGACCGATCGAAATGAGAGTGTACTAGTGTTTGCAGCCATAATATATCTACAACAATTAAATATGCATGTGAGTAAATTTACCAATTTTATATCAATCATTAAAAAGACTTTATTAAATGATATTCCCACTATTTTATTTCAAAATTAATAACCCTCGTATATTAATTTCAGAAAAACTTTCTCAAAAGTATTTCTAGTAGGTTAAGGATCCATATTTCACCACCTCTTAAGTCAGCTTTGGCTTTACTCTTAAGATTATGGTTATTTAGGTAAGCAACATTTGCTAATTACATCATATGTAACTCCTAATATTTGGTGAACAACTCTTGTTCTAATCATCTTATGATTTATCCAATTTACTTGCCTCTAGGTTTCTAATCCTATTAGAGTAACCTAGTTAAGTCATTAACCAATTTTTTAACCAGCGAATATCACTTGTTTATTCTTCGCGTTTAACCAAGATAAATACTAGTACTTCGCTTTGGCAGAACCTACATAGTATTGATCGAGGCCTTAACGAGGGCAAAATTGGAAGGCCATATTGACTTAATATTTTAATAGAGGGATTTTATTAAGGTTGTTGCATCTCACCAATTATGGTCTACTTTAGCCCATTTAGTCTTCTAATCGATCTCATCAATTAATAGGGTTTATTATCATCAAGTTTTAATAAATATAATTGGCATGCTTTAGACATCCATAGCATCTCATACATGAATAAATAAAGCAATAAATAAATGCAATAGTTATAGCCCATAAACTAAAGTGGTTCAACCCAAGCCAATGGGAAAACCAAAAAGAAACCTAAAGGTGTAAGCCATTTCACAAGCTATCATTCACAATCATTCTCCCACCTTCCTTCTCGTTTGGCCCACAGCAACTCTTGCAAATTACAATATGCAGAAACCCTTTTTACATACAAGGGAATAAGATGAGAAGAGAAGTACAAGAGAATAGTAGTAAGGCACGACACACAGGCCGTATTTAAAAAAAAATACAACCTTTTATCGAATGGGTCATTGGGCTATAACTATGCATTTCAAACACCGTGCATGTCAAAAATAGTATACATAATTCAATGGTTTTTGTTTTTGCTAAGGTGAATTATAAAATATCCTTTCAACCTTTTGTGGCCCATCAAGTTTATAAATTTCTTTTATTAACAAAACTTTTTGCGGGGGTCTGAGGAGGTCGGAGGAAGCGGGCCGAAACCAGGGGTACGGGGCAGAGCCTCCGCGGTACGAATCGCATACCCCAGTCAAATGAAACCTCACGATTTGATAACTTTTTATCAACAGAATCGTGTTTTTTTAGGATTTTAATCCTTGAGGTTTCATATCGGAACAACCCTTGTTCCAGTAGCCAGTTAACACTTACTGGAAACTATAAATACCACCGTCGCATTATTACAAATTTGTTAATAGTTAACAGTAATAACATAAAATCGAATAGGCCACAACACCATGATTAACATTTAATCAATTACCGAAAGGAACAGTTATCAGGTTATGCTTAAACGATTTAAATAATCAAAAATACAATAAGATCAAAACATGCATCTCATACAATTGTATCACCCAAGTATTTAAACCCGAGTTCGTATCACACAAGTGGCTCTGATACCACTGTTGGAACGCCGGATACCCCATGGCGCAGTAGAATAAAATTAGATCCGGCGATCCAAATCATGAATCCATGTGTGAGGAACGAATCGGGGTGAAATAAAGGTTTCGAAATTACCAAAACTTCAATCTGAGTAGATAGCGACGCCTTGTCAACAAGAGTTTTGATCTACTGTCGAATCAAGCCACAACCTTTTTCGATGTCGGCCTCTACGTAATCCACCCGGTTTGACTATGAACGGAAGAAATCTCCAAAACTGTTTTGGAGGTTTATTTGCTTGACGGCTGCTAGACCTAACAAGCAATCACTTAGGGTTTTCCCATCAGCTTTGTCTCTTTTAAATACCTTTTATATTGGGTATCCTTTTAATTGGGCCTTTTATAATGGGTATCTTTTTCGTTGGGCCCATTTAATTGGTATCCTTTTAATACCCTTTTATAATTGGTATCTCTTGAATGTATCATAAGATTAAATAAATACAATAAAGTTTTTAACCGAAAATTATAATTACATTAATTATATCCGAAAATTATAATTACATTAATTATAATAAGGATTTCGGTAAACTATATTTATTTAAATTTATATATGAATCAAATTCATATATTAATAGAATTATGTTGTCATTATGTGTACAACATCCTTGTACATATAATATGTTCAATATTTGATTGCCCAATTAAATTAATTCTTTAATTAATTTAATTCATGTGACAACCAAAAAAACAATACCAATTATATTTTATTCCGTTCATTTAAACCATAGGGTGTGACCCTGTAGGTTCTTGCAACGTTAGCAGTAATAATAGAACGATTCTAATGTCACAAACAATGAGTGGCATCTAGCAATGCATCATTGCTACCTAAGTTACAAGAAGTCATGATTCCACATAACCTTTTGTGATTAACCTTTCATGCATTAATCCTTAAGTCCTTTATCTCTGGAATGGACACAAGTCATGGAATAGTCACACTTGTATAGTCCATCCCATGTTTCTTGATATCTTGAGTAGACTATGATATACAAATTAGTATGACATCTCATGTCAACTTATTTGAGCATGGCCATGCATTTCTAGTCTCACTCAATCAAGTGGCCTAAGATATTACTCCCATTATGTAGGAAGGACTTATCCCATATTGATCAACCATATCCCTTTACATAGATTGTGGTATATCCAACATCAGCCTTTATAGAACAACCAGTTACGGTGTACGTTTGACTGTATTAAAATATACAACTCACGATGTTGAGATAATAATTATCTCAAGTCTGAGGATCATATACATATTAATCACTATGAGTAATGTTGTGACAATTACATAATAATCCAATAAACATACTCATAACGGGTCAATCCAATATGTTGTTCTCTAACACACATATTCATGCATTGATTTTGACAATCCACATCAATGACAACTCTTTATCATCAATCAACTATATGTTAGTCTTAATGCATTATTGTTGTCCTAGTCAACAATAATACTCGACTAAGGATCTTTTAAGAATAATCATATTATTCTCAGGACATTATTATAAAACAGTTTATTTGTATACACAGATAGAAAAACTGAAATAATAATGACAACGCTTTATATTAATAAATATGGTAAATAAAGTATGTTATTACAACCATCTCATGATTGATCTTTGGGCATACTCTTGCATGTGATTGACGAGGCCAGGCCATGCGCACAAGACACAGCCGTGTGATGGCCAGACAGGCCGTGTACGAGACACGGGCTAGACTATTTTGGGCCGTGTAGGCCCACACGGGCGTGTGGCATTTTAGGCTAGGCGGTGTGATCCACACGGCCAAGGCTAATTTGGGCCGTGTGGGCCCACACGGGCAGGCCACATGGGCGTGTAAGCCCATTTTACTGAAATGTTTTCTAAGGTTGCACGGGTCACCCAAGTCGACTGTGAACCTACTGTAGGGTCGGTAAGCACTACTTAGCCCCTAAATGTGTGAACTGATTATATGATGTATGTACTGAGCATGATATATATATATGCATGAATATTGAATTGTATGTGTAATTGGGAATACTGTGATAGCATGTCATTCATTGTATGTTGCATTGCATTGGGTTGGGATGATATTGTTGGAGGAAGTGTACTGAAAGGCTCTTAAGCCTGATATCTGGCAGCTCAGCTACAGTTTATTGATTATGTGCCGCATTTGGTACTACTCAGAGTGTAGGGATGGATGGGTTGATTTAATCGCCACATGGAGTGTAGGGTTGGACGGAGATGGTGTGTAGAGGCTGGTTGGGTAGGACTTTGGAACTGAATACTGCATGACTCTACTGTTACTGTGATGGGCTAAGGCCCTAATGCATATTTGATACTGTACTGAAATGGGCTAAGGCCCAACTACTACTGATACTGAAAGGGGCTTAGGCCCAAGACTTATTTTGACTGTGCATTGTGATTACTGTTGTTTGTTTTCTGTGGGGTTACATACTGAGTTTACGAAAACTCACTCCTTTTGTTTAATGTGCACAGGTAATCCCCAAACTTAGATGGATTGTGTGGTTAGATGGATCGGTGTGGCGGAGGACTCGACGGTGACCACGGTTTTGAACTTCTATGATTTTTAATTTATGATTCATGGGTTCATTTCTATTGGTTAAGTTTTTGGTTGTAATTGGGACTTACGGACTTTTGTTTTGATTTGGTTCTTAGTTTTCTTTACTTTATGGATTTACAACTGCTAGTTGTAGGAAAGCTCGATTTTTAAAATAACAAATGATTTCTCTAAACACACGATTACTTAAACTGTTTTTAAAGCTTCCACAACAAATTATGTTTTAAAACAATCGACTAGATGAGTAAGCGATTTCTGGAATCAATAAGAGTAATAAAACGAACACGGTTTTATCATAATAAACTAGTTTTCAAAATTTCATTCCATGTGACATCGCCAGATTTGGCCATAACGTCTGGGCCGAGTTTGGCGTGTTACAAGAGGATATCATTTACCCTTTATTGGGCTATGAATTTCACTATTGTGGAATGATGCAACATCATGCAAAAGTCACATACCCAATGTACCAGCTTTTGGTTAATTATCTATTTGAACTTAGGCTTTCATTTCATCCAAGTATATGAGTCATGCATGCATAGTCCATCACCCACTCAAGATTAAGATATGCCACATTATGAACATCAGAAGTGAATGAATTCATAAATGAATCTAAGATCTGTTCTACTTGGGTCATATCCGATGTACTGTTAGTCAAGCCAGTCACATCTATGTTTATCTTATACAAGTAGTTAAGCATACACTCAAGTATTTATAGAGAATGATGGATTATATGCTTGTGTATTCTGGAGGAGATCTTACTCTTATCAAATATATCAATTCTAACTTCCAAATGTGTTGGGATTTGAGGAAATCAAAATCAGGATGTGTCTTTGTCTTAGGAAATGGGTCCGTAGTATGGAGAACTGTCAAGCAAAGTTGTACTACTGACTTTACTATGGAAGCTGAATATGTGATTGCTTCTGAGGCAACAAAAGAAGCCACATGACTTCGAAAGTTCCTTACGGATCTTGAAGTCATTCTTGGTATGGAAAAAGTTATCACATTGTATTGTGATAACAATGTTGCAATAGCTAACACCAAGGAAACCAAGAACCACAAGTGGACGAAACACATTAATAGAAAGTATCACATTATAACAGAGATAATAGTAGACAAAATAGTGGATATAGTCAAAGTCGCATCAAAGGACAACCTAGCGGACCCTTTACAAAGACTACGATAGCTAGGAGTTTTGAGAAACATGTAGAGGACATGAGAATGTGAAAAATGACTCATCTACTTCACTGGGGCAAGTGGGAGACTGTTGGATCTGGTGCCCTAGGTATAGTATATTCGTTTTGCATACTTGTATTTTTCGAACAGATTAGTTAATAAAATAATCCATTGGTCAATAAAATAATCCATTGTTTACATTAATATTCTTTGTATAATGTCCTCAATGATTTTTTCATACAAAGAAAAATGGAAGAAAATATTGGCTCACTGATGATCTAACGTTTAACTAATATTAATTGATATTACTGTTGGATCTGGTGCCTTAAGTGTAGTATTTTCTTCTAAGTACACTTGTAGTTTTTCGAACAACTTGGTTAATAAAACTATTCATGAACTACAATAATACTTTGTATATTGTCCTCACATTGTTTTTGCATGCAAAGTAAAATGGAAGCAAATGTTGCTCACTGGTTGTCTATTGTTTAACTAATATTTAGCAGCATTACGTGGTCGAGTTGTAATAAAGAAAGGCAGCTTGTATTAGTAGACAAACTAAACATGTCCTTAGTCTAATCGAAATGAGCAAACCTATTGAAAGACTAATATTCTGTCTATCAAGTCCAATTAGGGAGATGTCTTATCTTGGGCATCAGAGTGAGTGCCTCCTAAAAGTTGGAGACATTGATGTGACTGACTGGATTAACAGTACATCAGACAAGACCCAAGCAAAATAGACCTGAATCTGTTTATAGATTTATTCACTTGTGACGTTCATAGTGTGGCATACCTAAATCCCAGGTGGATGATGGACTATGTATGCGTGGCTCATACACTTTGATGTAAGTAAAAGCCTGAGTTCAAATAGATAAGAAATTAAAAGTTAGTGCGTTGGGTGTAAGACTTCTACAGTATGTAGCGTCATTCACAACAGTTGTAACACCCCAAACCCGGCCTAGAAGTTAGGCCCGAATCTGGCGTGTCACATTGAGGTGTTTTTCGAAAACCGCATTTTCATTGAAAACCCTTCTTCGATATTTAAATACTAAAGTCCCAGTTTGCGATTGTTATTAATAATCGACATTTATTAAGAAGTCATTACCTTTAAAACCTTGTTCGATACAGAAGCTTAATTTAAAATAATTGACTTATGAAAACGTGATATTTACAACTCAGTTGCGAAAGCGAAGTGTTTTGAAATCCGATATTGTTTTGGAAAACCACGATCAAATGTTGAGCAGATTTAAAACATAATAAACTAAAAATCCAAAACTGAAAATCGAAATTTAAGAGAGGCCTTGTTACAAAATATGAACCCAAAATAAAATAAAAATAAGTAGAATACGAAAATCTGAAACTGCTCGTAGTGTGGCCACCTCCGAGTCCTCCACTACGTCGAACCGCCTACTGAGGATTATCTGAGAAAAATTAAAAAGAGGGGGTGAGTTTACGAAAACTCAATAACGGTGGCAATTGGGCCTTAGCCCATAAAAGCCTCAGTTGGGCCTTAACCCATATCAAATATCACATATCATATTTATCTGGGCCTAAGCCCATCTCAATAATAAAATCCATATATGCAATGCATTAATGCCCATACCAACCCTGCACTCCGTCTCCTGTCCAACCATACACTCCTGTAGGGATTTAATCGACCCACCCATCCCTACACTCCGTATGTAGCACCGGTTGCGGCACTAACTTATCGGTGCAGCATGGCTGTTCGGTGGCTAAAAAGCCTTCAGTAGCGGTATTACAATTGGCACAAAGCCATCAGTGACTGTATTATGTTTGGCACATAGCCATCAGTGACGATAATATAATCGGCACACAGCCTTGGGTAAATATGATTGACACAGAGTCATCAATATATAAGTTAGGCACATAGCCACGGTAAATACAATTGGCACAAAGCCATAATATCTGCACAAAGCCTTCGGTATTGGCACAAAGCCCATAGTTACGGCACGAAGCCATATTAATGGCACACAGCCCTCAATAACATTATCGGTGCAGCATGGCTGCTCGGTGGCTAAAAAGCCTGCGGTGGCTATACAGCCTTCGATGGGTCCACAGTCGTCAAGCGACCATGCGATCCTATTAGTACTTTCTCCGTATTAATAATCCCAACCCCATGCAATATGTCGTCTATGTCATGCTCAATCATTACACGTGTATGCAAAATGGCCATGCTCAATAACAATTATTTAAACATGTAATAAAAGCCTATCAGTCATACAACCACAGTCAAATTAGTCCACTCATTGCATAAGTCAATCATTTACCTACAAGGGCAAATCAGTCATTTTACCCTATAAGGGTATTTCGATAATTCTACCCTGCAGGGGTAGTTCGGTAATTCTACTCATAACCAATCCATGTATGCAACGCATCTCAAACATAATCAATCATACAATTAACACATACAACGCTAGTACTACCACGAGGGTACAACGGTCATTTTGTCGTTTAGGGGTAAAACGATAATTTCACCCCTTAGGGGTATTTCGGTAATTTACGCATCGAGGGTGTTTCGATAATTTTGCAAACTGGGGTATTTCGGTAGTTTCACAAACTGGGGGTATTTTAGTAATTTTTCAAACTGAGGGTATTTCGGTAATTTTGCAAATCGAGGGTATTTCGATAATTTCACAAATTGGGGGTATTTCAGTAATTTTGTAAATCGAGGGTATTTCGGTAATTTTACAAACTAGGGGTATTTCAGTAATTTTGCAAACTAGGGGTATTTCGGTAATTTTGCTAATCGGGGGTATTTTGGTAATTTCACAAATCGGGGGTATTTCAATAATTTTACAAATTGGGGGTATTTCGGTAATTTTGTAAATCGGGAGTATTTTAGTAATTTTACAAACTGAGGGTATTTCGATAATTTTGCTAATTAGGGGTATTTTGGTAATTTTGCAAATCGAGGGTATTTCAGTAATTTTGCAAAATCGAGGGTATTTTGGTAATTTTATAAACCGAGGGTATTTTGGTAATTTCATAAATCAGGGGTATTTTGGTAATTTTACAAATCAGGGGTATTTCAGTAATTTCGCAAACTGAGGGTATTTTAGTAATTTTGTAAACCAAGGTATTCTAAACAGAGATAATGAGACGATTGGGCCTAGGGCCCATTCTCAGCCCAAATGGGCCCATACGCTCGTGTGGCCCATTGGCCCAAATCTAGCCACAGATATGAGATTCCCATAGTCTAATCCAACATCTACTACACAATCATACAACTTATTCATATGGGCCCACGGGCCCATTGGGCGAGGCCCAAATAGCCTAACCCACAAGAATACTCATGATGGCCTCAACTATCGCGTCGAAGCCCCCACACGTAACTTAATCCACCCCAACACAAACTCTTGCCGCCTCAACTTAGCAAAATAAATATCCCTTTTTTGCTACTAATGAGATTCAAACCCAGGCTCCCTTGTAACTTAATCCACGCTGCTAGCCACTAGGCCACAAGCTCATTTTGTGTCTTAAAGTATGCGCAACTAAATATAAACCTATGGGCCAAAGTCTAAGTTCACTTAAAAATAAATCAAAATGAAATGCAAGCACCAAGACTTGAACCCAAGCACTCACTTATCCCCTTAATGACGCCTTGCCACTAGACCACTCCCTTCCTTGTGTCATTTTTCTCCACATTTTATTCTTAAAGCCTACTACTAATTCCCAGGGTTTTATTCACCTAAAACCAAAATTTTCCTAAAGCCAAAGTTTGAACCCGGGACTTCATAGAAGCCCTCTAACCTTCCAAGATCACTCACCTAATAGGTCCAACTTGCATTAAAGCCATTCTCAAGTTCTCAAAAATTTTTAAACGCTCCCGTGCCCAAGGCCCAATGGGCCCAACTCTACTAGGCCCAAATTCGGGGCGTTACAACAGTGGAATTCATAGCCCGAGACATGGGTAAATGATATCCTCTCATAGGCATTACATGGTTGATGAAAAGTAAATGTGGTCACAGGTTGTTCGTCTTTGTGATGAATGACTTGATCGTTATTTGATAGTGATTGACTTTTCACGAAGAAAGATATAATGGTTACCAAGAGATAAAATATGATCATATTGGGAAATCAAATATTATCCCAAAGAGATCAAAGATATCCTATGAGGGCAATACACTTATGTCAATGTCATTGGACGAGCACTGAGTAGTTGCTTTTGTAATGGTATGCCGTTAGGGAGAGCTTAATCACGATACTATAGTGGAATGACTTCATGACTAATGAGTTTATAATTAATAGGCGAAAAGCCAAAACTTAATTTTAAATCATTTGAGCCCAAATTACATATGTCTAATCGGTTTCTTCGCTAGCTCGTTGAAACCATAAATGAATTACGCGTTTGAATAAAAATGAACAGAATGAATAGGAAAAGAAAATTGGGAAACATTCAGGAATGATTATGGTTTTTTTTTTTGAAATGGAAAAATGAAATCATTTAGAAATGAAGCTAGGTTTCCAAAAAATGAAAATGAAAAAGGAAATGGAAATAATTCATTTGCAATTCTATATGGATTACTTAAAAATGATCAGAAGAATAAGTTTATATTTTTGAGCTGTTTTGAAGCCCAAAAATAAAAATAAACCATTTGGTCATAGTGAACATGTTGAGTTGTGACATATTAAACATATTTTATCAAAATTTTACTAAGGGTAAAATCGTCAAAATTTTATTAATGGTAAAATAGGATAGGAAAATTATTTAATATAGAATATTAAAGTTTACTTTTGGAAATAAAAAAAACCGAATCGAGTTGGATCACATTATAGAGTACTAGGTCAAAAGGCCCAAGAAGTACTCGTAATTAGACCTGATGTGAAAGAGGCCCAAAACCCCTCATATAACATGAATAGGGCAGCAACCCTAGTAGGAATACTAGGGTTTCCCATCCACCCCACTCCTACTTTAAGTAGGAAGTTGTTTTTCTATTTGAAATAAACCACTACAAATCAACAAGGGTTATATCTTCTCTTCTTATATATAGATAACAACGATAAGCTATTGAGACAAATTTGAGAGGTTGTTACTTAGTCGAAAAATAGAAAGAATTTATTCTCAACTATCAAATATAATTTTCCAGAATAACAATTCTACTGGTTTCTATTAAAAAGATAGAATTTCCATTTTCTCCCTAAATAAAAGAATTATTTTTTCTAGTTCTGTGTTTTAATTCAATTGGCTTGAGCCCACACTCGAGGCATTTTGTGGTACGAGAATAGCAGAGAAGATCGTTTAGTTGAAATTCGGGAACAACTACGTAGTTGGATCATAATACAAAAAGACAAATTATATTAGTAGATAATCTAAACACATCCATAGTCTAATCAGAAATGAGCAACTCGGTTGAAAGACTAATATGTCATTTATCAAGTCCAATTAGAGAGATTCTTTGTAATAACCCGATTTAGGGGCTAGTCGGAACAGTGGTTTCAAAATCACTAATCCGAGGTTAGAGAAAATTATTTTTATATTATTTTATGAGTTAGAGCATGATTATATGAGTGCATGAAAATTTTGTGCTTTAATTTCAGCGATTGTATGCTCAATTGCGAAAAAGGACTAAATCGCATAAAGTGTGAAAGTTCTATTTTATAAGCTAAAGGTGCCTAATAGCTAGTGAATATTAATTGGAGGTCTTTAATGTGCAAATAGACCCTTAGACATAAGGTGGCCGGCCATAGGGGACAAGAAAGTCAAAATTAGTCAAAGTTGGTAAGGATTTGGTGACTAAATTGATTGTTTTATATTAAAATAAAGAAAAGATGATATCCTTCTCTTCACTCATCTTCTTCCATCGAAAAATACAAGCAAAATAGAGGTTTGAAAGCTCAAAATTTTCAGCAACCTCTTCTCCCTACAAGTAAGTGATTTTAATGGTTTTTCTTAATGATATTTGTACTTTTGGAACCCCTAAAGCTTAAGCTTTCTAAAGAGGAGACTATTTTGCAAAACGGTGGAAAGTTTAGAGTTTTACCATATGAGCATGTATGTTTTTTGCTGCATTTTTTATGGAAGAAAATGAGTCATAGATGTTTAATAAACAACTTTTGTGAAGGGTGTTACCATGAAAACACCAAAAAGGACATTTTTGTAAAGGTTGTAAAATAAGAGTTAAGTGTGTGAAATAATGGGTTTTGATCGTTTCCATAAGAGTAATAAATGTTCACCTAGGCTCGTTAAAGAAAGAAATTTGATTAGAATTGATTTCCGAGCATAGGGGTAAAATGGTCATTTTGTGAAAGCTTTAGGGCAAAATAGTAATTTTGCCAAAGCATGATTACTGAAATGCATTAGTTAATGTGATAATAAAATGAGCTAATTTGCTATTACAGATCAAGAAGAACAAAAAATTAACCTCGACCGGGGAAAGAACAAGGTATCGGACTAGATCGACAATCTAGCCTATTTTGAAAATCGAGGTAAGTTTGTATGCAATAAATTCAAGATCATGTTATTAAGTTTCTAAATGATTGATACTAGTAATGTTTTACAATATTTCTATGAATTTGATTTATGATGTTGGATGAGAAAAACGATGAAAATTGTGTTGTTGAAGTCCCGGTTGGACTATAGTGAATGTGAGAACATTATTAACGAGATAGGAGATGGGTAAGGTCCCCTGTAAGACCATGTCGAGGACATGGCCTCGGCACCGAGTTGAGTTCCCGTATAAGACCATATATGGGATATGACATCGGCATTGAATGAGAACAATCGTATAAGACCATATCCAGGATATGGCATCGATAATTGATATGAGATCCCGTATAAGACCATATCTGGAATATGGCATCAGCACTCAGAGGTGAACTCATGTAAGACCACATCTGGGATGTGGCATTGGCGACGTCTTATGTAAAGGACGATGAACAGGAATCATCACATATCCCAAGTGATCTAGGGGGATAAATAGTTAACCTTGGAATAGAAATGAGATTAGTGCTAAATTCGTGTGATGAAGTGGTACAGGTACATGCGAGTAATTCACGAGAAAAGTTTACGATATATGTTATGATATGCAATTGGTAAGAGTAAGCATAAGTAAATTATGGCAATGTGCCTAAGACTTTGTGTTATATTTAATGCCTTGGATGGATGACATTATGAGCCTTATGTTGTTATTTATTTCATGCAAACTTACTAAGCTTTATGCTTACCCCTCTCATTTCCTTTTTCCTTGTCGCATTACCAAGTTAGCTCGAGAATTCCTAGAACGTCAGAGATTGAAAATCACACTATCGACTACTCTTTGGTATAGCATAGTTAAATTCATTTTGAGTATGGCATGTATAGGACTTAGTCTCTTTTGTTATGTCATATTTGTTAGCCAAGGTGTTGGTCATAAATGTTGCTAAATTCCTTTTGTAAGTGGTCTTTGGAATTGGACCAATACTTGGCAAGTTATATATTTATATATATTTAATGATGATGAAATTCATTAAGGATATACTTGTGTGGATGTCTTTATTTTGAATCTTTAGAAGTGCTTTATAGTCCTGATATGTGTTGGATTGAATTGGTGTAAGTATGGTTACTGTATATGGTGGCATTTGTCTTGGTAGATAGCCTTTTTAAATGTCCACACGGGTAGACACACGGGCATGTGTCTAGGCCGTGTGTGACACACGGTCAGCCCCATGGGCGTGTTGATTGGCCGTGTGTCCCCATGCATGCGAGGCTTACAAATTAGTATGCTCAGTAGTAAACACATGGGCAGAGACACGGCCGTGTGTCTCAGCCGTGTAGGAGGCACGGCCATGGACATGGGCTTGTGCCCAGGTCGTGTGAAGTCTGCACCTAAAATTAGGAATTTAATTCGACACACAGTCTAAGGACACGGGCGTGTGCCTTGGCTGTGTGACCATAGTGAGGTGATGACATCATAAACAGAATGCCATGGTTTTGATGCACGGGCTAAGACACGGGCTTGTCGAAGCCATGTGAGGGACACGGGCGTGTGTCCGGCCTTGTGAAAACCCCTGTAGGTTCGAAATGAAAAATAAATTCCACACGGGTTAGGAACATGGGCGTGTGTGACCACACGACCTGCCCATACGGACGTGTTCCATTTCACACGGGCGTGTGAACCCTGTTTAGGCAAAAATTTTCTAAGTGCGTAAGAGTTCCCGGTTTAATTTCGAAACCTCTCGTAAGTAAGTTTTAGGCCTCATAGGCCAATAATAAGGATGTTATGAGAAGTTTTATGTTGAAATGAAATTTTATAGCCTAAAGTTGTTTGTTGAAGCAAGATAAGTTTGGTAATGCCTCGTATTCGGTTCCGGCGTTGAACACGGGTAAGGGGTGTTACATTCTTTATCTTGAGCATCGAAATGGATGACTCCTAGAAGATAGAGACATAGATGTGGCTGACTGGATTGACAGTACATCGGACAAGACCCAAGTAGAATAGATCCTAAATATGTTTATATATTTATTCCCCTGTGACGTTCATAGTGTGACATCACTAAATCTTGAGTGGATGGCGGACTATGTATGCTTGACTCGTACACTTTAATGTAAGTAAAAGCTTGAGTTCAAATAGATAAGGAACAAAAAAGCTAGTGTGTTGGGTATACGACTTCTATAGTATGTAGCATCATTCACAATAGTGGACTTCTGTAACACCCTGGTTTAGGGGCTGTGCATATTGGGTATAAATCAAGTGTTAGTAGGTTTTTGGGAGTACTTGGAGGAGTTTTAGAGGTTCTAAGAATGCTTGGATGAAAGGGGAAGGCTTTGAAAAATTTTAGATTTTTAGGGTAAAAAGGGGGAAATAGGGCAGGAAAGCCTTAAAATAAATTGGGGGAGTTTAGGACGCAAGAAAGGATCTGGCAAAGTAGCGTGGAGGCGCTGCTTGGGGGCTTTAGAAGGTGACGCCTAAGGGAGCAAGGGTTCGAGCTGCTGGGGCAGCAATTTTTGTTTTATTTTTGTGCGTCAAGGGACTGGGCTAAGTATGCCTTAAAAATAAATAGTGTGGCTTGGTGGACATGGAAGTCCAGTTGGCAAAGTGGCACTCATGCGCCACTTAGGCGCTGAAGGAGAGCAAGGGCGCTGGTTCGAGTGGGGGCAGCAGTGTTTTGGGCGTTGTATTTTTATGTGCGGTTATGGGGCTGGAGTAAGAAGGGTTTAAAATAAAATGATGGGGGTTATTGGCGTAAAAATCAAAGTGGCCGAGTGGCCTGAGCGTTGGAAGTAAGGCGTGCAGCAGCAAGGTCTGGTGTTCGAACCTTGGAGGCTGCAATTGGTTTTATTTTATTTTCTTTGGCTTTTTGCTAGTTGGACGGCACATGGGCATGGGAAGATAAGGATGAGTTTTGTTTTTTTTTTTATTTTTTTTTCTTTTGAATTCGGTGGGATAATGGTTTGATATTGGTTTATTTTATTTTTTAAATTGAAGGGAGGTAATGGATAAAAGGTGGGATATTGTTTTTAATTTGAATTGGTTTTAAATGGTTGGCTGCACAATGGACTTTTAATTGTATGAGATAAAGCTCATTATTTTTGCATATATTCGGCTGGAAGGGGGGATTGTATTAGTGGTTTAATTTTGTTTAAATTGTTTAAGATAGGATAGAAGATAAGTGCTATTATCTTAGGTGATAATTAATAGTTTAATTATCAGCAAGAGAGGAGAATTTGGTAGCATTAGGACTCTTTGGGGGCTGTTTTTGTACAGCAAATAGAGCAAAGAAAATTTCCAGCAACTATTATTTTTCTTTTCCCTCTGCTACTGCCGAAATCCCTTGGGGAATTCTTCAAATTTTCCAGTTTTCTTCTATTTTATTTGGCCAAAACTCACCTTTGATTTCTCCCACCTATTCTCCTTTTTCTTTCTTCCACCATTGACCGAATAATCCACCACTTTGTTGCCGATTTTCCTCTGCTGTTATTGATAAAATTTCCAGCATCTCTTTAGCCGAATTCACTTCCTTGGTGTGCCGAATTTCTTTCCCCTATGTGGTGTAGTCTTGGCCGAATATTGAGAGTAGTGTAGATCTCTTTGGATCCTTGTTATCAATCGATCGGGTGAAGGAACTTCGGGATCTCAAAGCAGGAAATTTAATCTACCATTCTTTGTCAACCAGTTGGTAAGTAGTGGTAAGGTTCTATTCTTAGTATTTAATTAGTATTCAATTAAGCCGAAGGCTACTAATTTTGGATAAGTGTCGATTGTAGGGAAGTGAAACCGATTCACACTTGGAGTGTGTTGGCTAGTGTTCAAAAGCATTTGGGGCAAGGAAGGCCAGTGTGGCCGATTGACTTTTCAAGATTTAGAATTATTATCGGTGACAGGTGTGTACATACACACTTATAGTTAATTAAATGTACTAAATCTTTTGCATGTGATAATTGGATCTATGTAGATGTTAATACCATGAATGGCATAAGCAAGGATACGAGTAAGTCCCTGATTGATTATGAGATTTTATGATGCTTTTGGAAAGCATGATATGTTGTTTATGATTAATGATAGATATGATATATGTGATTAAACATATGATGGCATGAGTATTATAAATACTTGATATGGGTTGATGAGTGGAGGGGGCAGTATATTCGTGCCGACGGGCACCAGTGTTTTGGTAACACACTGTGACTACGGTCACCAGAGGTTTGGTACCTCCAGAGGTTTGGTACCTCATCGCGTCTCGTCCCAGTGGCTTAGCACCACAGTGGGTTGGCCCCACAGATTATCATAAGGGATTGACGCCAGTGATTTGGCATCACACGATGGGTTGGCCCCATCAATCATTTGTGTCTACGGACACCAGAGGTTTGGACCTCCAGTGATTTGGCATCACATCTGTGACTATACGTCACCAGTGGTTTGGCACCACCAGTGGTTTGGTACCACACGGGGTAGACAAGGCGTTCGGTTGGCTAGGTTGGGTGCATGACTTAGTACATGATGATTGATTATATGCTGTGTATGAAATTGTTTAAATCCGGGGGAAGGGTTACATACTGAGTCTTGGTGACTCACATTCTCCTTTACATTTTTCAGGTGACACGTAGATCACGGATGTGGAGCCGGGTTGACTCGAGGTGGCCATGCAGTGGATTTGATAAATGGACTTTAATTTCGTTACTTTATTTTATTATTACTAAATTTTATTTTGGATGTAATAAGGCCTCCTGACACTTTATTTTTGCTATTTTTCATATGTTGGATACTTGTTTTAAACTATGTTAGTATTAATGAATTAAAATCACATGTTTTCCAGATTAAACCGAAAAATGTTTTTATCGAGCCATCAGGCATATTTGAAATTTGTTTAATAACTTGACTTAATTATTTTTTTTAAAAATAAATACTAAGTATGGTTTACCAAGATAACCAAATACGAGAAGTTTTCAACAAAACTTAAATCGGTTTTAAAATGGATTTCAAAATGTTTTTCTTAGTAGCAACCCAAATTCGGTCGTAATGTTTGGGCCGAGTTTGGGGTTGTTACAAATTGGTATCAGAGCCCAGTTCAAAGCTCGGCTGTGGGGGGCCCAAGGCCCAAAAATTGTTGGTAGGCCTTATGAAATAATTTTTGAACAGCATGGCCCGAGTCTCCGGCACCGATCCGCCCAGGTAAGTACATCTGAACTTCTTTGTGAATTATTCTCTGTAGAAGGGTAGGAAGCATGGAACGTAGATAGACTTATAGAAACTTGAACCCTATGATTAGTCTACTCAAACATATGCATAAGACTTAAGGTTACTAAACAAACCTACGACTAAGTCGGCGAGTTAGGGTGTGGTAACCCCGGTGCGCATGTCAAGGATTGGATCCGGAAGAGCTTGGTACTTAAGCAGCCCTCGTGACTCACCTCCTCTTCGCGGGATTCCTACCTGGTGCGTAGCTTCGGTTCACCCTAACCAAGAGGACTCGGTCATAGGCTAAACGTACTGAATAAAACCCGAAAGGGACTAGCCTTGTTTTATAGAAACCCTAGTTTTAATCATTAGAACATCTCTTTCAACAGTAGCGAAAATTTATTTTCGAAAAATTTTCAAAATATTTTTGACTTACCAAAATTTCCAAAATGCCCTAGCGACAAAATTACAAAAATACCCCTGTGTTGTAACATTACCACACTACCCTCAACTTTTGTTAAAATAATTTTTACTTTGTAAAATACCCAAAATCTTTAGTTTTCAAAATATCGAGATACTCCGATTTGCGAAATTTACGAAAATACCCCTATGTTGAAAATTACTAAAATGCCCCTGACTTTTAAAATTTTCGGTTTAACCCCAAGTTTAATAAAATTTTCTTACTTTGCAAAAGTATTCAATCTTTCGTATTTCAAAATAATACCCCGACTTTGGGAATTTACAAAATTACCCTGATTGACAAAATTACCAAAATACCCCTAGTTTCCAAACTTCTACCGTACTTTCAAATTGAAGAATTTTCGAAAATACCCTTAAAGGTTTGGAATATCCAAATATCCTGATTTATTAAGGCTTTCAAAATTTTTCTGATTATTCACGAAAATACTCGGTAGGAAAATGACGGAAATACCCCTGGGGTAGAAACGGGCAGAAAGGTCCGAATAGTGGATGTGTGTGGTGGATACCACTGAATGTGCCTCTACTGAGGGAGAAATGTGTTCTTGTGGATGAGTGAATGTGTGTGTAAATGTGATTCTTTGAATTAGGGTAGCAGACGTGAACTGAGACTTTGTGTGATCGAAAGAACTACTTTAAAATACCCTTCTTTCATAAAGATTTGCTCGCGATTAAATAGTGGAACAAAATTTCTAATGCATAAAACTTTTAATTAGATTAAATCGCGACGCTAGATATGAGTTCTAGGGGACGTGGTTGTCGCGGACGTGGTCAAGGTGGAATGACAGCTTTACTAAGATCAGAGTGCGCAGCTGAGGCGTAGAGTAGCGAGTTATGGTAGTAAGTAATTTCGAGGACGAAATTATTTTAAGGAGGGTAGAATTGTAACACCCTGGTTTAGGGGCTGTGCATATTGGGTATAAATCAAGTGTTAGTAGGTTTTTGGGAGTACTTGGAGGAGTTTTAGAGGTTCTAAGAATGCTTGGATGAAAGGGGAAGGCTTTGAAAATTTTTAGATTTTTAGGGTAAAAAGGGGGAAATAGGGCAGGAAGGCCTTAAAATAAATTGGGGGAGTTTAGGACGCAAGAAAGGATCTGGCAAAGTGGCGTAGAGGCGCTGCTTGGGGGCTTTAGAAGGTGACGCCTAAGGGAGCAAGGGTTCGAGCTGCTGGGGCAGCAATTTTTGTTTTATTTTTGTGCGTCAAGGGACTGGGCTAAGTATGCCTTAAAAATAAATAGTGTGGCTTGGTGGACATGGAAGTCCAGTTGGCAAAGTGGCACTCATGCGCCACTTAGGCGCTGAAGGAGAGCAAGGGCGCTGGTTCGAGTGGGGGCAGCAGCGTTTTGGGCGTTGTATTTTTATGTGCGGTTATGGGGCTGGAGTAAGAAGGGTTTAAAATAAAATGATGGGGGTTGTTGGCATAAAAATCAAAGTGGCCGAGTGGCCTGGGCGTTGGAAGTAAGGCGTGCAGCAGCAAGGTCTGGTGTTCGAACCTTGGAGGCTACAATTGGTTTTATTTTATTTTCTTTGGCTTTTTGCTAGTTGGACGGCACATGGGCATGGGAAGATAAGGATGAGTTTTGTTTTTTTATTTTTTTTTCTTTTGAATTCGGTGGGATAATGGTTTGATATTGGTTTATTTTATTTTTTAAATTGAAGGGAGGTAATGGATAAAAGGTGGGATATTGTTTTTAATTTGAATTGGTTTTAAATGGTTGGCTGCACAATGGACTTTTAATTGTATGAGATAAAGCTCATTATTTTTGCATATATTCGGCTGGAAGGGGGGATTGTATTAGTGGTTTAATTTTGTTTAAATTGTTTAAGATAGGATAGAAGATAAGTGCTATTATCTTAGGTGATAATTAATAGTTTAATTATCAGCAAGAGAGGAGAATTTGGTAGCATTAGGACTCTTTGGGGGCTGTTTTTGTACAGCAAATAGAGCAAAGAAAATTTCCAGCAACTATTATTTTTCTTTTCCCTCTGCTACTGCCGAAATCCCCTGGGGAATTCTTCAAATTTTCCAGTTTTCTTCTATTTTATTTGGCCAAAACTCACCTTTGATTTCTCCCACCTATTCTCCTTTTTCTTTCTTCCACCATTGGCCGAATAATCCACCACTTTGTTGCCGATTTTCCTCTGCTGTTATTGATAAAATTTCCAGCATCTCTTTAGCCGAATTCACTTCCTTGGTGTGCCGAATTTCTTTCCCCTATGTGGTGTAGTCTTGGCCGAATATTGAGAGTAGTGTAGATCTCTTTGGATCCTTGTTATCAATCGATCGGGTGAAGGAACTTCGGGATCTCAAAGCAGGAAATTTAATCTACCATTCTTTGTCAACCAGTTGGTAAGTAGTGGTAAGGTTCTATTCTTAGTATTTAATTAGTATTCAATTAAGCCGAAGGCTACTAATTTTGGATAAGTGCCGAATGTAGGGAAGTGAAACCGATTCACACTTGGAGTGTGTTGGCTAGTGTTCAAAAGCATTTGGGGCAAGGAAGGCCAGTGTGGCCGATTGACTTTTCAGGATTTAGAATTATTGTCGGTGACAGGTGTGTACATACACACTTATAGTTAATTAAATGTACTAAATCTTTTGCATTTTATAATTGGATCTATGTAGATGTTAATACCATGAATGGCATAAGCAAGGATACGAGTAAGTCCCTGATTGATTATGAGATTTTATGATGCTTTTGGAAAGCATGATATGTTGTTTATGATTAATGATAGATATGATATATGTGATTAAACATATGATGGCATGAGTATTATAAATACTTGATATGGGTTGATGAGTGGAGGGGGCAGTATATTCGTGCCGACGGGCACCAGTGTTTTGGTAACACACTGTGACTACGGTCATCAGAGGTTTGGTACCTCCAGAGGTTTGGTACCTCATCGCGTCTCGTCCCAGTGGCTTAGCACCACAGTGGGTTGGCCCCACAGATTATCATAAGGGATTGACGCCAGTGATTTGGCATCACACGATGGGTTGGCCCCATCAATCATTTGTGTCTACGGACACCAGAGGTTTGGACCTCCAGTGATTTGGCATCACATCTGTGACTATACGTCACCAGTGGTTTGGCACCACCAGTGGTTTGGTACCACACGGGGTAGACAAGGCGTTCGGTTGGCTAGGTTGGGTGCATGACTTAGTACATGATGATTGATTATATGCTGTGTATGAAATTGTTTAAATCCGGGGGAAGGGTTACATACTGAGTCTTGGTGACTCACCTTCTCCTTTACATTTTTCAGGTGACACGTAGATCACGGATGTGGAGCCGGGTTGACTCGAGGTGGCCATGCAGTGGATTTGATAAATGGACTTTAATTTCGTTACTTTATTTTATTATTACTAAATTTTATTTTGGATGTAATAAGGCCTCCTGACACTTTATTTTTGCTATTTTTCATATGTTGGATACTTGTTTTAAACTATGTTAGTATTATTGAATTAAAATCACATGTTTTCCAGATTAAACCGAAAAATGTTTTTATCGAGCCATCAGGCACATTTGAAATTTGTTTAATAACTTGACTTAATTATTTTTTTTAAAAATAAATACTAAGTATGGTTTACCAAGATAACCAAATACGAGAAGTTTTCAACAAAACTTAAATCGGTTTTAAAATGGATTTCAAAATGTTTTTCTCAGTAGCAACCCAAATTCGGTCGTAATGTTTGGGCCGGGTTTGGGGTTGTTACAACTTCATAGTCCGAGTAAAGGGTAAATGATATCCTCTAATCAACAATACATAATAATAAAAGTAAACATGGCCATGGGTCATTTGTCTTTGTAATAAATGACTTGATTACTATTTAATAATAATTGACTTTTCATGAAGGAAGATGTAATGGTTTCCATGAGATAAAATAGAACCATATAGAGAGAATGGATTTACCCCCCAGATTAAAGATATCTTATGACAGTAACACACTTATGATAAGATAATTCTATGAGCACTGATTACGTAGATTGTAATAGCCTAAATTTTAAGGGTGTTGGAAAATGCAATTTCAGAACCCCATTTTTGTAAACCAAGTCCGTAAATATAAAATAAGAATATTTATGGAGCTAATATAAAAATATATTGAAGAATGGTCAAAAAATTTAGCCGATAAAATAGTTAATTAAAGTTCAGGGACTAAATTGTAAAATTCTAATCTCTATAGAGTTTTAATTAACAAAAATACTTGAACCTAAATAGCAATTAATCAAAAGTCTAAAATGGTAATTAACCCATTTTTAAATAAGTGATAGTGGATGATTATGGAAACTCCACTAAGAGTGATTAAAAGTTAAATTATGTTAAGTAAACCATAATTTAATTAATTAAACAAGGTTAATTAACATCTAATTGAAGTATAAATATGAAAAGATAGTGGAATTTTGTCATCTTCTTCCCATTTATCAGCCTCCACCATAGAAAAAGCTTGGAGAAAGTTTTTAAAACCTTGAATATTCGACCATATAATTAGGTATGAAATTCAAGTCATTTTCTTATAATTTTTATAGATTTATGATCATGAGAGCTTGGTTTAGCTAGCCCATGTACCAATTTAATCAATTGTTAAAGTTTTAGAAAGTTGTCATTGTTGAGAAATTGATGAATTAAGCTTGGCTTGGATGAATATTAATATTAGATTATGAAAAGACTAGATTGTAAAGTTAATTTAGTTTTTTTTCTAAACTTTGTTACATTAGAGACCAAATTGAATAAATGTAAAACCTGACATTAAATTATGTTAGAAATAGAGAGTATAAGGTCCCTAATGAAAGTAAGTGAAATCTGATTTTTATCCAAAGCTAGGAGTCAAAAGATATGCTTATCCCGAGTTCAGGGACTAAATTAAATAAAATGAAAAATATGTGTAGCTTTGTATTTGCATGTGAATTGAATGGAATCTAATATTTTTTTATTTATTGAATTATCGGTCATAGTGAAAAATGATGTCGGGCCATCGAAAGGGATAGGAAAAGCGAGAGTCGTCGACGAGTGACGTGAGATTTTGGTTCATACTTTTATGATATGAGATCAATTTATTTGTTTATATATTCATGTTAATTGCATGATTGAATATCAAGGTGAGTATATAATTTCCATATGAATTGGTTTGTTGTGATTAATTTTGAATATCAAGATAGTGGACTAAATTAAAAAAAATGGAAAGTAGTATGATTTAATGGAACATGATTTGTAATATAAGAATGGATTGAAATATGTTATATGATATGCTATATTGTGTGTTGATCATGAATTGAAATGTGATTATGAAATTGAATATATATGAATTGGATTGAGTTGAACTAAAATGAAATAAATGATTGTTATGTGATAGAACAATGTACAAGGTATGAAGATGCAAATGTGATTGAATACAGTGTATGACAGGTAAATGTAAATGATTACAGAGAATGGATATGCGAACAAAAGTAATTATAGGTATGATAATGTAAAAATGAATATTTATGCCATTATGAACTTAGTATAAGGTTACGATACGATTGGCATGCAAATAGAACATATGCACTCTTGTACCAGATATATGATTGTACGAAGATTATTATAGGTTATATTGAGATCCAATATTTGTTGCATATCATTGAGTATTATATGTCTCTACGAAGACTTTGGTGTGGTGGAGAGATGTATTTGAAAATGTTTATACATTTGATGCCTACGGGCTTTGCACTTCGGTGTCTTGGTGTGGTGTAGTTTAAGCTCCTACGTGCTATCTAGTGTGGGGTGGTTCATCCATGTATCTGATTCTGTTTCACTAGGGTTCCATTGGGTGAAACATTGAAATCAAAACTTGAAATTGGAAAATAAAATAAACCGAATTTCGACAACTATTATAATGTATTATTTGAATTCAAATGGTATGAAATTGTGATTGATATTAGTATATGAATTGATGTGACAACATGGAACTATAGGAGTGCATATATTTAATGTGATATGAATGTATATAAAAAATTATGCAATCTATTTATAACCAAACCCTGAGGCCCGAGTTGAATATGAATGAGCCAATAAACTCCAATAAAAGGTTTAAATGGTAATTTAAACGATTAAATGGTTTTGTTTGAACATGAAAATTAAATAGTTTAATGTCAATGATATATATGGTTGATATATAAGAAGTTTTGAATGTTTAAATGGAATAAATATTGCTATTTGACAATTGGTATGATTTAACCAATTCAATTGAAATTTTGAATGGTATAATATGATAAGTTTAAATGTTAATATCAAATGACTTGATGTACAAAATGAATCTATACATATTTCATATGATAATGGAATCTTTTGGCATGTATGTGTTTGTGATATGGCTAAAGATTGAACTTAACTTGTTACACCCAGTTCTCTTAAAGACCCGAACTCAAAAGAAGAGTCGGGGAGCTGATTGTATAGAAATAGAAATTTACGGGTTCTAATGAGATATTTAGAAACAAAAGTGGCTGGTTGGAAAAGGTTAGGTTTCGATTCTGATTTAGTTAGATTAGAACCGATTGGTTCCATAGTGGGAGAAAAAATAATTAGGATTGAGTGATTGTAATGGTCTATGGAGACTGTACCAATGGGGTGTATATATAGGTGTGGATAGAAATAGTATTCTTCTCAATTTTGTTCACCAATCTTTCCTTTCTCCAAAAGCATCATCTTTTTTGGACGCTCTGAAGAAGAAAGGATGCAGCTGAAGGAAACTTTTCATGTCGTAGTAGTAGCGTGAATTGAAGTCTGACAGTAGATAAATTGAGGAACTAGTAAACTTTTTTACCTCCCTGTACTTGTGGATTGGAGAAAGAAGTAGAGTAAGAACTTTCAAAGCTTTTGTATAATTGTGAACTCTGGGTTTTTAAGGTTTGAATGCCTTCAAGATAACTGATAAATGTTTGTTATGCTCAGTTTCCAAGACAAAAGAGGCTCTGACGTTTGGACGAGCTAAACTGTTAATCATAAGAAAGCAATGTGAGTTTCTGTACGTTACCTTTTGGATGATAGATGGTGTTCTGTGATTGACTAGCATCACATTATGTGTACAAAGGTTGCCTAAGATTGTAGTGTGTACGTGCTTGAATAAAGACTAGGCTATGCATGTGCAAAGTTTTGTGTGAGCTTGCCTGTTGTTTGCTGATTGTTTAATAATAAAAGGTTGATAATTAGTTGCTGGCATGTTGAATATATACTGTAATTTGTTTAATATTCTCAGTGCGAGGAAAATGACTGACGGGATTAGATGAAGTTAGGATGGGAAAAATGGTGATTCTATTAGATAACGTCATACAATATTATTAAGTGCAAACCGTGATGTGCGAAGCTTTAGGCTTTGCGGAGAGGACACTGCAGTGTTCAAGTATCAATGCTAGGAAAGACATAATGAAGGAATGAGCGGAGGAATTAGGAAATTGGAATTTTGTTAAGATTTCGCCATCTGGGATTGATAGGAGAAAATCGCGATACGAAGCTCCGGGCATTACGGAGGGGCCAATTCGGTGTTCTAGCATTAAGGTGAAATGTGAAATAGGTCCTTCGGGACTACACCGTGACAACGTTTACTAGGTTCCATAAAACAACACTGCGTCGACTTTCAGTAGGCTCTATTGGGCGACATCGTGACGACAGTAAGGGTCCTACGGGGTGACACCTCAAAAAAGATCTAATGTGTAAGACCATAGCTCGACTATAACAACTAGTATAGTCTATCAGGACAATAAACACGGGGTAGTTCACCAGGACAATAAACAAGGGAACGTTCGCTGGGACAGTAAACACGGGATAAAAGAGTGTAAGACCATATCTTAGCTATAACATCATAAAGAATTCATCGGGGTGGTGAACACGAGAACTATGAGGTGTAATAACTCGACGATGGTGATAGGTAAAGATCGCTAAATGGGATGAACTCAAAAGCTGATAGAACCAGGTAAACCCTTTGGTAGGAATTACAATGTCAAGTTATGAAAAATTTGTAGGTACGAGGTTGCAGATATTTGGAAAATAAACATGTAACAGAGGTTATATTAGAAGATTGAGCAGAACCTAAGGGTCTACAGATAAGGGACAGCTAGAGGCGGTTAAGTCCACTGAGGAGGTTAAGCCACTCAGGTTGACGGAAGAAGGAGTCCACAAGGGACTGACTTAGGAGGGGCAATACGCTAGGAAAAAAGGAAGATAAGAATCCGAAACCCAATGAAGTAAATTTTAGATAACCCATGCCAAACATTGGGTTTCACATCCAAAGTTGCAAAAGAAAGGAAATTTCGGTTGAGGTGTAATTTGGTTCGTAATCCTAGAGGCCCCTTACCTTGAAGAAATACGTGTATACTCCAAATAAAGAATAAGTTAGTTAGTGGTGAGCTACGGGAAAGAGGGGGAGACATAGATCTCATTGGTAAAAATTGCCAGTGGCCTAAGATGACTAGAGATTTGAAATTTCTTTTTAGAATTTCATTTTTGAAGTTTTGAATTTTTCTATATAACCATTATGCAGAATCTCACTAAGTTCTATTGAACTTACAACTGGTCTGGTTAACTGTAGGATAAAGTTTTCACTTGAGGATCGAGTGAAAGGCTAAGCTAGACTTCGCTAATTTGAGGAAAAATGGAGTGGTAGTCATAACATGCGTATAGAGGGCACTCCTAAAGGTTATGCCTCAGGGTTTAGTTGAAGTCATTGAAATTTATAATGTTTAACTTTAAAATTTTTATTAGGGTTATAAGGCAGTAAATTCGGGAGATGTATATGGTATTATAGATTAATGTGTATATTAAACAATCAAGAATGAAATATATTAACCAGTTATTCAAGTCTTTGTACCACCCGGTACCCGAACCCGATGATCGGTTTGGGCATGGGGTATATTCATTTGGATAATACTTGTGTCATATTGACTTGAATCATGGAAGTACCATTGAGCATTATCGCTCAGCGTACGGTTTTTTCATTCCGTGCGCAAGTATAGGTGAAACTCAAAGTTTTGGGAGATGATTTCAGCATCCAGTCGATGGTCTTCGACTCGACAATGTTTGTATAGTCCCTTTTTGTTTATATGGCATGTACCTAGGTTTGATTCGATTTAGCATAGTATGAGATTTTGTTGATATGTAAAGTTAGAAATGGTAAATTTGCTATGGCCAAATGGTTAATTTTCATGTTTGAGAATGTAATATAGCTATGAATTGGATGAATAGATGTAAAAATTTTTGCATGTAGGTGAATTACTACCAAGTGATCAAATGGTTAGTATCATGAAATTTCATTATGTGTTTGAATTGAAAAGATGCAATTGATGTAATGCACATATATATATTAGAAGTGAACCTATTGAAGATGTATCTTTGGCAGGAAAGGTGAATGGAAACATTGAATTGTTTTGTTTATATATTACAAATTGGTACCTTTTGAACCATTTGAAAACAGAGGTCACGTCGCAACGTCAGACCCGTTACGTCACGATGAGATGAAGTCAATGAGTTGCGTCATGACGAGTAACCCCAAAGTTGCGACGTTAACCCAATATTTTCTAAACTTTAGAATTTGGTCTTAATTCAACCTCGAGTTAGCATAAGAGCTTTCGTAAACTCGTATAAGACCTATAAACAATTATGTAACATATTAAGAATATGTAATATACTTGTCTACATGTGTAAATAGTTTCATTGTGTATAAATGATCATAGTTTCTATGGCAATGGATGTGGCGTCCTGTGGTATCAAAGTTATAAGTTTAGCTGATTTTTAGATTAAATCGAGCTTGGAATTGAGCCTAGAGGTAAATGCCAAGGTAGAGTTAAGTTCGAGTCGAGATTTGGATGCTAATTATGAAGTGTTCTATTATATAGCTAATAATGATAGACTAATTGAGAAATGTTGTTAAAGAAGAAGTTAACAGCAGTGACCACCTTATTAAGGGTGAGAATAAAGTAGGAATCGAGACACACGGTATTGATTAAGCCGATTCTTGACACAGAAATAGAGTTATTAGACCTCACTATGAGGGTCAAGGTGATAAGGATCTACTCCACACAATAGCAGATGTACTCTAGAGAGTTGCAGGAGCTACTCAGCAAGTTGCATCAGTAGCTGTAGTTTGGCGAGCCCAAATAAAAAGAGTTGTGAATGTAACACCCCATACCTGATGTAACAGCCCAGTTTATACCCTAGTCGGAATAGTGGTTTTGGTACCACAAATCCGAGTCAGAAAAATATTTTAATATTCTTTTCCGTGTTTATGGTAAATGAATTTATATGTGTGAAAATTTCCATGATTTAATTTAATCATTTGGGTGCTCGATTTGTTAAAAGGACTAAATAACATAAAAGATAAAAGTGGCATTCTATATTTTTAATGTGTTGGATTGCTTTGGCTTTTGAATATGATGGCCTTAAATGGCAATTATGCAATAAGAATTATGAGTGGACATTAATGACCATCCAATAAGTGATTTTTAATTGTTATAAAGCAAGGGTTAAATGGTAAATCATGTATTAATGTATATTAAATAAAACAAAACCATTTTAATGTTCATCTTTCTCAATTCTCCAACCGAAAATAAGAAAATAGCTAGGGCTTGGAAGCTTTGAAACATTCGGCTACTTCAAGGCTCAATTGTAAGTGAGTTTTTATTCGGTTTTTGATGATTTTATGTTTTTGTGATCGTTGTTAAGTGTTCTAGCTAGCCCATGCTTAAATTCATGAAATTGATTATGATTTTGAGTTATGTCATTGTTGATAATGTGAGCTTTGTGAGGTTTGATGATAGAAAATAAGTGTTGGATGATAGATAAATGTATTTTGTATTGGGATTTTTTATGAATTTGATTATTATGGCTAAATTATGAAAATGAGAAATTGAGGGGCTAAAATGTAAAATAAATGAAATATGTGGGCTAATATGAGGTAAGGGAATATTCGGCTAAGCCTTTGTATAAGGAAATTATATGTATTTTGTGATTTCGTGAAATGAGGACTAAAGTGTTAAAATGTGAAAAAATGGGGGATTATCTGTAAAATACCCTAAAAATGTGTAAATGGATTGAATTGAATGATTTGCTGAATAAAATATTTAAATTTGAATGTGTATAGATCAAGAACCAAAGAAAACAAAATTAGATCGGGGGAAATCGAAAGTAGTTGAATAGCCGTTCATTTCCGTTCTTTCCCGTACGAGGTAAGTCAATATACAAATAAATGTGTTTGAATTGAATTATTATTGCTTATATGTGAATGAATTGTGATATATGGCTATTGAAGCTAAATATGTAAAATTCGAGAAAAATTCTGATATTGTGATGATGTCCGAAAAGCCCCATACGAACCATAGGAATAGTTAGGATACATATGTCATGACATAGGATTCCGATATGAGTTATCGTATAAGACCACATCTGGCACGTTGGCATCGATTTGAGATTTATGTGTAAGACCATGTCTCAGACATCGGCATCGTATATAATTTCATGCAAGACCTTGTCTAGGACAGAGGCATCGGTATTTAATTACATGTAAGACCACATCTGGGACATTGGTATTGTCCGAGCTTTCTGAGCTATCCGAGTATCCTATTTGATTTCGAACGGTTCAACGGGCATTTTGAGAAATGAATGAGTATACGAATGTGCATCCGAATTCCGGTACATATGTATGTATATGAAATTTGGCAATGAAAGGTATATATGAATATGATCATTTGATATGTGAGCTACATTACATGATATGTGATTATGAGCAAGTGAACATGATCAATTGAAATATAAGAGAAATATGACTTGTGGTTGTGTTATGCCATGAACCATATGTATAAAATGGTTTATAATTATTCTATGTGTAATAACCAATTTTGCCCGTGGGCCCATTCACAATCCAAATTCAGCAAAAAAAATAAATAAATAAATAAGGAAATGTCCAAAATTACAGTCCATAAACCCAATACACAAAACCAATTACAAAATAACCCAGCTAAACCCATTAAGCCCAGACCCAAAATAAACCAAATAAAATAAATAAATAGGCTCGATCTATAGGCGGCCCAGAAGGGTTAAAGTTTTGGGAAGGCTAGGGTTTCAGGAAAACCCTAGCGCCGCAACTCCCTGGCTGCTGGCCTTACCAGCGCCGTTTGTCCACTCGTCCACCAGCGCCGCAAGCACCACGACCATCTGCCCCCCACCATCGCCACTCCGCTAGTGCACCTACAAACAAGCAATGGATCCACAACAGAAAAGAGCCAACCAAGTGGAAGACAGACTGTATTGGATTTCTTTTTTATTTTATTTTTTTATCGGCTATAAAGCCTGAAAAACAAACTGTAACAGAGGATTTTTTTTGATTGATTTTAAAGGAAAACAAAAATACAAAAGCCTTTCAGTCAAAAACAGTAACCAAAAAACACGAGATCTGGAGCAATAGGAAAGAAAAGGGAAGACCTTACCTCTTCCGGCCACCGCGCGCGATTGAAACCCCCATCTTCGAACCTGCAGAGAGAAAGAGAGAAAAGTTATTTTTTTTCTTTTGAGCAGAGAATGAAATGAAATTTTTGAGAGAATTTGACCTTAAATAGCCCCTCAAAACGACGTCGTTTTGGGGCTGGCCCTTCACGCCCAAAACGACGTCGTTTGGCCCCTCTGACCCGCGCATGGATGACCCGACCCGACAGGATCCGCGTGTTTTCTTTATGGAGGGGCTAATTGCGCATTTAGCCCCTCCTCCTTTTTTTAGCTTTGCAATCCTTTTTTATTCTTCATGATTTTACCCAAAAATTTGCTTTTCGTTTCAATCTAGTCCGCATGCGAACATCGCCGTTTCAGTCAACGGGTTTATTTTCTATTTAGGTCCCTCTAGGTTTCGCGCGCGTCGCAAATAAGCCCTTTTCCTTTCGTTTTATTTCAAACTAACCCCAAATCCCATTTTAAGTGCAATTTGATCCTTTTTTTTAGTTATTTTGGAATCTTCTAAGTCTTTCTATTATTATTATTATTTATTATTATTATTATTATTATTATTATTATTATTATTATTATTATTAGTATATTGTATATTATGTGTTGTTATTATTATTATTATTATATCATTATTACTATTATATATTGGTATTGTATAGTTTTATCTTTATTATTACTATCATTATTATTATTATTAGTTACTATTAGTAATATTATTAGTTGTATATTATATTCACTATTATTATTATTATATTATTATGTTGTATATGTTTATTATTTTATTATTACTATTATTACATTATTATCATATTATCATATTGTATATATTTTCTATTATTATTACTATTATTATTACTATTTATATTATTATATTGAACATATAGCGTATTAACCACTATTATTATTATATTATTATTACTGCCACGTTTATATTAACATATTGTATATATTACATATTGTTATTATCATTATTATACTTATATTATCATTTTGTATATATTTTGTATTATCATCATCATTATTATTATTATTATTATGTTTACTACTACTATTATTATTATTATTATATTGTATATATTTTGGCATTATTATTACTATTACCATTATTGCCATTGTTTTTTTTCTGTGTCTTGTTTTATTTTTAATATTTTTATTTTATTTCTTTATTTTTGCTTCGACATTTTCACGATTATTTTCGTTGGAGTCATTTTTTCGTAAATCGATATTTTCGAGATGATCTTGGATTCAAAGGTTTAAATTATCGTGTCCTAAAGTATTGGATGTGATTGATTTTTTTTTAACTCGAGAAAACTACGGGATAATCTTGGATTCGAAGGTTTAAAATATCGTGTCCTAAAGCATTGGATGTGGTACTTTATCCTTTTGAAATAAGAAGATCCCCATTTTCAATTTGAAAGTTATGGGATGATCTCCGACTCGAGGATTTAAATTACCGTGTCCTAAAGTATTGGATGTGATACTTTAATCCCTTGGGAACGAGAAAGTCTTGATTTGCACTCCGGAAAACTATGAGATGATCTTAGGATCGAGGATGTAAACTATCGTGTCCTAAAGTATTGGACGTGACATTTTATATCTTCAAAACGAGACAATCTTGGTTTAATTCGAGAAAAGGCGAATATATCAAAAAAGGGTCAAGAATTTTAAATTCCTTAAAAATTTCCAACTTTCGACATAAGGACATTAATTGATCAAATCGGTACCAATTTTGGGCGTGACGAGGGTGCTAATCCTTCCTCGTACGTAACCGACTCCCGAACTCGATTTCTCAAAACTTCGCGGACCGAAAAATATTGTTTTAGTAAACCAAATCTTTTATTAAAACAAAAGGTGATCCGATCACACCTAATAAAAGGTCGGTGGCGACTCCCGTTTTTATTCATTTTCAAGGCCCAAGTTCGATTTCCGTTTTTGTCAAAAAATGGTTACGACAGCTTGGCGACTCCGCTGAGGACTTTTCGAGAGTCAGGCCGTAAATTGATTATTTTATGTCCTTTATCGAAAGTTTGAAAATTCGATGTGAAAATTACTACCCTTTTTGTTGCCTTTGCTTGTGTCATCATATTTTCTTGTGCACATTGCATTGCATGACCGTTATGGTCGCACCCTTTAAGTGGGAGTGAGAAGCTACTCTTTCGTGAGGTTTTCACCTCCGTTCAAGATAGTGGATCGCTTTCGAGATACATCCGTACCTATGTCTTCGTGAGATTTTCATCTCCGTGCAGCCATAGGGAAATGTATTCCCTTGAACTGAACTCGATCCGTATGAGCCTATAATGGGTGAGGATTGAGGAACCTGCTGGTTCAGGTACCCTTACTTTAGAACCAAACCACATGTAGAGAGACCTAGGAGCCTACCCTAGATAGAGCCATGCCAAACCCCTAATGGTCACCTGGATAATTGTTATGTGTTTGTTTGTTACTCCTGCGCTAACATGTTTTCTCCTGCTTTGATTGCATTGTATGCATTTTCACATTAAAAGGTGTCGATCCCCGTTTGGTTACTAAGAAGAAGCTTGTCATGGGGGACGGATTCCTTGATAAAGTAGAGGATAATGCGTCCGTGCGTATAGGGTCAGAGAAGATACAACTCGAGAAAGGGGATAGTCTAGCCAAGGAATATACATCGGAGTTGAGGGACTTTACTCGCATCAGTATAACACAGAATCCAAGAGGTTCAAGCACAAAGGGAGGCTCTGAGGAAGACTGCAAGTGAGAGCCAAAGGGAGAATGAGACACTGAAAGCTCGATTAACAGAACAAGAAAAGGGGAGGTGGTAGAGCTCGAAATGACACTGCAAGGTAGTGAGTTCCGGATTTAACTATCTCAGAATCAGGTCAAAGAGAGGGATTATGTCATGGGCAAAGCTGTAACACAGATACGAGAAGTAGCTGAACATCTACAATCCTTAGCAGTCTAAGCTGATGTATTAAGTGTAATGTATGAATCAAAGTCAGACCGGGGTCGAGAGTTAGCCTTGCTCTTCGAGAAAGTTAAAATCCTGGGCATAAGGGCTAGGTCTCATATGTGACTCTATTTTATGTAAAGGATTTTGTTGCTTAAATAAGCTTTCTATAAGAAATTAAATGGGAATCGACGCCTTTTGCATTCATTTCATGCATTTACATTACATTGCATCATCAAAGAAAGAAGGTGTTGATTAATATTTGATTGCTAAATTGAGGAGTTTTTCATAAGGAAACAAATTTCTTGATAAAGTGGATTGTAATACGGTTGCCCAAATATAGTCCAAGTAAACAACGAGAGAAGGCCGATAGTCCATAGAAGAGTGCAAGACTTTGCTCGATGATTCAAGCCAACAAGGATTATTCAAGAGTCGTCACGTCTTGACCTTTTTAAAGAAAATTATGGACACCGCGGAGGATAAGCGAGTGAAGAAGTACGGCCCGAACCAAGCTACAAGGAGCTAGAAGAGGCATCTACGAAGAAGGATCATAAGACATGGCCATGATATCCGGCCACGAAGGAAAAGATTGGTGTTTTGCTTGGATTATGAGGACAAAACTGTATATGCAATCCGTTTTATGTAAAGAGCTTTATTTTCTAGAAAAGTTCTTCTAATGGAATTGAATTTATAATCAGCGCCTCTCTTTCTTTTTGCATTCATTCCATTTGCATAGCATTGCATCATCTTAGAAAGAGGGTGTTGATTCGCGTTTGATTACTAGTGGAAAAATTTGTCATAAGAAAATGTGCTACTTGATAAAGTGGAATACGATACGGTCATCTGAACATAGCCTAGGTAAACAACGAGACAAGGCAATACTTGAAGATTCGAGTCGACGAGGATTGTTTGGGAGCCATCCGAAGATTATGAGCACCATCGAAGGTAAGTGAGTAATGAGGTCAAGCAACAAAGAGCCAAAAGAAGCATCTATTAAGAAGGTTCATGGGACATGACCATAACATCCGGATATGAAAAAGAGGATTTGTCTAAAGATTCAAGCCGACAAGGATTGTTCGGGGGTCATTAGAGGATTATAAGCACCAAAGAGGTAAGTGAGTGATGAGGTCAAGCAACAAAGAGCCAAAAGAAGCGTCTATTGAGAAAGATTCACGGGACACGACCATGATATTCCGATACGAAGAAGAGGATTGGTGTTTTCACCTAGACTATGAGGAAGAGGCCGTATATGTGGTCTATTTTGTGTAAAGAAACGTGTTTTCTAGACAAGTTCTTCTAATAGGAATTGAATTCATAATCAACGCCTCTCTTTCTTTTTTGCATTCATTCCATGCATTTGCATTGCATTTCATGCATTTGCATGACATCATATTACATACATTAAAATTTGTAGAAAGACTCTAATTAGGTGAAATTATTTCGTTAACCTAGAAAACATGGAACAAAGGTTGGAGAGATTAGAGGCAAGACAAGTATTGATCCAAGAGCAATTGGTTAGAATTCAACAACAGATGCAAGAGCAATCAACCAGAATGCAACGAGAGATGCGGGAGCAAATGCGAGAGTTCCAAGAGAATATGATATGCCATCTAAACCAGCTACTAGCGGGAGGATTTGAAACAAGAAGGGGCCAAGTGGTCGACAATGTGGAGGAATACGAAGAAATTGTTTATTCCCCGATAAACATCCCAACTCAACCAGACGCATGATCGCATGGGGGACCCGTCACTATCAAGCCCCAATATCAGGCTAATACCTCGACCCCGTTGAACTTCTTGGCTGGATCACGTTTTAACCCTGAGGAGAGTCGGACTAAACCAATGGTCCAGGCAGAGGCAAAAGAAAGGAGGGAGCGGATATTGAAGGCACCGTTTTATGACAAGTTAGTGGGAAATGCCACAAAGGACTTCACCGATGTTGTAACGTCTGGGGAACTCATTGAAAACGGCATTAAGAGTGGAAAAATAGATGCAAGAGAAAGTGTCAAAAGGTCAAGCCCGAGAAAGATGGAAAATGAAGTGAACAACTTAAGCAAGCGTTCCAAGTCAGTCTCTGCAGGTCAACCGAGGGCTATGACCAATGGTCATCAGGGATTATCAGGTCAAGAATCCAATGCCAAGTGTCCCTAATTTACACCGATTCCAATGACATATGGGGAGTTGTATCAAAGTCTGTTTGATGCGCATAGGGTGGCTCCTCACTACATGAAACCAGTGCAACCCCCATACCCCAAATGGTATGATTCGCATGCTCAATGTGAGTATCACGCAGGAATAACGGGTCACTCAATTGATAACTGCGTCGCATTCAAGAAATTGGTGGAAAGGCTTATTAAAATCGGGGTTTTGAAGTTCGATGAGTCGACCGAGGCAATAATTTGCGATAATTGAAGGAGGGGGTGAGAGAGTCTCAATTCCTTAAAGAAGTTATCAGAAGCCCAGAAATCGAGAAGTCAGAACGCCAATGACGCATTCGAAAGAAAAACGGGGGCATAAAGCTTTCCGAAACCTTACACACTTGGGAGTGTTTTGAACAATAGGACTGTGGAAGAAACCTGCATTTTTAGTTAATCTGGAGTAATATTCAAAACATGCTTGTTGCTTTAAGCCTAGAGGCAACAAGAGTTCTTTCGTGAAATAGGCTTGTTTCCAGAATTGTTATTTCAATAAAATGCATCTTTATTTTCACTCCTCGCATTTCATACTCTGCATCGTTTCATTTTCATATCATGCTTTTAATTTTCTACCTCCAAGCTCACAATGGGTCCCCAGATATCAATGACATGAGCGACACTGTTACTGACTCCCTTTTTAGAGAGATATGTGTCTAGAGGATCTAAGAACTTGGAAGATGACAGAGATTGCAACTTGTTTCCTAAATTGTCAAGAATGGTAGATCCCAGCTTACGAAGTGCCAGCAAACACTACAAGGGAGATGAAGATAGAAGCTTAGCTTCCCGCAGGAACAAGGCAAGGAATCATTGAATTATCCTCAAGAGTTCAAAGATATTTTCGTGTGATCACGTTAAGACGCACCGGGACTACTAAGGTACGAGTATGTTGTCAAAGGCTAAGGAAGTCGCAGAAGAAGCCCATAAGGATATTTGAAGACCACATGCTGATGGTATGCTTAGAAAGGAAAATTGCATCAAACGCCAAATCGAGGAGGACAGAACTTATGTGCCTCTTTCCTTTTCTCCACGTGGGGCATGGACGTTATCAAGCCAATCTCGAAAGCTTCTGGTCCGCATCGATTTAGTTTTGTGGAAGTTGATCTCTTTACTAAGAGGGTGAGGGTCACTTCATGTGCCAATATCACAAAGTCGATAATCATTAGACCCTAAAAAAAAAAAAGAGGGCAACAAAACAAAGATTGTTAGGAAAATAACCTAAACTTGTAAATGTTGGCATATAGAAGTTACGTACCCTTTCCCAGGACCTCTGCTGGGGCAACGCGTTTCTGGGGCACGGGCCAAGCCCAAATTGGGTGAGGCGAAACGGATCCCGATATGATCAAGTGAATGTGTAGAGAAGATGTTGAGAGATGTCCGTCACGATCAGATGAAGTGAGTTTTTAACAAAAAAGATCACCTTAGAAAACTTCATGATAGGGTTTTGAAGAAGATCCTCTCCATGCAACAAGAACTTCAGAAGAAAGAAGATGCCAAGCCAGGAAAGACTTTAGGTAGCAAAGAAGGCCTGTCATAGGGAAACAAAGATATTGTCTGAGGTAGGTGACAAGGACCTGTCCAATCTGGTGAATTCAAAAAAAAAAAAAAAGAAAAAAAACAAAAAGCGCAAAAAAAAAGAAAAAAAAAGAGAGGAAGAAAAAAAAAGAAAAAAGAAGAAAAAGGATAGGCCAAAGTGAAAACCCGCAAAGGGCACTTCGAGACCAAAGGTGGGTTTGAGTTGAAAACCCAAAAAAGGGCAGCTCAAATTTTGATGGGGCATACAGTAGTCTTGCCACGCTTGAAATAACAATGAAGAGGAATGTTGCGCCTTGGGGCATCGACAAAGTACTCCAGATCCCCTAAACATATATTGAGTTTAGAAAGGTCCTCAAGAAGTTAGAACAGAGAAGCTCAAGCTGCGATATCTGGGGCACCTAGTTTCCATTTCACCCATTTTTGAGTCTACTGTCTTTGTCTTTTCAAAATACACTCTAAATAAATTTGCTATTTCATTGCATATGCTAGCTTTGATTAACTTGTTTAATTCGAGCTATGCTCCCAATAAATCCGTCATTATGGTCCTTTTCAAGCATTTTGCATTGAAATGACGATTATTGGACTAATAATACTTTCATGAAAGGAGTTTCGCATATTACTCTGGAAACCTCTAAACAATACAGGAATCTGAAACAAGATTATTGTTTAAGATTCACCGAGTTTAAGGGATTGGAAATATCTGAGTCCAAATTATGTTGATTAAACAAAATGACAAGGTACCGTGTCAGTGACACAATCCTGACGGAAAATGGGCATTGTTAACCCAAGTGCAAAACCAGGATCATTCTTGAAAAGACATGACATTCTGCATTCATGCAAGCATCACGCATATACATCTGGTTGGGTCACCTAAAGAGTGATCGTTAGAAGGAAGCTGATACAGATCCTGTACCGTTGAATAACAAGAGGGTAGGTTGAAGAAAAGACAAATCCTATGTTTTAGAGTCGCAGTGGGACAAATGGAGGATATTCAAATCCTACGCCCACGGGTCACAATGAGATGAACCCTGAAGCTACAGTGGGGGCAAAAGGGTGATATACGAGAAACACAGATTACTTCTAAGGGCGGGTATCAAGCCTGAGGAAAGACAAGAGTCAAAGCAGTGAATGCAGGTCATCATGAGAGTCGTAACAAGAAGAGATACATGACAAACAAACCCAACATGGCATAATCATGTAGGCATTTAGGACAAACACATGCATATCGTGACATCATCACGCACGACACATACAGGTACGCCAGTAAAGCAAGAAGTCTTGATGATGGTAGCGCTAAACCAAGGAGAAAGAAGACATCTGAGTCCCACCAGATGATATGTTTTAAGATTCTGATCAACTCATATTCAGAGAGAGGTGAGTTGAGCCTCGGGTTATACCCTGAGGTGTCTTTTAATTTCTTTTCAAAATATCAACTCATATTCAGAGAGAGGTGAGTTGAGCCTCGGGCGACACCCTGAGGTGTCTTTTAATTTCTTTCCAAAATATCAACTCATATCAGAGAGAGGTGGGTTGAGCCTCGGGTCACACTCTGAGGTGTCCTTTAATTTCTTTTCAAAATATCAACTCATATTAGAGAGAGGTGAGTTGAGCCTCGGGCCACACCCTGAGGTGTCTTTTAATTTCTTTCCAAAATATCAACTCATATCAGAGAGAGGTGAGTTGAGCCTCGGGTCACATCCTGAGGTGTCTTTTAATTTCTTTTCAAAATATCGACTCATATCAGAGAGAGGTGAGTTGAGCCCCGGGCCACACCCTGAGGTGTATTTTAATTTCTTTCCAAAATATCAACTCATATCAGAGAGAGGTGAGTTGAGCCTCGGGTCACACCCTGAGGTGTCTTTTAATTTCTTTTCAAAATATCAACTCATATCAGAGAGAGGTGAGTTGAGCCTCGGGCCACACCCTGAGGTGTCTTTTAATTTCTTTTCAAAATATCAACCCATATCAGAGAGAGGTGAGTTGAGCCTCGGGCCACACCCTGAGGTGTCCTTTAATTTCTTTTCAAAATATCAACTCATATCAGAGAGAGGTGAGTTGAGCCTCGGGCCACACCCTGAGGTGTCTTTTAATTTCTTTCCAAAATATCAACTCATATCAGAGAGAGGTGAGTTGAGCCTCGGGTCACATTCTGAGGTGTCTTTTAATTTCTTTTCAAAATATCGACTCATATCAGAGAGAGGTGAGTTGAGCCTCGGGCCACACCCTGAGGTGTATTTTAATTTCTTTCCAAAATATCAACTCATATCAGAGAGAGGTGAGTTGAGCCTCGGGTCACACCCTGAGGTGTCTTTTAATTTCTTTTCAAAATATGAACTCATATCAGAGAGAGGTGAGTTGAGCCTCGGGCCACACCCTGAGGTGTCTTTTAATTTCTTTTCAAAATATCAACTCATATCAGAGAGAGGTGAGTTGAGCCTCGGGCCACACCCTGAGGTGTCTTTTAATTTCTTTTCAAAATATCCACTCATATCAGAGAGAGGTGAGTTGAGCCTCGGGCCACACCCTAAGGTGTCTTTTAATTTCTTTCCAAAATATCAACTCATATCAGAGAGAGGTGAGTTGAGCCTCGGGTCACACCCTGAGGTGTCTTTTAATTTCTTTTCAGAATATCAACTCATATTCAGAGAGAGGTGAGTTGAGCCTCGGGTCACACCCTGAGGTGTCTTTTAATTTCTTTTCAAAATATCAACTCATATTCAGAGAGAGGTGAGTTGAGCCTCGGGCCACACCCTGAGGTATTTTTAATTTCTGTTTTTCTTTCAATTCCTGCTTGCAAAAATTAGCTCATATTACGAGAGGCCAGAGTATTTTCAATTTCTGTTTTACAAATTTCTGTTTTACGAGAGCCTCAGGTTCTACGCCGAGGTATTTTCAATTTCTACTTTACAATTTCTGTTGGTTCAAAAAAAAAACTCATGAGAGTGTGGTTGAGCCTCGGGACACACGTGGAGGTACTTACAGATGGAAGACTGAAGTCGCATTGAGCAAATCGGACGAAGAAGTTCCAGTGGACAAAGAAGATTGAACAAGAGCATGATGAAGCTATGGGCTATATCTCTCAGAAGTAGCAGTGGAATAGAATGAAGATCGAAGTCCCCGAAGATAGCAAGGAAGCAGTTTGAAAAATTCAGATTTATTTCCTTGAAGTCCCGGTGAAGGAAATTAAAGATAAGAACCTCTTCTGCCTGAAATCACATCGAAGCCGATCAAGGCACTAACTACTGTACCCTTGAAGAAGCAATGGAATAGGAAATGTCATCTCCTTGAAGATATAACGAAACGGTGAAGCGGATCAAAGCGACAAGTTACAGTTGAGTTTGAAGCTGTTTAAAGAAGACGAGGACCAATAAGTCAAGGCTTGGCCAAGACCGAGCAAAATTGGTTCTTCTATTGTCTTTGCCCTATTATCGTTTCACGACAATGAGCAAAGAGGGGCAGCTGTAATAACCAATTTTGCCCGTGGGCCCATTCACAATCCAAATTCAGCAAAAAAAATAAATAAATAAATAAGGAAATGTCCAAAATTACAGTCCATAAACCCAATACACAAAACCAATTACAAAATAACCCAGCTAAACCCATTAAGCCCAGACCCAAAATAAACCAAATAAAATAAATAAATAGGCTCGATCTATAGGCGGCCCAGAAGGGTTAAAGTTTTGGGAAGGCTAGGGTTTCAGGAAAACCCTAGCGCCGCAACTCCCTGGCTGCTGGCCCTACCAGCGCCGTTTGTCCACTCGTCCACCAGCGCCGCAAGCACCACGACCATCTGTCCCCCACCATCGCCACTCCGCTAGTGCACCTGCAAACAAGCAATGGATCCACAACAGAAAAGAGCCAACCAAGTGGAAGACAGACTGTATTGGATTTCTTTTTTATTTTATTTTTTTATCGGCTATAAAGCCTGAAAAACAAACTGTAACAGAGGATTTTTTTTGATTGATTTTAAAGGAAAACAAAAATACAAAAGCCTTTCAGTCAAAAACAGTAACCAAAAAACACGAGATCTGGAGCAATAGGAAAGAAATGGGAAGACCTTACCTCTTCCGGCCACCGCGCGCGATTGAAACCCCCCATCTTCGAACCTACAGAGAGAAAGAGAGAAAAGTTATTTTTTTTCTTTTGAGCAGAGAATGAAATGAAATTTTTGAGAGAATTTGACCTTAAATAGCCCCTCAAAACGACGTCGTTTTGGGGCTGGCCCTTCACGCCCAAAACGACGTCGTTTGGCCCCTCTGACCCGCGCATGGATGACCCGACCCGACAGGATCCGCGTGTTTTCTTTATGGAGGGGCTAATTGCGCATTTAGCCCCTCCTCCTTTTTTTAGCTTTGCAATCCTTTTTTATTCTTCATGATTTTACCCAAAAATTTGCTTTTCGTTTCAATCTAGTCCGCATGCGAACATCGCCGTTTCAGTCAACGGGTTTATTTTCTATTTAGGTCCCTCTAGGTTTCGCGCGCGTCGCAAATAAGCCCTTTTCCTTTCGTTTTATTTCAAACTAACCCCAAATCCCATTTTTAAGTGCAATTTGATCCTTTTTTTTAGTTATTTGGAATCTTCTAAGTCTTTCTATTATTATTATTATTATTATTATTATTATTATTATTATTATTATTATTATTATTATTATTATTATTATTATTATTATTATTATTATTATTAGTATATTGTATATATTATGTGTTATTATTATTATTATTATTATTATTATTATTATTATTATTATTATTATTATATCATTATTACTATTATATTATATTGGTATTGTATATAGTTTATATCTTTATTATTACTATCATTATTATTATTATTAGTTACTATTAGTAATATTATTAGTTGTATATTATATTCACTATTATTATTATTATATATTATTATGTTGTATATGTTATATTATTTTATTACTATTATTACATTATTCATATTATTATCATATTGTATATATTTTCTATTATTATTATTACTATTATTATTACTATATTTATATTATTATATTGAACATATAGCGTATTAACCACTATTATTATTATATTATTATTACTGCCACGTTTATATTAACATATTGTATATATTACATATTGTTATTATCATTGTTATACTTATATTATCATTTTGTATATATTTTGTATTATCATCATCATTATTATTATTATTATGTTTACTACTACTATTATTATTATTATTATATTGTATATATTTTGGCATTATTATTACTATTACCATTATTGACATTGTTTTTTTTCTGTGTCTTGTTTTATTTTTAATTTTTTTATTTTATTTCTTTATTTTTGCTTCGACATTTTCACGATTATTTTCGTTGGAGTCATTTTTTCGTAAATCGATATTTTCGAGATGATCTTGGATTCAAAGGTTTAAATTATCGTGTCCTAAAGTATTGGATGTGATATTTTAGTCTTTTGGAACAAGAAGATCTTGATTTTTTTTTAACTCGAGAAAACTACGGGATAATCTTGGATTCGAAGGTTTAAAATATCGTGTCCTAAAGCATTGGATGTGGTACTTTATCCTTTTGAAACAAGAAGATCCCCATTTTCAATTTGAAAGTTATGGGATGATCTCCGACTCGAGGATTTAAATTACCGTGTCCTAAAGTATTGGATGTGATACTTTAATCCCTTGGGAACGAGAAAGTCTTGATTTGCACTCCGGAAAACTATGAGATGATCTTAGGATCGAGGATGTAAACTATCGTGTCCTAAAGTATTGGACGTGACATTTTATATCTTCGAAACGAGACAATCTTGGTTTAATTCGAGAAAAGGCGAATATATCAAAAAAGGGTCAAGAATTTTAAATTCCTTAAAAATTTCCAACTTTCGACATAAGGACATTAATTGATCAAATCGGTACCAATTTTGGGCGTGACGAGGGTGCTAATCCTTCCTCGTACGTAACCGACTCCCGAACTCGATTTCTCAAAACTTCGCGGACCGAAAAATATTGTTTTAGTAAACCAAATCTTTTATTAAAACAAAAGGTGATCCGATCACACCTAATAAAAGGTCGGTGGCGACTCCCGTTTTTATTCATTTTCAAGGCCAAAGTTCGATTTCCGTTTTTGTCAAAAAATGGTTACGACACTATGTGATAAGTTTATTTGTATATGGCTTACTAAGTTTTTGAAAGCTTACTTTGTGTGTGTTTGCATTGTTTTATAGATTATCGAAGCTACTGGAGCTCGGGGATCGTCGAGGATCATCACCACACTATTGAACTATATTTTGATACCTTTTGAAAATGTACATATTGAAGTATGGCATGCATAGGCTGGAGAACTTTGATTATGTTTTGAAATGTGTAAATATAGCCATGTGATATGGCTTGATAATGAATGTGATTATGGAGTAAATTTAGTGCATGCTATGTGATGCAAAATTTGGTATGTTTTGATGTACTCATGAATGGCCAAAAGAAATGCTCAATTTTGGTAAGTTTCATGGTTGATTTATGAAATTGATATGATGAGAAATGCTATAAATGGAAATGGATTAATATGATGTATGAATCACATGTTGTTGATGTGAAGTTAGTACTTTGAATTGGTATGATTGAATTGGATTTGTGTATGGAAATGAATGATACTATTACAGGTCAAATTGTGCATGATTTGGTATGTTTTTTGCTGCCTTTGGGACATGAATTGATGCTTGTTTGATGCTTATAGGTATGACCCAATTTTGGGTGGTAAATTGGCCTTGCAAATGGCCTATATTTGCCCACACGGTTGAGCACACGGGCGTGTGTCTCAACCGTGTCTCTCAAGGTTGCAATTTGAAGCAAGTCAGGATGCCACACGGGCAAGAAGCACGGGCGTGTGCCAGACCGTGTGACCCAAGTCAGTGTTGCACACGGGCTGAAACATGGTCCAAGGCACTCACACAGCCTAGCCACACGGGCATGTGCCCTCTTTTGAAAGAAAAAATGTTTAAGTTTCGGAAAAGTTTGTATGTGCTCGGTTTAGTCCTGACCCCCTCCCAATGCATGTTTAAAGTTTCGTAGACCTTCTAAAGGGACTCTATGTGTATATTTTGCTATGGAATGTTTGTGAATTTTTAATGTTAGTGAAATGTTTTTGATATGATCCGATATGTCCGGTAATGCCTCTTAACCTTAGTCCAGCGACGGATACGGGTTAGGGGTGTTACACCTGACCCATCTACTGAATCCGGATACTGAGTTCCAAAATTTCCCTAATCTCTTAATAAGTCCCTAACCGATTATTTGCAGCCCTAGCTAGGTTATATACATACCACTAAATTGTAGCACCATTAACCAATAGTAATTTTTCATAAGTAATAATTACTTCCCAATTTAAACATTGAAATAATTATTAATCCATACATATACTAGGTTCATGCCGCTATCCCAGCTTAAGAGACCTGGAAAATTATTACAACTTAATAAGATTTATGACTTGGATACGGTTATACTTAAGAAATCCCTGATGCGTGACCTTCAAAGGTACCCATCTATATACATGAAACAACTACCACTATTCATAAGGCCTAGCTATGATTGGCTTGATTCCCATCACGATCCTCGAGTCCACCATTAACCCTGGAATCATACACTTCAAACATAAGTTTGGCAAACTTAGTGATATTTCTTTCAGTAATGTCATACAGATTCTTTAGTTTAGGGGACAATAAATGAAATGCAAAATTTAAAACTCCCCGTAATTCGTTAGGAGCACCACAGACTTCTTATTGTATTTAGCAATTAGCATTCTTCGTGCTATAATGGCAATCTACAAGATTATTCGACCCAATCAATGGATTCTTACCGCGTTACCCTTATTGTGTCCCTACGATTCGACTCGTGTTGAACCTTCCTACGGGGTAAAACCCTTTTTTCAATCTTCCTCATCAAACATCTTGCTTGGGAGATTTGGTGAATATGCAAACTCCCAATTCCTTTCAATTTCGTACTCGTATAATGGACCTATATGATTTTTCCCCATTTTTATTATTCTTCTGTGATGTCCCCGACGAGTCGGGTAGTACTCGACAACTAACTCTTCTTCAGGTTATCCTTGGCAAACTCATTTGACAAGCCTATGGAAGTCTCAAATAAAAGTAAAAATAATTAATATGTCATAAAAATCCAAACTTCAAAAGATATCAAATGAAAGGATGCAACTCATATTTTCATAAATTTTACCACAACCGTTTTGTATAATCAATTAATTACTAAGAATAGCTTGCTAGGTCTTGTATAGAAAAAAAACCTAAATAAAATGTTTGAATAAAAGTCACGTCTCAAGTATCAAAATTAGACATTATGCAAGAACTAGCAAATTTTTCATAACCGCCTTCAACAACAAGCATAAAATTCAACTCAAAATCCAATTGTCCATGTTCATAGAACTTTTCCATTTACAATTGCTCATGACATTTCTCTACATAATTAACAAATGAAATAATATAAAGCGTATGAACTACCTTTAATAGCTCTATAAAAGTAATAAGTTTCTCAAGGCTGTATAGTAGGAAAAATATAAGGCATTTGCAAAATCAAACCACACAAGGTTTTTTATGCTTATTATCAAATAACAATCGGTTAATACAAACGAGGTCCGTAAAAGTGCCAATGGCCAAATTAATATAATAATTCTCATTTGTAAGTTTATGAAAATGTTTTCAACAAAAATAATTCAAGAATTAAAAATGACAACAATTAAACTTGCAGTTCTATATTAGAATCAACCCAAAAATCAATTTAGACATTCCTCAAAAATTGTCTTTAGAACTACGCATGTATGAGTATTGAAAATTTTAATAATCTATAACCAAATTAAGATGAGACATTAGAGGAATGTAATCTATATTTGAACAAAATCAAATCTAAAAAAAAAATCCATTGATTTTTAAATCTGAACAATCATAAAATCCATTGGTTTATCAACACAAATTTGCATGCTAAAAATGTTTTAGTTAAATATATTATTTAATTATAAAACCTACTATAGCGACATAAATAAGTCAATTAATATTCATTTTCATGAACAAATAAGATGCTTAAAACAACAAGTAACTCATGAAATTAAAACTTAAAAAGAAGACTATCTCAAATATTTATATCAAGTCGATTTAATATTGAAATATGTTATGATTGAGAAAAAAATGTAATGCTAGAGATCTAATTAAGTTGATGTAACTTTCTTGTTCAACGTTGAGCCTTGATGATTTTATCAAGAATTAAGCAAATTAAACTTCAGTAGTAATTGAATCCAATCAAAATTTATCAATAGTAAACTTTGAGAGTGGATCTTATTTCCCAATTTCATATAGATAAAGGTACCAAATCTTTCACCATCCTCAAGAACATAAAAATAAAATAAGTTAACCAAAACTTCTCATCTCGCCATTTAAGATCTTGGAAATCATGGAGGATAAATTTGATCTTCAATAAAAGGAACTATCACTCTAAGCAAGATCGTGTTGATAACATATTATAAAACTAAGAGAATTATAATATGAACAAGAGAGGAGTATACACAAAAATGAAAGGATACTTCTACTTTTACTTGGAATACCAAAAAGTTTATATATGTCCTCTATTTATAAGACCTCAATCACCATAAGTTGCAAACATATAATAAAGAAAATTAAGGTATCCTATAAATTTTTAGCGGTTATGAGACTTACAAGAAAATGCATTCTTGAGAGTTATGGGATTTGTATGGATATCTATTTTATAACAGTTATTTTATTCTTATAATTATTTTATCCTTTAGAATTTTAAAGTCATTAATTTTTAAGGTTGTTTTAAAATAATTTTAATTATATTGTTTTAAAAAATTATAATTTATTATCTCAAAAAAAGTATAATTTATTGTATTACATTAATAATCATATTCAAGTTTTAAAATTTTTAATTTTTTTAAATTTAATCTATTTATTTATAAATTTTAATTAATTAAAAGTACTTAAATACTGTTATATGTTTTAGGATCCCATTTTTAGCCTAATTATTATCTAATTTAGTTAAAAATTTGAAAATACCACTATTACTTATGAAGCTTAACATATTTGAAAAATATTATAATTATTTTTTAAATGGGTTATATATTTAAAAAAATAAAAGTTACAAAAACAATATTAGTTAAAATAAGAGGTAAATATATTTAAATTAATAACATGCAATATTACACCTTAAACTAAAATATAATACCCAAATAATAATTAACATGAAATTCAAATTAAAATGGAATTTTAGCACAATTATATAATGAAAATTTAATTCACTCAAAATTCAAATCAATGTCAAAATTAATATTATAGTTAAAATTTAAACTTAAAGTCAATTGAAATTGAAAAAAGATAAAATTGAAGTTAATGACATAACAAGAAATAAAATAATTATTAAAATCAAGATAAAAATTAAAAAAGAAAAGAAAAGATCTCTAAAATAAAAAATTTTATATTTAGGAGGATTAATACTACTTGATTTAAGTTGAAATTTTGAAAGTTAGTGAATTTTTCAAAGTTGTTCATGTTGAATAGTTTGAAGTATTAGGGGTTAAATTGATAAAATTTCAAGTTAGAAGTGAAAAGGGATTTAGTTGTAAAATAAATCATAAGTTTTAAGTAATAGGGAATAAATTGAGAGAATTTCAAAATTAGGGATTTATGGTGAAATTAGAGAGTTAAATTTAGTTTTAAGTGTTAATTGAATGAAAATAAAGAATAAAATTTTGAAGAAAATAAGGTTAGATTTGATTAAGGATTAAATTGGAATTTAGGCAAAAGTTGTGTATAAATTGAAAATATTCAATGTTAGATTGTGTGTATTGATGATTTTAAATTATTTTAATTCGTAGCTAATGTTGAGCCGGAGATCTCGGCTAGGAAAGGAAAAGACAAAGTCAACAAGGATTAGCTCGGAAACTACGGTTTGTATTTCTATAATCCGAATCTAATAATTATTATTTGTTGTATTTTGATTAAATGTTATGGTAAGTAAATAAGGTGAGTAATTATCATTATGAAATTGAATTGAAAGTATGTGATTTTGTGATATTTGAATATTGGATGAATGTGACTTTGAAAAGTGAAATTGAAACCCTATTAACTGTATTGGGATGAGTTGGATATAGTTGGCATGCCATAGGATTGGAAGAGTTCAGGGATACTTCAAATTCGAGTCAATGAGACATTGGGTGTTAAACTATTGCTTCGGATAAATTCGATGAGGTACTAAGTACCAATTTACTTCGGCAAGGCCGATGAGACACTGGGTGTCAACTTGTTACTTCGAATTATCCGATGAGGCACTGGGTGTCATACTGGTGTGTTTTCGTTGGATCCGTGTATCTGCCAAAGTCTGAGTCGTGTTAATAGGGGTAAATAAATGAATTGGAAATAAAATTTATATTGAATGATATTGAATGTGAATTTGAAATTAGACATTGAATTGAATTGTATAAGTGAAACACATGAACTAAGGGTTCATGAAAAGAGTATTGTTATTGCCAAATGATATGTGAATTCAAAGTGAGAAAAGCTATTTGAAATAGCTATTGATGAGAATTAAATGCGTGATAAATGATTTATGTGAATTTATTAATTGAATGGATTTGGAATTGTATGAATTAAATGTGCATGTTTAATTATTTTGTTTTAAAGTATTCGAATTATAGAAATACCATTGAGTTTATACTCAGTGTACGGTTATTTTCCGTGCACAGGTTATGCTAAAGTCAGATTGTTGAATCAGCATCCAAAGCTGACCCCGAACTCAAAGTGGTGAAGTATATTTCTTTTGGTAATGACATGTACCTAAGTAGTCATATATATGTCATTTTGAGAAATGGCTGTAAGTGATTATATAAGATGATAATAGTTGGTTATATGTATAAGTATATGAGTTATATTGAAATTATAAAATGCTATATTTTGGTTGAAGTATGAATGAATTTAACATATGCAAATTTTAGGTTGAAATTTGGTATAAAGTTTGAATTGGTTTAAATGAAATTAAATGAATTGAGTTAGTAAGAATTTGTAAAATACCTATGTTAATATGTTGGTTAGATCATTAGGTTGATTGTTTGAACATGAATTAGATGTATTTGATTGTGATTTGGATTGGTTGAACAATTGATTTTTGAGTTGCTTTTTTTTTCAAGATTTGCAGGGTTGGTAACTTGATGTTTAAGGCTCATTATGAGTCCACACAGCCTGGAACAATAGAGTATGACCAGACCGTGTGAGACACACGGCTTATACATGGGTGTGTGGATAGGCTGTGTGCCCCTTGCATCTTAAAAATTTAAAACAGAATGCTCAGGTATTACCACATGGGCAGAGACATGAGTGTGTGTCTCAGCCGTGTTAAGCACACGGCTTAGCACATGGGTGTGTGACTTGGGTGTTTCTTAGCCGTGTTAAGTCAGAGAGTTACACGGGTTAGGACACGGCCTAAAGCATGGGCGTGTTTAGGGTCACACGGGTGTGTCCCTGGGCCACACGGGCGTGTCAGCCTGTACTTAGGAAAAATTTTGAAATTTCACGAAAAATTTTCTAGACTTCCATTAAGTCTCGATTTGTTTCTAACACATGATTTGGGCATCGATGGCTCAATAAAGGGACATTATGATGAAATTATGATATGTATGTTATATTATTATATGATTGTTCGTATTTGTTCTGAAATGTATAAAAAAGATAAAATTGAAGTTAATGACATAACAAGAAATAAATAATTATTAAAATCAAGATAAAAATTTAAAAAGAAAAGAAAAGATCTCTAAAATAAAAAATTTTCCTATAATCAAATACCCATGTGACACGACCGTGTGGGCCCACACGTCCATGTGGCCCACACGCACAACTTGGCCATGCCTGTGTGGCCCACACGGCCACACTCGCACCACCACACGGCCTTGTGCTGTGCACGGCCATGCCTTCGTCGACCACACGGCCGTGTATCGTACACGGCCATCCATACGAGCGACCACAAGCCCGTGTGACGTCGCCAGTGAGCAGTTTTGGCTTTTGCCGAAACTTCGTTTCTCGCGATTCAGAAACACACCTGTTACAGTTTTGATGCGAAACCAACCCCGAGACCAACAGAACCTAAAATCGACATACCAACACTCAGAATCAGACTTAATACACGGTAGAATCATAATCACAAAAACGACAACAATTTCAACCAACCAACCAACACTTACCCCAACACCTCGAACGATTTTGATTACGATTCCGCTCGAGGAGAGCCCCTTACTTCCTGATTTGCTGCTGCCAAAATAGAGAATAAGGTTCCAATAAGAAAGATTCGAAAATACAAGAAACGAATTTAAAGAAAAACCCCTATTCGAGCAGAACATTCTATGCTCACTTACCAACGTACAATACCTTGAATCAAAACACTGAAATTAGGACCCAATATGTCCAAAACGAAGAAAAGAATGATGAAAGGAAACAAAAATAAAAGGATTGTAAAGAAAGAGAGAGAGAGAAAGTGACGTCAGATTTTTTTCCAGGAGAGATTTTTAGGAAAACAAGTTTTACCCAAATCCCACTACATCCACAATTATAACCACCACTACTTAAAATTCTACTACAATTGGAACTCTATCACAGAGTCAAGCAAAAATAACACCCACGCTCACATAGGGATTCGAACATAGGACCTCCATCACACCAACACCCTTACCACTCAAATCAGCAGGCTCATTCTGATATAAAATTACAGTCAATTAAATATAAGCCCACAGAACAAAGATAGGGCTTAATTCCAAAAATAACAAAATTTGCTAAAGGTAAGGCTTGAACTTGGGACCTCTCACACATACCCAAAACACTTAACCACTGAAGCAGATACACACTTGTTGTCAAAATTACACAGAAACAGAAATAGGACAAATTAGGGCGTTACAGCTCTACCCCTAAAAAAATTTTGACCTCGAAATTTACCTGGTCAGAATAGATAAGGATACCACTGACGTACCGAGTCCTCAAGTTCCCACGTGGCTTCCTCAGAGCCATGATTCCGCCACAGAACTTTCACTAAAGGGATGGACTTCTTCCTTAGAACCTTAGCGTCATGATCCAGAATTTGAATCGGCTCATCCTCGAAAGTCAAATCCGGCCTAACCTCGATCTCCTCAACAGAAACAACATGAGAAGGATCAGACCGATACCGCCTCAACATCGAAACATGGAAGACGTTGTAATATGGTCTAACTTGGGAGGTAGCTCCAACTGATAAGAAACTGGTCTCACACGCTTCAGAATCCGATACGATCGTATGAACCTAGGGTTCAACTTGCCCTTACGACCGAACCTCAGAATATTCTTTTATGGAAAAACCTTAAGAAACACGAAGTCCCTCACCAAATACTTAATATCCCTCCTCTTCAGATTCGCATAAGACTTTTGCCTATCGGATGCCACCTTCAAATGATCCCAAATCAGTTTAACCTTATTCCTAGTCTCAGAAACCAACTCAAGACCCAAAACCCGATGCTCACCCAACTCAGTCCAACATAGCGGAGTGTGACACTTACAACCATACAAGGCCTCGTAAAGTGTCATCTGAATGCTAGCATGGAAGCTATTATTATAGGCAAACTCAGTCAGTGGTAGATAATCTTCCCAACTACCTCGGAAATCAATCACACAGCTCCAAAGGATATCCTCCAGTATCTGAATCACCCTCTCAGATTGACCATCTGTTTGAGGATGGAACGCAGTACTGAAGTCTAATCTCGAACCTAGTGCCTCATGTAGTTTCTTCCAGAACCGAGATGTGAAACGAGGAACTCTATCAGAAATAATCAAAACAGGAACCCCATACAGTCTTACAATTTCAGAGATGTAGAGTTTCGCTAGCTTCTGCAGAGAATAGCCTGTCCGAACAGGAATAAAGTGAACATACTTGGTCAATCAATCTACGATGACCCAAACAGGATCCTTCTTAGTGGGTGTCAAGGGCAACCCACTAACGAAGTCCATCGTAACTCGTTCCCATTTTCGTAAAGGAATATTAACAAGTTGTAGCAAACCCGAAGGCAATTGATGCTCAGCCTTAACTTGCTGACATGTCAGACATCGAGCAACAAAATCAGTAACTTCACGCTTCAAACCCGGTCACCAATACAGTTCACGGAGATCCTAATACATCTTATTACCACTGGGATGCATAGTATAAGGGATACTATGCACCTACCTCAGAATTGACTGCCTCATATTCGAATCATTTGGCACACAAATTCGACCCCGAAAACATAGCACCCCATCATTATTCAGCCTAAAATCTAAATTGCCACCACCCTAGCTGCTTATCTCGAATCTGATCAGTCCAAGTTAGCTTAACTTGTAACTCGGCTAACAGATTCCCATTATCGAATAGACTAAGGCGAGCAAACATCACCCTCAAATTAGTCATCACTCTACGACTTAGAGCATCACCCACCAAATTGGCCTTACCGGGATGATACTCTATCGTGCAGTGATAATCTTTGAGCAGCTCAATCTATTGACGCTATCTAAGATTCAACTCCTTCTGAGTAAAGAGGTACTTAAGATTCTTGTGACCAGTGTAGATGACACATCTCTCATCATATAGATAATGCCTCCAGATTTTCAATGCAAAGACCACAGCAACCAACTTGAGATCATGCGTCGGATAGTTCCGCTCATGTGGCCTTCCCATCTTGCATCAGTACACATCTCAAGTCGACATGTGATGCATCACTGTAGAACACAAACTCTTTATCGGATTCAGGCTGTATTAGAACAGGTGCCTGAGTCAGAATAGACTTGAGCTTCTCAAAGCTCGATTGTTGCGCATCAGTCCAAACAAAAGGACACTTTTATGCAGAAGATTTGTAAGAGGAGCTGCAATTAGAGAGAACCCCTCAACAGAACGTCGATAATAACCCGCCAGACCTAAAAAACTTCAGATTTTAGGCACGTTCTTAGGTTGTTTCCAATCAAGAACAACCTCGATCTTTCGAGGATCAACTCAAATCCCTTCAGCAGAAACCACGTACCTTAGAAAAGTTACCTCTCGCAACTAGAATTGACACTTGCTCAACTTAGCGTAGAACTGCTTTTCTCGGAGTATCTGAAGCACTACTCTAAGATGCTCATCATTCTCCTCCTCAGTATTAGAGTAAACCAGAATATCGTCGATAAAGACCATGATGAATTGATCCAGATATGACTGAAAGACTCGATTCATCCAATCCATGAATGCAGCCGGAGCATTCGTCAGACCAAAAGGCATAACTAAGAACTCATAATGTCCATATCGAGTCTGAAATGCAGTCTTATGAACATCAGCTTCTTTAACCCTCAATTGATGATACCCAGACCGAATATCAATCTTAAAAAAAACCAAAGCCCCTCGGAACTGATCAAATAGGTCGTCGATCGTAGGAAGCGAATACTTATTCTTCACGGTCAACTTATTCATTTGCTGATAATCAATACACATCCTCATGGTGCCATCTTTTTTCTTAACAAACAAAATCGGTGCTCCCCACTGGGACACACTAGGACAGATGAAACCACGGTCCAGAAGTTCTTGAAGTTTAGCCTTAAGTTCTGTAAGCTCTTTCGATGCCATACGGTAGGGAGCGATGGACACTAGAGCTGTACCTGGAAGAAGCTCAATCCCAAACTCAACCTATCGATTCAGAGGTAAACCCGATAACTCCTCAGAAAAAACATCCAAAAAATCTCTTACAATTCTGATATCCCCAACAGTAGAACCCCCAGAATCAGAAACACTAACATAAGCCAAGTACGCCTCACACCCTTTTCGGACCAGCTTCTCAGCCACAAGAGCGGAGATCACATTGGACAAATAATCTCGACGCTCATCAATCACCACCACCTCCAAATCATCGTCGGTTCTCAGAACGACCCTCTTAGTCACCCAGTCCAAGCTAACCCGGTGCTTAACCAACCAATCCATGCCCAGAATTAAGTCGAACTCCCCAAACGAAAGCTCCATCAGATTTGCCAGAAAAATAACCCCTTGCACCATTAGAGGAACATCCCTATAGAGTTTACTAACCCAAACAGACTGCCCCCAATGGACTCAGTTAGGAACTTCACTAGAAGTGCTCTCAACACAGTACTAGCTACGTAAGAGTGTGTGCATCCTATGTCTATCAGAGCAATATAAGGTACATCAAATATAAGGAACATACCGGTGATAACATCCGGAGCATCTCTATCCTCTCGGCGACATGAAGCATAAACCAATGCAGGTTGTCTCGCCTCTGTCTGATTAGCACCTCTGTCCGATGCTCTCTATCCATGACCCCCACCATTACCACCCCTAGCCGGCCTACGGCCCCTCAGTGGCTGGGGAACTGCCCTCTGAGGCTACGCAGAATCTAGTCCCGAAGCTTGCATCTAATCAGCTCTCTATGGACACTCCCGAATACGGTGTTCCAATTACCCACACCTCAGACACGACCTAATCCTTCTCTAACACTCACCCGAATGGCGCCTACCACAGTCACTGCACGGCTGAATCCCAATAGGAACAGTATGAACCCCCTCTAACCGGCCCATCAGATCTGGTCTTTTTCTTAGGCCTCTGCATAGAATTAGAGGGCTCGAAATCCCTCTTATTCTTGCCTCTCTCTTTGTCCTTATTCTGGCGTTCCACGCGCTTAACATCCTTGGTAATCTTCGCCTTCTCAACCAGGACAGCAAGCTTTCGCTCTCTTTGTGGAGCTATTAGCACCCTTAAATTATCCCTTACGCCATCCTCAAATCGGACGCACCTCTCATACTCAGTAGCCACCATGCCTCGAGCATAGCGGCTCAGCCTTAGAAATTTGGCCTCATACTTGGCCACAGATCTATCGCCTTGCGTAAGATTCATGAACTCACACCTACCAGCATCCAAATAGCTCGCTCCCACATACTTACTCTAAAAGGTGGTCTTGAAGAAATCCCAAGTCAGATGATCAGGCTGAATACCCTCCTCAACCGTTAACCACCACTGGTATGCCTCATCGTGAAGCAAGGAGTCTGCATCCTTAAATTTCTACTCGGGAATGCAGTCTAAATCGTTCATAATCCTCTCAGTGGCCTCCAACCAATACTCGACCACACTAGGGGCGACTTCAGTGGCACCCCTAAACAGTTCAACCCCATTAGACCGGAGTCTTTCAATTACCGACCCATGGCCCCTAGCTCCAGAATGGGGTCCAGCGACCCTCTCCAATATTCTCACCATGGCTTGGGACAGTGCATCGTCCCCAGTCGAACGGCTTTGAGACCCAGTCTCAATAGTAGGCAAAACTGGCGTCTCACTCGTATCCAGATGTGGCATATTATCTAGTGAAGAAGACTCAGCTCGAGCCCCCTACGGCCTCTACCACAGCCTCTAATACCACGTCAGTGAGTTCCACGAGTGCTCATCATAAATTCGAGTTTTAATCTACAATAAAATTTTTATGCATCAGTTTCAGTATTTATTAGCAGACGTTTTATGCATAAATTATCAGAAGTTTAGAGATATTTCCAAGATTTCAGTCTTCTAACTAGCTCAGTACAGTTTCAAAGGGTACTAATTACAGTGTTTCAGAATAGTTTAATCTAAGTATAGAGATACTTACTGGATCAACGCTGGAGACTCAGTGAACCACATACTTTCTCAGTTATTCAAATCATTTAAAATTCAATACTTTCTAAATCAAAATTTTGGAACCCAAAATTCACAGCCGAGTTTTTTAACTGGCTCTGATACCACTGAATGTAATACCTCAAACTCGGCCTAGACGTTACATCCGAATTCAGTCATAACTTCTAGGTCGGGTTTGGGGTGTTACAGTGGCGTATGCCCAAATATTTTGTTTCTATTAGTATTCTTTGAGGAGTGATATGAGAATGTAGTAATGAATTCTATCATTGTAGATATAAAATATTTATCTTATTTGGTACTGAAACAAACAAATATTATTTCAATATTTGATAGTATAAAATTAGTTGAAAGCTCTAAAAGAACTAATATATTAATATCTAAAAAGCACAAATTTTTTAATGGTTAATGCATTAGTTTTAAAAGATATATATTATAATAGATATCATATTGGGGCTGTGAATGGAGAAAAAATTATATTTCATATGAATCAAAAGAGGATTGGGTTATTGATTTAAATTTATAACTCTTGTTATAAATTGAATTGATCGTGACTATCTTTGTGATCTTCTTTCGTTATCATCCCCTATCAAGGGGTTGAAAGCGAAGTATGTGACTGTGAAAGATCTACTTATGAGCAATTGAATATGGTAATTCTATCTAAAGCTCGTTACGGTTGGATGCAATTAATGTAACACCCCAAACTCGGCCCATACGTTTCGACCAGATCTGGTATGCTATAGGTTGTACATTGAAAACTTTTGCTTTGTTGGTTTCAAAAATCGTAAGTTAATTAGACAATATTTGAATAAATAGGTGACATTTGAAAATAAAACCTTGTATTATTATTATTTCGTATAAATAAACCTTTGACATAATTTCATAAGTTGCAAATATTAAAAACTACTTAGGTGATTATAAACTATGGGGCCTTATTACATAAATGTTCCCAAAATGAATAAAAAGACACCTAAAGAAAAACTGGAATTAATCTATAGAAATAAAAACTTGATGGCCCCTCGAGTCCGTCCCGGCTCCCATTTCCACGATCTACTGCTCATCTGAAAGAGTAGAGAAAAATGAAAGGGTGAGTCACCAAGACTCAGTGTATAAATCCCGAACACAACGACCTGAGTTCCACAAACACATTATGGGCCCTAGCCCATACCTGATGGCAACAATCATAATCACATGATAAATAATAAATGATGAATAGCCCAACCCATCCTAGAATTCCATCCTCTACACACCAACCCGTACCAACCATCACACCTTGGGGATTTCTACAATCAACCCTCCATCTGCTACATACCATAACGACAGCTGTACTGCCTATTCCTATTATTCAGGAATCATTAAACGTGGCATAGCCACCGATCACTATATGACCTAACATTTGAAGTTGTGGTTTAACCACCGATCACCAATTGACCTATCATGCACTTCCCCTTCGTTATCATAATCCCACCACATGCATACACACAGAAAACATCATACCATCTTTAAGAAAACAGACTTACATACATTTCGATACACATAGAGATTTCTATGATTACGTACCTGGCATCCTTGCCTAACCCTTTTAGGGTTTTATTCGACTGTCTACACAGCCACTTTCCGGCTTTTTAGCCCATAACCCATATAGATTATAGTTATTTAGTGTGTTAGAAACCTGCACACCTGATTACTGTTAGAACGAGACCCTCTAAGTCGACGCTATTCGTAGCCAACACCACGCTATCTGCCTAAGGTGTTGTTTAGAAGCCGGTCCACAACCCGGTGGCCAATCTCGAACCGCTGACACCGCGCATTTCTTAAACTTAGGGATTGGGTTTACAGACCCAATCCTCTCCTTTGCCTGATCCATATTCGATTCCATCAAAAGTCCTGTCAGAACTACTATAATGAAATAGGGTTGTTAAACCATAACCTATGGTTAAGATTACAGGTATGATAGCGAATCTAACAGAAATCTAAAGAACCCCTTACCTTGAAATCCCGAAAAGAGAGATATGAAGTTCAGAGACTAACAGTTTCGGCTTTTAGATCTAAGTGATCTACTTCAATTCCCGAATGTCCCCCAACAAGAAAACATCAAACCATTAATCCATTAGCCTTTCGGCTTTGTCTTCTATAAACTGAAAGAGAAAAAGATAGATCAGAGGAAATCGTTACCTACCTTTACAGAGAATTCGGCAACTCCTAGAAGATTTCGGCTTTTGAGAAGATCAAAAAGAGAATATGATAGGAAGAAATCTATGTAGATTCAGCTTTTAGTGAAGAGATCGGCAAAAGAGAATAGGAGGTATCCGGCTATGGAGATAAGAAGAAAGTTCAGAGTTTCGGCTTTTGAAGGGAAAGATATTGAGAAGAATTGAGTGGTTTCGGCTTTGTAGAAGAAAACAGAAAAAAGAATAATAGACTTTCGGCTTTTGCATAGAAGTGAAGATGAGAGAATAGGCTTAGGGATTTTGGCTTTTATAGAGAAAGGGAGAATAGAGAAACCCTAATGTCGAAATTGAAGAAGAGACTGGGAGAATAAAACCCTAATGCCGAAAATTAGCTAAAATTTAATTAAAGGAATTGGGCTTCATGCAACTGGAGTTTGGGCCTCCTCAACTGACGCCACCTCCCTGCTCTCTGAGTGGCGCCACTTTGCCACTGAGCCACAAGCCCATTTGTGTTATTTTCCTCCATATTTTATTCTTAAAGCCTACCTACTAACTCCTAGGGTTTTATTCACCTAAAACCAAAATTTCCCCAAAGCCAAAGTTTGATCCCGGGACTTCATAGAAACCCCCTAACCTTCCAAAATCACTTATCTAATAGGTCCAACTTGCATTTAAGCCGATCTCTTGTTCTCCAAAAATTTAAACGCTACTACGCTCAAGGCCCATTGGGCCCAATCCTACTAGGCCCAATTTCAGGATGTTACAAATCTACCATCCTTAATGAAATTTCGTCCTCAAAATTTCCAACAAACTAACAGTCACACATCCTAACCTACCACACTACACTCTTGCTGCGCACTCTGATCTTAATAACACTAATATACTTTTAACTAGAATTTAGAACTCCTACACATACTCAAAAACACCTAGCCATTAAAGCAAACAAATATTTCATACACAACCAACTCTATATCCGAACATCACATCCAAACCAAACACACAGAATAGATACCAGAAATACAGCATATAACAAAGCAAAATATTAGGAAACTTATAGTGCGGACTGTTGCCGGAGACTCGGGTGCCATACTTCCAGAAAAGAGATATATATATATTTTCTAAACCATCCTTTGAAAACATTTTTGAACCCAAACCCACAGCCGAGTTTTTGAACCTTGGCTCTGATACCAAAATGTAACACCCCAAACCCAGCCCATACGTTTCCACCAGATCTGGTATGTTACGGGTTGTACATTGAAAACATTTGCTTTGTTGGTTTCGGAAATCGTAAGTTAATTAGACAATATTTGAATAAATAGGTGACATTTGAAAATAAAACCTTCTATTATTATTATTTCGTATAAATAAGCCTTTGACATAATTTCATAAGTTGCAAATATTAAAAACTACTTAGGTGATTATAAACTATGGGGCCTTATTACATAAATGTTCCCAAAATGAATAAAAAGAAACCTAAAGAAAAACTGGAATTAATCTATAGAAATAAAAACTTGATGGCCCCTCGAGTCCGTCCCGGCTCCCATGTCCACGATCTACTGCTCATCTGAAAGAGTAGAGAAAAAATGAAAGGGTGAGTCACCAAGACTCAGTGTATAAATCCCGAACACAACGACCTGAGTTCCACAAACACATTATGGGCCCTGGCCTATACATGATGGCAACAATCATAATCACATGATAAATAATAAATGATGAATAGCCCAACCCATCCTAGAATTCCATCCTCTACATACCAACCCGTACCAACTATCACACCTTGGGGATTTCTACAATCAACCCTCCATCCGCTACACACCATAACGACAGCTGTACTGCCTATTCCTATTATTCAGGAATCATTAAACGTGGCATAGCCACCGATCACTATGTGACCTAACATTTGAAGTTGTGGTTTAACCACTGATCACCAATTGACCTATCATGCACTTCCCCTTCGTTATCATAATCCCACCACATGCATACACACAGAAAACATCATACCATCTTTAAGAAAACAGACTTACATACATTTCGATACACATAGAGATTTCTATGATTACGTACCTGGCATCCTTGCCTAACCCTTTTAGGGTTTTATTCGACTGTCTACACAACCACTTTCCGGCTTTTTAGCCCATAACACATATAGATTATAGTTAACTAGTGTGTTAGAAATCTGCACACCTGATTACTGTTAGAACGAGACCCTCTAAGTCAACGCTATTCGTAGCCTAAGGTGTTGTTTAGAAGCCGGTCCACAACCCGGTGGCCAATCTCGAACCGCTGACACTGCGCATTTCTTAAACTTAGGGATTGGGTTTACAGACCCAATCCTCTCCTTTGCCTGATCCATATTCGATTCCATCAAAAGTCCTGTCAGAACTACTATAATGAAATAGGGTTGTTAAACCATAACCTATGGTTAAGATTACAGGTATGATAGCGAATCTAACAGAAATCTAAAGAACCCCTTACCTTGAAATCCCGAAAAGAGAGATATGAAGTTCAGAGACTAACGGTTTCGGCTTTTAGATCTAAGCGATCTACTTCAATTCCCGAATGTCCCCCAACAAGAAAACATCAAACCATTAATCCATTAACCTTTCAGCTTTGTCTTTTAAAAACCGAAAGAGAAAAAGATAGATCAGAAGAAATCGTTACCTACCTTTACAGAGAATTCGGCAACTCCTAGAAGATTTCGGCTTTTGAGAAGATCAAAAAGAGAATATGATAGGAAGAAATCTATGTAGATTCGGCTTTTAGTGAAGATATCGGCAAAAGAGAATAGGAGGTATCCGGCTATGGAGATAAGAAGAAAGTTCAGAGTTTCAGCTTTTGAAGGGAAAGATGTTGAGAAGAATTGGGTGGTTTCGGCTTTGTAGAAGAAAACAGAAAAAAGAATAATAGACTTTCGACTTTTGCATAGAAGTGAAGATGAGAGAATAGGCTTAGGGATTTCGGCTTTTATAGAGAATGGGAGAATAGAGAAACCCTAATGTCGAAATTGAAGAAAAGAGTGGGAGAATAAAACCCTAATGCCGAAAATTAGCTAAAATTTAATTAAAAGAATTGGGCTTCATGCAATTGGAGTTTGGGCCTCCTCAGCTGACGCCACCTCTCTGCTCTCTGAGTGGCGCCACTTTGCCACTGAGCCACAAGCCCATTTGTGTTATTTTCCTCCATATTTTATTCTTAAAGCCTACCTACTAACTCCTAAGGTTTTATTCACCTAAAACCAAAATTTCCCCAAAGCCAAAGTTTAATCCCGGGACTTCATAGAAACCCCCTAACCTTCCAAAATCACTTATCTAATAGGTCCAACTGGCATTTAAGCGAATCTCTAGTTCTCCAAAAATTTAAACGCTACTACGCTCAAGGCCTATTGGGCCCAATCCTACTAGGCCCAATTTCAGGATGTTACAAATCTACCATCCTTAATGAAATTTCGTCCTCGAAATTTCCAACTAACTAACAGTCACACATCCTAACCTACCACACTACGCTCTTGCTACGCACTCTGATCTTAATAACACTAATATACTTTTAACTAGAATTTAGAACTCCTACACATACTCAAAAACACCTAGCCATTAAAGCAGACAAATATTTCATACACAACCAACTTTTTATCCGAACATCACATCCAAACCAAACACACAGAATAGATACCAGAAATACAGCATATAACAAAGCAAAATATTAGGAAACTTACAGTGCGGACTGTTGCCGGAGACTCGGGTGCCATACTTCCAGAAAAGAGATATATATATATTTTCTAAACCGTCCTTTGAAAACATTTTTGAACCCAACCCACAGCTGAGTTTTTGAACCTTGGCTCTGATACCAAAATGTAACACCCCAAACTCAGCCCATACGTTTCCACCAGATCTGGTATGTTACGGGTTGTACATTGAAAACATTTGCTTTGTTGGTTTCGAAAATCGTAAGTTAATTAGACAATATTTGAATAAATAGGTTACATTTGAAAATAAAACCTTGTATTATTATTATTTCGTATAAATAAGCCTTTGACATAATTTCATAAGTTGCAAATATTAAAAACTACTTAGGTGATTATAAACTATGGGGCCTTATTACATAAATGTTCCCAAAATGAATAAAAAGAAACCTAAAGAAAAAATGGAATTAATCTATAGAAATAAAAACTTGATGGCCCCTCGAGTCCGTCCCGGCTCCCATGTCCACGATCTACTGCTCGTCTGAAAGAGTAGAGCAAAATGAAAGGGTGAGTCACCAAGACTCAGTGTAAAATCCCGAACACAACGACCTGAGGCCCACAAACACATTATGGGCCCTGGCCCATACATGATGGCAACAATCATAATCACATGATAAATAATAAATGATGAATAGCCCAACCCATCCTAGAATTCTATCCTCTACACACCAACCCGTACCAACCATCACACCTTGGGGATTTCTACAATCCACCATCCATCTGCTACACACCATAACGATAGCCGTACTGCCTATTCCTATTATTCAGGAATCATTAAACATGGCATAGCTACCGATCACTATGTGACCTAACATTTGAAGTTGTGGTTTAACCACCGATCACCAAGTGACCTATTATGCACTTCCCCTTCTTTATCATAATCCCACCCCATGCATACACACAGAAAACATCATACCGTCTTTAAGAAAACAGACTTACATACATTTTGATACACATAGAGATTTCTATGATTACGTACCTGGCATCCTTGCCTAACCCTTTTAGGGTTTTATTCGACTGTCTACACAGCCACTTTCCTGCTTTTTAGCCCATAACACATATAGATTATAGTTAACTAGTGTGTTAGAGATCTACACACCTGATTACCGTTAGAACAAGACCCTCTAAGTCGACGCTATCCATAGCCAACACCACCGCTATCTGCCTAAGGTGTTGTTCAGAAGCCGGTCCACAACCCGGTGGCCAATCTCGAACCGCTGACACCGCGCGTTTCTTAAACTTAAGGATTGGGTTTACAGACCCAATCCTCTCCTTTGCCTGATCCATATTCGATTCCATCAAAAGTCTTTGTCAGAACTACTATAATGAAATAGGGTTGTTAAACCATAACCTATGGTTAAGATTATAGGTATGATAGCGAATCTAACAGAAATCTAAAGAAACCCTTACCTTGAAATCCCGAAAAGAGAGATATGAAGTTCAGAGACTAACGGTTTCGGCTTTTAGATCTAAGCGATCTACTTCAATTCCCGAATATCGCCCAACAAGAAAACATCAAACCATTAATCCATTAGCCTTTCGGCTTTGTCTTCTAAAAACTGAAAGAGAAAAAGAATAGATCAGAAGAAATCGTCACCTACCTTTACAGAGAATTCGGCAACTCTTAGAAGATTTCGGCTTTTGAGAAGATCAAAAAGAGAATATGATAGGGAGAAATCTATGTAGATTCGGCTTTTAGTGAAGAGATCGGCAAAAAAGAATAGGAGGTATTTGGCTATGGAAATGAGAAGAAAGTTCAGAGTTTCGGCTTTTGAAGGGAAAGATGTTGAGAAGAATTGGGAGGTTTCGGCTTTGTAGAAGAAAACAGAAAAAAGAATAATAGACTTTCAGCTTTTGCATAGAAGTGAAGATGAGAGAATAGGCTTAGGGATTTCGGCTTTTATAGAGAATGGGAGAATAGAGAAACCCTAATGTCGAAATTGAAGAAGAGAGTGGGAGAATAAAACCCTAATGCCGAAAATTAGCTAAAATTTAATTAAAGGAATTGGGCTTCATGCAACTGGAGTTTGGGCCTCCTCAGCTGACGCCACCTCCCTGCTCTCTAAGTGGCGCCACTTTGCGATTGGGCCACAAGCCCATTTGTGTCATTTTCCTCCATATTTTATTCTTAAAGCCTACCTACTAACTCCTAGGGTTTTATTCACCTAAAACCAAAATTTCCCCAAAGCCAAAGTTTGATCCCGGGACTTCATAGAAGGCTCCTAACCTTCCAAAATCACTTATCTAATAGGTCCAACTTGCATTTAAGCCGATCTCTTGTTCTCCAAAAATTTAAACGCTACTACGCTCAAGGCCCATTGGGCCCAATCCTACTAGGTCCAGTTTCAGGATGTTACACTTAAAGTTGCAATTTTTTTTAAAAATTGTGAGTATAACTCTACAGTATTCAGAATAAGTTCTCAATTAAGATTATGTGGAAAAATATTACTAACGAGAACTTGCAAGAGAGAAAACTTATGTATGAAAAGTCATTGGTTATGTACCTGTTGTACACCAGGAAAATAAGATTCACTCTCAAAGTTTTCTATTAATAGATTTTGATTGGATTCAAAGTCTATTACTGGAGTTTAATTTGCTTATTTCTTGATAAAATCGTCAAGATTCAACGCAGTGCTTATTTCTTAATAAAATCATCAAAACTCAACGAAGAAAAAAAGGTACATATTTAAATATTAAATCAACTTAATATATGGTTTAAATATTTGAGATTGTCTTCTTTTTAAGTTTTAATTACATGAGTTATATATTGTTTTAAGCATGTCATTTGTTCATGAAAATGAATGTTAACTTATTTATTTATGTTGCTATAGTAGGTTTTATAAGTAAATAATATATTTGATTAAAACATATCTAGTATGAAAATTTGTGTTAATAAACCAATGGATTTTATGGTTATTCAGATTTGATTTAGTTCAAAGAATTGTTAAAGGTAGTAGTTCATACATGTTATATTATTCCATGTGTTAATTATTTAAAGAAATAATATGAGCAATTGTAAATGAAAATTTTTATGAGCTTGAATAGTTTGATTTCAAATTAAATTTCATGCATATTTATGATGATGGTTATGAAAAAAAATTGCTAGTTTTCATTATATCGTATTTTTATGTTTGAGATGTGACGTTTATCGATATATTTACTATAAACTTGTTTCTATACATGAACTAGGCAGTTATTCTTGGTAGTTAACTGATTACGAAAAACTCTTGTTAAAAGGGTTATAAAAGTATTTTGAATCAAACTCAGGACTTCTCGCATCCGAAGTGAGAATCATACCACTAGGTTAAATGCCCTGCATTTGAAGATTTTGGCATATTTCCTGAAGCGAATATTACATATAATTATTTGGAAATTATATTTATTGACTTAATGACATTATAGACTTCACAATGATTTAGACATTTCCAGTAGTAAATGTCACAATAGTACTTATATGTGGATACAAAGTTAAATGAATAACAGTAAAATTATCAATTTGTCACAATTTATATTGACACTATTAGTAAAATTTAAATGCATGTTAAAGTAAACCAGAAGTTTACGAAGAATTAAACCATCTTGGATCATATATGATGTAAAAATTAATTGAGAATTCGTATGGACATTCATTAAAGAACCAGAAAATTCTTTAATTTAAAAAATTCTCATTTGTTGCTTATTTTTAATGAAATTGCTTATTAGAAACTCACTAGCTAAAGTTGAGATTTAACGTCTTGCATTTTTAAAATGAACATGGGCCTATTTATCCACTATGTGGATGGTTTTGATATTATATGATTTTGGTAGATGCATCTAAAAAATAATAACATATGTGTTATCAACTTGCAACCTGTCGTTTGCAAGATAGCTTGTTTATATAATTAATTTCAGATCATGCAATTAAGACAATTCATCTTGCTAATACTGATGAGTTTATATCTCAGCCTTTTATTGATTGAGTTTGAAAAACTTTGGTAAAATTTTGTTATTTATACGCACAATGATTTAGAGAAATTATTGATTGAACGTGTAACGACCCAAAATCCGAGGGCACCAGAAAAAGCGTGTTATCGGGCCTCCGTCTTAGTAAATCGAGTTGTTAAATAATCATTATGAGTAATTATGAGTCTAATAGTGTGTTTAATTAGATTTTTATTTAGTGAATTTAGTTTAATTTAAAGTAATTAGGAAAAAAGATCAAATTGAATAAAGAGTGAAAGTCTAATTATAGATTAAAAGAAAGTAAAAAGGGCTAAAATGGCAATTAAGCCATTTAGCATAAGTTGAGGCGGCACATGAGATAAAAATCTAAGATTTTTACTTAGATTTTAATTATAAAATATATATATTAGTAATAAATTATATTAAATTAATTTAAAATAATTATTATATATTATATTATTATAACATAAAGTAAATAAAACTAAAAAGAAGTAAAAACAAAAGTAAAAAGAAAGAAGAACAGAAAAAGAAACAGAGAACAAGACGAAGACAAGGGAAGAAAAAGGGAAAGAAAAGAGAAGGGAAAATTTGGATTTTAAAGCTTCAAGTTTAATCGGTAAGCTAAATTTAGCTTTAATACAAGATTTTGATGAAACTAAGTTGATATTTTGAGAGTTTTTAGGTTCTTAAGTATAGTTGATGTTGAAGAAAAAGATGAATTAAAGATTAAATTGAATGAAATCTAAGTTAGAATTAGTAAAAGGATTAAATTGTAAGGTAAGCTATAAGTTTTCTACTATAGGGATTAATTTGGAAGAAATTATAAATTAGGGCTTTATTATGAAAATTATATAATCAATTTGAATATGGAAGGAATTTAAGAAGAATCAAAGCATGAATTAAGTTAAGAAAATAAGTAAACTGAACTAGGATTTAATTGCAAAATAAGCCATAAGAAAACAGTTTTAGGACAGCAGCAGAAGAGTAACTTTGAAAAATCACCAAAAATGGTAGAAATGGAAGTAGAAGTTGAACGAGATATGAAATTAAATATTATTGAGTCTATTTTCATATGAAAGAAACAGAGAAAGCAAAGAAATTCTTTATTTTGAGATATTTAGATTTTTGTGAGACTGGTTCAGAGTGATTTTGAGATCCCCTGTTCTGACTTGGAAAAATCATTAAAAATTGTACAAAAATAATTGGGGGACATAATTTACATGGTTAGATTCCTCAATGAGTCTATTTGTATAATAAACAAACTAAAACATCATTTGAATTCTGTACAAAAAGATAATTAAATTTTAGCAAAGAGTGATTGAAACTGTCAGACAACAGAACAGGGGTGATTTCAAAGAATAAACTGTACTTATTGGATAATCAAAAAATTCTGAAAATTTTATGGCAAAAAGATATATGAGTCTAGTTTCATATAAAATTTATGGATCTTAATTTGGAATTTTGCTACTCAGGATATAGATAATTTAGTGACAATGACTTAGGTAGACAGCTTTGAAAGAACTTATAAGTAAATAATAGAATTGTGTATAAAGAATGTGGAATGAAGAGGAAGAGTAGAAATTGAATAAAATTAAATTATTTATTGTAATTTAATGTTGTAATTATTAATGTAAATTATTATTATTTTCGTAGCTAAAAAGGAACTCGAGGCATCAACACACAAGGGAAAGGAGAAGGTTACCGAGGAATAATCAAGCAAATTCAGGTTTGTATTACTATAATTCAAATTATTTATTTATTCATTAAATGTTAAATTAATTTATGTAAATGGTAAGTAAATTATAAGGTAAGTGTTTTTATTGAATTGAATGGAAATTGAGTTGAATGATGAATATGTATTGAAATTGAATTGTATGTGGATTGAAATGGAAAAATGTAATTGATATTGAAATTGAATTTGTTATGAAAATGAAAATGAAATTGAGAACTGAAATACCCTATTAACTAGTCGGGCTGAGTCGGATATAATTGGCATGCCATAGGATTTGGAAGAGTACGGGATTTATTGGCTTTGCCGATTAGGCACTTTATGTGTTGTATTTCAGGCACTTATGTGTCGTATTTCAGGCACCTTGTGTGTCGTTTCAGGCACTTATGTGTCGTATACTGATCAGGTATTATGTACCGCTTTAGGCACAATGTGCCATACTGGTGTGTTTGGGTTGGAATTCGTGTATCTGCTAAAGTCCGTGAAACACCCCAAACCCGGCCCACGAGCTTTGACCAGATTTGGTATGTTCCTCAAGAAAACCGGTTCAAATTCTTTTGCTTCTTAGGAAAAACTTGTGCGATTTTAAAAAAAAAATATTGTTTTGGGTTGGGCTTGAGTTGAAAACGAATTCGATTTTATATTGAAAACCCTTTTTAATTTTTAAGTGATAAAACATATAGAGTATATTCAAAAAATAAATTACTTAATCTTTAACTTAATAAAAATTTGTAAACATAATTAAACAATAAGACAGAAATAAAATAGTTCACTATGGCCTTATTACATCAAATATAACCCAAATTTAAAACCAAAGTACTTAAAGAAAATAAGAGTCCAAATCATAGATTTCTTGCTGTGCATGGCCATCCCTAAGCTCCTGCCGACCCAGTCCATTACTGCTCATCACCTGAAAAATATTCCCCAACGGGGTGAGTCAAACAGACTCAATGTGCAACCAACACTAAAATTTAATAGATTTAGGCATACCATACATATCATGTTCACATAATAATTCAAGATAATGATGCAATCCCGAACCCAAACCTAGATGCCATCCGCTACACATCCCCGTACCAACCTGCACACCGTGGGGACTACTAAGTCAACCCTCCTTCCGCTACACTCCATCGAAGGCAGTCGCTGCAGTCGACGTGCTCATCGCCCATATATAATTCGTGGCATAGCCACCAGATAATTGTGTCATGAGACACCACATTCAGATAATGTAACCGAAGTTACCACATTCAGATAATGTGACCGAAGCCACCACATTCAGATAGTGAGACCGAAGTCACCACATTCACTTCCCCTTTCTCATATAACCCGAATGCCCCATTTTATTCATATCATGCATATCATACTTAAATTCACATTCATGTCACTTTTCACATGTTAAAATATAACATATTTCGTAATCCTAGTAGAAGTAGGAAACGTACCTGAGTACTTTGTACCATATTAGGGTACCTTAGCCATATTCACATTCTTATACATACTTATATTAAATATTGCCATAAAACATATTAAAGATAGTGTGGGGTACACACCTGATTTGCTTAACGAAATCCTTGAAATCCCGAAAAATTGATCTATTGCTTTAAATCCGTTAACTCCTATATTCGGCCAATCATTTAAACATATTAATAAACCTTTTTGGCCACAAATCCAAATCCTAGTAGGATTTATACACTTAAAACTTACCTTAAGGATCTTAAATCCCGAAATTATCCCTTGGTTGTAGCTTCTGTCGAAATTCCTAAACCACATGTTAGATCTGATTTCATCCTTAAACATGATAAATAATTCTAGGCCGAATGTACATATGACTTACCTTGAGTCTTTTAAATCCCGAAATTCTCCTCCTTGTAGTTGACCTAGACAAATCCCGAAAGGCCCTTCAAAGTTTCGGCCATGGAATCCTAGAGGAGTTAGATTCCTATATTTCGGCTTAAAGAAGAGAATAATTGATAACCATAAAATTCTTACCTTTATGGGTGAAATCGGCAACACCCTTTTGTCACTACAAAGATTTGGCTTTTGAAAGTAAACTATGAGAAGAGAAGGGATATGATCTTAAAGAAAATCGGCAAGGGGAACTAAGGGTGAAGAGGAATTCGGCTAGACAAAAGAAAAAGAGGAGAGAAGAGAGGCTAGGAAATTCGGCAGAGAAAGAGGAGGAAGAAAATTAATGAGTAGCCCTCTTTCCTTCCTTTTATAGCCAAAATTACTACTCAGAATCCCTTACTTGGCCACCACTCTTCTTTATTTGATAGCTTTATCCTTTAATTATCATAAAATAAAAGAGTTTAATCCAACATTTATCTCATGGGAATAATGATAAATAAATCCCTTATTTTTCTCTTGAAAATACTTAAGATAAATCATCATTTATCCCTATTTAGCCAAAAAAAAATAAAGAGAATAAAACTCTTCCTTTTTTTAAACTTTAAAACTTATCATTTCCTTACATTTCCAAGTTTCCAAAAATTTTCGTTTGCCTCCTTTAAACTTAACATTTCCTTACATTTCCAAGTTTCCCGAAATGTTTACTTTCCTCTTTTGAATCATTTCTAGATCATTTCCAGGACATTTCCCTACATTTCCAAGACAGGACATTTCCTTACATTTCCAGGACATTTCCTCACATTTCCTCACATTTCCTTACATTTCCTTACATTTCCATACATTTCCATACATTTCCTTACATTTCCATACATTTCCTCATATCTTAGGGTTCCTAAAACTCCTCAGAACACATCCAACACACCCACTGAGCCCACTATCTCATAAATTACGCACGAACGCATAACCCCTAATCTAGGATGTTACAGTCCGAGTCTGTTAATAGGGGTAAATAAGGAAAAGGTTAAATTGAATAAGATGAAATGGTTGAGCCATTGAAAGAAATGTGAAAATAGAACATGAACTGAGAAAAATGTGATTGGAATATGAGTATGAGAATGGAAAGTATGAACCATTGGTTCAAGAAATGGATAGTGGCTCAACATGATTGTGTATTATTTCAATTGTTGAATAGCTAAAATTGAATTGTATGAATATATTGAGAATGACAAACTTATGTTTGAATTGGTTTAGTAAAATTAAAGTTATATGATTTAATGATATGATTATTATGTTTATAATTTGAATTATGGTAATACCACTGAGTATATGTATACTCAGCGTACGGTTGTTTCCGTGCGCAGGTTGTAGAAGTCAATTACTGAACCACATCCAAAGTCAGATCCGACTTCAGCAAACTTTTGGTGATGTATACTTTCTTTTGGTAATGTGGCATGTACATAGGTTGTATATAAAGGTTATTATATTTTGAATGTAAATGGTTAAAAATGTTAGTAATACAAGTTTAAGAATTATAATGAAAGAAGTTTATCTATTTTAATCTAACTAATACTTTGATAAATTTAAGTTGATATTATATTGATTGAGTTTGATTAGAAGGTATTTAGAATAGAAAATGAATATATGAAATGAATTGGTTATGATTGAAATGAATACGGTTTAAATTGCAGGAGGTATTATATGATAATAAGCAGAAATGCTGCCGAAATTTATATTAAACAAAATATATTCTGAAATACTTAAACGAGTCCCATTTCACTTCTAATTCAGACTTTAGACTTTGAAAGTTCATTATAGGGATTAGTTATTAAAGTTATACTATGAATGTTATTTTTTTTAGAATTATTTGCAAATTGTCTGATATATCCGGTAATGCCTCGTAACCCTGTTCCGACGATGGTTCGGGGTTAGGGGTGTTACAGAACACATCTAATTAATGTCTAAATCATTACTTATGAGAACTAAACTTCCTATTTCAACATGGGATTATGTTGATTTACGTGTTTTATACATATAAGTTATAAATATTCCCCATTACAATTGGTTTTTGATCAAGAGTTAAATATTTCTCATTTTTGAATTTTTGTATTTGCGTTTATGTTCCAATTACTCCACCACAATACAGAAAGATGAGTGAATCCTTAAACAAAGTTGGGAATATATATTAATTACAAGTCTCTTTGTATTATTAGATATTTTGAATGTATTGGAGATTCAAATATGAATGATTTGTGATTAGAATTTTGATTCGATAGTTTTCCCAACATTAGGGAGAGAGAAATAATAACTTGTAATGAGTTAGGGGGAGAGTAATTTGAACCAGAAGTTCAACAAGGATCACTCATTAAAAGTTAACTGTTAGATGTATTTACAAACTTAATGAGAATAACCAAGTTAATATTTTAATTTGAATCAAAGTCTCAGTCAAACAATCAATTAGAATAAATAATAGATTGATCAGTTCCAAACATGAAAATTCTTCTAGATGATCATATAGTAGAGGCGGGTGCTCCAGAAGAGACCCAAGACATAACTAATAAGTAAAAATCCCGAAGAGATTTAGGTACCTGAAACTGAATTTTAAAATAATGAAAATAAAAGATCTCCATAAGTTATGTCAATTCGAGAAAATGTGGAACTGAATAATAGAAGTAGTCGACAATGATCTTGCATACAATATTATTATTAAAATAATGAAATAAAAGGAAGATCTTAAATAAATCTATTGAGAAATATAGATATGGAATAAATTGATCAAAATAGAAAGACGCAACTCAAGTAAAATTAAATTCGTGGAGTTTTTGGACCAGTAGTCCAAATATCTAAAGGTATAAAGCCAATAAGGGTGCAAATGAAGTAGTTTTGCAAAAGCGGAATAAAAATATGAATTTTTTCACTAAGTCCTGGTATTGATTATGAAAAGATATAATATTCTTTTGTGGTGGATGCAATAACCTTTAGATATATTATTTTGACAATTCATAAAAGATTTTTAACTTGCGTATAATGGTTGTTGTTACAAACTTTTATGAACCACTATATAGTAAAGTTTATATTAAAATCCTTGAAGGATTTAGGATGGTAGAAGCATATTGAAATTCTCGGCAAATTGTTCATTTATATGAATTGAAATAATTTGAACATATGTGGTAAGTAGTAGTTGAAGGAGGATAATAAAATGATCCAAAATACCTATTTGTATTTTTATAGAAGAATCATGATTAAAATTTGCTATGATTATTGTTGAAACTCCTGAAGATATCAAAATATATTTCTCCAAAATTTTCCCTCACTCGTGACTTTCAAAAGAATGGTGATATAAATGCTTAGCAAATACATTCAAATAGTCATTTGAAAGACTAGTATTCAAGATTGAATACGTAAAATATGAGAAAGTATGTGATGTTTTCATGAGGGGGAGTAAATACGCGTTGTACTCTTTTTCCCTTAACCGAGATTTTGTCCCATTGGATTTTCCTGGTAAGGTTTTTAACGAGGCAGCATATTATGCGTATTACAGATATGCCTACTCTTTTTTCTTCACTAGGAATTTTTTTCCCCTAGGGTTTTTTTATCTTAGTAAGATTTTAACGAGGCACATTATCTACCAATGGACATCCAAGGGGGAGTGTTATGAATATCTTATTAAGTGGATGTCTATCAAGTTCAAGATAAGTTTTGATATACTTTAAATTTTAATAGTTATTAGAAGTAGATCTCTTGTAACACCCCGGTTTCTGGGGTTAGAAGTTTTGAGATTTATAGGTAGGGTCAGTGGTTAGATCGGAAAATTGGGTTTGTTGTTGTGTTTTAATGTCAAAATAGGCCTACTGGTTTGGTGGTTGGTAGTGTGTTAGTGTGCCTTTGGGTCTCTGGTTTGAGTTCTCAAGAGAGTTTTAAGGGACTAATTTTTTTTTATTTTGTTTCATTTTAATTTAAAAGTAGAAATATTTATTAGTTTTAATTTTATTTTATTTGGAAAGAAGTCAAGTTCTTTTTTGACATTTTTTTCTTCCTGTTCCATATGTTTTCTTCTTTTCTTCTTCTCTCATATTCACTTTAGCACGTTCTTTTTTTTTCTTCTCGCTGTCAATTGGAACACTATTCCTTTGATTCTACTCCATTTCTTTTGCGTTGTTGTGTAATTCCGTCGATAGGGATTCCGGTATCGGTGGATTTGAGGCGTCGATTATTTTAGGCATTTTAATCGTGAATTCAGGTGTGTGTTCGAAAACCTTTCTGTTCCTTTAATGAATTGCTTCTTGGGTTCTGCGATATTTGACAATTTCGGTATGTTTCCGCAATTGTTTGATATAGGAGTTGTTTTGTTTTGAGTTTATGGTGTATCATAGGAAAATCTGCAATTTTTGGTATACTTTTGGGTTTAGGTAATTGGGGTTGGTTTGGTGGTGAATTTTGTGTTTTTCAGGTTGTTTCGATGTGGTTTCGTGACCACACGGGTGGCCACATGGGCGTGTGCCCCATATGGGCGGTTCACATTGCCATGTAAAGTTAGGAATTAGGGTTTTTGATGATTTTTGGTGCCACACGGCCTAGCCACATGGGCATGTGTCCCCACACGAGTGTGTGAGATCACCACACGGCCATGTCTCCTCTACTCTTAAGTTTGAGCACTTTTGGATAGTTAGTTACACGGGCTACTCACACGGGCGTGTGTGGCCTTCACACGGTCGTATGTGGCCTTCACACGGGCGTGTAGACCCCCACACGCCAGGCCATACAGCCGTGTGGCCTTATGTTGCCAACTTTTATACTGTGTCTGTTTTTAACTTGTTTGTGATCCTGAGTGTTCTGACCCTCAGTTAGGCCTTAGTACGAGTGGTTATGACTCTATTTTAGCTTAGACATTTCTGTTATAAGCAATCATTGAATTAGTTAAGTGACTCGTTAATGTGATGTTGCTTAATATTTGAATATTGTGATATAAGATTTTGAATTTGATCGATTGAACGTGCGTACTTCCGATTTTGTTTATCTGGTGTGTGATTGTCTGGAAACTGTGTACATCGATTCTGTAATTGACTGACTATTTACGAGCTTCTGTGTTTGTGTGACTAATAATCTATGGTGTGCATATTTGCATTTGCATTTGCATTATGATTTCAGGTTTAGGATATGAAGAGAAGGAAGTCTAATCTGATTTGACAGTTTTAACTGCAAAACGTCTGTATAGCAGTTTACAACAGAGTACGATACTTCTGGCAGTTCAGTTGCATACTGATATTTATGTGGCTTAGTTCCACATAAGTGAGGTGTAGGGTTGGATGGTTAGTTCCACATAAGTGAGGTGTAGGGTTGGATGGGCCTTTCGAGGTCCTATGGGGTGTGCATTGTTGGTTGGGCTTCTTATGGCTCATTTGTGGTGTGATTGGAGGACGAAGAGGTGTTTGGCTGGATGGGTGGGTTTTTAATACTTGTGCATTCACACATATCTGTCTGTATGCCTTAACATTTGTGACTGATCTTGCGTGTATTGAGGTGTTAGCATAGTGACACTTTGGAATGTTGTATCTGTGATGATAAGTGTTTTGGTGTCGACTCGTTGATGGGTTTTTCAGTTGAGTTTTCGTGTTTGATATGGTGTGCTTGAATTGTTACGTATGGTGGAGATGTTGGTTCCATGCTTACGTTCTGGTTCTGTATATCTCTGTAAGTACGCTTCGCTATTGAACTGCTATCCGACATCCTGTTCTATGATTCTGTTGTTAGTTTAGTTTCAGACTCACACTGAGCTTGTGTAGCTCACCTCCCTCAGTTTTCTTTTTTCAAGTACTCACATAATCTGAAGCTGGATTCGGCATACCGGAGGTCTCGGACAGTCGCGTTTAAAAGCAAGTTAATAAGTCTTCTTTCAGTTCTAGTGTTGATAAACTGTTTTGAACTGTAAGAACCGTGGTTTAAATTTAATTTCGAACTTCATAAATTTTAACCTTGGACAAATTTTGTAAAGTACCATTTTGACTAAACTTTGAAAATTATAGAATTATAACTTTAAAAGTTTTTGTCGTAGTTTGAAGTTTTTTGTTTAACCTAGAAATAATTGAACGGATTAGCTAAAATCAAGCTATTCCATGTTGAAATGAGACTTCAGCAACGTGTTTAGTAAAATTACTTCTAGATCACTTCAATGATCAAAGTAACCTCCGAGATCCAATCCAAACTTCTAGGCCAGGTGTTGAGGCGTTACATTTAGTGGTATCAGAGCTAGGTTTATTAAAACTCGGCTTGTATTTTTACGTATTTGTGTGCACGCAAGTTCGTTTTAATTTTTTTTGATAAACCGTACCATAGTATTTTGAAATGATATGTGTTTCACTGATTTTGAGGAGATAAAATGTCTGAGACTTCGATGCTGGTCTAGGGTGAAAACTCGAAATTGTAAGATTAGAAATGTAGATTTTCGTATTTATTTTATATTTGTTTTCTGAAAATATAGATACTCTAAGTTAGTCACAAGACCGATATAGATTCTGATGGTAAGCATGATCGTGAAGGTCAATCTGGTGAGACTCTCGAAGAGTCGTTGGCTTCTCTGGGACATGAGCTTGTTCAGAAGTTAGAAGTAAATGCGGTTCTGCCAGCTTCGGGTAGCGATAACCTAGAGGTTGGTACCGAGGTGTTGACTCGAGTGGTGAGAGAGGTGTTAGAGAAAGTCTTCGAGGCTAGTTTAGAGAGGAATAGAGAGTTAGTTCAAGGGAGGTGTGCGAATTGTGGGAAAAAAAGGGATCATAGTCCCTTGAGGTTAGAGCCTTGGTCTGCAAAGCGTATAAGAACGCAGTTGGGTGTTAGTAAAGGTTATGCAAATGGTTCTGGTAATGGGGCAAGCGTATCAGTTTGTGGGCACTATAAGAAGCGTCATTCGGGGCGACTTTTGGAAGAAGTTGGGAGTGTGTCTTAGATACGAGTCCACGAAAAATCGAATTAGGGAGTGTCCACAGCGACATTAAAACAGGTATAATTGTAGGTTGTAGTGATTTTGTGTGTTATTTGTGGGAATGACATTGATTGCTTATTCATTGGATAACGTTTGTGTGTGTGATGAACAAATATGTATCTGCTTTAGTGGTTGAGTGTTCTGGTTGTGTGTTTGAGGTTTTAGCTTCGAGTGTCCGTGTATGTAAGTACACTGATCTGGTTTAGAGGTTAAATGTTCGGGTTATGGGTGTGAGATTTAAATGTTAGATACGGTGGCGCTACGGGTTTAAAGTGCGCAGCGGGAGTGTAGTGGTCGAGTTTGTGTTAGACAACTGTTCTGTTAGTGGGAAATTTCGGGGATGAAATTTCTTTAAAGAAGGGTGAGTTTTAACACCTCGGTTTCTGGAGTTAGAAGTTTTGAGATTTATAGGTAGGGTTAGTGGTTAGATCGGACAATTAGGTTTGTTGTTGTGTTTTAATGTCAGAACGAGCCTACTGGTCTGGTGGTTGGTAGTGTGTTAGTGTGCCTTTAGGTCTCTGGTTCGAGTCCTCAAGAGTGATTTGAGGGACTATTTTTTTATTTTGTTTTGTTTTGATTTAAAAGTAGAAATATTTATTAGTTTTAATTTTATTTTATTTGGAAAGAAGTCAAGTTCTTTTTTCATGTTCTTTTCTTCCTGTTCCATACGTTTTCTTCTTTTCTTCTTCTCTCACATTCTCTTTAGCACGTTCTTGTTTTTTTTTTCTTCTCTTTGTCAATTGGAACTCTGTTCCTTTGATTCTACTCTATTTCTTTTGCATTGTTGTGCAATTCCGTCGATAGGGGTTCCGAAATTGGTGGATTCGAGGCGTCGATTATTTTAGGCGTTTTAATCGCGAATTCAAGTGTGTGTTCGAAAATCTTTCTGTTCCTTTAACAAATTGCTACTTGGGTTCTGCGATATTCGACAATTTCGGTGTGTTTCTGCAATTGTTTGATATAGGTGTTGTTTTGTTTTAAGTTGATGGTGTATCTTAGGAAAATCTGCAATTTATGGTATACTTTTGGGTTTCGGTAATTGGGGGGTCAGTTTGGTGGTGAAATTCATGTTTTTTAGGTTGTTTCGGTGTGGTTTTGTGACCACACGGGTGGCCACATGGGCGTGTGCCCCACACGGGCGGTTCACACGACCGTGTGAAGTTGGGAATTAGGGTTTTATATGATTTTTGGTGCAACATGGGTGTGTGAGATCACCACACGGTCGTGTCTCATTTGCTCTTAATTTTTAACACTTTTGGACAGTGAGTTACATGGGCTACTCACACAGGCGTGTGTGCCCTTCACACTGGCGTGTGTGGCCTCCACATTGGCGTGTAGACCCCCACACGGCCTGAGCATTTTCCACACGGCCATGTGGCCTTATGTCGCCAACTTTTGTATTGTGTCTGTTTTTTACTTGTTTGTGATCCTGTGTGTTTTGACACTCGGTTAGGCCTTAGTAAGGGTGGTTAGGACTCTATTTTGGCTCGGACATTTATGTTATAAGCAATTGTTGCATTAGTTAAACGACTCGTTAATGTAATGTTGCTTAATATTTGAATATTGTGATATAAGATTTTGAATTTGGTCGATTGAACGTGCGTACTTCCGATTCTGTTTATTTGGTGTGTGATTGTCTGGAAATTGTGTACATCGATTATGTAATTGACTGACTGTTCACGAGCTTCTGTGTTTGTGTGACTGATAATATATGGTGTGCATTTTTGCATTTGCATTATGATTTTGGGTTTTGGATATGAAGAGAAGGAAGTCTGATCTGGTTTGGCATTTTTAATTGCAAAAATGTCTGTATAGCGGTTTACCGCCCAGTACGATACTTCTGGTAGCTCAGCTGCATACTGATATTTATGTGTCTCAGTTCCACATATGTGGTGTGTAGGGTTGGATGGGCCTTTCGAGGTCCTATGGGGTGTGCATGGTTGGTTGGGCTTCTTAAGGCTCATTTGTGGTGTGATTGGGGGACGAAGAGATGTTTGGCTGGATGGGTGGGTTTTTAATACTTGTGCATTCACACGTACCTGTCTGTATGCCTTAACATTTGTGACTGATCTTTGCGTGTACTGAGGTGTTAGCATAGTGACACTTTGGAACGTTGTGTCTGTGATGATAACTGTTTTGGTGTTGATCCGTTGATGGGTTTTTCAGTTGAGTTTTCGTGTTTGATATGGTGTGCTTGAATTGTTATAGGTGGTGGAGACATTGGTTCCGTGTTTACCTTCTGGTTCTGTATATCTCTGTAAGTACGTTTCGCTATTGAATTGCTATCCGGCATCCTGTTCTATGATTTTGTTGTTAGTTTGGTTTCAGACTCACACTGAGCTCTTGTAGCTGACCTCCCTCAGTTTTCCTTTTTCAGGTACTCACATAATCTGAAGCTGGACTCGGCATACCGGAGGTCTTGGACAGTCGTGTTTAAAAGCAAGTTATTAAGTCTTCTTTCAGTTCCTGTTTTGATAAATTATTTTGAACTGTAAGAACTGTGGTTTAAATTTAATTTCGAACTTTATAAATTTTAACCTTGGACTAATTTTGTAAAGTAACATTTTGACTAAAGTTTGAAAACTATAGAATTATAACTCTAAACGTTTTTGTCGTAGTCTGAAGTTTTCTTTTTAACCCGGAAATAATTGAACGGTTTAGCTAGAATCAAGCTATTCCATGTTGAAATGAGACTTCAGCAACGTGTTTAGTAAAATTACTTCCAAATCACTTCAGTGATCAAAGTAACCTTCGAGATCTGGTCCAAACTTCTAGGCCGGGTGTTGGGGCGTTACATCTCTATTTCATTTATACTCTTATGCCTATAAATAGAGACTTTGGAAGCTTTGTAAATATCCCCATTGATCAATAAAATATATTTTGTATTACTTCCCATATTTTCTTTGTTTTTTACTCTTTGTCTATTTATTTTATAACAACGATAAATATTTTTTTCTTTCAAGTTGTGTTCTCATAAATAATTAAATAACCACAATTTTCTAAATATATTGTTGTTATTATAAACTTTAAAAAAAATCATGCACTATTTAAATTTTAAAAAATTTATAATATACAATATTAAAATAGATTTTTACAATATTTTTACCAAATGTAAAATATATTATTTAAAAATTTAAAAATTTGTAAAAATAAAAATAATTTTTTGAAATAAATGTTACATTTTTTTTACATTATTAATTAAATTTTAAAAATTACTAAATATTTAATATATTTTAATTATATATACAACTACACCATGTATCATACAGATAAAAAACTAATATTGTCTATAATTACAGATTTCAAATATTTATAAATCATTAATATTTTAAAGTTAAAATAATAAAAAAAATTACCTTTAATTATTTCTATTTCTACTTCAATGAAATAAGTCATTAATTTTTTTATCTTATTTTCGTACTAGGTAAATATCTAATATAAATAAATATTTTTTTAAAATAAAAGAAGTTTCTTAACATAAATTAAAATGTTTTTTTATACAATGCTTAAATACCCAAACTCTTCTCTAACCCTTAAATAGAAGGATAAACATGTTGTTTCATTGTGCTTAAACCCACATTTTTCTGTACTGACAATAATATTAATATCAACTGAACTACAACTCAATCGACAAATTAAAAGATTTAATACTTTTTTTTAATAACTTCCAGCTGGGATATTTATTAAAATAAAGAAATAGTTTGAAAATGAATACATAAAACTGCCTGAAAAAATAAAGGAAAAAAACTATAAAAAAAAAACAATTAGTACCCCCAGCACAGAAATGAGCCCACCTCCATTAAACAAATCATGTGAAAATCCTCGGGGAACTTCAGCAAATAGAAGCACTTCATCATTATCCCTTGGAAAACATCAATTTTCCATTCATCCCACGCTCCTAAAGTAGAATCCATTCATTTCCTTCTGCAACTTTCCACTTCCTGCGCACAAAACTCATCAAGCCATTCCAAAACTATAATCCATCAACTTCACCCTCTCCTTCAACACCTATCACAAGATCTTCCTGAGCCTCTAGAGTCACTATAACCACCAGATCTCGCCATCCAAGATTCAGAATTTCGCCCCTTATCCATCATTCCTGGGAACAGGGGCAAAGCCAGGGAGGCTGGCATGGGCCCCGGCCCCCCCTAAAATGTAAAATTGTTATTTAGACCCTTAAAATTTTTTAAAAATTTTAAATTAGTAAAGGTAAAATTGCACTTTGGCCCCCTTAAAATTATAAAAATTCAATTTAATCCTCTACAAGTTATGAAGATATAAACTATAAAAAATTAAAATTTCATCCGCCCCCCTTTAAAAAATTGTTCTGGCTTCGCCCCTGCCTGGGAAAGAGCACGAGTAAATCCATTTGCTGATCAAGGAAGGAAGGTAAACTAGACCTCTCTAAACTTGCTCTGTTCAAGTTTTATGTCTCGAATAAAGGTCCCTATTTCCGATCCATCTATAGAACCTGATTTATCTTTCTTGATCACAGTTAAGGAGTCACCTTCAATAACCACTTCTCTCAAACACATCTCTACCCCCAACTTGAGAGCTTGAAGGCATGCAAGGGCTTCAGCCGTGAAAACAGACAATACATACTCATTTAAAATGACCCTTGTACCTATTATTCTAGATCTGTCGCCTTTAATAACTAACCCTAAATATGATTTTGCGATGTGAGCCTTAAAAGCCGCATCAAAATTAATTTTCAAGAAATGAGCCTCCGACGATCTTCACCCATCACAAACCACCTTCGAAACTATTTATCTTTCCTCCATTTTATTTAGCTCAAGTAAATAGGACGATATCTAACTTACCATTTTTTTTGCCGAGATAAACACTTTATCATGGATCCACTTGTTCCTTGCTGACCAGAGAAACCAAATCGCAAACACAATCTGTTTATAGGTACTCTTCGTTGAAACATTAAATAGTTTCTGTAACCAATCCTGAAAACATAAGTTCCGCCTCTCACCTTTCCATCTGATCTCCAATAGGTTCCAAAGCTCAGTAGCAAAAGGATAGCCGCAGAATCCGTGCTCCAGGCTTTCAACACCCCGCATGCATTTTGGTCATGTTTCTCCACCAGCCAATCTTCTATTGTATGGATTATGCATATTAGGGATTAGATTATGGAATATTCGCCAGATTATAATTTTAACTTTTTCTGGCAATTTTAAGTTCCACATTTTTTTTGTAAAAAAATTTGTAACAAATTTCCTCTTCATTGGCATTTGGCTCATCACCATATTGTAAAACCCTGTACCCACTTCGAACAGTATACTCACCCGAGGATTCCATGCGCTAAACCACCGCGTCTTCTTGCACTTGCAAACCTAGAGGAATACACAGAATTCTCATCGCTACCTCTAAATTAAAACAACTAGTAATTAGCTCCACGTTCCATCTTCTATCTTGCTATAATATCAATTCAAAAACTGTCCTGTAAGGCCTATTAGACTTAAGCATCTAAATTTTCTTTGTTTGCAAACCAGGGACCCAAATATCATCCCAAATGTTAATACTATTCTCTGTACCAACCTGCCAATCCAATCCCTTCAGAAGCAAACCCTTTGCAGATTAGATGCTTTTCCAGGTATACAAATGGTAAGCTCCAATACCAACTCTCAAAAAATCCGTATTCGGAAAATACTTTACCTTCAACGATCTAGTTAATAATGAACTTTAATCATTAATTAAATGCCATCCCTACTTGGAAAGTAGGGAAATATTAAATTGATTAAGATTGTGAAAACCCATGCCTCCATAATCCTTTGAAGTACACATTTTGACCGTTCACACGAATGGATTCCTTGTTTCCCCCAAATATCTGCCACCAAAATCGAGAGATAACTTGCTCTAACTCCCTACATAGTGAGGTTGGAAGTAAGAAACATGACATTGTAAAAGTGGGAATAGCCTGAAGAACACTTTTTATAAACACTTCTTTTCCTCCTTGGGACAATGGTCTCACACAACAACTGTTTATGCTACTTCTCATTGTATTCTTTAGCCCCTGGAATGCTCTCTTTCTACTTCGGCCAACCATATTCGGTAAGCCCAAATATCTCTCAGGATCAACAGAAACCCGAACCCTCAAACTTCTTGAAATTTCCTGTCATATTTCTTCTCCAACATTTGAGCTAAAATATATGGCAGATTTTTCATAATTCACACACTGACCCGAAGCCTCCCCATACTCATTTAGGATCCCTTTCAAATTCATAGCCTCCCTTACTTTAGCCCCTCAAAAAGTATACAATCATCAGCAAATAAAAGGTGAGAAACCACGGGGCTGCCCTACAAATTTTTGCACCCTCTACCAAACAATCCTGACTAACCATACGCATCAAGGAAGAAAGCCCCTCACTACAAATTAGGAACAAATATGGGCTTAACGGGTCCCTCTGACGAAGCCCCCTTCTCAGGGAAAACTTATCACCCACCTCTCCATGTATAATTAGAGAATAGGAAACAATACTTACACAATTATAAATAAAGTCCACCCAACCTTTCGCAAAACCCAACTTCAAAACTATCTATTTCAAGAAACCCCATTCCACCCTATCAAATGCTTTGTTCATATCTAACTTGAGAGCGAACTAACCCTTTTCCCATATCTTTTCTGCTTAAGAAATTCTAAAATTTCATAAGCAAGCGAAATATTATTTGTGATTAATCTACCAGGGACAAAAGTGCTTTGCGCTTCATTAATACACCAATTAAACACCTTTTGAAAACTGTTAACCACAGTTTTGGAGATAATCTTATATAGAACTGAGCATAAACTAATAGGGCAAAAATACTTCATACTATTTGGGTTTGAATTTTTTAGAATAAAAACAATATGAGTATAATTAATATCATCTAAAGACATACCTCCATTGAGCACTTCGAGACAAAAAGTTCCCACATCATATCCCACATCATATCCCATTTGTGCCAGTAAGTTTTAAAAAATAGTGTAGGAAAACCATCGGGACCAAAAGCTTTCATGCGCACCATTGCCTTAATAGCATTAATGATCTCATCCCTCTCATAACGAGCCATGAAACATTAATTCATCTCCTCCGTTATACATCTATTCACCCCTTTCAATAAATGGTCAGCATTGCTCGAACCCTGAGACGTAAATAGATCCATAAAATAATTCTTCGCAATATTTTTTACCACCCTTTCATCCTCATGAATTGCCTATCACCCATATCCAAACTTTTCACCTTATTCATACATTTTTTTGAGTCGCATAACGGTGGAAAAGCTCGTATTTTGGTTGCCTTTTTGAAACCAATTAACACACGCCCTTTGCTCCTAATACAACTCTTCATTTTCCAACTCTAGATTTAAATCAATTCTACTATTTAGCAATTGCAGATTGTTATCATCATCTCCATTCCCCACAGTAAGCTCATCTATTCTCTTAGTCAAATATCCCCTCCTATCCCTCTTCTCACTTCAAAGCCTAGTCGCCAACCTCTTCAAACCAAAACCCACCCTCTCTAGGCATTGAGGCACCATCCTACTACTACATTCCCAAAGCTTGCTAACCTCAACCTCACATGAATTTTCAAACATCTAAGAAGCCTCAAAGTGAAAACCAAAACATGTAGAATGCTTCATATCCTTATCTATTTGAATCAACAGTGGACAATGGTAAAAAAAGGAATGAGGCAAATGTCGCACAATACAATTTGAGAATTTTTCCTACCATGCCAGGGTTGGTATGCCTCTATCCAACCTTTCCCTAATATTATTATGCTCAAAATTTCCCCCTCCTAAGTAAACCATGGCCCATCAAAACCAAATCCTCTAAATGACAATCCCAAAGAACCTTTTGAAAATCGTCCATCCTCCTATCATCTCTTCTAGCCCCCTTTTTTCTTAAAAGAATAGAGGATCTCATTGAAATCCCCACAGACCAACCACAACAAACTTCGATCACGCCCCAGATAGCGAAGAAGGCACCAAGAATCATCACGATATCTCAAATCTAGCAAACCATAAAAATCGGTTAATCTCTAATGTACTTCATCTTCATGTCCTTTCAAAATCACATCCATATAATTGCTAGAATAACTTCTCAAAGAAACATTAATATCAGATTTCTACCCCAAACTCAAACCCCCATCGTACCTTCTACTACCACGTAAATGCTATTCAGAAAGCCACCCCTCCGACGCACCTTTTCCATTAATATTGAGTCTAATTTTTTCTCTATAAAGAAGACAACATGGGGATTGTGAAGCTTCAAATCCTGTTGCAGCCTCCTTATTGCTCGTGGGCTCCCCAACCCACGAACATTCCAACACATTATTTTTATTGCTGGTCAGTCAACCTGCCCCCTAGCGGTCGTCAATAAAGTTTTTTGGTAAGCTAGATAACCCTCACTCTCTTTCTCCTCAGAATCTGAAATCTCAAATTTTTTTTCAAAGAAAACATTCATTCTTTGCCTTTTCTTTCCATCTATTGCTCCAACCGAGATTTCCTCTATATCATGAATCATCGGATCTTGTGACCGACCCTCCTCTAAATCTCATTCGCTCCCCAAAACCACTTTTGTTTTACCATCTAAATTCACCCTCAGAACTCTATTCATATTGTTGAACATTTCCAAATCCAAAGCTTGAACTTAGCTATTTCTAAGACATATACTTTCCCCCACAACTGCCCTCCTTGGTGGCTGAGCCCTTATAGATATATCCCATTCCAACTCCAATCCCTCAACATCCATACGCAATCTGATCGAACAGAAACTATCACTATGTCCCAAACAGCCACACAGGAAATAAAATAGAGTAAGCTTTTCATACTTAAACCGAGCATAAGAGAAACAATTAGGGAAACCTAAAACTTCTTCCTTCTTCATAAAAAGGGAACATACATCAATAATAACTCTTATGTGTATAAAAACCTGGGTTCCCCTTTTTAATTGATTACAATCATATTTGACAAATTCTCCAATAAAGTCACCTAATTGTTTAGCCACTTTCTTAAAATAAAACCATGGGGCCAAATCATGTACTTGAACCTAAAAAAGCACAAAGAATAATGGAACTATCATCAGGTCCTCCATATCTTGCATCCTATGGAAAATCAACAAATGATTATTAAAGGTCCAAAGAGCCCCTTTAATCACTCTTTCAATAGCAACCCTATGAAAAAAGCGAAATAAAAATTGCTTGGTCCCCAAATCTGAAATTTCGATACCCGTTAGAGGATGCCACAGATTCGCAAGCATATTACGATGGCTTGAAACTAAACCACGCTTGCCGTAAGAAAAGTTCCAACCAAGCAACAATCATACAACCTATTCGTTCGCCCTGACAACCCCCCAAATTGCATGACTTCCCCCTCCTTTCCATTAGAAATACGTAACCTAGCCATTCAATCCTCCATTACAGTTACGTCAAACAATCAATAGAACTCCAAAAAAAACACCCCCAACAATAAAAACGAAAAAAAAGCCCCAGATATGTTTTTATTAACAAAATAGGATCTAAGCCACAAACCCAGATCAAGCGAAACTTTCAAGGAAAAATCTTAAAAGAACCCCAAATGAAAAAATTAGAAAAAACGTGCAACGATGAGAGCAGATAGAACATGTTAGATAACAGAGATTTTTTAAAAGATTTAATACTTAAAAGAATAACACATTTAATATAATAAATTATAAAACCTATAATAAAAATAGACTAATTTATGATTTTTAAACATTTTAATAGTATTTTTTTGTAAAATAAAATAGAAAATTTCAATTTAAAAACTAGGGTAAACTACACTTGAGATCACCCTAAAATAAAGTCATTTCTATTTTGACCACTTTAAAATTTTTTTATCACTTCTATTAGAAAAATTGACCAAAATGGTACTCAACCATTAAACCCTTAACGGATTGTTGATTGGACCTGTAGAAAAAAAGAAAACTGTTCTTTTAATCATTTTAAAAATTACAAAATTTCAGTTAACACCATTGCTATACTCACAAAGTTTTAACTTTATATGTTTAGGCAAAGAAAAATACATCGATTTACTATAGCTCCGCCCTCTATGACATTGTCGCCGTCTCCGCTCCATCGTCTTTCACTCGAACAAGAAAAATTCATCATAGTTTCAGTGTTTGGGTTAACAAAAAGTTGTGCATATTATTACTTTTTAATTTTTTGGTTTGATTTAATTGGAATGCAACTATTGTGGGGTTTCAATGTTTAGGTTAACAAAAGGCTTTGTATTTAAAAAAAAAAAAAAACTTAATACATATAGTTTCTCGGTGAAGAGTTATCATCTTTTTATAAATCATGGTGCATTTGAAATAAATGGTACAACTAAACTATTTAATTGAGAAATAAATAAATGGGAAAACATAGTAATTAAGAAATTTACATAAGTGCCTAGATCGGAGGAGGAAATTGAGGTGATAGTGGGGGAAGATGGTGACAAAAGCATATGAAAAGCTAGATTTAACATATTTTAATATTAGTTTTTGATAGTAATTTAAAAGATTAACTTTGAAATTTTTAAAGGGAATCGATAATTATTTTAATCAAGGTTTTTAACAATAGTTATTTTTAAAATAACTAAAATAATAACAACGATATTTTAAGGTTACTTCCAATATACTATGTAATTAGGAAGAAAATGGGAGATAGAGACTGGCAGGTTTTTCGTGTTGCCACTTGCCAGCTGCCACCACGTAAGCTCTAGTAAATAATGAATGGGTTATAAGGGGTTGATTGTGAAATGGGAAACATAAGGGCAGCATTGTCATTTTATATTATAACTAAGATTTGGTTATGCGAAAGTACAGCATAATCCAGATTCCACTGTATATTCTCTTTTCTTTTCTTTTTTCTGTATTAATTTCCATAAATAATAAACCAAAATGTTTTCTCCTTCGAGTGTGGAATGAATGGGCAAAGCAAAGCACCATTAAAACTTTTTCCTTCAACCTTCCATAGCTCTTTCCAACGAAAACCCTAAACGCGTTTTTGAGAGGGAAAGAGAAGGGACTGTTACTGTTTGTTACTGTATTCCACTATGTTGTCCAGCTTCCTTAATGCCGTCCTGATTGTTGGTATTCAGAGAGAAGACGAACCTCTCTGAATTTCTTTCTTTTTATTTTTTTTTAAATTTTAAAATTCCGTTTATATTGTTTGGACCTGTTAGAAAGAGAAAGATACGGCGAGGAAAGACAGTCGAGAGAGAAAAAAAAAATTAGAAGTCGTTTTCTGAGTTTGAGTTGACTGGCTGTATGGGTGTATGATTTGTCGCGTTTCTTTCATTCGGGTTCATGGCTCTACTCGTATTTAGAAGCGGCAAACGGTAAGTTTTTCTAATTTTTTTATTATTTTATTTTCTTTCCTTCGTAATGGTAACTCTTTCAATCTATTTGTTTCTTGGATTTTTTTCGTTTATAGAAAGCTCGTATATCTCTTAGAACTGGAATTTTCTTTTTGGAATTTAGCTTCTTGTTTAGGTTTATATTTTATTTGACATGTAAGTAAACCAAAATATATATGTTTTTATTTGAATTTTGGATTTTTAAATTTGTATGCAAAGAAAACTTTGTTAAAGTAGCGAACTTGGAAAATAAATGGGATTTTTATTGAGCAATGTAATTGAAGGATAGAGTATGTCGAATACTTTCTAAAGTTTTTTCGAAGATTTTAATTAGGCCGTAATCATGTCCGAAATTATATTTCTTTTAATGAATTAGTCCATCTCAGTGATGAATATTATACGTAGGTATAATTGCTATTCCTTTTTATGTAAACTGTAATAAGATTTAATCGTCTCTTCAGTCCACCTTTATATGTTGTTATTAATCTCGTGTGTCTTGTATTAAGCCAAGAACCTTTGTTTTTTTCATGAAAAGATAAATATGTGATTATTGGAACTGAATGATGCTTCTTTTATAATTCCTTTATATCAAATAATCTTAGGAGTGGTTATTGTTGTTATCGTGAAGGTTTCATGGAAATCTTAAATGGCTTAGAGGAGTTGTGAGTTTCGACAAGGAAAGGCCATCTTTCAGATAAATTTCTTGATAGGCAACTTTCCACAGACGTTGTCTTGGTTGAGCGAAGGCTGATCTGTTCATCCACTTTAGTCCAACTCTTTATGAGACAGATCCTGTTGTGTTGTAGGAAAAAAAGAAACAGAAACTTCAGCTTTATAATCTGGTGCATAGCATCATAGGTTTTGTTAGAAACAAACAAGTCTTTCAGATTCGTGAAGTTTAAGCTTCGGTGGCAAATCTTCTTTGGCAAAAATTTCTACAGTTCACGTCAGTCAGGTGAATTTACTAGAACAGTGTTTATTATCATCATTTGCAGCTCTTTCTGGAGGGATCTTCTTTCATACTAGTAAATCAACTCTCGGCTTCAAATAAGGCACCTGCCAAGTTTAACTCCTATTACCTCTGTGAGGAATCTTCTTTGGAAGTTCTTCCAGTATAAACTTTGTTCATTTCGGCAAATCTCCTTTGGCATTAGAGTCCTTCGTTGGCTCCTTCGTCCCTTTCGGGCAAATCTCCTTTGGCATTAGAGTCAAAATATCCTCTTCAGGATATTTTACTCACTATCTCTTTCAAACAGTTGAATCAACTGGAAGATAAATACGCCGCAATTCGCAACTGAAAATTTTAGTTATATCCTTGGCTGTATTGCCTTAGCAAAAATAAAAAAATAAAAATCCTTGGCTGTATCCTCCTTCAGGATTGACTATTGACTTACCATCTTTATCACAATATCTTTTATGATTTGAGAGCTTAAGATTAAGTGGGACCAGCATATCTTGGAAGCTTCTATTTCCTCAGACAGGTGTGGAGTTACTGGTATATATCTTTACTCTTTTATCTTTTTCTATTTCGTTATAGTATTAGTACAAAAAAATCAACTAACAGTTCAGTTGCTGTAATTAGGTGAAATACGTGATTATTTGTTTCACATTGCATATCTGTTTTAAACTAAAACTTCCTTGCATGCTGCAGGTGCATGTGCTATCTTGTTCTACTAAAGATCCTGCTCTTCAAGATAGCAAAACTTTGAAAGCAAAAGTTAAATCAGACATTATATTTTTTATTACTGAGGTCAGAATCTTGCCTGAAAGTGCTTAACTGCATCTCTCTCTCTCTCTCTCTTCTGCTAAATTATAACTCTCTTCATATGTTATTTATGTTCCACTAAATTTAAAATACATCTTGTCATAGGTGCTGAAACAATGGATTTTCTCACTGATTCGGACTGGGAAAGTTTTAGTGAAAGTGGCAGTAGTGAACACGAAGAAGTTGACTTTCTGTATGGCGGTCAGGCTTGTAACATTCTGTCGAGTCTGGAGGAAAGTATTGGTAAAATAGATGAGTTCCTCTCATTTGAGAGGGGATTTCTTCATGGGGACATTGTCCGCTCTATAACAGATCCATGTGGGCAGATGGGCAGAGTAACCAAAATAAACATGTTTGTGAATCTTGAGAATGTTCATGGGAAAATTGTAAAAAATATAAATTCAAAACAACTTTCGAAGCTCCATTCCATTTCAGTTGGAGATATTGTGGTTAATGCAAATTGGATAGGACGGGTGGTTAAGCTGGTTGACTGTGTCTCTATCATCTTTGATGATGGATCTAAGTGTGAGGTCACTGCTGTGGATCATGAGAAGCTTGTGCCTGTTTCTCCCAACTTAATTGATGACCCACAATATCGATATTATCCAGGACAAAGAGTAAGGGTTGTGCCTTCAAATGTTTCTAGGTCAACTAGATGGTTATGTGGTACCTGGAGGGGAAATCAGGATGAAGGAACCATTTCAGGTGTGGATGCGGGTTTTGTCTATGTTGATTGGATTTCCTGTGTTCACGTTGATCATGAATCGAGTGCCTCTCCTCCTTGTTTGCAAAAGGCAAAAGACTTGACTTTATTGTCATGTTTTTCCCATGCAAATTGGCAGCTTGGTGACTGGTGTATGCTTTCCTCGGCTGACTTCGGGGGGACTACTGAAGAGGTTCTCCACGCATCAACTCAGCATATAACTAGGGAATCGTGGAAACAAGATAAAGGATTTAAAAGTGGAAACCCCGATTCAAGATTGGAAGAGATCTTTACCATCATTAAGACAAAGACCATGGTTGATGTTGTGTGGCAAGATGGTACTTGTGGTTTAGGATTAGATTCACAGACTTTACTTCCTGTCGGCGTCACGAATACGCACGAATTTTGGCCTCATCAATTTGTCCTGGAAAAGGGAACCATAGGCAATAGTCAAAGATGGGGTGTGGTGTGTGGTATGGATGCAAAAGAACGCACAGTTAAGGTACAGTGGAGAACTATAGCTGTGAATCAAATAAATGGTTTTGATGGGAAGCAGGTGGAGGAAACTGCTAGTGCTTATGAACTTGTTGAGCACCCAGACTACTCTTACTGTTTTGGGGATATCGTGTTCAAGAAGGTGGTTCAGAACCAGTATGGTGATCAAGCTGATAAATGTATCAAAATCTCTGAAAATGGTTTTGGCACAGAAGCTGTTTTGAAAGGCAGAAACTTGAATCTGGATCAGTACAAGGATCCCAGTACATATTGTCTATCCTGTATCGGCATTGTAACTGGGTTTAATGAAGGTGATGTGGAGGTGAAGTGGGCTTCTGGTATTGCAACAAAGGTTTGAATCTTATTCATCCTTATTCCATTATTTAAATTATATGCATACATATTTAAAATTAAGATGATATTCCTAGTTTCAGGATTCAGATGCTGCAGTTTGAATTTAGTATTAAATATTTCATCTGGATCCATGGACTTGAAACTCATTTATGTTGACTGTATTCTAGTTTTAGCTCATCCATTAGCAGTCGCTGATCTATCGTCCTTTGAATTTATCGATAAACTTTGTCACAGGTTGCACCATATGAAATTTACCGTATTAAATCTTTAGTATTAAATCTTTCATCTGGATCCATGGACTTGAAACTCATTTATGTTGACTGTATTCTAGTTTGAGCTCATCCATTAGCAGTCACTGATCTATCATCCTTTGAATTTATCCATAAACTTTGTTACAGGTTGCACCATATGAAATTTACCGTATTGATAAATATGAAGATTCAGCAACAACTCCTGTTCTCTTTGAAGAAAATACTGAGGCTTATAATCAAGAAATGTTTGTGGATGAGAAGCAGTCTGATAGCCACAAAGGAAAGGTAAATCCAACTTTCTCTCCCTCATTTTCATTTGCATTTTTTGAGCTCAAGTTTTCTGTCAATCTGTATGTTCACATTTATTGTTTGTGGATGTTCACCCAAATACATGAAAAATCTTGTACTATGTCCCTTACTAAACTAAGTAAACACTTTGATTTGATTCGCAGGAGTTGTTGAATTTCAACGGTGCTATTGAAAGTGGTGAGGAATTCTCATTGGTACCTACTTCTTTCTTCCGTCCTCAAGCTGCTATTGGATATTTTAAAAGCATTGCTTCTAGCATTCTTGGATCTCTTGGTCCCAATTCACTGATAAGCCAAGACCCATCTGGTTGTATTTCTCGCAATGCAAAAGAATATGACATTCTCCTTGAGAAAGAGGTGGCTGAAACTTGCCATCACTGTGCTGAACAAGATATGAGTGAGTTGCAGATATTTGAAATGACAAACATAAGACAGGAAGTTGAAGAGATTGAAGAAAACAAAGTTAGTATGATGCCTAAACCCATTGAAACTTCAGATCAATTCAGGCAGTTTGATATGGTTAGTGATTGTTCAGATCATCACTTTCTTGGTGAAAGTAAGGTGTTGGCTGTGTCTCAGGTTCGAAATATGATTAAATGACTCCTAAACGTACCATTTGAGTTGCTCCAACCATCCAGATAATCATTTTAGTTTTTATCATTGTGCCTATATCTAGGTGAAAAGAAGTTGGTTGAAGAAGGTTCAGCAAGAATGGAGTATTCTAGAGAAAAACCTTCCTGGTTAGCACTTTATCTTACTCTTCATAATGATTAAAAGTGTTAACACTGCCTTCATTTTGTTGGTTACCATTGCTTAAATTTTGAAGGCAGATGCTATTTTCTCATGAGACTATGTTTGGCCTGCACAGAAACCATCTATGTCCGTGTATGCGAGGAAAGGATCAATTTACTACGAGCAGCCCTTGTTGGTGCTCCTGGCACACCCTACCATGACGGGTTGTTCTTTTTTGACATTTCTCTTCCTTCGGACTACCCATATGAACCACCAGTAAGTTCTACTTCCAGCTTTGTTACTATTTAAAGAATCAATCGGCTAGTAGTTGCTGCTTTTGGAATGTGTTTATAATGCCAAGAAAATACTACCCTTTTTGATTCATATCTCTTCAGATGCCAGAAAGTTAAGAATATTGAATTCATGGTCTGCAGAAACTGATACCTGAAAAAATACGGGTGTTTATGTCAACTATGAAAATGTTAATATATGTAAATGGAACATCGTGGTTTTTATGTTTGTCAAAATTTTGCAGTTGGTGCACTACCGTTCAGGAGGCCTCTGCCTAAATCCCAACTTATATGAATCAGGGAAGGTTTGTTTAAGCCTTCTAAATACGTGGGCAGGTTCAGAAACTGAAGTATGGAATTCGGGAAAATCCACAATTCTTCAAGTTCTTCTGTCACTCCAGGCTCTTGTGCTTAATGAGAAGCCATACTTCAATGAGGCCGGATATGATAAACAGTTAGGAAGAGCCGAGGGGGAAACAAACTCGGTGAGCTACAACGAAAATGCTTTCCTCGTAACCTGCCAGTCTATGCTTTATATACTCCGGAATCCACCCAAGGTAAAATTCCACATTTTAAACAATTTCCCGGCTCCATCATTTGCATTTGTTGAATTAATGGAGTTAATGATAATCAGCTTTGATTACCACCTAAATGTTACATGGAATACTGATGCCATCTCTTGATTGAATGCCTGTTGCTCTACTGGTGCAGCATTTTGAGGCACTTATCAAGGAGCACTTTAGTAGACGTGCCAAAACTATTCTCTCCGCTTGCAACGCATACATGGAAGGAGCGCCTGTAGGGTTTGCTCTTGAATGTGGCAAAAATGGGCACAATGTAAATCTTAAAGAAAGTTCTACTGGGTTCAAAATCATGCTAGCGAAGCTTTTCCCAAAGCTTGTGGATGCATTTTCTGATCAGGGAACCAATTGCAGTGAATTCCGTGGGGTGGAGAAGTGAAAGCACTGCCGAGGCACTAGTATGTGAAAACGATACCCGGAATTGCTAGAATGTGAATAGCTTTGTATAATATTCCTCACCAGAACTGAACGGAGATCCCTTTAGAAGGGAAGTTATGTATCATATTGGGGTGTGCTTTGCTGAAAGATGGCAATGTTTTCTTGTTTATAACTGTCGGAAGCTATGCTTTACAGGCTTGTGCTGTGACTCTAGAAAACTATTGTTTGCAGACAATAAGATTAATAAGAAGCAATGGTTGGATCGGTTGCGCTTTGATAATTCATTTTGAGTTTTCGAATCCCTAATTATGTTTAAGTTTCTAGTTGGTGGAAGAGGTGTGCATTCAGTTGGTTCGGTTTTTTTATAACAAAAATCGAATTAATCACTTAAATTGAATAAATCAAATCGGCCTAAGGAGTAAAACTAAATAAATCGAACTAAAAATTGTTAGATAAGATTTTTTGGTTTTTTATATTAATTTTGAGTTGGAAAAAAATTTTAATTGAGGTATTTATACTTTTATTTCTTTTATTTTTTCATACAATTGTCTTCTTTACTCAATTTACAATATGGTGTCACTTTAATTTTATGTTTATTTCAAATTCATTATTAATATTCAAATCAAACAATTTTTAATAAACTCAAAAAATATTTATTTATTTTGCATAACCAACATATCTTTACTTTTGCTACCATTAGCTTTATCTATATATATTAATGATAAAAAATAATAGTATCATAAAAATCAATTTGGGTTTTGAACACATTATTAGGTTTGTGCTTTAACAATATTAAGTTTTAATGGCTATTTTAGTTTAAGGTTTACATTTAAATTTTGGTATGTAAATGACTTTTGATCTTATGGTTATGATTTTAATCGGTTTAAAATGTCAAAACCAAAAATTGATCGAATAAATTAATTTGACCAAACATGAAAATCGATTAAATCGAAAACCGAATAAATTGAAAAATTCCTTTTTTTGATTCGGTATTTTTTTGCACGCCCATTGGTGGTGGTGTTGGAACAATACCTTTACTAGATTATGCATTTATATTTACTCTTTGTTGCTTGATTTTAGATTTGGAAGAATGTCGCAGATCTGTATCCAACACATTTTGATGTAATTTATTTGGAAGAACCTATACGAGTGACAAATGTTGTTACAATTATTTGATGGGATTGTGAATTTTATTATTTTACGCTTTAACAAGATCTTTTTGTTGCTTTGCATCCGTTAGCAAACGGTTAAAAGAATATTTGAATTCTTTCTCATCGTTACAACTAAAAATATTCTCTTCTTTGAAGCCTATTACATTTTTTGGGCCTCTTTCATATTTTTGGATGTTCTTCAAATCAGAAAAAAATGTCATTCTAAGTTTATAAGTCCTTTTTTTAAACATCATCAGTTCTTTTTTCATTGATATTCTATGTTTATATCTATGGCAATGTATTTATATTCATATTTGAATATTTATTTTATTTTTTTATATTATGTATGTTCGTTTTACAGTTTATGTTCGGGATTCATAGCTATCCCTTCTAATAATGTTGTTTTCAAGGTTTGAACCTACGTTTTTCCCTTAAAAGTGTGATATGACTTATCATTACACTCAACTATTTGTTAATATCTTACATAGAATAATTTTGAGACCATTAGACAATTCTTATTCTTATTATTTGATGCCACAATAGCACTGCATATTTATATAAAATTTAATAAATTAATAATTTACTTTATATATAAATTTAAATATTTAGTACTAAAAAATTATATATGAATTTTGATTTGGTTCAACTTAATTTTTGGTTCAATTATACACCTTTAAAGAAATAAATACACCAATTTATTTTTATATTAGATAATATAATTATTTATGTATGCAATATATAAATATAAAATGATATCATATCAGTGATTGTCAGGGCGAAGCCAAAACAATTTTTTAGGGGGGCGGATAAAATTTTAATTTTTTATAGTTTATATCTTTATAATTTGTAAAGGATTAAATCGAATTTTTATAATTTTAGGGGGCCAAAGTGTAATTTTACCTTTACTAATTTAAAATTTTTAAAAAATTCTAAAGGCCAAAATAGCAATTTTACATTTTAGGGGGGCCAGGGCCCATGCCAGCCCTGGCTTCGCCCTTGGTGATTGTGTTAATAGTTTGTTAAAATTAGATCAAATCAAAGTTTCATGTATAAAATTGCACACTAAATTAATGTTCATGTGTAATTTTGAAATCTATCCCTGTTTATAGTTATCTTTTTAATTGTTTTTTATGTACAAAAATGCAACCCCCGTATAGAACGAGCAAAATAATTAACGCATTATTATTATTATTATTATTATTATTATTATTATTATTATTATTATTATTTGTAATGTATTAATTATTTTGTTACTTCCATACGTGAGTTATATTTATATATATAAATTAACAAAGATAATTAAATAATTATCACATTAGTGACCAACATTTTAAATTATTTTAAAAAAACAGAAAATTAGATAACATATCGGGTAAAAATCCAGAAAATACCAAAAAAAATAAAAAATGACCGGAATGTATAGGTTTCAGGAAAATTGACCGGAAAGTGCAATTTCCCCCAAAATCGCGTCCCTGTCAGCGCGTTTTTGGGGGAAAACGGCCTAAAGCGCGTCCCCGGGGGAGCGCTTTAGGCCGTTCTCCACCACCTGAAGGAAATGGGCCGTTCTCCACCCCCTGAAGAAAATGGCACCGAAAGTTGATGTGATGTGAAAATTGGTATGGGGTAATTGCAATATTGGTCCCTATTTGAATAGTTACTTTGTAAGATTGATCCCTAAACCTCAACTATAAATAGGCCTAACCATTTCTCATTTTCTTCATCCCACAATTTGCCATTCTCTACTTAAGGCATTGTTCTCTCTCCCTATTTGTAAATTTTCACTTGTATTTTTGGAGTGAAATATATTTATTAGTGCCCGAAGACGTAGGCAAAATTTGCCGAACCTCGTTAAAATTCTGGTGTTCATTATTATTTTTTTAAAATATATTTATTGTGCTATTAAATTACGATTGAGGGATATTCTGTCTAGGAAAGATCTGGTACTTAAGTGATCCTTGTGATCCACCTCTCTTTCCTGGGAATTGAACTTAGTGTAATTTTTCAGTACAGTAATTATACTCTTTTACACCGTCCACTTGCAATGAGTGAACGTATTAATGCTGTTATTTACTACGATGGTGAAGTGCGTGACACCGAAAATGGTGTTGTTTTCTTATCGGAGAACACAGCGCGATTGAGTTTTAATCGGAACGTCGATTTGGTAGAACTTCGCAAAAGAATTAGGCGTAAAATATTCGGAACAACGCTAATGAAAGTTCAGTCTATTAAGTATAGATTTTGCGCTTCGGTTGATCCGGTGAGATATGACTCATTCGACATCAAAGGTCCTCGGAGCCTTGAGGCAATGGTGGAGACTCATCTTGCCAGTGGTTCACCCTATATCGAGGTATATGTAGAATTTTCATCTCCAAGTGATCTGGCTGCGACCTCAACATCTAGTATCGTTCGAGGGGAATACACGACCCCAAGTCGACACTCTGTAAGTGGGAGGCAAAACACAGAAGTGCCCGTGTGTGGTGGTAGTATGGAAAACATAACCCCTGCACGACACTCGGTTGGTGGATGGGACATGCATATTCGTCATTCGACGTCGGATGACAGAAATACGTATTGGGGGACGTCATCAACTTCTAGTGGATGGCAATCCACATACGATTGGGATCGTTACGAGAGATGTTTAAGGAGGGATGATGTATTACCGACGACATCCACCAGTGAGGGGCCCTCGTTATTACCGACGACATGCACCAGTGAGGGGCCTTCATTTGTTGCAGGTTATGGAGGATCGGACGATGAATCCGATGTGGATCCACCTCGGGAGCTAGGGCCTGATGGTGCAGAAGTTGGATTATTTTCTGAACCGGAGCCCGTTCCAATTGTACCTGAAGACGTTGAGGGCGGTTCAGACGAAGAAGAAGAAGATCCGCTATTCAGGGCATACTCACCTCCAGCGCACATGCATAATGTCGATCTATCTCAAGATGATGCATTGGAGTTTCTTGAACTACCACACCGGACGCGTGACCGTACAAATTCTTTGTTGGATTCGGATCAATTAGAAGTTGGTAACCAGTTTTCCAACAAGAATACTTTTCTTGCTACATTGAAACAATACAGCATCAGGAACAGGGTTAACTACACTATGGTTAAATCAAATCTCGATAGGTACGAGGCAAAGTGTGCAGTGCAAGATGGCACATGTTCATGGAAAATCATGGCGTCGTTGAGGAAAAGGATAGGGCTGTGGGAGGTGAAAAAGTACAAAGGTCCGCATACATGTCTTACCGGTACAGTACCACTATGTGTTCAATGATTTCGAATAACACTAATATTATGTAATGTTGCATTATTTAACGTACTTCATTGACAGGTGTAACAGAAGATCATCCGAGGATGGATTCAGATATGTTGGCTGATTTAATAATCCCGACGGTGAAGGCCGATCCCAGAACTACAGTGCCGGCCTTAATTGGCAATATTCGTAGCCAAATGGGGTACACGCCCTCTTACAGAAAGGCTTGGATAGCCAAGCAGAAGGCGTTGGAAAAATTGCACGGTCGGTGGGACGTTTCATATAATGAAGTGTGGCAGTGGTGTCAGGTGCTGGAGAGGTATGTCCCAGGCAGCACAACAGACCTTGAAACGGAACCGGCGTACTACAACGATCGTCTGCTCCGTGGATGCGCAGTGTTCAAGCGTCTGTTCTGGACATTTAAGCAATGCCGAGATGCTTTTACGTACTGCAAGCCATTGGTACAAATTGACGGTACCTTCATGTATGGTAGATATACGCATCGGCTATTGCTAGCCGTGGCACAAGACGGCTGTGGGAGAATCCTTCCGATTGCGTTTGCAATAACACCGGGGGAATCAGCTGATGATTGGGACTTCTTCCTATCTAGGTTAAGGAGGCATGTTTGCCCCCAACCTGACATATGCGTTATATCGGATTGGGGCCCTGGAATACTTGCGGCAATAGAACGCCAGGGAAGCATGTGGCATCGCACACACCATCGATATTGCCTGAGGCATGTCGCATCCAACTACTATGGGCAACATCGATCTAAAAGAGAGAAACGGCAAGTGATCGATATGGGTATGAAATATCTATTAATAAAATTTCTTTTGAAAAATTCAATTTATTTGCAATTGAAGAGTGGTATGTAATTTTCGCTATCAACGTATATTATCAGGGTATGAGATCAATAAAGACCGTTTTCACGAGATGCTGGCCAGTTTGCGCTCAGATAACGCCGAAGGCGCAAGCTACCTGTGCAATATTCCTTTCGAACAGTGGACACAAGCATATGACGGCGGCCTACGATATGGGCATATGACCACAAACCTTGCCGAATGCATAAATTCTGTTCTGAAAGGAACCCGTCATCTACCGATTACAGCAGTTGTGCGAGAGACATATTTTCAGTTAGCGGCACTATTTCCGAAGAGAGCAGCGAGTTATAGAGGGCAAATGGAAGGAGGCCATGTATGGAGCCAGAAGGTCTTGCAACAAATTAATCGTGGGAAGGCACGTGCGAACACCATGCACACAGTATGTCATGATCGCGACGGCCTATGGTTTCGTGTCACGGAGTTTGACAGACCCAACCAAGGTATTGTTGGCGGGCATTATCGTGTACACTTGACAAATAGGACATGCGACTGTGGGATATTTGATGCACTTCGTTACCCATGTGCTCATGTACTTGCGGCTTGTCAGAATCTCCGTATTGATCCCATGAGCTATGTCGACGAAGTGTACAAATTAGAAAACATGTACAACGTGTGGAGACACGTATTCCCACCAGTCCCAGATGAACGTAAGTGGCCATCGGTATCGCGTGCACCGTATAAGCTGTTGCCGGATAGAGAATTGAGGCGTAAACCAAAAGGTCGACCTCCCTCGACTAGAATACACAACAATATGGATATCCGAGAACCGGCCAACCAAAGTCGGCGGTGCGGATGGTGTAGGAACCCGGGCCATACATCTTGCTCGTGTCCAAATCGGAATAGTTGACCGTGTTATTAGCTTGTTTGTCTCTTGCTGGCTATGTAATTTCTGTCATTTTTGGAGTAAAACGGTTAACTTTTGTACAATAATTCAAATTTATTAACTATAAAATAATTAAACTAAATTCTCAAAGAACACTTCTTATTTTAGTGAAGAGGACTAAATTAAAAAAATATAAAATAAAAAGTAATTTTTTATTTTATTAAAAAATTCAAATTAAATTACATACACAAATAAAAAAACAACTTTTTTTATTCAAAAAATAAAAAAATTATTACAATTTAAAAAATAAAAAAGCCCATCCTAATCAAATTTAAAAAATAAAAACGGTTAACTTTTGTACAATAATTCAAATTTATTAACTATAAAATAATTAAACCATTTCTATTTTATTAAATATATTAAAACTAAATTCAAAAAAATTAAATGACAAAAGAAATAACATTAAACTCAATTTTATTAAATATAAAAAAATTATATTGCAAAAAACTAAATTCTCAAAGAACACTTCTTATTTTAGTGAAGAGGACTAAATTAAAAAATATAAAAAAAAAGTAATTTTTTATTTTATTAAAAAATTCAAATTAAACAACTTTTTTTATTCAAAAAATAAAAAAATTTATTACAATTTAAAAAATAAAAAAGCCCATTCTAATCAATGCTGATGCCGGTGGGAACCAGTGCCACAGTCGGGTGGTCGGCGGTTACGCGCTGGATTCCTCCTTCTTCTAGCTTCCGGCGGGGGTCGTGGAACCTCAGGCGGGGAATCGGGTTCCTCCGGCAGTGGGTCTGGTTCTAGGTGTTGCGATGATGACCCGCCTTGATAAAATAATGACCCCGGAGGTGTTTGCATAAACCACGGCGGGGGTGACTGCATCCCGTACGGTGAAGGAGCCTGGTAGAAACTACTGCTCCCCGACGGCACCTCATGTAATCCCACACCCGAAGTCGGCCTCACGATCGGCTGGCCAACGGGAGTTGTCGGGAACGGACTCGAACTCGGCCATGCATTCCAACCTGGGGTGGGACTAGGAAAAGGAAACATATATGGGTTAGGAGGATACATATAAGGGGCAGGGTACACACCTGGCATAAACTGTGGATGCTGTGATGTCGGTGTTGTCAGCTGAACGGATGGGCCCGGTGATTGTGTAGGCGCTGTTGATGGGCCCGGTGACTGTGTAGGCGCTGTTGATGGGCCCGGTGACTGTGTAGGCGCTCCTGGGCCCGGTTCATCACCCATTCTCCTTGGATGTAAAGGGCCCCGACGTTCCCTTCGCTCGCTAATTAGCCGTCGCCTCTCTTCATCCGACAACAGATACGGCTTGCCATGGATTCTAAACCATGGTATGTACTCCGGCACGCACGCTAACTCAGGAACTATGATCGGTTCCCGGTTAGGTAAAAAGTCATACCGGTTCTCCCACGTCTCGATATGTTCTGACCAAAATCTTGGCCAATCCGTGTGCTGCTGCCGTAAGTCCACTTTGTGCTCATCATCGAGCACCTCAGGAGGCACGGGAATCGGTTGCCGGCATCCAAATTGCCGCAGAACCCGATCTGACTGGTGCATCTCGACGGTTGAGTAGGTGATTAGCGGGACCTTAACGTGCCAACTGTTCGGATTTTGGAGATACTCCTCCGGAATTACTGCCCGAATTTCGGGATCCTCGTACGGTGTCCATTGAAACTATATTAACATTACCAACTTATTAGTTATATACATAATACTAGACACTACCTACGAAATACTAAATTATAATAACGAAATTCGACACTTACTTGTGATTCCGACCGTTGTTCCAATAGGAGCCGTATATCCTCAAGCGAGTTAGGTATTCCAACATGACTGCTCCTCGGATGGTTCCACCTAATTAAATAAACTTTTAGCATGCAATTATACTATAAATATACGACATAATTGTAAAATATAATATTAAATTTACCTCGTTATCAGTGGGAATGAATATGGCTGGTCGAGTCGAGGACGTAAAAATGGAAATCGAAACCATGCCCATGACTGCAGTAGTGATAGGCAACCTCCGATTTTTTGTTTACTCGGCAGCGTCGCCCCGCACATCTCCCTGTATAACCTCGATAGCACGGCAGACCCCCAACTCAATTCACCGGCTGCTCTGAAATCAACAAGTTTCAGGAGCCATCTCAGGTGGACGAGGTTTCTAGAGAGGTCCGGCATCAGATAGCCTCCAATTATCTGAAGTATGTATGCCCGCGCATACCGTATTCTTTCTTCTTCAGTCGAACCTTCATTCGGCTGCAGGAATGCGTCTCGTAACCAAGCCAAATCGATCCGAGCTCCGTGAATTTTATCCGGAATGACACCCAGAAGCTCGTAGCATACGGCCATCCAATCGAGAGATGTTACGGACCCGGTGACTACCGACCCGTCCACCGGTAATCCCAACTGTAACTGCACATCTTCCAAGGTGATGGTACACTCTCCGCATGGCAAATGGAAAGTGTGCGTCTCCGGTCTCCACCTCTCTATCAACGCGCTGATCAAAGGCGGCTCCAACTTGAACCCCCGGCCTATCGTGGCCACGTGCCAAAAACCCGCTTCCCGCAGGTAATTCTCGATCAATGGCGATGGGGGACCAGGCATGTTGCGAATATAACATTGCAACACCCGATCTACAGACTGTTTAAAAAATTATAAAATTATAAAATTCTAAATTAATTAAAATTGCATAATTAAAAAAATTTAATAATATTAAAAAATTAACATTCAAACTTACCATTTTCTGTTGCTGGACGGCAATGTGGTTCTTGTCTAGGCGACATAATTCCCCGGCCATTGTACTCCGATAAAGAATTTAAAAATTTTCCAAAAAATAGATATATTAAAAAAATTATAAAGGGCTTTTTTATAAATAGTAAAGGACTATTTTGAAATTTGAGCGTAAATTTGAAGGACTTTGAGAGAAACTTGAGAGAAAATTGAGAGCAAATTGAGAGCAAATTGAGAGAAAATTGAGAGAAAAATGAGAAAGGATTGAATTGTGAAAAAAATGAAGGGTTGGGGGGTATTTATAGGTTTTTTTTTCCTGACCGTTGGGCCCCCAACGGTCAAAAAAAATTTGACCGTTGCGGCCTAAAGCGCGTCCCCGGGGGAGCGCTTTAGGCCGTTTTCCCCCAAAAACGCGTTGACGGGGACGCGATTTTGGGGGAAATTGCACTTTCCGGTCAATTTTCCTGAAACCTATACATTCCGGTCATTTTTGATTTTTTTTGGTATTTTCTGGATTTTTACCCTAACATATCACATAAAATCATCAATATAACAATATAAGTAAAATATTGTAAATTCCCTATCTCTATTTTTTTTTATATAACTATTCCAGTGTAATGGATTATATTCTTGACATATTATCTATCTTTGAAATTATAAGATAATATTTAATTTTCAATTCTAATCCTTCTATTTTTTCTGTGATTATATAATAATAATGATCAAATATTAATTTTGGTTTTTATATTTAGGGCCTTCCTTCATGACAGTTATCCACTATATTTCTTTTATTTTTTAAAAAAAATTATAAGGTTTTGATTAATTTTTAATTCTAATCTTCCTACCTTTTTTGAAATTATATAATAATGGTCAAATTTTAGTTTTGGTCCCTATACTATAATTAAATTTAAGATTTAATATTTATACTTTAATTTTTGGCATAATTTGGTACCCTTTTATAATATCATTAGTTATTCTAAATATTTTATTCTGATTAAAATACTTATGTGAATTTGGTTTTTATATATAGAGGACAAAACCTCAAGTACTATCCAACTTCCTTTAAAACAGTAATTAATCTGGGCAAAATTCGTTGCATCTTATCATCCTTCAAAACTTGCTAAACAGATTTCGGTGGGTCGAGGAAGGCATAAAGGCCAACCAGTTTATCAAATGTTATGGCATCCATGGCATCAGCAAGGCAGTTTCCCTCTCTATATGTGTGGAGCAGTTGCACCTCCTAACATATTCTGATCAATTCCTTAATGGCTCGGACAACCTTGCTTAGCACCATACTATCACATTCAATCCTAAGTAGCTTTAACAATTTAAGATTATCCATCTCCATCATTATTCGGTGGAGGCCAAGGTTCCATGCCTGAGTTAGCTCGTCAAAGACGCCCCATGTTTCCACTTCTTGTAACAATCCAATTACCAGTAGTGTTTAAAAATACGGTGCCGGGACCTCGTTTCCTAAACCGAGTCCGTAAATATTAAATAAGGATATTTATAGAGTTAGTGTATAGATGAATTGAAATCTGGATAAGCGATTTAGCCGAAATTGTGAGTAACTAAGGCTTAGGGACTAAATTGTAAAATTTTAATCGCTATAGATTTTTAATTAGGAAAAGGCTAGGGGACTTAAATTACAATTATCCAAAAGGCCAAAATGGTTAATAAACAATTATTAAACACATTTTAGTGGATGGTATTGGTAATTGTTGATTAAATTAATTAATTTTAGTTAAAATTATAAGAAATGATTAATTAAAGGTTAAATTAAATTAAGTAAAGCTTAATTATTCAAATAAAAAGGAACTTAGTGGAAGGGGATAATTCATCTTCTCTAACTGACCAAAGTAGCAAACCTAAGAGAAAAACAATATTTTTGGAAGCTTAAAGCATTCAACCTTTAATTCCAAGTCAATCCCTAGCCATTTTTCATTTTTTATATATTTGAGGTCATGAGAGCTTGATTTATCTAGCACATGTACTAATTTATAAAATTTTTAAAGTTTTTAAAAGTTTCCATTGTTGAAAATTGAATGAAATTTGTGTGAAATTGTTATGAATTAAGCTTAGTATATGAAAAGGACTAAATTGTAAAGCTTAATTGTTAGCTTCATACATTAGGGACTAAATTGAATAAAATAAAAAAATGTTAGAAAATGTTGATGGGACTAAATCGGATTCTAATTCGAGACCCTCAATTAAAAGTTATGCTTGTCCCAGTTTAAAGGACTAAATTGAATAAATTAAAAAATCTATGTAATTTAGTATTTGATTTTGAATTGGCTGGAAATTGACTGTATGATACATTTTGTGATTATTTGTAGCTAAAGACAATACTGAATAGCCGAGAGGGAAAGGAAAAACGAAAATCGTCGATGAGTGACGCATGAAACCTTGGTTTGTACTTTTATGATTCAATATAGAAATATCTGATTGTATATGCATGTTTATTGATTGATAAGTCATTAAGGTGAGTCTATTGTGATAATTTTAAATGTTTTGATTGAATTTGACATGGAACATCGTTATATGGGACTAAAATGAATAAAATGGAAAGTGACATGTAATACTTGAATTGTGATATACAGAATGGAAATTGAGTAGAAATAGATGGTATGCTATGGAAAACATTTATATATATGATGATTTGAAATGTGATATGTATATGACTGGAAAATGGTATATGTATTGAATTGTATATGAAATTGAACATTAGTACCCTATTAATAAGTTAGGCTAAGTCAGATATAGTTGACATGCCATAGCATTGGATTGTGTATGGGTTTATGCACTTATACACCATGATGCACTTCATGTGCCAAGATATGCTTCGTATGCCAGGATGCACTTTGTGCACTAGTATGCATTTTATGTGCCAATTTCTCTTACTTCGATTTATCTGATAATGCACTTTGGTGCAAATCTGGTGAGTTGGTTGGATGATACGTGCATTAGTCCGGATCCGAGTTAGGTTAATAAGGGTTATTGATAATAAGCTTGATAACTTATACTGAAATGAATCGATATGATACTACAGAATTGAATAAGATCGTACATGAATTGTGATTAAGATAGTATGTAACTTATTACGGAAAACAAGTGAAAATGAGCCCTAGGGGGCCAAAACGAATGTGAATGAGTCGGTAGATTCCAGAAACGAATTGAATGGTAAGTATAAGGTAAGTGAACTGAATTGTTCATAAAAATTTGATGGAAGTAATGCCACTGAAATGTACATGTTGGTGTTAATTATTGATTGTGTATAAATTCTAAAAGGTATTTGAACAGTAAGTAAAATAGATTAATCATGAACTTGTTTTAAATAATGCTAACGTTATGTATGCATAGGTATTGGAATCTTGATTAAGTATAAGCACAAAATGTCCATTTGAAAGGTAAGTAACAAATGATGGAATTGGTTAAAAATGATGAATGCTTAAATAGGTTGATATGTCAATTAGTGTATGCATAACTTCATATGATAATGACTTGGCAAAACTTGATATTATAAGTTACACATTGATAGACTAATAGTTCATATGCATTATGTTGTAACAATGTTGTTATGTTATTATAACTTGAATCATGGAAGTAGCCCTATTGCTCAGCGTACAGTTTGTATACTCCGTACGCAGGTGTAGCTATTCTCAAAGCCCCGAAAAAGTGAAGTTAGCATCCAAACCGCATCCATCGACTCAAAATAGTTTTTATAGTTCTCTTATTTTGATCTAAGGGCATGTACCTAGGCTTTAGTTGTTCAAAGTTTATAGATGGTCAATTTGTGTTATAATGTTTTGAATATAATGTAATGGCTAATGTTTATGCACAATTTGGTTTGGTTGTACTTGATAAGTTGTTAAATTGGTTGTAAGGGAATGGAGTATGCATGATTTCAGGTCACCCAAACTTGTAACAAGTTTATTTTTGAAGTAATAGTTTTTCACGTCACGACGACGAACCCTTTGCATCGTGATGAGAAACAACTCAGGGTTTACGTTATGTTGATGTGGCCCGAGGTCATGGCGAACCATAGTCAGAAAGTCGCGTCGTGACGAGGAAATCCTCGAAGTCACGTCATCAACTCGAAACTTTGTAATCTTTACAATTTGATCCATATCAACCTCAGGTTAGCAAAAGAGCTTTCGTAAGCTCGTATAAGACCCGAAAATGATTATGTATTGACTAATACGCATGGTTTACATGTATTTAAATGTATAATAAAGTTGAATTGAATGTGACGCCTTGTAGCTCGGACTTGGCGATTGGTCGGGTAATGGAGTGTTACATTTAGTGGTATTAAAGCTATAGGTTTAGATGATTCTCAGACAAAATCGAGCTTAGAATTGAGTCTAGAGGTACATGCCAAGTTGAGTTAAGCCCGAGTCTCTGAGTCAATATCTAGATGCTGATTATAAAATTTATCTGCTTTATGGCTAAAATGTCCGAGAAATTGAGAAATGATGCTAATGATGATAACTAAAATTTATCTGTTTTATAGCTAAAAGGTCAAGATAGTGAGAATTTTCTCCGCACCATTACAAAAGTTCTTCAGCAAGTGGCAGAAGTTGTTCAGCAAGTTGCACCAATAGTCGCAACTCGGCGGGCTTTGATAAAAGAGTTACGTAAATACGAGGTAACTGAATTTAAAGGGTTGAAAGGTGTGGATTCTTTGTTAGTCAAGGCTTGGCTTGAATCTACTGAACGATATTGCAACAACTTGAATGCTCTCTATACGAGTATGTTACTTGTGTTCTGTCCCTCTTGAAAGAGGAGGCGTATCAATGGTGGTTGACAGTTACCCGACACGTGCCAGCTGAATTGGATCACTTGGACTTTTTTCTAGTCTAAGTTCTAGAAAAAATATGTCGGTGAGTTGTATTTGAAAGACAAAATAGGAATTTATGATGCTGAGACAAGGTGATATGTTGGTGATCAATCATAAGTTAGAGGCTCGCATTGTCGACACTAGGAATAGGAAAGTCCAATAGGTTAATTTAGGTTAGTTAATTTAATTAGTTTAATTAAAATATTAATTTGGATTTGCACTACTAATTTGTGACTCAATTAGATTAATAATTATTTTTTGTAATTAATTTAATAATATTTTCTCCAATCTGCAATCCCTTGGGTACGATCCTTGAAATACTTACTAGTGTTTCGTTGTAAACCTTACTATATTACAATTTGACCCGTATGCTTGTGGACACCGCTGATTAAATTTAATATATTTTTGGTGTGATATTTTACTATAAACGATAACATGTTTATAGGCGGTCAAGTTGTTGGAGCCATTGTCGGGAATTGCGACAGTGAAAATTTTATTAGATTGATTACTGTAAAATAATATTAATCGAAAGACAAACAAGCTAGATAGTGTTTTAACTTTTTCTAACATACTTAAATATTTTTATTTTGAATTTTTTTTAGTTAATTAACTATTTTTATTTACCTTGTTGATTATCAGATTTAATCATAAACATTGATTTTTATAGGTCGGTGTACGAACTATGTAACACCCAAACCCGACCTAGGCGTTATGGCCAGATCTAGCATGTCACGTCAAAAGGTAGTTGAAAAGCTAAGCGTACGCTAAAAATATTGCATCTCTTTTTGAAACTCCGAGTTTGTTGTTTGTTTATAAGAGCAAGATTCGCTTAATGCCGATTTTTGTAAAAGTGTTATTAATTTTTGAAACCTGTGTCTGTTGTGAAAATTGAATATTTGCGGAAGCGTTCTATTTTAAAGGCAGCGTTCTATTTTGAAAACAGTTATAAATATTTTAGAAACCCGTGTTTAACTGATTAACATTTCATGGTTAATAGGATTACCAAATGAAAGTTTTAAAAGAAATTCCCAAAGGCCTTATTACAACAAATATTAACCCAAATAAAGGAAATAAAATAAGATAAGTAAAAACCGAATTTACTAAGCTCTGTAAGGAGCAAATCTGAAGTATGGCCACCTCCGAGTCCACCGCAGCTCCAAATCCTCTAGCGTTGGGGATTACCTGCAAGGCTAAAAGAAAAGGGGGGTGAGTTAGAGAACTCAGTGTGTAATCCCCTAAACGATCACTATCTGGGCCTGAGCCCATACGGTATCTGTCTGGGCCTAAGCCCTATTCGGTAACAATCTGGGCCTAAGCCCTATTCGGTAACAATCTGGGCCTAAGCCCTACTCGGTAACACTCTGGGCCAAAGCCCTAAGTCATATCAATGCAAATGAACATGCATGCACCCCAACCCAATCCGACCATCACACCACCCGTACCAACCAATCGCACCATGTGGGGATCAAGTCAACCCACCCCGCCAAACGCACCAATATTGCAGTCAACCTACTAATCACAGTATATATGCGGCTCTTAAGCCTTCAATAGCGGTATTATAATTGGTACAAAGCCATCAGCAACTGTATTATGTTTGGCACATAGCTATCAGCGACGGTAATATAATCGGCACACAGCCTTGGGTAAATATGATCGGCACAGAGTCATCGATATCTGTTAGGCACATAGCCACGGGTAAATATGATTGGCACAAAGCCATAATCAAGATGGCATAGAGCCAAGCTCTCCAATAATGCAGCCTTGCTGCTAATAACAGTATATGTGGCTGAGCCACAAAAATAATATATGTGGCATAGCCACTAAAATAGTATGTGGCAGAGCCACCAGGCTACACTTCCTCCAATCATCAAACCCAACCCATGCAACATATCGTGTATGTCATGCTTAGTAACAGTCATCTAAACATATATTAACAGCATATCAGCCACACGCCCACAGTCAAGTCAGTTAAACTCATAGTTATACAATCACAGTCAAAACAGTCAAATTCACAGTCTAAATCAGTCATTTACCTACAAGGGCAAAATAGTCATTTTACCCTATAAGGGTATTTCAGTAATCCTACCCTTCAGGGGTATTTCTGTAATTCTACCCTACAAGGGTAATTCAGTAATTCTACCCTACAGGGGTATTTCGGTAATTTCATAATCTGGGGTATTTCGATAATTTTGTAAACTGAAGGTATTTCGATAATTTCATAAATCAGGGGTATTTCGGTAATTTTGCAAACTGAGGGCATTTCGATAATTTCATAATCTAGGGTATTTTGGTAATTTTGCAAACCGAGGGCATTTTGGTAATTTCATAAACTAGGGTATTTCGGTAATTTTGCAAACCGGGGTATTTCAGTAATTTTGCAAACCAGGGGTATTTCGGTAATTTCACAAATCAGGGGTATTTCGGTAATTTTACAAACTAAGGGTATTTAAGTAATTTTGCAATCTGGGAGTATTTTCGTAATTTTTTAAACCAATGGTATTTCAGTAATTTCACAAATCAAGGTATTTTAAATAGAGATAACGATGCGAATGGGCCTAGGACCCATTCTCGGCCCAAATGAGCCCACACGCTCGTGTGGCCCATTTAGCCCAAATCTAGCCACAGATATGAGATTCACATTGACTAGTCCAATATCTACTACACAATCATACAACTTATTCATATGGGCCCACGGGCCCAAACAGATCAACCCATAAGAATACTCATGGTGGCCTCAACTATCGCGTCGAAGCTCCCACACGTGCGCTTGCACGCTCGTGTGGCTACCATCGCCGTGTGACCGGCATTTCGGCATTTGTCGCTCTACAGCTAGAGTAGGACGAAATACACACCTGATAGGAATCTGGAGTCTCACCTTCCCTCTTGCTAGCTTCCCGATGTGGGATCCCTCCTTCAGCAGAGTTCAATTCCAACACAAACTCTGGCCGTCCTAACTTAGCAAAATAAATATCCCTTTTTGCTTGCGATAGGATTCGAACTCAGGCTCCCCTGTAACATAATCCACGCAGCTAGCCACTAGGCCACAAGCTCCTATTGTGTCTAAAATCATGCGCAACTAAATATAAGTCTATGGGCCAACGTCCAAGTTCACTTAAAAAATAAATCAAAATGAAATGCAAGCGCCAAGACTTGAACCTTGGACCCCTTGCTTCCCTTATGGCATCACCCCCTTGCCTCCTATGTGGCGTCATTTGCCACTAGACCACAACTCCTTTTGTGTCATATTTCTCCACATTTTATTCTTAAAGCCTACTTACTAACTCCTAGGGTTTTATTCACCTAAAACCAAAATTTTCCTAAAGCCCAAGTTTGATCCCGGGACTTCATAGAAGCCCCCTAACCTTCCAAAATCACTCACCTAATAGGTCCAACTTGCATTAGTGCCGTTCTCTTGTTCTCAAAAATTTTAAACGCTCCCGTGCCCAAGGCCCAATGGGCCCAATTCTACTAGGCCCAAATTCGGGTCATTACAAACTATCCAAATCGAGTTGGTTGTACGGAGATTCAACAAACCAATGGAGTTGTAGTTACAAAGATGAGTAGCCCGAGTGTTCGAACGAACTCACACCAAAGTCGAGCAAGTACATGTACGAGAGGGATGGAAATTCGATGAACCCATGGGACGAAGATGAGGTATACGAGGAAGGAGTATACGAACAATGAGAGATTATGGATAACCAAAAATTGCTTATGCTAGAGCTTTACCAACGAAGAAACAAAACAATAACTTTGTAGGAAGACCAACGAAGAAACAAAATAATAACTTTGTTGGAAGATACAGATGAGTGACAATTAGGGACATTCGAGTATTTAGCCAAAACTCCTTGTGATTCGTATGACTATACAATCGAACAAAACAACAGTGAGTGAAAATTCCAAGCTAAATTAAACCAAAACCAATACAATTGGATCAATTAAAGGAATTTTTCCAGCAAAAATCCCAAGGAAGTACTCCATTGGAAGAGGTCGTACATGATCTCTTCGAACTTTTATAATGAATTTAAAAAATTAAAATAATAAATAAAAATAAGATAAAGGGGTTGCATTCAAAGTTAATAACATTATCAAAGATGTTGGAGGCTTTTCCCTCTCTTTGAAAGACCTTGAACAAAATTCACTTCTCTAAAAGAATTTCAGTAAGACCTTTCACAAGTATTTTAAGAGGAATAGATACAATGTTAAAAAAAGGAATAATGAGAAAAGAAGAAGAAGAATGAACTTATTGTCAAGGATGTGAAGGTTTTGGGCATATCCAAGCCGAGTATGCCAACACTTTTAAGAAGAGAAAAAAATCCCTTACCGTCACCTAGAATGATGAAGGTTCTAAAATTGAAGAGGCAGATGATGACGAACATTTTAGCAATTATGTTAGTTTTAATGTTTAGATAGGTAGTGTCATAACTGGTATTACAACATCTTTTAATATTGCCTTGAAAATAGAGACAACGGTGAACTCAACTATGATCAACCAGACAAAACGTTGTAAGAAACTTACAATGTTGTAGACACTCATTTTTGTCTGAGCCCAATAGGAGGCCCATTTAAATTTTTGTTCTCTCTTGGGCCATTCGAAGCCCACCCGATTTTGATCAATTTAAGACCTTTGATTTTCTTTTATTTTTCTTTCCTTCTTGGGCCTGTCAAGGGCCCAAATTATTATTATTAAATATTATTAATATATTTTTTTTACAAATAAACAAGATTAAAAAATAATATATATAGATGAAATGAAATGAAAGAAAAAAAAAGGGAAAAAAAACAACAACAAGCATTCTAGTTTCATTTTCTTCTTCTTCTTCTTCTTTTTTTTTTTGCCATATACATATCTTAAGGGATTGGGTTTGGGCTTTGATGAAGGGGACGTCACCAGAATGTTGGTCCTCCGCCCCTAGGAGCTCCAAAAATCTCGTTTTTTTCCCTTCCCTTTTCTAAAATAATTTTTTTAAAGTTTGATCTTGAGAAAAGTTTTGATTTTTTTTTATAAAAAGAGAAAGTTTAGATTTTTAAAATAATTTTTTTAGTCATATTAAAAGAAAATTTTAACTTCTTAAAACAAAGTTTTGATCTTTTTTTAACTATTTCGAAATAAAATTTTGATTTTTAAGAAAAATAATGTTTTTTTTAAAAAGCGAACGTTTAGATTTTTAAAATAAAAATATGTTTTTTAGTCATTTTAAAGAAAAAGTTAAAATTTTTTTTAAAATGTTTTGATCTTTTTCAACTATTTCGAAATAAAGTTTTGATTTTTAAGAAAAGTAGTGATCTTTTTTAAAAGAAAACTTTGATTTTGTAAAAAAAAAAATTCTAGTCACCGTACGTGGCGGCTCCACCACCAAAGGCCGGAGAGCCATTGGGCTCTCTGGTGGTGGAGCTATGGCCAACATAGTCAGAGGAAGAGAAAGAGGAAGAGTTTTTTTTCTTTGTTGAAAAAATGAGGTTAAAATGAAAGAATGAATAGTTTTTTTTTCATTTATAGGTTCCAAAAATGGGTAATTTATTCCCACCCCCTTACTTTTTAAATTTACAAAAAATACTCTGTTTTTTGTAGCAATGCCCTCACTCCTTGGCCTATTTACACCTGTAACCCTTTTGTTTATTCAAACCTTCGATTTAATCCGAAATTTAAAAATTAAAAACAAATTAATTGCTACATCTGTCCTCTATCTTCTACATTTTTTTATCTTTTGGTCCCAAAATCAAGCTATGTCATTTTGTTTCCATCTTTAATAAATTATTTACACTTATATCTTCCCTTTCATTTGCATTTATACCTTATATATTTAATGTTTTATATTTATTCACACTTGTATAATTTTTATTTATTCTTATTTCGTCTTTATTTATTTTCATGTCTATTTATATTTATGTTTTTTTTACACATTCCTCTTACATACATTTTAATATTATTTGTTTATGTTACTTTGATTCTTTTATTGTATTATGAATAAGGTGTATTGTTGTTATTATTATCATCATGTCAATGTCTTATTTATTTCATTTATTTAAGTTTTCTTTTTATTATTGCCCTTTTTGAAAGAGATTAACTTTTCATTAACTTTAGCCAATTTAATTAATCTCCTATTTCATTACTATTCGTTTTAAAAGAGAGAACTTTAGGTCATTTTTCCATCCTATAATTGTTGACATGAAGTTAGTTAAGTAAGTGTTACATTTTAATGAAACCAGAAGGTTTTTACATTTTAATGAAACTATATAAGGTTTTTACATTTGAATTTATTATCTACTATTTACCTTAGAAAAATTATAAATAACATGTAAGATATCTTTTTAGGGTTTTAACCTAATTTTAAATATCATATAGGATTCCTCTTTAGAATATTAAATTAATATGTAACTATCCTTTAGGACTTTATTCAATATTAAAACTAAAGATTTTTGTAGGTGAATTGTAAATCATGAGTAGGTCTTTCTAAGTATTTTATTTTGGAAACTTTTTAAGAAAGCTAATAAATGTTATTTAAGATATATTATTTTAGGATTTTGACGAATTTAAACCTTAGATCAATAATTTTAAAGTAAGATAAATCACAAATCCGGTATATGATACTTTCGTAAGGTCTTCATAGGTTCAACTTTATTAATTAAATCTTTTAAAAAATAATAATAATAAAAGATCGAATAAGTTGTATATGGGTTTTAATATTTCTCTTTAATTCATTAGTAATTTCTACATTTTTTTAGAATTCTAAAATAGAATTAATTTTAGAAATTGAAGGTATTTTACTATAATTATTTAGGTATCCTTTAGGATTCCCGTTAAAAGTAAAAATCTCTAATTTAAGTTTCAAATTAGATAAGTTTGGTGAACACATCTTAATCGAGTTACAAGTAAACCAGAGGCATTTTCTTTAGAGTTTTTGTTTAAGATTTCCTGATTAAGACATTAATATGCTTAAATAAAAAAATCTAGCTCTTAAGACCACGTAGGACTATCCCCGGATAGGCGTTGTGGGGGTGCTATAACCTTCCCACACGTAACCGTACTCCCGAACCCAAAATTTGGTGATGAGATCGAGTCTAGACTTTTAGGATTTTTTTCGTACTAGATTTTTAGACAATAGGTGGCTAATCAACCTAGCCCTAATTGGTTAGTGGCGACTCTACATTAATTTAGGCCCTCCGTGTCTAGCTTTGCTTACTAGGTTCTTGTACTCTTATGTAGGCAACATTATGACAGCTTGGCGACTCCACTGGGGAACCCAAGTGAGTCGAGTTTCTTAGGTCTGAGAGCTAGGTCTTTTAGTATTTGTGTATATTAGATTTATTTATTCATGCATTAATTTATTTAATTGTCTAATGTCGTTTTAAATTGTTGAATATGTGTTAAATATTGATTTATTTGTTCATTTCATTTACTTATCCTATTTTGATATGAATGTCAATGCGTTTGTTTATTCTTTTATCGATGAAATTAATTAATGTGTATGTCGACTCTACTGTCGTAGGGCGGCTATAATTGTAATTCATGTTGCATCTTGTGTTCAGTCCTACACCCTGGCTCATCTTGTTTAGGAGGAGTAGCCTTAAGCTTTTGTGTGGCAATATGTCACCGCATAAGTTTAAGGACTACTTTATGGTTAAGATGGATATAGATGTTTTTGTAGCAAATGCTACCGTGTACGCTATAGAAGTCTTACCACCCAAGGGCCAACTCTTTTTAAAGGGAAACACATCCTTATGGATGTTGTATTTAAGCCTTGGGTTCCCTGTGCATTAGAGTTAGCCATAAGCCAGCATGTAATGACCATTTTAAATGTGAAGCCTAGACATAAGAATCGTGTAACAGCCTGGTTTAGACCCTAGTCAGAACAGTGGTTTCGGGACCACAAATACGAGGTCAAAAAAATATTTTAATATTATTTTTCGTATTTATAGTGTGTGATTAAGCATGTGTGAAAATTCTGTATGAAAATTTTATTAATTGTGTGCTTAATTTGCAAAAAGGACTTAATCGCATAAAATGAAAAAGCTGTGTGTTGATTTTAAAGTGCTTATTTGGCATGGCTTATTAAATGAAAAGTCCTTAAGTTGATATTAGACCATTGATAGATGGGATGGACAAAAATGGGCTTATATTAATGGATTTTAAATGTTATACATTAAGGGTAAAATGGTAAAATGTTAATTAAGTTAATATAATTAAAACAAAACAAATTAGATGGCCATTCTCTCATCTTTCATCCACCAAAAATACAAAGAAAAGAAAAATAAAAAAAAAAGGCTAGCTAGGTTTCGGCTATGCTCAAGCAAAATTGAGGTATGTTTTTGACTCGGTTTTTGATGATTTCTACGTTTTTGTGATCATTGCTTTGTTTTCTAGCTAGCCCATGCTTTAATTTTAGAATTTGATGGTGATTTTGAGATATGCCATTGATGAATGCTTGAGCTTTATGATAGTTGATGATGAAATATGAAAGATAGGTGAAAGATTAACACATTTTGTCTTTGAATTTTTAGTGAAATTGAGTAATTTGGGCTTAATTGTGAAAATAAGAAATTGGAGGATTAAAATGTGAAATAAATGAAATGTGTGGGCTTGTATGGACATAAGGAGAATTCGACTAAGCATGGGTGAAATGAAATTATGTGTATTTGATGATTTTATGAAATAGGGACTAAAGTGTCAAAATGTGAAAATGTGAGGGCTATTTTGTAAAATGCCCTAAATATGTGTGTTTGGACTAAATTTGTAACATCCTAAAAATTTGAGTATCAATATGTTGTTTGTCTTTGGTGTTAGCTCGAGTATGATTTTATTGTGTGCTTAATATAGTCTTGAGAAGACTCGAGTTTATTTGGAATTAGAATAAATTTTAGTAAAGAGTACTTTAATGTAGAGGAATCAGGTGACCTTGAAGGTTAAGTTAATTAAGTGATAAAAGATGGCACAAGATGAGCAATTGGCAAAGTGGTGATGGCGCCATAAGTTGGACTTGAAGGGAGAGGTTCGAAACTCCTAGCATGCAAATTGGGAGCTTTTATTATTGCTCTTTCCTAGCATGTGTCGGCCAAGCATCAATTATGGATAAGATGGACTAAATTTTTTTATGGTAAGGAGACTTAAGGTTATGGTAAGCATGAATTAAAGGATAGAATTGCTTGATTTTGGGGATAGGATTTCTTAAACTTTGAGAATATGGAGGATTACAAGGCATGTATCAAGGTGGATGTTTTGGAAACTATTTCATGGCCATTTTGACCATGAACTTGGACGGCATTATTGACAAAAGGGGGGAGCCGAAATTTGGTGGTTAGCTTGGGGTAGGATGGTAGCTTGTTAGAATTCTTTTGGTCATTTTTGTTTTGTTTGAAGACATTTTCCTCCATTCATCTTTTCCTTCCTTTGGCCGAATGTATTGGCAGAAGAAAACAACTTTTGCTTTATTTCTTTTGGTCATCTTTTTGATCATTTGGTCATTTCTTTGCTAATCATTCTAGTGTCTTTCTCCTAGTGCCGAAACTACCAAGACAAAAAGGCCATTCTTTTTCCTTTTCCTCCCCCATTGCCGAATGCACATTTCTCCTAAACTCAACTCTTTTCTTTCTCTTTTCTCTCTTGAAAACCGAATCATCATCATCTCCTTCTTTCATCCTTTTATTTTCTTCTCAACTAAACTTTCTTCATTAATTTTTCTCTCATGGCCCAATGCTAGATTACTCCATTGCTGAACCATTTTCCTTTTCTTTGTTTATTCATAGCCGAATCTTCCATTATACATAAGTATTCTTCTCAATCATTTCTTTTTCAACCGTAGACAATAGGTAAGAGTTTCTTTTTAGTTTATGTTGGTTATTAGTTGCTTTGGCCGAATCTTAATGATGATAGGGAGAATCTCTTTGATCGAAATCATCGTTCATTCTCTTAAAAGTTTCCTTTCGTTATATTTTAGTGTGATATTGGAGGGCCAAAACTCAAGTGTTCGTAAGCATCGTGAATCGTTGGAAACGATCTAAAGTGTTAAGGGGACGTTATCGCTCGATTTACATATTGTGGAACAAGGATATTTGTGGTAAGCCAATTTCACCCTTAAAACTGTTCGTCATAAATTCGGTATATTATTAGTCGGACTAATGATCTTTTGTCAATGGAGACAATCAAGATAGGGACAGAACGAGTAGTGAATAGTGTTCAGAAGAGGGGTGGTTCCGCTATTCCCCCTAAGTTTAAGCGAAGGGCTGTTTCGGGAATCCGAGATTTTCCACCGGGTTGTGGACGCTCATCCGAGGAGAATCAGTTGTTTGAAGTCGTTCGTACTCCCGAACCTTTGTTTGTTCGTGGATTTTCATCGGTTTACGAACCAACAATCGGGGAGAAACCGCAAATAGAAGTGGTTCAAAATTCTGAGGGTAAAAGTCTAGATCGTTATTTCTAAGATTCGATTTGTAAATAAATTATAGTGTTCTAATTTATCGTGATGCGTTTAGGTATCGACGAGCGGGAAATTCTAGTTCTCACAGTAACCAGGTGTGTAACTTCACACTTATCTCGGGTTAGATACTATACCGTAAGTATTGGGATAAAATCGTAAAGATGGCAAAATCAGAAAATACGTAGTAATTAACACTTTTGTGTAAATACATGAAAACAGTTAAAGTCGTGAAATTTACGAAAAACTGCTAGATCGTTAAATGGGCCGAAAAACTGGTAGATCGTTAAATGGGCCAAAAAACTGCTAGATCGTTAAATGGGCCGAAAAACTACTAGATCGTTAAATGGGCCGAAAAACTGCTAGATCGTTAAATGGGCCAAAAAACTGCTAGATCGTTAAATGGGCCGAAAAACTGCTAGATAGTTAAATGGGCCGAAAAACTGCTAGATCGTTAAATGGGCCGAAAAACTGCTAGATCGTTAAATGGACCGAAAAACTGCTAGATCGTTAAATGGGCCGAAAAACTGCTAGATCGTTAAATGGGCCGAAAAACTGCTAGATTGCTAAATGGGCTAAATGCTATTTTGTCTTATGGGCCAAAATGAAAACTTGAAATATAGACTCACATGTATTATGGGCTTTCTGTTAAATTATCATATGGATATAGATTGTTATGCATACATGTTTGCATGGGTTGGGATAATTAAAGAAGAGAAGAAAGGCCTGTTGCCAAAAATCTAGTTCGGTGGCTCTGCCACAAATTTTTATGGCTTAATGCCTCTAGTTCGGTGACTTTGTCACAATCTAGTTCGGTGGTGCACCACAATATTATGTAAAATGGCTTTATGCCTACGTTTGGTGTGTTGGCGGGGTGGGTTGACTTGATCCCCACAGGTGTGTTGGTTGGTACGGGAGGTGTGTAGTGGATGGAAATTAGGTTTGGTTGGGAAATTTCATTTTACATGCATTTCATTTATTATTTTGCTAAATCCGTAAATGGGCTCAAGCCCAAAATAATGTCTTGATGATCTGGCCCAATGAATACGGTAAGTGAGTTACACACTGAGTTCTGAGTAACTCACTCTGTTTAATTATCCATCTCAGGGAATGGCAATTGACGGAGGCTTGGTCCGAGGATGACTTCGTGGAGGCCATACTGCGGATATGGGTTTTATAAACTATGAACTTTTATTAAGTGATTTCTTTTAATTACTATTTTGGGTATGATGTAATAAGGTCTTTATTAATATTTTTATGGATTTTTATGTGTGGATTGATTTAATTTGGTTTTAAGACACTTAATATGGGCTCTTGTTAATTCTATAAGGTTTCATTTAAAATTTTGTTTTAAATATTTGAGATTCTTTAACTATTCTTGTTTTCAAATTCTTTTGAACTCTTTAAAAACTACTTTATGGTTTTTGACAATTAAATACTAAATGATAAGATTTCAAACTAGTATTTCTTAAAATCATTGATTTAAATCATTTTCTTAATTTTTACTAAACTTCGTTTTCAAAAGGTTCTGTAGAACTGTTTACCTAAATCATTAAAGGATTAAATGGATGTTTGATCTGTGTGACAAACCAAATCTCGTCTTAACGCATAGACCTGGTTTGGGGTGTTACATTTAATGGTATGAGAGCCAGTTTCAAAACTCGGTTGTGGTTGGGTTCAACAAATAACTTCCGTATGAAAATATTTTAAAGTTAGTATGGCACCACAAGCATCCGGCACCAAGTCAAGTAAGTATTCATTACTGAATGATTATTATGATGATATGATCATAGGAACACTCTAGAACTTCTAGTTTTAGATGTTGAAAATCGTAGAGATTGAGACTATAGGATGTGTTTGCGAAAAAAAACTTTATCTCTTGAATCTCATAAAATATCGTTAATAAACACTGAAACAGTTTTCTAATTCATAAAATTCGTAACCAGATTAAAATGAGTTAGTCAGTATGAGTGCCAGAGGACGCGGACGTGGTAGACGTGGCTGTGGTAGAGGCCGAGGTGCTAGAGCTGTGTCTGCAGAATCGGGACATATTCTGGAAATGGATGCACCGGCATCACCAGCGTCGAAAAATGATTCACAAGAGAATAGGAGAGAAGATATTACTCTGACACGAGCAATGTTGCGAGTCCTTGAAAGGGTCGCTGGAACTAGAGCTGGGCCAGCAGCTCGTGGGTCGATATCGGAGCGATTGAAATCAAGTGGTGCTGAGGTTTTCAGAGGTGTCTCAGGTGTAGCTCCAAATGTTGCTGAATATTGGCTTGAGGCAGTGGAGCGAATTATGGATGACCTAGAGTGCACTGTAGAACAGAAACTAAGAGGAGCGGTGTCCTAGTTAAGGGACGAAGCATATCAATGGTGGCTTACTGTCCGAGAAGGCACTGAAGCTGCATTAGTTACTTGGGAATTCTTCAAAGCTACCTTTCAGGGGAAATATGTAGGAACAAGTTATGTGGATGCCCGGAGGAAGGAATTTCTGAATCTGGTTCGAGGAAATAAGACGGTTGCAGTGTATGAGGCTGAGTTTTTATGTTTGAGTCGCTATGCTCGGACAATAATGCCAACGGATCATGAGCGTTGTGTACGCTTTGAGGATGGGTTGAATGATGAGTTGCGGGTTCTGATAGCCCCACAACAAGTTAGAACTTTTGCCACGCTTGTGGAGAAAGCCAAGATAGCCGAAGAGGCTAAGAGCTCAGAACATCAGAATCGGGAAAGAGTTAGAGGCAAGAGAGATATAAAGTATTCGGATTCTTCAAAAAGGTTTCAGAAGAGGCCTCGAAATGATGAGCCAGATCAAGGTAGAGCCTCTGTAGCTATTAATCAGAGTCGAGACTGTACTGAATGTGGGAAACGACATTCCGGAGAGTGCTGGAGGAAAACTAGTGCTTGTTATAAATGTGGTTCAATGGATCATCAATATAAGAATTGCCCTCGACGGATGGATACGACTCAGGAAGCTCGTAATCCTGATGCACAGTCGGCCAGAGGAACTCAGCAGCCACCGAGAGGCCGTGGACCAGGTCGTGGTGGTAATGGGGCTGGACGTGGTCAAGGTGCACCGGGTAGAGGCAATGGTTCTAGAGGTAACTCGGATGCAAGACAGCCAGGATTGGTCTATGCAGTTAGATGCCGCGAGGATGGCAATGCACCTGATGTGATAACTGGTACGTTCTTCATCTTTGATGTACCTGTTACTGCTTTGATAGATATTGGTTCTACCCACTCGTATGTTGCTAGTGCCATATCTGGAAACTTGAATCTAGAATCTAAAATTACCGATAGTGAGATGACGGTAATTAGTCCTTTAGGAAAGTCGGTAATTGTAAATAAATTGTTTAGAGACGTGCCCTTAGAAATCCAAAGAGAAATATTTTTGGCGAATTTGATGGAATTGCCTTTCGGCGAGTTCGATCTCATTCTGGGCATGGATTGGTTGGTTAAGCACCGGGCGCATTTGGATTGTGCTGAAAAGCGGACGATAAGGAAGTAGTAATGATAGGCGAACGAAGGAATTACTTGGAAAATGTGGTATCTGCGTTAAAGGTAGAAAAGTTGGTGCGGAAAGGGTATGGAGCATTCCTAGCTTTTATTAGTACTTTGGATGCCAAAGAGTTATTAGTGGATGATGTGAGAACGGTGAAGGAATTTCCAGATATATTTCCCGAAGAACTTCCTGGTATACCTCCAGATCGGGAAGTAGAATTTGGTATTGAGCTTTTGCCCGGAACGACTCCAGTGTCCATTGCTCCTTATAGAATGGCACCGAATTAGTTGGCGGAGCTTAAAGCTCAAATTCAAGAATTGCTGGATCGGGGTTTTATTCGACCGAGTGTGTCTCCGTGGGGAGCACCAGTTTTGTTCGTTAAGAAGAAGGATGGGTCAATGCGTATGTGCATTGATTACAGGCAGTTGAATAAATTGACGATCAAGAATAGGTATCCTTTGCTGAGAATTGATGACCTGTTTGATCAAGTGAAAGGAGCTTCAGTTTTCTCCAAAATTGATTTGAGATCAGGTTATCACCAACTTAAGGTGAAAGAAGCAGATATTCATAAGACGGCATTCCGAACTCGTTATGGACATTATGAGTTTTTGGTGATGCCGTTTGGGTTGACCAATGCACCAGCAGCATTTATGGACATGATGAATCGGGTCTTTCAACCATATTTAGACCGGTTTGTGGCAGTGTTCATAGATGACATTTTGGTATATTCAAGGAATGAAGAGGAGCATGACTCGCATTTGCGTATAGTATTGCAGTTACTTCGTGATAAGCAACTTTATGCCAAATTCAGTAAATGTGAATTCTGGTTAAGGGAAGTGACTTTCTTGGGTCATGTGGTATCAGCTGAAGGAATAAGGGTGGATCCTCGAAAGATTGAGGCTGTACTGGATTGGAAACCACCAAAGTCAGTAGTTGAGATTTGGAGTTTCTTGGGTTTGGCTGGTTATTATAGACGCTTTGTTGAGGGGTTTTCGCTGATTGCTGCACCCCTAACTAAGCTATTGCGGAAGGAAGCACCGTATGTATGGACTGAAAAACAACAAGAGAGTTTTGAGAAATTGAAGAAGATTCTGACGGAAGCACCAGTTTTGATTCAACCTGAGGCTGGAAAAGAATTTATCGTCTACTGTGATGCGTCACACACGGGTTTGGGTTGTGTACTGATGCAAAATGGAAAGGTGGTGGCTTATGCTTCTCGTCAATTGAGACCGCACGAAGTAAACTACCCTACTCATGACTTGGAGTTAGCTGCGGTAGTGTTTGCTCTAAAGATTTGGAGGCACTATCTCTACGGTGAGAAGTCTATCATCTATACGGATCACAAGAGTCTTAAATATCTTCTTACTTAGAAGGAGTTAAACTTGAGACAAAGAAGATGGGTAGAACTGTTAAATGATTATGATTTCTCAATCGAGTATCATCCTGGAAAGGCTAATGTGGTAGCTGACGCGTTAAGTCGTAAGGTGGTATCTGATTTGAGAGCAATGTTTGCTCATTTGAGTTTGTATGAGGATGGTAAGCATGAATTAAGGGATAGAATTGCTTGATTTTGGGGATAGGATTTCTTAAACTTTAGGAAAATAGAGGATTACAAGGCATGTATCAAGGTGGATGTTTTGGAAACTATTTCATGGCCATTTTGACCATGAACTTGGACGGCATTATGGACAAAAGGGGGGAGCCGAAATTTGGTGGTTAGCTTGGGGTAGGATGGTAGCTTGTTAGAATTCTTTTGGTCATTTTTGTTTTGTTTGAAGACATTTTCCTCCATTCATCTTTTCCTTCCTTTGGCCTAATGTATTGGTAGAAGAAAACAACTTTTGCTTTATTTCTTTTGGTCATCTTTTTGATCATTTGGTCATTTCTTTGCTAATCATTCTAGTGTCTTTCTCCTAGTGCCGAAACTACCAAGACAAAAAAGCCATTCTTTTTCCTTCTCCTCCCCCATTGCCAAATGCACATTTCTCCTAAACTCAACTCTTTTCTTTCTCTTTTCTCGCTTGAAAACCGAATCATCATCATCTCCTTCTTTCATCCTTTTATTTTCTTCTCAACTAAACTTTCTTCATTAATTTTTCTCTCATGGCCCAATGCTAGATTACTCCATTGCTGAACCATTTTCCTTTTCTTTGTTTATTCATAGTCGAATCTTCCATTATACATAAGTATTCTTCTCAATCATTTCTTTTTCAACCGTGGACAATAGGTAAGAGTTTCTTTTTAGTTTATGTTGGTCATTAGTTGCTTTGGCCGAATCTTAATGATGATAGGGAGAATCTCTTTGATCGAAATCATCGTTCATTCTCTTAAAAGTTTCCTTTCGTTATATTTTAGTGTGATATTGGAGGGCCGAAACTCAAGTGTTCGTAAGCATCGTGGTCCCAAAACCACTATTCTGATTAGGGTCTAAACCGGACTGTTATACTGTCAAAACCATTTTTTTTTGAAAAAACGGGGTCGACTTTGATTTTGAAAATGAAAACAAAAAACAGGGAGTCGCCACCAATCCTTTTTGATGAGGTGTGATCGGGTCACCTCGTAATTCAATCATTTTAATAAAAATTTAAATTTACTAAAACAATGATTTTTGGCCTACGAAATCCAGAAAAACGGGTTCGGGAGTCGATTACCACGAGGAAGGATTAGCACCCTCGATACGCCCAAAATTGATACCTGGTTGACTAATTGATGCCTTTAGTGTCAAAAATTGAAAATTTGAAGAAATTTTTAAATACGATCCTTTGTTATAAAATTGAAAATCTTTCGAGAATAGGGCATATTTCACGTTAATCGAGAAAAAATTTACGTCCCGTAAGTTAGGACACAATGTCTTAAATTCCCGATACGAGAATAAACGCCAAAAAATTTATTTTGGGAGATGTTTGATTATCTCTGTTTTAGAAAGAAATCATATTCCGTAAGTTAGAACACGATCTTTTCGTAATTCCTGAGATTATTTTAAAAAATTTTAAAATGTTCGTTTGTTCGGATTTATCAAGAAAGTTGAAACCCCGTAAGTTAGGGAACGACTTTTAGAATTTGAAAATACGATATATTGCTTGCTTTAAAAATTTGATGTATCGGGTAAAGACTAAAGTAACGTAAATTGGTTGTGAGACGTAAAAAAAATGATGGTACAAATATGCATAATGAAAAAATATGTAACACCCCTTACCCATGTCCGTCGCCGGATTAGGGTTAAAGGCCTTACCGGACAGATCGAAAACTTTCATAACATTTCATACATTTCATTCATCAGTCATACACACAATGTCCCTTAAATAGGTCAACGAGACCTTAAACATGCTTATAAACCGAGTCGGGACTAAACCGAAACACATACAAAATTTAATGGAAAATTTAAAACTTTTCTAGGTTTTAGGGGTTACACACCCGTGTGGGCAGGCCGTGTGCCTCCCACGGCTATTAGGCACACCCGTGTGTCCACCCCGTGGTCGAAACTGACTATACACCCACAGCCACCTAACACGCCCGTGGAACTTGGCCGTGGTCGATCCTGTTAAAATTCACACGGCTGCTAGGCAGCTGGCACGACCGTGTGCCAAGACCGTGTACTCTTATGCTAGCTACTGACTTAGCCCATGGTCACTAGGCACGCCCGTGTGCCTCAACCGTGTGACATTATAGGCCATTTTCAAGGCCAAAATGCCACACACTTGGGCCATACCTACAAGTAAAATTTACCATTCCATTTCATGCATATATGACAACCAAAAACATACCAAAATAACCATTCAAACCATGCATTCAACCATACCAAGATATGCATCATATATCACAACCATTTAAGCAAATTATCAACTCATAACTAGCCAGGTCACATGGCTATATTCATATAACAAACTTATATAAAAAACCAGCCTATACATGCCATATCTAGCTATATACATTTTCAAAGTGTACCAAAAATGAGTTTAGTAGTGTGATGACGATCCCTGACAGTCCCGAGCCTTCAGTAGCTTTGACGACCTATAAAACAGAGAAAAGACACACAGTGTAAGCTTTCCAAAAGCTTAGTAAGTTAATATGCAAATAAACTTAAATGCATATATTGCAAGTAGATACATTGGTACATCCCAAACCCTTAGCATACTATCACAAATGTGCTTTGTTTCATATACTTGTGGTCACATTTGCCACATTCATCATTTTAAGATTCACATTATCACATTTAAGCATACATTTCTTCAAGTCAAACTCATATAGGTACTTACTTTTTATACACACTTGTATATATACCAAACGTACCTGAGACAGATATTCATTCACTTATCACAGACTTGCCCGTTGAACCGTAAGGAATCTAGTAGGATATTTAGAAAGCTCGAAATGGTCGTACAATGCCAACGTCCCAAACGAGGTCTTACATGCACTCAGATATCAATGCCACTGTCCCAGACAGGGTCTTACACGAATCAATACGATGCCGATGTCCCAGACATGGTCTTACACGTAAAGCTCATATCGATGCCAACGTCCCAGACGTGGTCTTACACGAGTCTCAAATCAACGCCAACGTCCCAGACGTGGTCTTACATGATAAAACAGAACAGATACCTATGTCATGACATAGCTAATCCTATCTATTCCTAAGTTCGTACGGGACTTCTCGGATTTAGTCACTATAAAAAATTACAATTTCATCCAAGTACATTTATTTGCATAATGACTTACCTCAGATTCGATTTAACGGAAACGGAAACGGCTACTCGGTTACTTTCGCTTTCCCACGATCTAAATCTGTTTTCTTCGGTTCTTGATCTATACATATTCAGAATTAACCCTTTTAGTCACTAACTCATTCAATTCATTCCATACACATATATTTAGGGCTATTTGCAAATTAACCCTTATATTTGCACAATTTATCAATTTAGTCCATTTTTCTCAAAACATCAAATTCACAAAATCAACCCACACTCATGCTTAGTCGAATGTACACATATATATCATACAAGCCCATATTTTCCATCAAATTTGCAATTTAGTCCCTCAAATTGCTATTTTCACAATTTAGCCCTATTTAGCTAAATTCATCAAAATTTCAAGAACAAAACATGTTCATTTAGCTCAAATATTTCATTTAACAACTAAACTCATCTCAAAGCTCAACATATCATCAATGGCATATCACACAAACATCATCAATTCACAAAATTAATACATGGGTCTTGTAGCTCTCAAAGCAATGATCGCAAAAATGTAGAAATTATTGAAAATCGACTAAAAACTTACCTTGAATCAAGCTTGTATGTGCCGGATGTATGTGAGCTTATAAACCTTTCTTTTTCTTTTGATTTTTCGGTGAAGAATGCATGAATGAATGCTTATTTTCATGCCAATTTTTATTAATTATTAATTAATAAACAACTTCCAATTTTAGCCTTATAAAACAAAATTTTTATAACATAAATAACAAGGTCATTTTTGACCATAACCACCCACTAACTAAATAGTGGTTCAATTGCCACTTAAGGCCATAAATTTTAAAATCCACAACACATAGGTGCTTTAACAAATAGCAAGCAACTTTCACATTCAATGCAATTTCATCCTTTTGTCAAATTAAACACACTGACGGACAAATTACCTTACGAAAATTTAACACATGCTTAGTCACATATCAACGGCACAAAAAATAATATTAAAATATTATATGGACTCAAATTTGTGGTCCCAAAACCACTGTTCTGACTAGGGTATAAACCGGACTGTTACAATTCTCCCCCTTAGTGATTTTCGTCTTCGAAAATCTTACCGTTAAACAGGTTCGGATATTGTTGTTTCACTGAATCTTCAGGCTCCCATGTAGCCTCTTCAGTTCCATGTTGATTCCACAGTACTTTTACTAATGGAATTTTCTTGTTTCTCAACTCTTTCACTTCACGAGCTAAGATACGGATCGGTTCCTCTTCATATGTCATATCAGATCGAATTTCAATTTCAAATGGGAAATCACATGTGACGAATCGGATCGATATCTAGGAGCATTGAAACACGAAATACATTATGAATCTTTTCTAATTCAGACGGCAACTTTAATCTATATGCAACAGGTTCGACATGTTCAATGATCTCATACAGTCCGATAAATCTCGGACTCAATTTGCCTTTACGTCCGAATTGAAACACTTTCTTCCACGGAGACACTTTCAGAAATACTTTGTTGCCGATTTCAAATTCTATATCTTTTCGTTTCAAGTCTGCATAAGACTTCTGATGATCAGATGTTGCTTTCAAACAATCTCGTATCAATTTCACTTTATGTTCTGAATCCTTTATCAAATCAACCCCATATAGCTTATTTTCACTGAGCTCAGTCCAATACAGAGGTGTACGACATTTACGTCCGTACAAAGCTTCATAAGGTGCCATTTTGATGCTTGACTGAAAACTATTATTATACGCAAATTCAATCAATGGCAGATATTGTTCCCACGAACCATTAAACTCAAGTATACAACATCTTAACGTGTCTTCAAGAATCTGAATAATTCGTTCTGACTGACTATCTATTTGCGGATGAAAAACTGCACTGAAGTGTAATTTCGTGCCCAAAGCTTCTTGCAACTTCTTCTAGAATCGCGATGTGAATCTCGGATCTCTATCTGACACAATGGATAGTGGCACCCCGTGCAATCTCACAATTTCAGAAATATAAAGCTTAGCTAATCTGTCAAGTGAATAATCGGATCTTACCAGAATAAAATGAGCAGTTTTTGTTAATCTATCAACCACGACCCATATAGCATCTTTCTTTTTCGGAGTCTGAGGCAAACCAGAAACAAAATCCATTGTCACTCTATCCCATTTCCACTCAGGAATCAGGATCAATTGTAGCAAACCAGACAAAACTTGATGTTCAGCTTTCACTTGTTGACAGATTAAACATTTCAAAACAAAATCCGAAATGTCTCATTTCATACCAGACCACCAATAGTGTTGTTTCAAATCATGATACATTTTAGTAATTCCCGGAAGAAGAGATAGACTACTATTATGAGCTTCATTCAAAATCAACTAGATCAACTCTGGATTTCTCGGAACGCAGATACAATCCCAGAATCTCAAACAATCATCAATAACTTGGAATTCAGATCCAGAATTTGAATCGCACTGATCTCGTTTCGCTAGTAATTCATTATCAGATTTCTGAGCATCGCATACCTGTTGCAAGAACAACGATTTTGCTTTTAATTCAGCTATCACCAAACTGTCATCAGTCAAATCTAACTGGGCATTTAGAGCATGTAGTGCAAACAATGATTTTTGACTCAGAGCATCTGCAACAACTTTTACTTTACCCGGATGATAATCTATCACTAGCTCGTAATCTTTTAACAGTTCTAAGCACCTTCTTTGGCCCAGGTTCAAATCTTTCTGAGTCATAAGATATTTCAAACTTTTATGATCTGAAAACACATGACATTTCTCACCGTACAGATAATGGCGCCAAATCTTAAGTGCAAACAAGATCGCAGCAAGTTCAAGGTCGTGTGTCGGATAATTCTTTTCACGAGGCTTCAACTGTCTCGAGGCATAAGCTACAACTTTGCCTTCCTACATCAAAACACACCCTAGACCATTTAACGAGGCATCACTGTATATAACAAATTCTTTACCAGATTCTTGCTACACTAACACTGGAGCTTCTGTTAACAGAGTTTCCAACTGATCGAAACTTTTCTGGCATTTATCCGACCATTCAAATCTAACATCTTTTTGAAGTAATCTAGTCAACGGAGTAGCTATTGTCAAAAAGCCTTTTACAAATCGACGGTAATAACCGACTAGCCCCAGAAAACTACAGACTTCAGATACATTTTTAGGAGGCTTCTAATTCAGAATAGCAGAAATCTTACTCGAATCCACTCGGATTCCAAAAGCTGACACAATATGTCCCAAAAAACTAACCTCGTGTAACCATAATTCACATTTGCTGAATTTTGCATACAATTGCTTTTCTCTCAAAGTTTGCAATACAATTCTCAAATGTTCAGCATGCTCATTTTCATCACGTGAATAAATCAAGATGTCATCTATGAACACCACAACAAATCGATCTAGGTACGGTCTGAAAATTCTGTTTATCAGATCCATAAAAACAGCAGGAGCACTAGTTAGTCCAAATGGCATAACTAGAAACTCATAATGCCTGTACCTTGTTCTAAAAGCAGTCTTCGGAATGTCTGAATCTTTAACTCTCAACTGATAGTATCCCGATCTCAGATCAATCTTAGAGAATACAGTAGCTCCTTTTAACCGATCAAATAAATCGTCTATTCGGGGTAACGGATATTTATTCTTTATTGTCACCTTATTCAACTGACGATAATCAATGCACATTCTCATCGTGCCATCTTTCTTTTTCACAAACAGGACAGGAGCACCCCAAGGCGAGAAACTCGGTCTAGTGAATCCTCTTTCGGTCAACTCTTGCAACTGTGACTTTAACTCTTTCAATTCTGTTGGTGCCATTCTATACGGAGCTATCGAAATAGGTGTCGTACCAGGAATCAATTCAATACCAAACTCAACTTCACGAATTGGAGGTAAACCCGGTAACTCTTCAGGGAACACATCAGAAAACTCGTAAATAATAGGTACAGACTCAATTTTCCTTTCAGACATTTTTGAATCAATTACATACGCAAAATATGCTTTATATCCCTTTTTCACATAACTTTGAGCTTTCTAAACAGATATCACAACAGGCAATCCATTCAAATCATTAGATTTAACTCGTACTATCTCATCATTCAAACATCTCAAATCTATAGTCTTTCTTTTGCAGTTCACAACAGCATCATGCATAAACAACCAATCCATACCCAAAATAATATCGAACTCATCAAATGGCAAAAGCATCAGATCAGCAGGGAAACAGATATCTCGAAACATTAACGGACAGTTCTTGCATACTTTATCAACCAAAACACTTTTACCTAAGGGGTTCGATACTGTTATAGCAGATTCAGTAGACTCTACACGCAAAGTCTTGCTGAATACTAAATTCATGCATATATACGAATGCGTAGAACCAGGGTCTATCAATGCAATTACGAAAGTATCATAAAGAGTAAAAGTACCCGCTATAACATCAGGTGATGAAGCTTCCTCGTGAGCTCGAATAGCATATGCTCTGGCAGGCACTCTAGCTTTGGATCTGTCAACATTGTCTCTCGTAGTTCTCTGACTACCACTAACATTCTTTACATTCTTCGATGGTCTACCTCTCACAGGTGCATTATCAGATCTCAGATTCTGAACAGTCTCTGGCTCGACAGACTCAGGGCAATCATGAATAAAATGATCAAGTGATCCACATCTGAAGCAAGCTCTATCATTAAGTCTACAACTTCCCGGATGCCTTTTTCCACAATGTTGACATTCAGGTCTCTCACTTCAGACATTACCAACACTGGCCACAGAAGTTACTGGGGTTTTGGAACTCATTTGTGATCTAGCTCAATTTCTGTTCAAATGTCCCATATTATCTCTGGAACGACTTTGATCATCTCTGAATCTTTTCGGAGCAGACTGAAATGATTTACTCTGAAATCTCTTCCTCATATCGCGAGCTTCAGACTCAGCCTTTCTTTTATCTTTCCCGAATGCCTCAGCTTTACAAGCTCGGTCAACAAGTACAACAAACTCTTTTATTTCTAAAATCCCAACTAGCAAATGAATATCTTCATTAAGGCCATCTTCGAATCTTTTGCACATTATAGCTTCAGATGATGCACATTCTCGAGCATACTGACTCAGTCTCACGAACTCTCGTTCATATTCCGAAACAGTCATACAGCCTTGTTTCAATCCCAAAAATTCCTTTCGTTTCTGATCAACGAATCTCTCACTGATATATTTCTTCCAGAACTCGATCTAAAAGAAGTCCCATGTAACTCGTTCTCTCGGAACAACAGAAATTAAGGTTTTCCACCATTGATAAGCCGCATCTCGAAGTAAAGATACGGCACATTTTATACATTCTTCTGGAGTCAGAGACATTTCATCGAATACCCGGATAGTATTTTCAATCAAGAACTCGGCCTTTTCAGCATCATCATCATTAATAGCCCAGAATTCTTCGGCTCCATACTTACGAATCTTGTCAACCGGAGGCTTATTCCACGGATTCTGATTTGTAGTCGGAGGTATATCAGATGTCTGAGGGGGATTAACCGGGGGTGGGGGTTGCGAAACAATCAGGTTATTATTTACAAATTGAGTGAACCACTCACTCATCATCTGGAAGAAAGCTTGTTTTGCTTCTCCCTCTTGACCGCTCGTAGCCAGTCTCGAATTAGAGGGCGCTATCCCTTGCGCGAGAGCAGGCGCATTACTTTCCACGTCGGCAGCTATGGCTCTTTTGGGATCCATTACTATACGAAAATCACATTTTTATACTTCAGGATTCATCACACTATCACAATTCAGATATATGGCATGTATAGCTAGACTCTGACACGCTACGTTAGCCCGAGAATCGGATAAACCGTAGCTCTGATACCAACCAAATGTAACACCCCTTACGCATGTCCGTCGCCAGATTAGGGTTAAAAGCGTTACCGGATAGATCAGAAACTTTTATAACATTTCATACATTTCATTCATCAGTCATACACACAATGTTCCTTAAATAGGTCAACGAGACCTTAAACATGCTTATAAATTGAGTCGGGACTAAACCGATACACATACAAAATTTCATGGAAAATTTAAAACTTTTCTAGGTTTCAGGGGTTACACACCCGTGTGGGCAGGCCGTGTGCCTCCCACGGCTATTAGGCACACCCGTGTGTCCACCCCGTGGTCGAAACTGACTATACACCCACGGCCACCTAACACGCCCGTGGAACTTGGCCGTGGTCGATCCTGTCAAAATTTACACGGCTGCTAGGCAGCTGGCACGGCCGTGTGCCAAGACCGTGTACTCTTATGCTAGCTACTGACTTAGCCCACGGTCACTAGGCTTGCCCGTGTGCCTCAACCGTGTGACATTATAGGCCATTTTCAAGGCCAAAATGCCACACACTTGGGCCATACCTACAAGTAAAATTTACCATTCCATTTCATGCATATATGACAACCAAAAACATACCAAAATAACCATTCAAACCATGCATTCAACCATACCAAGATATGCATCATATATCACAACCATTTAAGCAAATTATCAACTCATAACTAGCCAAATCACATGGCTATATTCATATAACAAACTTATATAAAAAACTAGCCTATACATGCCATATCTAGCTATATACATTTTCAAAGTGTACCAAAAATGAGTTTAGTAGTGTGATGACGATCCTTGACAGTCCCGAGCCTTCAGTAGCTTTGACGACCTATAAAATAGAGAAAACACACACAGAGTAAGCTTTCCAAAAGCTTAGTAAGTTAATATACAAATAAACTTAGTATAAAATGCATATATTGCAAGTAGATACATTGGTACATCCCAAACCCTTAGCATACTATCACAAATGTGCTTTATTTCATATACTTGTGGTCACATTTGCCATATTCATGATTTTAAGATTCACATTCTCACATTTAAGCATACATTTCTTCAAGTCAAAGTCATATAGGTACTTACTTTTTATACACACTTGTATATATACCAAACGTACCTGAGACAGGCATTTGTTCACTTATTTGATCATATCTCGGATTTGTAATTCATATCACAAACTTGCCCGTTGAACCGTAAAGAATCTAGTAGGATATTTAGAAAGCTCGAAATGGTTGTACAATGCCAACGTCCCAGACGAGGTCTTACATGCACTCAGATATCGATGCCACTGTCCCAGACAGGGTTTTACACGAATCGATACGATGTCGATGTCCCAGACATGGTCTTACACGTAAAGCTCATATCGATGCCAACGTCCCAGACGTGGTCTTACACGTAAAGCTCATATCGATGCCAACGCCCCAGACGTGGTCTTACACAAGTCTCAAATCAACACCAACGTCCCAGACGTGGTCTTACATGATAAAACAGAACAGATACCTATGTCATGACATAGCTAATCCTATCTATTCCTAGGTTCGTATGGGACTTCTCGAACTTAGTCACTATAAACAATTACAATTTCATACAAGTACGTTTATTTGCATAATGACTTACCTCGGATTCGATTTAACGAAAATGGAAGCGGCTACTCGGTTACTTTCACTTTCCCGCGATCTAAGTCCGTTTTCTTCGGTTCTTAATCTATACATATTCAGAATTAACCCTTTTATTCACTAACTCATTCAATTCATTCCATACACATATATTTAGGGCTATTTGCAAATTAACCCTCATATTTGCATAATTTATCAATTTAGTCCATTTTTCTCAAAACATCAAATTCAAAAAATCAACCCACACTCATGCTTAGCCGAATGTACATATATATCATACAAGCCCATATTTTCCGTCAAATTTGCAATTTAGTCCCTCAAATTGCTATTTTCACAATTTAGCCCTATTTAGCTAAATTCATCAAAACTTCAAGAACAAAACATGTTCATCTAGCTCAAATATTTCATTTAACAACTAAAATCATCTCAAAGCTCAACATATCATCAATGGCATATCACACAAACATCATCAATTCACAAAATTAATACATGGGTTTTGTAGCTCTCAAAGCAACAATTGCAAAAACGTAGAATTTACGAAAATCGACTAAAAACTTACCTTGAATCAAGCTTGTATGTGCCGGATGTATGTGAGCTTATAAACCTTTCTTTTTCTTTTGATTTTTCGATGAAGAATGCATGAATGAATGCTTATTTTCATGCCAATTTTTATTAATTATTAATTAATAAACAACTTCCAATTTTAGCCTTATAAAATAAAATTTTTATAACATAAATAACAAGGTCATTTTTGACCATAACCACCCACTAACTAAATAGTGGTTCAATTGCCACTTAAGGCCATAACTTTTAAAAGCCACAACACATAGGTGCTTTAACAAATAGCAAGCAACTTTCACATTAAATGCAATTTCATCCTTTTGTCAAATTAAACACACAGACGGACAATTAACTTACGGAAATTTAACACATGCTTAGTCACATATCAACGACACAAAAAATAATATTAAAATATTATACGGAATCAGATTTGTGGTCCCGAAACCACTGTTCCGACTAGGGTATAAACTGGACTGTTACAGAATAATAATTGCGTTAGTGTGAATAACAATAATAAAGACGAAAATAAAATAGAATAAACAAGTCAAAATAAAAAGAAAAATAATAAGTAAATAAACACACAGAGAAAATATAATTATAATAGTAATAAAAAATAATAGCAATAATAATAATAATTAAATAATAGTAATAATAATAATTAATTAATAGCAATAATAAGAGTAATAGTAGTAAAAATAATAATAATATTAATAATAATAAAATTGCAAAAATAACTAAAAAGGGCTAAATTGAACTTAAAACCGAAGTTCGGGGCAAATCCAAAATAAACAAAAAAGGAAAAGGACCACATTGAACGCGTGAATAACAAAGAGGGACCAAAAGGGCAATTAATTCTGGCCCTCCAAAATGACGTCGTTCGAATATGGAACCAATTGAAAATCGCAATAAATTATGAGGCATAATTAAAAATATAAAAAACTGATTGCATAAACTTGAAAAGCGGATGGGCTAAAGGTGCAATTAGCCATTCCGTTTAAAAACACGCGGATCCTAGCTTGGCGTGGGTTGGGTAATTGGGTCAAAGGGGCAAAACGACGCCATTTTGGGGTTTAAGGACCCAAGCCAAAACGATGTCGTTTTAGCCCTCTATTTAAGCAAATTTTCCAACAAAAAAAATCATTTTAGCACCCTTTTTTTAAAAAAAAAAACTTTCAAAAAATTCTCAAAACACTCTCCCCTTTTTAGAATCCGGTGGGGATTCTGGTCGCCGGACTGCGGCCGTCCACCGTCGTCGACCACCGTGCAAGGCGGTCTGAGCTCAAAAGATCACTGTTTTTTGGTGATTTGAATGAAAGGTAATGACTTCCCCTCCCTTATATGTGTTTTTGATATATACGTATAGGTTTAAAATAGATTCGAAAAGAAAGAAAGAAATATAAAGTAACCTTAGCGCTTTGAACTTCCACTGGTGGTTGTTTTTGTGATCACTGTTGGTATTTTAATTCTTCTCTCTCATTTTTTGTTTAAATCTCTGCCTTTTTTTTTATGTTTGAATCTCGTTTGTGCAATGAAATCTCTAAAAAAAAATTACGTTGAATTTTAAAAGCTTTTATAGCCATTTACAAGTTGCTGCTTAATTATTATTCTGCCTTCTTGTTGTATGTAAATGGGCGGTGGAGAGTATTGGCGGTGGCAGAGGCAGTGGACGTGACAGGCGGTCAGAGGGTAGAGGCGGTAGCAGCTAGGGTTAGGGGGAAAATTAGGGTTTTTCTGATAATATTTTAGGGTATTGGGCTAGGTTGGTTGGGCTAGGTTTGGGTTTAGGGTTTTGGGTCTGATTAGTTTAGTTTTTTTTAGGGTTTGATTTGGTTTTGGGTTTGGGGTTTAATAGGCCCCAGGCAGAATTGGGCTTGTACAGCTGCCACTCTTTCCTCATTGTCATGTAACGGGAATGGAGCAAATACTTCCAACAAAGACCAATTTTGCCCGGTCTCGCTGAGTCTCAATTTATCTGGTGTTCCTTTTTCCCTAGTAGCTTCATTCCAGTCTGCTGCATCTTGTCGCTTTGATCCACTTCACCGCCACTTCAAAGAGATGAGGGTTGTGACTTCACTGTACTTCGTTGCAACTTCATAGAGGTGAGATTTGTGGTTTTTACTTGCTCTACTGTAACTTTAGTGAGATAAGATCCGTAATTTGTAGCTTCAATCTGCTCTATTGCAACTTCAGGGAAAATAAGATTTGCTGTATTCAGTCTGCTCCTACTGCAACTTCAGGGAGATAAGGCTGGTGGCTTCAATCTACTCCACTGAAACTTCAAGAAGATAAGATTTGCCATAATTTGTAGCTTTAATCTGTTCCACTGCAATGCTAGGGAAATAAGATTCACTGTCTTCAGTCTGCTCTGCTGCAACTTCAGGGAGATAAGGCTGGTGGCTTCAATCTGCTCCACTGCAACTTCAGGAAGATAAGATTCGCCATAATTTGTAGCTTTAATCTTTTCCACTTCAACGCCAGGGAAATAAGATTCGCTGTCTTCAGTCTACTCCGCTGCAACTTCAAGGAGATAAGGCTGGTGGCTTCATTCTGCTCCACTGCAACTTCAGGAAGATAAGATTCGCCATCTTCGATCTACTCCACTGCAACTTCAAGGAGATAAGATCTACAACTTCAATCTGTTCCACTGCTACTTCAAGGAAATGAGATTTGTGGATTCACCGATCTTGCTACACCGTCCTCTGGGGGACATGACGTGTAGAATCGATTTCATGGGCCTATGCTTATGCCAAATGATTAGGATGTCATGATTAGAATGAATCAAATGCTCCTAACTAGGTGTGTATGAATGATGAATGCATGAGAATGATCCCTTTTTAATGTTTGGGTTGTCATTGCTCGTTGTTCATCAAGATTGTATCACTGAGGTGTTATCATGCCCTTTTTGCTCAGCTGGTGTCTTTGACAAAAAATCCGAAGAAGTAGTCACAATTTAGACTCTTCTTTCTCAAATATTTCTAGCCCTTAGGTTTGGTGAGTTCTAAATAGTAGTCCTACTTCAGGTTCCTGTACTATTTAGAAACTTCTAGAGTAATATAAAGAACTCTTTTTATGAAAGTATTATTAGTCCAATAATCGTTATTTTAATGCAAAATGCCTGAAAAAGATCATAATGCTAGACAAAAATGAATTCTATTAGGAACAAAATGAGTAAAAGGAAAATAGGTGGCCCAAATATCGCAGCATGAGCTTCTCTACACAATCTTCTTGAGGACTCTTTTTGTGCTCAATATGTGTTTAGGAGATCTAGAGTACTTTGTTAATGCCCCAAGACGTAACATCTCTCATTCTTGTTAATTCAGAGAAAGCGAGACTATCGCATGCCTATTTTTTTTATCAAAATTTGAATTGCCCTTTACGAGTTTTCAATTCAAAACCCCTTTGGTCTCAAGACGCCCTTTGCGGGTTTTCGCATTGGCCTCTCTTTTCTCTCTTCTTTTTCTTTTCTTTTTTCTCTCTCTTTTTTTTAAGTGAAATACTTCTTGACTGAATCTGAATTCACAGGATTAGGCAGGCTCTTGCCATCCATTTCAGTTAATATCAACGCTCCTCCAGAAAATGTCTTCTTTACCACATAATGTCCTTCCCAGTTTGGCATCCACTTTCCTCTGAAGTCCTTTTGTATAGGAAGGCTTCAAGACTAGGTCCCCTTCATGGAATTCTCTAGGACGAACCTTTTTGTTGTAAGCTCGCATCATTCACTTTTGGTACATTGACCATGACAGATAGCTTTCAACCTTTTCTCTTCGATCAAATTTAGCTGATCATATCAGGATTGGATCCATCCTACTTCATCCAACTTCAGCTCTAACAAGACTTGAAGGGAAGGAATCTCGACTTCGATGGGTAACTCTACCTCCATTCCATAGACCAATGAGAAAGGAGCTGCTCCGGTGGAGGTCCTGCCTGACGTTCGATAAGCATAAAGAGCAAATGGTAACTTCTCATGCCAATCTTTATAAGTCTCAGTCATCTTTCCCACAATCTTCTTGATATTCTTATTAGCCACCTCAACTGCACCATTCATTTTTGGGAGATATGGTGACGAGTTGTGGTGTTTAATTTTGGTCTGACTGCAGATCTTGGCTATTGTGTTGTTGTTCAAGTTCAATGCATTGTCCGATATGATCCTCTCTGGCATTCCATACCGGCATATAATCTCCTTCTTTAAGAACTTGCTGACTACCGACTTGGTGACATTGGCACATGAAATAGCCTCTACCCACTGGTGAAGTAATCGATGACCACAAAGATGAATCGATGCCCGTTAGAGGCTTTTGGCAAGATTGGCCTAATGACATCCATGCCCCACATAGAGAAAGGCCATGGGGAAGTCATAAAGAGGTGAAGGAGGTACATGAATTTTGTCTCCCTAAATTTGGCACGTATGACATTTCTTGGCATAACTGATACAATCCCCTTCCATGGTGGACCAATAATACCCGTGTAACAGCCCGATTTTGGGGCTAGTCAGAACAGTGGTTTCGAGACCACTAATCTGAGGTTGAAGAAAATTATTTTAATATTACTTTATGAGTTATAGCAAGATTATTAGGATGCATGAAAATTTTGGTGCCTTAATTTTAGCGATTGTATGCTTAATTGAGAAAAATGACTAAATCGCATAAAGTGCGAAAGTTCCATTTTATAAGCTAGAGGTGTCTAATAGCTATGGAATATCAAATTGGAGGTCCTTAATGTGCAATTAGGCCAATATTAGGGTGTTGGCCGGCCATAGGGACAAGGGAGACAAGAGCATTAATTTTTGGTAAAAAATTTGGTGAAATTAGTTGACCAAAAAATGAATAAAATAAGATAAATGAAAGAGATATCATCTTTCACTATTCACCTTCCTTCTTCCACTGAAAAGTTGAAGGGAAAATAGAGTTTTTGGAGCTCAAACTTTCAGCCAAGCTATTTCCTTACAAGTAAGTGATTTTAGAGGTCTTTCTTGATAATTTTTGTACTTTTGGAACCCCTAAAGCTTAAGCTAGCTAATGGGGGGACTGTTTTGCAAAATGGTTGAAAGTTTAGGGACGAGAGTGTTTATGTTGTTTGCTGAGTTTTTATGGAAGGTAATGAATGTTAGTGAGTTAAGGATTAGCTTTTGTGAAAGGTGTTAACATGAAAACACCTAAATGGGACTTATTTGTGAAAGTTGCAATTGAGTAACAAAGGCATGAAATGCTTGGTTTTGTGAATTGTCGTAAGAGAAATAAATGTTTAGCTAGGCTTGTTTAATGAGAAAATATGATGAAAAATGATTTACGAGCATAGGGGCAAAATCATAATTTTACCAAATTATAAGGGCAAAATGGTCATTTTTGCCTAAGTAGAAATTTTGAAGTGTCATGAATTATGTAGTGATTTAATGAGTGAATTTTATTATTATAGATCAAGAAGAGAGCGAAAATAACCTTGACCGAGGAAAAGGCAAGGTTACAGATTAAACCGTCAATTAACACATTTTGCACCGAGGTAAGTTTATGTGTAAACAATACATCTTTAATACATATGTTGTTACTTATTGATGTATTGTATGGATGAAAATACTTATTGGTGAGATTGATTGAAAATGTTAGATAATGAGTAATTCTCATATGAACCTCGAAATAGAAATGTAAGTACGGACAAATATCCATAATTATCATTTCGTGGGCTGTGTGCGATACCACCGTAATTATCACTGTTGGTGGGCTATGTGCGATACCACCTTATGATTTATTCACAATGGGCTGTGTGCGATACCATCGTTTATATCATCATTTGGTGGGCTATGTGCGAAACCATCGTAATTATTCTTGTCGGTGGGTTGTGCGATACCACCCTATTACTGATTAATAGTGGGCTGTTTACGAAACCACCGGGTACCTAGTATTATTCTGAAGGGTTCATTAAGCAATTTGTCTAAGTGAATATTTCATGTGGCTTTGTGGTGATGAGTGCAGGGTATATATGCGAGTAAATGTGAGCAATATATATGTTATATGGTTGGAATATGGTAAGAGTTGAGATGAGTAAGCATGTTTATGGTAAAGTGAATTGTTCTTACATAGTGTGTAATGTTATTGGTTGATTAGCATATGGTATGATGCTTATTGTTTACATGTAGACTTACTAAGCTTAAAGCTTACTCTCTTTCTTTTCCCTTGTTTTATAGTGTCAAAGAGCTAGCTCGGGATACGAAGATAATTAGAAGATCACCCACGCTAGCAGCACATCTTGGTATATTTAGACATAGTATTTTGAGTATGGCATGTATAGGGGCTAGACTTAGTGTAATGTCTTGTTGTTTTGGCCAAGTGTGTTGGCTCTTTTAAAGATGAACTCTTTTGTATAGGCCATAGTTGATGCTCAATATTATTAATCTATGAAAATTTGAGGTTATTCATGAATGTGTATGGTGGATGATTGGGTTGCTTGGTTTATGTTGTATGAGTTAGGGGGATAAAAAGAGCTTGGCAAATATCCTTATTCTAGTCCACACGGGTAGGCACACGGGCGTGTGTCTAGGCCGTGTGTGACACATGGTCAGTCCCATGGGTGTGTGGTTAGGCCGTGTGTCACCTGCATGTTAGTTTTACAAGTCAATATGCTCAGTAGTAAACATATGGGCAGAGACACGGCCATGTGTCTCAGCCGTGTGGGAGGTACGACCACGGATATGGGCATGTGCCTAGGCCGTGTGAAGTCTGCACCTAAATTTTGGAATTTAATTCGCCACACAGTCGAAAGACATGGGCGTGTGACTGGCTGTGTGATGCAAGTCAGTCTCAACCATGGGCCAGACACATGGGCGTGTGACAGGCCGTGTGATGCAAGTCAGTGACGACCACAGGTGTGGAACACGCGTGTGGCCCTATTTAGGCAAAAATTTTCTAAGTGCGTAAAAGTCTTCGATTTAATTTTGAAACCATCCGTGAGTATGTTTAGGGCTTCGTAGGCCCATAGTCAGGATGTTATGAATATGAGTGAGAAGGTTGAAGTTGAAATGAAATTTTATAACCCGATGTCGTATGTTTAAGTAAGTTAAGTTTAGTAATGCCTCGTACCCTATTCCGGCGTCGAATATGGGTAAGGGGTGTTACAACCCGAATCTCATGATTTGCCTGGCCATTGTAAAACCATTAGCATGTGTTCCACAGACACCTTCATGGACTTCTTCCAAGATTTTCTTAGCCTCGACAACGTCTACACATCTTAGTAGCACATGATCATTTCTTCTTTTGTATATGGTCTCCCCGTCTAAGACATAGTCACTGGCCAACCTTCTCAATGTTCTTTTGTCATTCTCGGTTTACTGGAGAAGGTATTCACGATTCTTCATGTATCATAGTATATCGTGATACCAGAATCATTTCTTTATTCTTCTTCGTCGATATTGTAGCAATGAGTCGGAGCCTCATAAATACTCATCTGGATAGGTTTTACATCCTCCTATTTATTCACCTTGACCATGGAAGATAGAGTAGCTGGGCATCAGCCATCTGATTTTCATCTCGCGGAAGGTAACAGAAAGTGATATTATCGAACTCCTCAATCAACTCTAGGACCAGTCTTTTGTAGTCAATCAGCTTGGGATCTTTAGTCTCCCATTCCCCTTTTAGTTGGTAGATCACTAGTGCAGAATCTCCATATACCTCCAACACTTTGATCCTGCGTTCTATGGCTACCCGAATTCCCATGATACATGCTTCGTATTCTGCCATATTATTTGTGCAATCAAAATCCAATTTACTAGTGAAAGGATAATGATATCCATTTGGATATACCAAGACTGCCCCGATTCCGTTGCCTACAGCATTTGAAGCTCCGCCGAAGTTTAGTTTCCAAACATTGCCTTCTTGAGTGTCTTCTTCAACGGTTACCACATACATTAGATCTTCATTTGGGAAGTCAAAGTTCAAAGGCTCTAATCTTCTAGAGCTCTATTGGCTAGAAAATCTGCTATTGCACTTCCTTTTACAGCCTTCTGATTCACGTAGACTATGTCAAATTCGGAAAGCAGAATTTGCGACCTGGCCATTCTTCCATTCAAGGCAGTAGACTCCATCAAGTACTTTAGAGGGTCCAGTTTAGAGATCATCCAAGTTGTGTGGTACAACATATACTGTCTCAATCTTCGGGTTGTCCAAACTAAGGCCCAACATAACTTTTCAATTGGCGAGTATCTCATTTCACACTTCGTGAGTTTCTTACTGAGGTAGTATACCGCCTTTCCTTTCTTTCCCGACTCATCCTGTTGGCCAAGCACACATCACATAGAATTATCGAATACAATATCAATAGCTTATCCGGACTAGGTGGCGCTAGCTCTAGGGCATTGGACAGGTATTGTTTTACCTTGTCAAAATTTTTATGGCATTCGTCAACCCATACACCTAGATTGTGCTTCTTAAGGAGACGAAATATGGGGTCACATTTTTCAGTTAATTGTGAAATGAACTGGGCAATGTAATTTAGTCTTCCTAGGAAACCTCAAACTTGTTTTTGAGTGCGCGGTGGAAGCAATTGCTGTATAGCCTTTGCTTTTCCTGGGTCAATCTCAATCCCCTTTTCACTGACTACAAATCCTAGTAGTTTCCCTGACCTAGCCCCAAAGGTGCACTTTGCGGGATTGAGTTTTAGTTGGAAATTTCTCAATCTCAAAAATAACTTCCTCAAGACTTGTACATGTTCCTCTTCTGTTTGGGATTTGGTGATCATATCATCGACATAAACTTCAACTTCTTTGTACATCATATCATGGAATGGGGTTACCATGGCTCTCTGATATGTCGTTTCCGCATTTTTCAGTCCAAATGGCATCACCTTATAGCAAAATGTTCCCCACATGGTTACAGATGTGGTTTTATCCATGTCTTCAGGATGCATCTTTATCTAGTTGTATCCTGAGAAGCCATCCATGAAGGAGAATAATGAGTAGTCTACCGTGTTATCTACTAAGGTGTCGATGTGAGGTGATGGGAAATTATCCTTTGGGCTAGCTTTATTTAGGTCCCTATAATCTACGCACGTTCGTACTTTCCCATCTTTTTTAGGGATGGGGACGATATTGGCTACCCATTCTGAGTATTTAACCACTTGTAAGAAACCAGCATCAAATTACTTCTTAACCTCTTCATTTTTTTAGCAAAACATTGGGTCTCATCCTTCGAAACTTTTGTTGAATTGGCTTGCACTCTTCTTTTATAGGGAGGCGGTGCACCACGGTATCAGTGCTTAGCCTGGGCATATCTTGATACTACCATGCGAAGACATCTTTGAACTCCTGGAGTAACTCAATGAGGTCTCGCTTTGTCTCTGTGGTAATGCAAGCTCTGATCTTCACTTCTTTCTTTTCTTGTCTGTCTCCCAAGTTCATAATTTTCACTAACTCTTTGTAAGGTAGGATCTGTGTCTCTTCTCGTTCTACCATCCTTAACAAATCCGGAGATAAGTTACAGTCTCTGTCATTTTCAAAGTTCTGAGATCCCTCTAGACACATTTCTCGCTCAAAAGGAGATTCTGAGTTAGTAGCAGCATCACTCATATCATTGTTATTTGGAGACCTGTTGTAGGTACGAAGGAATATTCCCAAGAATTAATGAATCTAAGAATATCTATTTATGTGGAAAGAATATGAATGAAATGAAGGAATAAAAGAATATTTGCTCAGAGTGAAACACAAAAATGCATTTTTCATTGAAATAAAGATTTTGGACATGAGCCTATTTCACAAAAGGATTCTTATTGCTTCTAGGCTTAAAGCAACAATCGTGTTTTGAACATTACTCTGAATCAGCTCTAAAGACTACAGGAATCTCTTCCGCAGTCCAATTGTTCAGAACACTTCCAAGTTCATAAGGGCAAATGCCTCATAAATTTTCTCTTCCAATTCATTCTTCGGATATGGCGTTGATGTTCAGATTTCCCATCCTTCCTATTGGGCTTTTGACATCTTCAATGAATTTTAACTCTTTTAATTAACTAGGGTTTTTTTTTCTTTTTTATTTTATGTGGAATGTAATGCATATAATGCAATGCAATGCAGATGCATGAATGCATGAAATGAATGCAACAAAAAGGCATTGGTTCTGATTCAATTTCATTAGAGTAACTTTTCTAGAAAACAAACTTCTTTACATAAAACGGGTTACATATAAGGCATCGCTCTGACGCTTAAGGCCTTGACTTGCCTAAGAAGCCGAGCTAACTCTTAGCCTCGGTCTGACTTTGACTCATATTTCAAACTAAGTACATCAGCTTGGACTGCTAAGGTTTGTAAGTGATCAACCACTTCTCGTACTTGAACCAAAGCTGCACCCATGATGTAGTCCCTATCCCTGACCTGATCTTGAGATCGATGAAGCTGCTCTTCCCTCTGCTCATTATTCACCTTAAGGGCTTCAACATGAAGTTCACAGTTTTGTAGAGTGGGTTCAAGTTCTTCTATCTTCCCCTTTAACTCTTCAATTTTGGTCAGGCTAGCCTTCAACTCGATTACAGAGTTATGACTACTATACAGATGCAGGGATCTTTCTAACTCTGACACCCGAGTCTTTAATCCCACCTTCTCATTCTGACTTTCTACCAAACTTTTTTTCAGAGTATCCTCTTGAGCTTGCGTATCTCGGAATTTCCTTTCCCTTTGGCTGGCTCTATTTTTTCCTGTTTAATTTCTTGTATCCATTGTTCTGACGTTTTTCCTAAACCAACTGTTCTTATTGACAAATGCAGCTTCTTATAGTCCGTTTTCAAACTGTCCAAATCCTCTTCAGCCTTATTCTTTCCCTTTCTCAGCTTCTAGTTTCTAGACACCGACATCTAGCCCCAGCTGCATTCTCTCCTCCTCCAATTGTTCGATCTTTTTTTCCAATTCAAAACTCTTCCTCTCAAAATCATGTTTGATGATCTCTAGCTCAGACGAGATCACCTACAAGTGTTCTTCTATCGAAAAGGTGTTTTCTTAGTTTAACGTAAGGATGTTGTCATTGATTCTCTGACCCCACCACTGGTCATACTCAGGGGTAGTCATCGGGTTGGTAGCAAACTTTTTCATTCTGTGAGTTTGGTTCCAGGCGTTCGATATTTCACAAACTTTCTTTTTGTAATTACCTTCCTTGTACACAAACTCGCACTAGGCTAACCCTTGAGTTGCTGGTGTAAACTGTCTTGATCTGTATTGTCTTAACATGAGTAGAGGAGCGTACCCGACAGCTTCCCATATTCCAAGCAGGGGAACCCAATCAAAATCTCCACACCGATATAAGATCTCGTCAGGAACTATCCAGGGGGCTCTCCATTCGATGTCTTCTTCTTGCAGTTTTTAGAGAATCATCATCCAATTTTCCTCAGTAATATCATCCCGTCTTGGCGTAACCACTATCTCTTTCAGGGGAGAATAGCTTTTGAAGAAGATTCGATATGAGACCTTTTCCGTTTTCTAAAAATGGCTGTGGAACCACGCCAACAAAAGTTGCGCACACCCTATAAATCTGCCCTGGCCCGCTCTCCTACATGCTTTCAAAGATCTGAAAGTTTCGGTCAAAATCGTAGGAACCGGTGTGACCCTTTTGTCAAGTCAATCAAAGAGATCTAAGACTACCTCATCTACATGCCCCAAGGCCTTGGGAAAGATCACCAATCCATAAATGATTAACGTGAAGACATCAACTCTTTTCCTCACATCGTGATGTGCTAGGATCAAATCTCTCAAATTTCTCCAAGGGATGCACTTGCTATCACCTTTCTGCTTGATTCGGGCTGTAACCCACTGTTCGCTCATTCCCATGATGTTCATAACTTTTTTTTAAGAACGTTGGGATGTTGGCAGCTCTGGAGTAAGCCTTGTCAATTTGAATCTTCGGGCAATGGAGCAAGGATGTGTACTCTTCTACAGTAGGTACAAAATCCACCTTTCCAAAAGTAAAACAACTATAGGCAGGGTTCCAAAACTGGGCGAGAGCTTGAAATAAGTGTTTGTCTACCTTGATATCGAGTAGATAGGGCAAGTCACCGTAATTATAGTAGAATAGTTGCTTGATCTCATCACCCCACTGATCCCATATTTCTTTCATCTCTTGAAGATTATTCTGGGTTACGCTGATACAAGTAAAATCCCATAACTCTGACACATATCCCTCTGTAAGACTATCACCTTTCTCTTGCTGCGTTGTCTCGACCCATATCCGGACGGCCGCATTATCCTCCACTTTATCAAGAAACCCTTTTTCCATGACAAGTTATCTATTTAGCAACCGAATGTGAATCAACACCTTTTTGTGATGAAAATGTCATGTAATTACAATCAAAGTAAAAACAACACAAGTCAGTACTTCACACACAGTTTAAAGTAAGCAAGGGATAATAAAGTACCTACTCGGGTAACCACTAGGGTTTGGCGCGGCTCTACCTAAGGTGGGCTCTTAAGGCTTGCTATATGGGGTTTGTTTATAGAGTAAAGGTACCTGAACCGACAGATTCCTTGATCCTCACCCATTATAGGCTCATATGAACCGAGTTCAGTTTAGGTGAATATATTTCCCTATGGCTATACAGAGATGAAAATCTCACGAAGACATAAGTACGGATGTATCCCGAAAGCGATCCACTATCCTATACGGAGGTGAAAACCTCACGAAGGAATAGTTTCTCACTACCACTTACAAGGGTAAAAGTGATCGATACTGCAATGCAATGTGCAAAACGATACCAAAAACTCAAACCAGTAGAGCAGTTATAAATCAAAATTATGAAGATCGTAATAAAACAGATGACATGCAACAAAAGGATTGTAAATTTAAACCAAATTTTCAATTTTTGACAAAAAGAAAAAGTAATCAACTCGTGGTTTGACTCTCTTATTTTGCGTCCCCAGCGGAGTCGCCAAGCTGTCGAAACCATTTCTTTAAAAAAAGGGGTCGACTTTGATTTTGAAAATGAAAACGAAAAACGGGAGTCGCCACCAATCTTTTTTGATGAGGTGTGATCGGGTCACCTCATAATTCAATCATTTTAATAAAAAATTAAATTTACTAAAACAATGATTTTTTGTTTACGAAATCCAGAAAAATGGGTTCGGGAGTCGATTACGCACGAGGAAGGATTATCACCCTCGATATGCCCAAAATTGGTACCTAGTTGACTAATTGATGCCTTTAGTGTCGAAAATTGAAAATTTGAAGAAATTTTAAAATACGATCCTTTGTTATAAAATTGAAAATTTTTCGAGAATAGGGCATATTTCACATTAATCGAGAAAAAAATTACGTCCCGTAAGTTAGGACACAATGTCTTAAATTCCCGATATGAGAATAAATGCCGAAAAATTTATTTTGGGAGATGTTTGATTATCTCGGTTTTAGAAAGAAATCATATTCCGTAAGTTAGAACATGATCTTTTCGTAATTCGCGAGATTGTTTTAAAAAATTTTAAAACATTCGTTTGTTCAGATTTATTGAGAAATTTGAAACCCCGTAAGTTAGGTAATGACTTTTCGAATTTCAAAATACGATATATTGATTGCTTTAAAAATTTGATGTATCGAGTAAAGACTAAAGTAACGTAAATTGGTAGTGAGATGTAAAAAAAATGATGGTACAAATATGTATAATGAAAGAATAATAATTGCGTTAGTGTGAATAACAATAATAAGGAAGAAAATAAAATAAAATAAACAAGTCAAAATAAAAAGAAAATTAATAAGTAAATAAACACACAGAGAAAATATAATTATAATAGTAATAATAATAAAAATAATAGCAATAATAATAGTAATAAAATAATAATAATAGTAATAACGATAATGATAATAATAATATAATAATGATAATAATAAACGAATAATAATAAAAATAAATAAATAAATAATATTATTAATAATAGTAAATAATGATGATGATGATGATGATGATGATGATGATGATGATGATGATGATGATGATGATGATGATGATGATGGTGATGTTAATACTAATAAAATTGCAAAAATAACTAAAAAGGGCTAAATTGAACTTAAAACCGAAGTTCGGGGCAAATTGAAATAAATAAAAAAGGAAAAGGACCATATTGAACGCGCGAATAACAAGGAGGGACCAAAAGGGTAATTAATCCCCTCCCTCCAAAACAACATCGTTCGAATATGGACCTAATTGAAAATCGCAATAAATTATGAGGTGAAATTAAAAATATAAAAACCTGATTGCATAACACTTGAAAAGCAGAAGGGCTAAGGTGCAATTAGCCCTTTCGTTTAAAAACACGAGATCCTACTTTGGCGCGGGTTGAGTAATCGGGTCGGAGGGGCAAAACGACGCCGTTTTGGGGTTTAAGGACCCAATCTATTGAAGCAAATTTTCCAACAAAAAAAAATTCATTTTAGCACCCTTTTTTTTAAAAAAAAAACTTCAAAAAAAATTCTCAAAACACTCTCCCCCTTTTCAGAATCTGGTGGGGATTCCGGTCGCCGGACTACCGCCGTCCACCGTCGTGCATGGCGGTCTGAGCTCAAAAGATCACCATTTTTCGGCAATTTGAACAAAAGGTAATGACTTCCCCTCCTTTATATGTGTTTTTGATATATACGTATAGGTTTAAAATAGATTCGAAAAGAAAAAAAGAAAAATAAAGTAACCTTAGTGGTTGTTTTTGTGTTCACTGTTGGTATTTTAATTCTTCTCTCTTGTTTTTTTGTTTAAATATCTACCTTTTTTCATGTTTGAATCTCGTTTGTATTCAATGAAATCTCCGAAAAAAATTTTACATTGAATTTTGAAGGCTTTTATAGCCATTTTACAAGTTGCTGCTTAATTATTATCCTCCTTCTTTTTGCAGGTAAATGGGTGGTGGGGAGCAGAGGCGGTGGCAGAGGTGGTGGACGTGATAGGCGGTCAGAGGGCAGAGGCGGCAGTAGCTAGGGTTAGGGGGAGAATTAGGGTTTTTTTAATAATTTTTTAGGGTATTGGGCTAGGTTGGTTGGGCTTAGGTTTGGGTTTAGGGTTTTGGGTCTGATTAGTTTAGTTTTTTTTTTTGCGTTTGATTTGGTTTTGGGTTTAGGGTTTAATGGGCCCTGGGCAGAATTGGGCTTGTACACACGCAATCTATTATCTGAGTAAGAAGTTCATGAAATATGAAGCCAAATATTCCTATCTGGAAAAGATGTGTTGTGCTTTACAACGGACCACGGTCAACTAAGGCAATACATATTGTACCACACGACCTTCCTCATCGCAAAGTTAGACCCTTTGAAGTACATTTTCGAGAAGCCATCATTGTTAAAGAGAGTTGCTTTTTGCGAAGTGGTATTGTTCGAGTATGGCATCGTCTATGTGTCTCAAAAGGCTATAAAAGAAAGCATAGTTGCAAAACAGAAGTCAACTTATATAACTAAGGGTTAAGGACTCGTCGGCCCACTGCGCGGGAGTAGAATCAGGAACAAATGGGAAAGCATGGTATGTTGATATTAAGTGGTATTTGCAATACCAGCAATATTCGGACTTCGCCTTAGAAAATGATAAATGAATAATTAGGAGGCTGACTATGGGTTTCTTCTTAGACGATGAGTTTTTGTACAAAAGAGGATGTGACCAAACCCTGTTGAGATGTGTCAACATAGAAGAGGCAAATAAGATAATGAAGGAAATCCATGATGGAGTATGTGGAGCACATAGTAACGGATATATGATGGCAAGGCAAATCATGTGGGCTAGATATTTCTTATTGACATTAGAACGAGATTGTTTAAATTATGCTCGGAAATGACATAAATGCCAGATTTATGCAGACAGTATTAACGCTCCTTCTACCAATCTTCATGTCTGGGCATCCTTGGCCCTTCTCAATGTGGGGCATGGATGTCGTTGGCCCCATCACACCAAAAGCATCAAACGAGCATCATTTCATCTTTGTAGTGATTGAATATTTCATCAAGTGGGTCAAAGCTGCTTCATATGTTAATGTAACTTGATTAGTGATCTGTAAATTTATGAAAAAAAGGTCATTTGTCAGTATAGTTTACCAGAAAGAATCATCTTAGAAAATGCCAAGAACTTGAACAATACCTTGATAGAAGAGGTTTGCACACAATTTAAGATCAAGTATCACAATTCTGCGCCATATCGTCCAAAAATGAATGGGGCAGTCGAGGCCCCAAATAAAAGTATCAAGAAAATCATTTCCAATACAACAGAAATGTATAGGGATTGGTATGAGAAACTCCATTTTGCTTTCCACGCATACCATACATCAGTGAAGATGAGAGCTACTCCATTTTCATTTGTGTATGGCATGGAGGCCGTTTTACCTATCGAGGTGCAAATCCCATCTCTACGAGTGTTGAGGGAGGTGGGACTAGAGGAGGCTGAATGGGTGCAAGAGAGATATGAGCAGTTGAATTTAATTGAGGAAAAGCAGCTTTATATCATGGCCAGTTGTATTAGCAAAGAATGATGAAGGACTATAACAAGAAGGTACGACCAAGGTAGTTCAAAGAAGGGGATCTAATACTGAAGAAGATTCTGCCATATGTTCATGATCATCGGGAAAAATGGATGCCAAAATGGGAGGGACCGTTTGTGGTGAAGAAAGCTTTCTCTGGTGGGGCATTGATTCTAGCTGAAATGGGCAGAGACAAGATGTCGAACCCTGTAAATTCAAAATAACTTTTCTTCACTCTTACTCCTTACTATTTCCATCTCTTCCGATAAAAAATTCAAAATAACTCATCATGGATTTTATACTCTTTCGCATAATATATATTTTAGCTTGGAAAACCTTTCTCTAATTGACCCTTAACCCTCAAACCAGGTTACAACCCTTAAAAGACCATTTTGATCGAATATGTTTTTCCAAAACAAGAAGTTAATCCTTGGGAAATTGTGACATCTTCAAGAGCATAAAAGAGGGAGATGAACTCTAGGGTGAGAACTCAGAAATGAACAGTCTAGAGAGATTTTAAAAAACAAAAAGAAAGAAAAAGATATGAGATGCCTTAGAGGATAATGAAGATTTCTAGAAGAAATTGATCTTTCAGTACAAGCCCTAAAGTCATCTATTTTAGCCTATTTTAAACCCTTTCTTTGGCACCCAAACTCGAGCCGACACTATAACCTTGGAATAAGTCCATCTTTGATTGCTCATGGCCAGTTTAAATTAGGGAATTAATCTACTTGGAGAATGTAAGAGTCTATAGAAAGAAGATTTTGCTTAAATCAAGGAAAGAAAAAATAAAACAAAAGAGAAACCAAAAAATAAAGAGAGAGCAAGAGAAAGGAACTATATTGAAGAATATCTACTGTAAGATGCAATTTTGCAAAAGAGCATGGTACAGGGTTCACAGCTAGAACAGTCCAAAGTCAGGAAAAGGAAATTCGGCTTCACGAGAATTAACGAGTTGACTCTCGATGCAAGAAATTTATGTTTCAAGGGTGGATTTATGAAATTCGTAGTACCAAGTTTGTAAAGTGAATTATCATTTGAGAATTTAATTTACGAGTCATAAAATCATTTTGAAATTTGTTAAGGTGACATCCCATGGAATTTGATTTTCATGATTTGTTATGTATGGATAGGGACTTGATCTTTTTCAACCTAAAACATGATTCTCAAAATGATTACCTTTTATGAAAAATTCAAGGAAGAAAGGAAAACATTCATTACATTTAGAGGCCCAGGTGTGGAGGTCCATTTACTTTTCATTGCATTTAGAGGCCCAGATGTGGAGGTCCATTTACTTTTCACTGTATTTAGAGGCCCGGGTGTGGAGGTCCATTTACTTTTTATTGTACTTAGAGGTCCATTTACTTTTTATTATATTTAGAAGCCCAGGTGTGGAGGTCCATTTACTTTTCATTGCATTTAGAGGCCCAGGTGTGGATGTTCATTTACTTTTTATTGCATTCAGAGGCTTAGGTGTGGAGTTCCATTTCTTTTCATTATATTTAAAGGCCCGGGTGTGGAGGTCCATTTACTTTTCATTACATTTAGAGGCTCAGGTGTGGAGGTCCATTGACTTTTCATTGCATCTAGAGGCCTAGGTGTAGAGGTCCGTTCACTTTTCATTGCATTTAAAGGCCCAAGTGTGGATGTCCATTTACTTTTCATTGCATTGTATATGAAGGCATAGGTGTCAGGTCTATTTACATTTCTTCTTCCTTCTCATTTCATAGATTTGGTTGTGAGATCTATCTTGTTTCACTCTTCATGTTTTGATTGTTTGGTATCTACATTTTTAGTTTTGGATAACGTAATATGTTTTGATCTGTAACAGCCCGTTTTTGGTCGAATCGAAATAGTGGTTTCGGGGCCACAAATCTTAGGTTGAAATAATTATTTTATTATTATTTTAATGTTTACAACATGATAGTGTGATTGTGTGAAAATTTCGTTAAGAAAATTTATCGTTTGAATGCTCAATTTGATAAAAAAGGACTAAATTACGTAAAGTGTAAAAGTTGTGTTCTATTATCTAAAGGTGTCTAATAGCTATAGAACTTTAATGTGGAGGTCCTTAAGTAGTAATTAGCCCATTTATAAAGTTAGTGGACATTCTTGGACATGATTAAATGAATTTTAATGATTTATAACAAAGGTTAAATAAGTAAATTAATAAATAAACTTAAGTAAAATAACATAAAATAAGATACCATCTTCTTCATGCTATTTTTTTCCACCGAAAATTGAAAGGAGAAAAGCCAGAGATAGGGTTTTTTGGTTCGGCAAGTTCATCCTTGTGCATGTAAGTGATTTTGACTCGGTTTTTAATTATTTCTATGTTTTTGGAGTCGTTGTAGCTTCATTTTGCTAGCCCAAGGACTAATTTGCAAAACTATTAAAGGTTTAGGGTTTTACCATTGATGAATATGTGTGTATTTTGAAGTTTGATGATAGAAAATATATGGTTGTTGTTAGATAAACAACATTTGTTATGTGATTTTTTTAGTAAAATTTCAAATTAGGGATTTATTTGTGAAAAGTGAAAATTTTGTGGTAAATATGTGAAAGAATGAAAAATATGGGCTGCTATGATAATAAGGAAAATCCGGCTAGCATGGGTAGGGACCTAATTGTATGAATTTGTATTTTTATGAGATAAGGACTAAATTGTAAAAATGTTGAAATATTAGGGGCAAAAGTGTAATTTTTCTATAATGTGATTTTTGGGCTAAATTGAATAGAATGATAATTGAAAAAGTTAAATTGGATATTATATAGATCAAGAAAAATGAAGTTTGGATCTAGATCGGGGAAAAAACAAAGTATTGGACTAGTCGATCCATTTCATCATTTTTGCGGTCGAGGTAAGTTCGTATGTTAATAAGCATTGTTATAATTGTGTTTAAAATGCTTTATTATTGAATTAATTGTGAATACGACCTTATGGATATGTTTGACGATGATTCGACACTGTGAAATCTCGGTTGAACCTTAGGAATAGATTAGGACACAAATGACTTGTCATTAGGGGTTATGTGTTTTGGGTGCTGGTCCGTACATCCTATCGATGGCTGAGTTTTCTGACATGTGTTGCGGATCCTCATCAGCTTGTGTGAGTAGCGCCGTGTAGCTACGACAAGACCGTCAGCTTGTGCGAGCAGACCCGTTGATAGCTCGAGAGTGAGCATTGTATGAGATATGAGATTGAGATAGCTTTGGCTATGTATTGGCACTTAGGGTGTGAGATTCCCAAGTATCCGATATTATTCCAAATGGTTCAACGGGTATAGCGAAGATATGTGTAACACCCCTTACCCGTGTCTAAAGCCGGAACTGGGTTTAAGGCATTACCTAACTTATCTCGCTTAAACATCTCAAATAGGGCTATAAAATTTCATTTAAACCCATCACTTGCTCTTTCTTGGCCCACGAGGCCCTAAGCATACCTCCGAGAGGTGTCGGAATCTATTCGGGAACTTTTACGAGCTTGGAAAACTTTTCTTCAAAACAGGGGCCACACGCCCGTGTTGGTCTAGGGACACGCCCGTGTGCCCCTAAGACATGCCCTTGTCTCCCAGCCGTGGTCGATCCTGACCAATTTCACACGGCCGGACACATGCCCGTGTCCCTCACACGGCTTTGACACGCCCGTGTCTTAGTCTATGTGCCAAAACCTTGGCACTCTGACTATGACATCATCATCTCACTATGGTCACACGACCAAGGTACACGCCCATGTCCTTAGCTCGTGTGTCAAATTAAATTCCACATTTAAGGTGCAGACTTCACATGGCCTGGGCACACGCCCATGTCTTAGACCGTGCCTCCCACACGTCTGAGACACACGGTCGTGTCTCTGCCCGTGTGGTTACTACAAGGCTTACTGACTTGCAATTCTAGCATGCAAGGGGACACACGGTCGATCCACACGCCTATAAGGCTGACTGTGTGTCACACATGGCCTAGACACACGTCCGTGTGTCTACCCTTGTGGACAATTAAATGGCTATCTACCAAGCCCTTTGCCACCCTAAGTTGCACACATACGTACTCCAATTCGAGTCAACATAATCTAAAACCCAAAGACATATTCAAGAACTCAATTCAAAACATCAAGGCATACACAAAGGCATATACTTCACGAAAATCATCTTCATTAAGCAAAAGAATTTGCCAAGTATTGGCCTAACTTATAAGACCATTTACAAAATAGCTTTAGTAACATACATAGCCAACACTTTGCCTAACAATTACAACTTAAAAAAATACTCGAGTCCTATACATGTCATACTCAAAATAATTCTAAATTGTTATACCAAAGTGATGTCGATAGTGTGATTTCTGAACTCCTACGTCTACGTTCCTCGAGTTATCTTGGTAATACTACAAGGAGAAAGGGCAATGAAAGAGGTAAGCATAAAGCTTAGTAAGTTTGCATGGAAATAAATAGCAACAATAAGCTCGATATATAATCCATCCAAGGCATTAACTAACCATACACAAGTCATAGGCTTCTTGCCATACTTACTTACAATTGCCCTTATTTAGCATGTACCGTGCTACACATCATAATCATTTATTCGTGACTCATTCACGAGTAACTGTATTCACGAGTAACTGTATTCACTCATTCACATGGCTTTAGTACAATTCTCCTTTCTACTTCTAAACCCATCTACTTATCCCATTAATCACTAGGGATAGTCAAAGACGCATATTAATCGTCATTCATGTAGGTACGAAGCCAATGCCACATCCCCGAGGTGGTCTTATATGGAGTCACGTCTAAATTCCAATGCCATATCCTGGATGTGGTCTTATATGGAGTCACTTCTAAATGCCAATGCCATATCTCGGATATGGTCTTATATGGACTTTGACATCAAATATCATGCCATATCCTGGATACGGTCTTATACGATTCTCATATTCATTACCGAAGCCATATCCCAGATATGGTCTTATACGGGATCTCAACTCGGTGCCGAGGCCATGTCCCGGACATGGTCTTATACGGGACCTTATCTATTTCACATCTCGATGATAGCATTTTCATATTCAATATAGTCCACTAGGACCTCAACATCTCATTCAACATTAACTACTCAATTTAGTAGCGCATCATGCATCAATATGATACAAAGCATTCTCAATTATGCTAACATAAATGTTGCATTAATCACATACAAACTTACCTCGTTTTCAAAATGAGCCAACTTGTCGGTCTAGTCTGATACTTTGTTCTTTCCCCGATCAAGGTGGATTCTCGATTCTTCTTGCTCTATAATAGAAATTTAGCTCATTTTAATCACCACGTTAAAATCATTTTAATAATCATGCTTAGGCAAATTATTTTTTGCCCCTAAACTTTGGCAGAATGACCGTTTTGCCCCTAAGCTCGAAAATAAATTCTAATCACATTTCTACCTTCAACAAGCCTAGGTGAACATTTAATACTCTTATAGCTATCACCAAAACTCAACATTTCACATAATTACTACAAATTTGTAACCTTTTCATCAATGTCCAATTAGGTGTTTTCAAGACAACACCTTTCACAAAAGTTGTTCATCTAACAACTAAGACTCATTTTCTTCCATAAAAATGCAGCAAATAACAACGAAAGCTCTCATGGCAACTCTTTAAACATTTCACCATAATGCAAGATAATCCCCTCTTTAGAAAGCTTAAGCTCTAGTGATCTTAAAAGTACAATTATCTTCAAGAAAGATCATCAAAATCACTTACTAGGATGGAGAAGAGCTTGCTAAAAATTTTGAGCTTTCAAACATCTATTTTTATTGCTAATTTTGGTGGAGAAAGATGGAGAGAAAGATGATATCTTCTCTTTCTTTATTCTAATATTAAACTAGTCAAATTGGTCACCAACTATCACTAACTTTGACCAAAATTTTATCCATCCTTGTCTCCCATAATAGCCTATAGCCGACTATACTAATCTTGGGGGTCTAATTGCCTTTTAAATACCTCCAATTATCAATCTATGGCTATTTGGTACCTTTACTCTATAGAATGGAACTTTTGCAGTTAATGCGATTTAGTCCTTTTTCGCGATTAAACATGAAATCGCTAAAATTAAAGTACCAAAATTCTCATGTACATATACCATCATGCTCTGACTCATAAAATGACATGAAAATAATTTTATCAGATCTCAAATTAGTGATCCCGAGATCTTTATTCTGACTAGCCCCTAAATCGGGCTGCTACAATATGAAATAGTGTGAGATAAATACATATCAGTACAAGTATGTACGGAAATCATATGAGCATTGAATCTATGAAATTATAAGTTCTTGATCATTATGTGGATGAATGCATGTTAACTTTGTGATTAAATGGTTTTGTAGTATATTATAATTATATCACTTGTATGATGAATGAATGGTAAGTTTTACTTATTAACTATACTAGCTTACTAAGCTTTACAGCTTACTCTATTTACTTTTCCATATTTTATAGTGAATATCAAAGTTTGCTCGGATCTCGGAGTCATTGGAGATCTCATCACACTATCAAGCTATCACTTTGTTACTTTTGAACTTATGTATTTGGTTATATGGCATGTATAGGAGTTTTGGTCATTTTGGTATATATATTGATAATGGATTTAGCCATTTGATTTGGCTTGTAAATGATAAGTGCTTGATTATGTGTATAGCCAAGTAATTTGGCTTATTTTGGTATGCTTGGTGATGTATATATATGTGCAAATGGCCTTTTTGATATGTTGTGTATAATTGCTATATAGATGCTTGATGTGAATTGGTGTTTAGAGTTCCAAATGGTTGAAATTTGAGATTGGTATGCTTGTGGGTTTAGGTAAAGTGATGTATAATTGAAAGTGATCATTTAGGTGAAATTGTGAATGTGAAATTGGTATGTTTTGTATAGGCAAGTCATGATGTTATGAGCATTATAATTCTTAGTATGGAAATAGCATGAATTAGACTTGATTGAGATTGGTTGGATGCCTATTTATGCTATGTTATCTGTCATTTGGTTTGTGTAGGTGAATAAAAGTTTGGGTGAGAAAGATGGCTTGGTAAATAGCCTATTTTTGTCCACACGGGAAGAGACATGGGCGTGTGTCTCATCTGTGTGTGACACACGATCAAGTGCCACAACTGTGTGTCCCCTAGTGTTTAATTAGAAATCAAGTCTGTACGCTCCACACGGCCTAGCACATGGGCGTGTGACTTGACCGTGTGGCATAAGTTAGTATACCCTACAGTTTTTGCACGGCCTGGCACACGGGCCATTTTTCGAAGGGCACACGGGCTAGTCACACGGGCGTGTGTGTTGACCGTGTGACCCAAGTCAGAGAGTTACACGAGGTCGGACACGGGCTGGGACACGGCCATGTGATCCTACTTTGAATGTCCACACGGCCTGTGACACGGGCGTGTCTTTGTTTCACACGGCCGGGCGACATGGGCATGTGTCCCCTGTATTTTAAAATTTTTTCTAAGTTTTCCAAAAATTTCCTGAGTTATCAGTTTAGTCCCGAACCACTTTTAATGTATAATTTGGGCCTTGTAGGCTCGTATTAGGAACAATGTGATTGGTTATAAATAATTTTTTTTTTGGAAATGGAAAATGTATGTGAAATGTATAATTGTTTAATTATAAGTCCGGTAATGCTCTGTAACCCTATTCTACGGGTTAGGGGTGTTACATGATTTTTTTTATTTTGGTAATTACAAAAATCTGTTATTCTTTTTACTATAATGTTGAGTGGGGTTTGATAGTGGTTAGGTGTCTACGTCCTTGCACGTTCCTTGCTATGCAAGCCATGAACAAAGAGGTGCAGCTGTAGACACCCATTTTTGTCCGAGCCCAATAGGAGGCACATTTAAATTTTTGTTCTCTCTTAGGCTATTAGAAGCCCACTTGATTTTGGTCAATTTGAGACCTTTGTTTTTCTTTTATTTTTCTTTCTCTTTTGGGTCTGTCAAGGGCCCAAATTATTATTATCATTACTACTACTATTATTATTAAATAATCTATTATTATCTTTTTTTACAAATAAACAATATTAAAATATATATAGATGAAATGAAATGAAATGAAAAAAAGGAGGCTTTTCATATTTTGGTCTTAAAAAAAGGTTTTAAGAAAACAACAAGAAACATTCTAGTTTCTTTTTTTTTTCCTTTTATTCTTTTCTTTTCTTTGCTTTTTTTGCCATATACATATCTTGAAGGATCAGGTTTAGGCTCTGATGAAGGGGACGTCACCGGAACGTCGGTCCTCTGCCCCTAGGAGCCCTAAAAATCCCGTTTTGAGTAAATTTACTTATCGTATTCACTTAATCAAATATGTTGGGCACATAACATCATATGCACGCCAAACAAACATGGATGGGCTTATCACCATATAAACTTTCATTTCATTCCACTTCTCACATTTCTCAACTTGTGGTTAACTCATTTCGTACATTAACACATATATATCGTGAACTTCCATTCATAACTTTCCAAATTTCGACACATCATAATCACATCTCAATCATTTCAATATCATTATCAGCATTATTGAAAAATCGCTCGGTTGGAAGTCATCTCTTTCTTATCAAAACAATTTCGTCAGAGTCGGGAGATATCACGCTATCACGAGTAGTAATTGGCATGTATAGCTAGACTCACATACGCTATGTTAGTCTGAGAATCGACTAAACCATAGCTCTGATACCACTAAATGTAACACCCCTTACCCATATTCAACACTGGAATAGGGTACGAGGCATTACCAAAACACATACACTTGTAAACGTATTAAACTGAGTCATAAAATTTCATCCAAATTATACAAAATGAACTGCTAAATATTAAAAGCCAACATTTTAAGCCAAACCAATTATAATATATACAAATGACTAAGTCCCCTATACATGCCATAAACTTAAGAGGTTCGTATTCACTTTTAACCCACTATGATAGCTTGATAGTGTGATTACATCTCCGGCGATCTCCAACTCGAGTTAGCATACAACCTTATAAGATATGGGAAATGAAGGGAAGTAAGCTACAAAGCTTAGTAAGTAAGTATGTAAATAATAAGTGATTTATTAACAGATTTTTTATAAATCTTCACAATATGTTCTCAAAATAATACAATTATAATTGCACATAGTTCCACTTTTTATTCATGTTCATCTCAAGCTGTCTACACAGGTCATAGTCACTAAATTATTTATATCTTGAGCTACGGAACTTCAAAATAAGATCTGATAATTTTCCCTAAAACTAGACTCAAATATCTTATTACCATAAAATTTTCAAAATTTTTGGTTTATCCAATTAGTACAGTTTATTCTTCAAAGTCTCCCCTATTCTGCTGTCCAACAGTTCCGACCATTATATTCTAGTTTGTTTCTTATAAAAATAGACTCAATAAGGAATCTAAACATATAAATTATGTCCCAAAATTATTTTTGTACAATTTTCAATGATTTTTCCAAGTCAGAACAGGGGATCTCAAAATCACTCTGAACCAGTCTCACAAAAATCTAAATATCTCAAAATATAAAAATCATTTGCTTTCTCTGTTTTTTTTATATAAAAGTAGACTCAATAAGATTTAAATGAATATCTCATCCAACATATAATTCAATTTTTACTATTTATGGTGATTTTTTAAAGTCACATAACTGCTGCTCTTTCAATCTATTTTACTGAAAATTTTACTCTCCCATGTTTTCTTTATATTACTTCCATATATGCACACTTAACACCAAGCATGTTCAATACTAGCCATACAAATGAATAATCATCACCAATATTTACGGGTACTCATAATGGCGATCACACCATATCAGCCTTACCACAATTTTAATCACGTATCACATATCAAACACATTATGCACATATACACATAGTCACATGCACCCTTGCTCACACGTACATTTGCCACATTTCTCAATTGATCACATTCACTCTTGCACTTATTCATAACATGATTGTACCAATCACCATTAGTAATTTATCTCGTTGAACCCCTTCGAAAAACACTCGATACTCGGTGGCCTCAGCACATAGCTCCACCTACACATAACTCAGCTTTCTTGTACACATGGTGAAGGTCTCTTATCACCCATGTGACCTAGCCATTCCATCTCGTATTTTTCTTGTCTACATGGTGTCCAACACTAGGAACCACTCATGTGACCTAGCTACTCAGAACCCGTAACTTTCTTGTACACATGGTATACACACAGTATTACACATGTGACCTAGTTACATATAAAATTATTATCTCGTAGCTTAGACTTGGCATGCCACACAGTTCGAACTTACGTCCAGTCATCAATGCTTTTAATGAAAACGTTTTTTTTTTCAAAACGATTTTTTTTAAAGATGGAGTTTATCAAAAATCGAGATTTATTTGAAAACCATGATTTTAAAACATGAGATGTAACACCCCTTACCCGTATCCTATGCCGAAACCAAGTACGAGGCATTACCAGACTTAACAATACATTTGGTCAAATTAATTAACACATATACAAAATGACTTAGTCAAGCCCCTATACATGCCATAACTTAAATCATTTATAAATAAAGATACCCATAGATAGCTTAATAGTGTAAAGCGATCTCCGACGACCTCAAACCCGAGCTTGTTTAGTAGGACTCTGTAACATGGGAAAGAAAAGGGGGTAAGCTTATAAAGTTAGTAAGTTCACATGTAATAATAATAAGCATTAGCAATGAATTTAGCTTACTACTAAGCTGTCATAACTTGCATAAATAATGCTAAGTTCTTACTTTCCCAACTTATTTGTAGCCTTATCAAAGCCTCAACGTGACAAATCCTCACAACAAGTTCTCAAGATAATGCAATCATAATTATACATAGTTCCACCATTTTCTCATGTTCATCTTAAGCTATCTACTTGAGTCATAGACACTAAATTATTTATGTCTCGAGCTACAAAACTCAAAATTAAGATCCGTTAATTTTCCCTAAAACTAGACTCACATGTATTCAAACCATAAAATTTCCAGAATTTTTGGCTTAGCCAATTAGTACAGTTTATTCATTAAAATTTACCCTGTTTCACTGTTCGACTATTCTAACCACTTTTCACTACGAATCAATTTTATCCTTTTACAGAATTGAAATGATGTTATAATTTGTTTCATTTGAAAATAGACTCATTAAGGATTTCAAGCATATAACTTATATCCCATAATTATTTTTGTACAATTTTTGATAATTTTTCCAAGGTAGAACAGGGGATCACGTAATCATTCTGAACTAATCTCACAAGAATTTAAGTATCTCAAAATATAAAACTCCTTTGTTTGCTTTGTTTCTTTTATATGAAAATAGACTCAATAATATTTAAATCAATATCTCATCCAACTTATAATTCAATTTCTACTATTTTTGGTGATTTTTTAAATTCACGTCACTGCTGCTGTCCAAAACAGTTTTATTGTAAATTTTTGCTCTCTCTGTCTTTCTCCCTTTAGTTGTATTCATTACTTACTTATAACAATCTTTCTAATTTCTGATTACACATCGGGCATATTGCTCATACGTTACACATGTATATAACTACACTTATCACTACAAAGTCACACATAATTTCACTTAATCGATTTTCCCGTTGAACACTCGGAATATACACGGATACGTAGAGAATTAGCACATAAGTGCCACACTGATATGTAGCCGAAGCTACCATTGTAATGAAGCCGAAGCTACCACTATAATGTAGCCAAAGCTACCACTAATATGTAGCCGAAGCTACCACTGTAATGTAGTTGAAGCTACCACTATTCACTGATCAGGTAGTCGAAGCTACCACTTTTCACTGATCAGGTAGCCAGAGCTACCACTTTTCACTGATCAGGTAGCTAGAGATACCACTTTTCACTGGTCGATAACACTGGAAATGTCCACGGGCCTGCTCACACAAGCTGTCAGGTGTCTGCAACACATGCTAGATCACCCAGCACCCGGGACTCACTGTAACACTGTAACACTGGTCTCCAGTATCCACTTCTATTCCTATGTTCAACCGGGAATTTACTCTTACACTTGAATAATTCATGAACAATTTTTCTTCCACATTCAATATTAATTCACCATTTATATAAAAAATATATCACTATTATTTACACATAACTTACATAATTACATTCTCAATCTCATCACATCATCAATTTAACTTATCCTCCCCAAATTATTCTATTCAATACTTTCTTGATATTACACAAAGCCATCTTTCTAATTTGATCTTACATGTAATTTATACCAATTTTCATTAAAATGTCGAGTCAATATCGAACATTATAATTATATTGGAAAATCAATACTAAAGTATTAATAACTAGAATTTCAATCTTTCAAACTTGCATCATTAAATGCTTATTAAACATATGAACTTACCTCGATACCAAAACGGCCATTTTACCAACTTTCCCGATTTTCAATTTTCCTCTCGTTCTAGGTCCAAATCTCATTTTTCGGAGTTATGAAGCTTGAAAAGCTTGAAACCCTTAGCCATGGAATCTAGAAATTTTCGGCAGCAACTTGAAGAAGATGAGCAGATTTTTTTCTTGTATTTTGTCTTTTTATTCATTTAAAACACTAAATGACTAAAATACTCTTAAGACTTTTCTTTCACTTTTGTCCTATTCATGCCCATTTTTGTCCATCAAGTTATTCAATGGTCTAATTACCTTTTAAGGGCCTCCAATTTAAAACTCATAGCAATTTGACACCTCTAATATATAGAACTCAACTTTTGCACTTTTTACAATTTAGTCCTTTTGACTAAATTGAGTGCTCAAACGTCAAAATTTTTGAACGAAATTTTTACGAAATCTTTCCGTAAAATTGTATACCATAAAAATATAATAAAAATAGAATTTTACTCGTCGAATTTGTGGTCTCGAAACTACTGTTCCGACTAGACCCAAATTTAGGTTGTTACAACTCTCCCTCTTTTAGGATTTTCGTCCCCAAAAATCTTACCGGAATGACGTTTAATAACTTTCTCACGATTTCCAACATCACTAAATAACCCTTTTTAAGACGATACTTTTAGAAACACTCTGTCATCGATCTAAATCCCAATATAACTCAGTCAATTCTGTCAAATAAAGAATCGATACATATTGAAATTATTATACTAATTCCGTCAAACGTTCAAAAACAACCCACTAGCATATCTCTTGATCTGAAGATTGAGGGAAACTTGATACGAAATTCACAATAGTCCTACCTTATTATCATTTTAATATTATCACTGATATCGTGAATCCTGAATACACTTAACATTCAATTTAATTCTGTCGACATATCAACATCTGAATACAGAGTAAGAAGTATCAGGTTCATATTCATATGCCCAAAACATTTACTTTAACTCTTTTGGGCCCTTTTTTTTTTCACTTACCATCCTTAATCAAATTAGGGAACGGTTACGGAAAATTGAGTACTTCACTCCACTTTGCCATAGTATAACTATGGTCTTACGTATGATCACTTATCACTTTTCGAAGCCATAGCCCTGCCACGGTCTTACACGGATCACATTTATCACTTGTCACTTATCACTGATCAGATAAGTGTAGCTAAAGCTACCACTTATCACTTGTCACTTGTCACTGATCAGATAAGTGTAACTAAAGTTACCACTTATCACTTGTCATTTGTCACTGATCAGAAGTACTCAAATCCGACGTTCCGCTCAATTTGATCATTTAATCACTTTTCGCATTGTCATTTTATTCTCAATTCATCAACAATTATATCCCATCATACATGATATAATTCATAAAATTAACATTTAATCATTAATTTTAGCCATATGAACTTACTACCACTTATCCAGATGAAAAATTCTCTGTTAATGAAATACTTTCAGAAGCACTTGACACTCATCTAAGTTCAATACTCTTACCCATTAAAAATTTAAACATCAGGTTCAAAGTCCAGTACATAACATTTCATACTCTTACTAGTGTAACTGCCTCGGAGTATCATCCATCTATGTACTTCTCAAATAAACAAATAATTATCATTGTGCTAGACATCATAACATTCTGTCTTTAACTCGCTGATATATATATATATATATATATCAAGATCATTTGAAAAGTGAAAACCAATACACAGGTCTAAGTTGAACTTCCTATCATTCACACTTTGCCAACTTCAATTTCTTCTCAAATCTAGAGAAAGATTAAACTTATAGTAGAATTTACTTCAACTGTTACTCATCGAAGCACTTAACTATACTGATGCCACAATACTCATACAGCTTAAAAAATCATAGTGCCATAATAAGACTAACTTCTCAATTACTTTAGTAGATAATGTCCCGGCTGAAAAGAAAACATCTCAATCATGATTGCACTATCTAATTCTGTCATTACTAATCTGATATTATTCCAATTACAAACAGATAAAAATTCAGAATAAATTCCAGCAATTACATACTTTAGGTCTCATACCTGGATGAGTTAATTAACAGAGCCTAACCTTTCTTTAACTATAACATTTTGAAATCTGAATGATCTTCATATTAATCTGACATCTTTTCTGCAACTGTGTCCATTTACTAAACCATTCTCAACTCTGATCACATTGTCAGTTAATATACAACTCAACTATTTAGTCTTCCACTTGTAAACCCATCCGATCTGAATTTCATAAATTTTCTTTATAACATACCTTATTGGAAGGGGGTGAAGTTGTAACGCCTCTGATTTGCCTCTTATATATTCATGCATATAACTTAACACTCATCAATATATATTTTGTTTCAAGTAACTTAACATGCATACTCATTTTACACAACCTTCCTATCATCTTATACAAACAAGTGCACTTATACTTTCATTCATAAATCTCAAGTAAAATTACTCATAACATTCACTTAATTTCACAGGTTATATTCATAGCATCATACAAATGCCAATCAAACATGAACACTTATCATAGTATAAACTTTCCTTTCATCCCATCTTTCATATTTCAAAAGAAATTCCTATCCACAATTTATACATCATCACATAAACATCATAAACTATTATTCTTATTTTTTTACGAGTCTCAACTCATCATAAACACACTGTTTGTACTATCAAATTTAGCTCGGTTGAAGTGCGCATCTGTCTAATAAAATAATTTACATCAGTGTCGGGAGTCGTCACACTATCATAGCTCATTATGGCATGTATAGCTAGACTCTCACACTCACTATGGTAGTCCGAGAATCGACTAAACCATAGCTCTGATACCACTAAATGTAACACCCCAAACCCGGCCTATGCGTTAAGACCAGATTTGGCATGCTACACAGTTCGAACTTACGTCCAGTCATCAATGCTTTTAATGAAAACATTTTTTTTCAAAACGATTTTTTTAAAGATGGAGTTTATCAAAAATCGAGATTTATTTGAAAACCATGATTTTAAAACATGAGATGTAACACCCTTACCCGTATCCTATGCCGGAACCAAGTACGAGGCATTACCAGACTTAACAATACATTTGGTCAAATTAATTAACACATATACAAAATGACTTAGTCAAGCCCCTATACATGCCATAACTTAAATCATTTATAAATAAAGATACCCATAGATAGCTTGATAGTGTGAAGCGATCTCCGACGACCTCAAACCCGAGCTTGTTTAGTAGGACTCTGTAACATGGGAAAGAAAAGGGGGTAAGCTTATAAAGTTAGTAAGTTCACATGTAATAATAATAAGCATTAGCAATGAATTTAGCTTACTACTAAGCTGTCATAACTTGCATAAATAATGCTAAGTTCTTACTTTCCCAACTTATTTGTAGCCTTATCAAAGCCTCAACATGACAAATCCTCACAACAAGTTCTCAAGATAATGCAATCATAATTATACATAGTTCCACCATTTTCTCATGTTCATCTTAAGCTGTCTACTTGAGTCATAGTCACTAAATTACTTATGTCTCGAGCTAAAAAACTCAAAATTAAGATCTGTTAATTTTCCCTAAAACTAGACTCACATATATATTCATATCATAAAATTTCCAGAATTTTTGGCTTAGCCAATTAGTACAGTTTATTCATTAAAATTTCCCCTGTTTCACTGTTCGACTATTCTGACCACTTTTCACTACGAATCAATTTTATCCTTGTACAAATTTGAAATGATGTTATAATTTGTTTCATTTGAAACTAGACTCATTAAGGATCTCAAGCATATAACTTATATCCCATAATTATTTTTGTACAATTTTTGATAATTTTCCAAGGTAGAACAGGGGATCACGTAATCATTCTGAACTAATCTCACAAGAATTTAAGTATCTCAAAATATAAAAATCCTTTGTTTGCTCTGTTTCTTTTATATGAAAATAGACTCAATAATATTTAAATCAATATCTCATCCATCTTATAATTCAATTTCTACTATTTTTGGTGATTTTTCAAATTCACGTCACTGCTGCTGTCCAAAACAGTTTTATTGTAAATTTTTGCTCTCTCTGTCTTTCTCCCTTTAGTTGTACTCATTACTTACTTATAACAATCTTTCTAATTTCCGATTACACATCGGGCATATTGCTCATACGTTACACATGTATATAACTACACTTATCACTACAAAGTCACACATAATTTCACTTAATCGATTTTCCCGTTGAACACTCGGAATATACACGGATACGTAGAGAATTAGCACATAATTGCCACACTGATATGTAGCCGAAGCTACCACTGTAATGAAGCCGAAGCTACCACTATAATGTCCCTTATCATCCATGTGGCCTAGCTACATATCAAATTTTGCCATCTCGTAGCTTTCTTGTGCACACGGTGAAGGTCCCTTATCACTCGTGTGACCTAGCTACATATTGTCCGTATCTCTCGGTTTTTCAAAGGTTCAATCGAGAATTTCACATTCCATACATTTTCATATTATAGTTATCACCCAATGATTTCCATAATATCTAGCAAAATAATTATTGAACAAGCAAAATAAATGCATTATTTACATATCAACTTTCCATTTCACATAATAACCATAGTCATAGAAAACACCTTTAAGCACAACATTTCGACCCATTTTCCATGTCACCTATGTCACCTTTTATCATAAACATTATTATTAAATCAATTCATCAATATAATATACAAAACATGTAATTCAGCAAAATCAATTTAATACCACAATTTAGGTTTCAAACATACATTACGACATTATTGTATTATTATTTACACACCAACTTACCTCGGATCCAGAAATGACAATTTACCAACTTTCTTGATTTTCGGTTTTCCTCCCGTTCTAGGTCTAAATCTCATTTTTCGGGGTCTAAAACATCACATTTCACTTATTTAATTAATGTACTACTCAAAACAGTCCCTAACTCAAACTTTTGCAAAATTACAATTTTGCCCCTAAACTTTTACATATTTACACTTTTGCCCCAATACTCCAAAATTAAACTTCAGCCCTTATTCTTATGTTTTATAACATGCTGATCATTTTTCTCTTCTATGGCAACATCAAATTCTCACTCTAACATATACTTATGAACATTAGGTATTTTTATCGATTATGTCGTTTTACTCGTTTTCACGTAAAATCGCTTAGTAAAAGTTGTTTAACATTATTTCAGCCTTCATATTCTATCATAAAACACCAAAATAAACACATTTCACCTATGGGTATTTTTCCAAATATGAACCCTAGGTTAAATTATTGCTAGAATAAGCTAAATCAAGTTACCGGGACTCAAAAAACGTAAAGAACATTAAAAACGGGGCTTGGAATCACTTACTATGGAGCTTGGAAGCTTAAAACAAACCCTAGCTATGGATAACCCTTGAAGTTTCATCCTAATGAAGAAGATGAACATATTTGGCATTTAAATTTTGTTTTTAATTCATTTAATTCACTAAATTTCCAAAATGCCCCTTAAAAAAATCTTTTGAAACATACCCATCCATATCCATTTTTGTCCACCAACTTAACCAATGGTCTAATTATCATTTAAGGACCTCCAATTTCAAATTTCATAACTATTGGACACCTCTAACATGTATAACTCAACTTTTGCACTTTTTACAATTTAGCCCTTTTGACTAAATTGAGTGGTCAAACGTCAAAATTTTCGAACGAAATTTTCACGAAATCATTCCGTGAAATTGTAGACCATAAAAATATAACAAAAATAAATTTTCTTACGATGGATTTGTGGTCCCAAAACCACTGTTCCGACTAGGCCCTAATTCGGGATGTTACATTTCTCTCCCCTTTTAGGATTTTCATCCTCGAAAATCTTACCAGAAGAGTGGTTTAGTATCTTTCTATTAATTTCCAACATCACTAAATATTCTAGCAATAAAACTCATTCTAATCTGTTCACTAGTGCATCACTGAAAAAAATCATAAACTCATTACTCAATTCCAATTGAACTCAGAACTAGAGCTTCGGTTAATAATGCCTTCAATTGCTTTAACTTTGTTAGTATACCCAGACCATTCAAACTTTCACAAATGTGATGACTTTTCCAATCAGAACAACTTTAACATATAATAACATCATCCGGTTAGAATAATCCAATAGGCATAGCTCTGTATTATGCTTTCTAGAATATAATTTCTTCATTCAGACTATCCGTCTTCATACTCATGAATACACAAAATTTATTATCTTAGTTGAGGCATGTTTAAATATACATAACTCACAAGAAAATAACAGAGATCCTGATGATTCCTCAGAGAAACGCAGCAGAAAAAAAAAACAATGCTTACCGACTCTGGACTTCCATCATAACAGAGATAATATATTTTCCGTATATATAATACAAAACCATAATCAGTAGAAACATAAGAATAGTCCCATATAAATTTTTACCATCGACTTCATTCCAACATATTTAAATAGAATTCCGAAGAGATAAAGAACTACCAATCATAAACCGACCAGACCAACAGGGCATTCGTCTAACATCATAGTTAGCTTCTCACAACGTCAGAACTCCATCAGAAACTGAACAATCACCCACATATCTCTGGGGATAAAAGAATATATAGAATACACAGAAAAGATCATCATATTCATTTCAACTGTAACTGTCACGCACACAGACATCTTTACTACTCAAATATCGTTTCTTTGACTAATTCTGTCATCATGAACCCCGTATTATTCCACTCACTAACGAAAATCAATTCGGGAAAAATTTCAGCAAACACATACTTTAGACATCATATCTGAATATTAACACCCCTAACCCATATCCGTCGCCGGATTAGGGTTATAAGGTATTATCATGCATAGTACAAGTTATATCAACTATTCACAGCTCATTGAACGTGATCGAATATGATAAGGATATTACACTTTCATAGCATACCAAACCTTATTACTAAGCATTTAGTCACCCATTCTCTAATGACCAAATATGCTCACATCCTTATTTAACAAATCTATACAAGATATTGACTATCAAAACTAAGTTTTCATGTATATAAATATTTATGCTTTAACCTTATATTTTCAAATTTAACCATTGACTAACTTCCATACCAAGTACTAAAACATCCAAACAAGGTATAGATCCGTACATATTCGAGAACACGAAATCGAGTAACAAAATCAAATCAATATCTTCCATAATTAGTGATTCATCTCAATTTAAATAATGATCATACACTTTATAAATCATGTAACACCCTAAAAATCCGAGTATTGATATATTGCATGATTTGGTGTTTAGATTATGAAGGAAAATTTTCTTACTTTTATTTTCGTGTTTAATATAGTCTTGAAGAAGAGTATAGCATAATTTGGGTAAGGAATAACTTTTAGTTTGAGAATTTAATGAAGTGGAGCAAGTGGCATTGACACATAAGTTAATTAAAGTGTCAAAGTGTAGCATAAGATGAGTACATGGTAAGGTGGTGTTGGCGCATGAGTTGTAGCATGAGGGGGAAGGTTCGAATCCCTTGTTTAGCATCTAGATGAATTTTATTTTTAATTTTTCTGTACATGTATAGCAAGTGTCGGTCAAGTACATATATGGTAAGTGTTGACCTTGTTATTTTTGGTTAGTATATCAAAGGATTAAGGTAAGTGTTAACATATGGTATGGAATCAAAAATTTATGGAAAGATATGGGGACATAGGGCAAGTATCAAGGAGAAAGTTTTGGAAACAAATTCATGGTCATTTGACCAATGAATTTGGACGGCAATGAGGCTAGGGGGGAGGTTGGCCGAATATGCTTGTAGCTTGGTAAGGTTTAGGAGTTGTTTTTGGTCATTCTTAGTTTTTGTGCAAGTTTTGCAACCTTTTCTCAACCCTTCTCTTTTAGCCGAATTTGAGCATTGGTAAGCCTTAATTTTTTTAACCATTTGGTCACTTTTGTCTATTACTTTGGTATTCTTTGTATGCCTTTTCTTTTAGTGCCGAAATCACCTATACCAAAAAGCCATTCTTTTTCTTTTCTTTTTACCATTGCCGAATGTACCTAGCTCCTAAACGCATCTTTTTTTCTTCTCTTCTCTTTGAAAACCGAAACAACATCATCACCATCTTTTCTCTTATTTTTTTATTTCTTTTCACTCAAATTTTCTCCATTAAACTCTCTCATGGCCGAATGCTAGTGTGCCCATAGCCGAAACATTCTCTCTTTTTCTTTGGTTATACATAGCCGAATCCTTCATCAATCACAAACATCATTCTCAATCCTTTCTTTTTGATCGTGGTCAATAGGTAAGGATTCTTCTTGGTTTATATTAGTTAATAGTGGTTTGGCCGAATTTTTTATGGTGGTAAAAAGGATTTCTTGGATCGAAATAATCGTTCGTTCTAGTAACGTCTTCTTTGTTACTCTTTAGTGCGATAGTGGAAGACCGGGACTCAAGTGTTCGAGAGTATCGTAGAAACATTGGAATCGATTTATTGTGGTAAGGAAATCACACCCTTAAAATATTTAGTAGTATTTTCGATATATTATTAGATTGGATTAATGTTCTTTTGTCATTGAAGACAATCAAAATAAGGAAGAAGAGAGCGGTGTTTAGTTTTCGGAAGAAGGGAGGTTCCGTTAATCCCCCTAAGTATAAGCCAAGGGCTATTTCGGGAATCCGGGATTTTCCACCAGGTTGCGGACGTTCATCCGGGTAGAATCAATTGTTTGAAGTAGTTCGTACTCCCGAACCATTATTTGTTCGTGGATTTTCATCGGTTAACGAACCATCAGTCGGAGAGAAACCGCAAGTGGAAGTTATTCGAAGTTCCGAGGGTAAAAGTTTAGATCGCTATTTCTAAGATTGGTTTTACTAATAAAATATAGTGTTTTAATTATCGTAATATGTATAGGTATCGACGAGCGGGAAAGTCTAGTTCTCACTATAACCAGGTGTGTAACTTCACACTCATTTTCGGGTTAGATACCTAATCATAAGTACTGTGATAAAATCGTGAAAATGGTAAATTCGGAAATTATGTAGTAATTGATACTTTTGTGAAAATACATGAAAACGGTTAAAACCGAGAAAAATACGAAAAACTGCTAGATTGACATATTGGGCCAAAAATATTCTAGTTCGATAAATGGGTCAAAAATATTCTAGTTCGATAAATGGGCCAAAAATATTCTAGTTCGATAAATGGGTCAAAAATATTCTAGTTCGATAAATGGGCCAAAAATATTCGAGTTCGATAAATGGGCCAAAAATATTCTAGTTCGATAAATGGGCCAAAAATATTCTAGTTAGATATATGGGCCAAAGTCCGCTAAACTGCTAAATGGGCAAAATACTAAATTGTTTTATGGGCCCAAATGAAATGTTTAATTATAGACCCAATTGATGTTATGGATTATTTGATAAATTGTTATATGGCTATATTTTGTTATACACGCATGATTGCATGGGGCGGGGTATTTGATGAAGAGAAGAATGGCCTGTTGCCAAAAATCTAGTTCGGTGGCTCTGCCACAAATTTCGGCTTAATGCCTCTAGTTCGGTGGCTCTGCCACAAATTTGGCTAAATGCCTCTAGTTCGGTGACAATGTCACAATCTAGTTCGATAGTGCACTACAATATTATTTAAAGGCTTAATGCCTATGATTGGTGTGTTTGGCGGGGTGGGTTGACTTGATCCCCACAGGTGTGTTGGTTGGTACGGGGGTGTATAGCGGATGGATACTAGGCTTGGTTGGGAAACTCATTTTACATGCATTTTATTTTATTTTACTTTGTGTTGTATTGTTGAATTCTGCAAATGGGCTCAAGCCCAACATAATATCTTGACGATCTGGCCCAATAATGGTGGTAAGTGAGTTGCACACTGAGTTCCTTGTAACTCACCCAATTTTATTAACCTTTCAGGTAATGGAAATTGATGTGGACTTGGGCCGGGGATGACTTGGTGGAGGCCATACTACGAACTTGGGTTTTATAAACTATGAACTTTATTTAAGTTATTATTTTAATTACTATTATGGGTTTGATGTAATAAGGCCTCTAATTATGTTTTTATGGATTTTATTGTGTGGATGGATTTAAATTTTGTTTTAAGACTCTTATTATGGGCTTATATTAAATTTATATGGTTTTCTTAAAAATATTGTTTTATAACATTTTGAACAATTAAATTATTTTCTTTAAAATTTCTTCCAAATTCTTTTACAATTACTTTAAGGTTTTGATAAATATTTTTTCTAAATGATAAGTTTTAAACAAGTATTTTCTTAAATCATCGATTTCAAATCCTCGTACTAAATTTTTATTAAATTCTATTTTTAAAAAGGTTTTGTAGCACTATCACTCGAGAATAAATGAATGTTTGATTGGTGTGACAAACCAAACTTTGTCTAAACGCATAGACCTGGTTTGGGGTGTTTCAAATCATGTTCAACAGAGTCTAATTATCATTACAACCTATAAAATCATAACATGGCCGAATATACCTAACTAGGTATTTAACATTATTACAAGTTGTTTGCATTTCAAAATATGTACTCTATTAATAAAATATTTACTAATGCATGACTCCGATCAACTTCCAATACGCATATACCGAACTTTCTAATTCTACTTCTAATGTTCATGACCACATAACATAATTATCTATCAACCAAACACAAGCAACCACATTCCACAATTATCTCACCCATCAAAGTCAAGTCATAAGCACATCCATCTCCGATAATATACTATGAGATATACTTCTCAAATGAGCTATTTACTGAATAACAAATACATGACATAATAGACATGTGCATCAACCAAATTACCAACCATGCTTTCTTACTTACTCGAATCAAACAAATTTCAAGGCATTCCTTATAAATGTAATATTTACAATTACCTATTTAACACATACCATTTTCGAAATTATCCCTTTCACAAATATGTCCATGCATAACTTTATTATTTACCATTAACATCGAATCCCTATGGCAAAAAAAAAATATATATATATATATACCAAACAGCTGCACACGTGAACTATGAAACATCATACATGACATGAACATATATTCAAACCAAATATACATTATCATAACATCATCATCTTAGTCTAAAATGCCATAAACCACAAAACAATACTATACCAAAAAGGAGAAAAGCCATATTCGCATGGCTTTTCATATATATATACAAGAACAAAGTTCATATCTTATTACATAGTCTAGCCTATACATGCCTTTAATTCGAAATCTAAACTCAAAAGTACCAAAATAGACTGACAGTGTGGATGACTTTGTTGACGATCCCTTGAACTCGTAGCTTGATCAAAATCTATAAAACAAAGCAACCAACACACACAGAGTAAGCTAATTTAGCTTAGTAAGTCTTAAGCAATTTCAACAATTCGGCTAATTATTTAAAAACAAGTTAAACTGAACAAATTCTTAACATTTATAAAATAATAAGACATTTATATACTATCATAGCCGAATATCAATATCCCAATATAGCAAAATTATTATCACCATCTACTTAAAAGTAGAACTCTTCAAATACACATCACATAAAAGTTACATATATATATCTATATATAACCGAATAGAATTTTCCCTGTACATATAAAATAAGCCACTATAATCGAAAGTATCTAAATTCAATTCCACATGTTCGATAACACACATATACATATATTCCATCAACCTAAAGTACATCACATTTATTTCATAGTTTTATTTGCTCAATGACCGCACATATAACATATAAATATGAAAATACATACCTTACGATCGAATTAACAAAATTCATTTGCATAAACTTAGGCTTACTCATTTGTTCCATGACTTAATCATTTCGTAGTCTAACTCGGAATTGTAAATCACCGGTATAAAACCTGCTAGGCGTCAGCCTGAATCACACACCGGCACTAGGCCTGCTAGACCCAAGGTCTGAAATTTAAACACCGGCATTTAGCCTGCTAGGCAATAAGCCCGATATAATTCACCGGCATAAGGCCTGCTAGGCTCAAAGCCCGAATTGATATTATTCAACCATCTCGTACACATTATATATTACCAAAATCACATATATATTACATAATTCATGTCACTTTCACATAATGAATTCAAATTGATTTAACTACCTTTCATTGCTGAATTAACATGTCACATTCGGCTTTATCAACATTTAAATCCAATAACTCAAAATTCAGCTTGTAAACTAGTTTACGAACAATATTTACGGTATTAACTTGCTTAAAAGCTTACCTCGACTATCGACGGACGACAAAGACCGGCTATTCGTTAACTTTCGCTTTTCCCCGATCCAAGTCCGTTTTTCTTTGTCCTTGATCTAAGCAAATTCAAAATAAGCTCATTCAAGTACATTTCATTTCAATTTAATCCAAAAACACCTAAATGGTCAAATTACCATTTTGCCCATAATATTTCACACTTTTACAATTTGGTCCTATTTGCACAAAACACAAATTAAGCAAAATTTCACAACAATATATCTAGGCCGAATCTTCCCCATGAACATATGAGTCCTTACATTTCATTTATTTTTCATTTTAACCCCTCAAAAATTTATTTTCTCAATTTAGTCCTAATTACTCAAATTCACCAAAAACCTCAATACAAAACATATTAATCTAACATATGTCTTTCATAATTCATCAACTATCATCATAAAACTCATCAACTCATCAATGGCACATTTCAAAATATTCATCAAAATCAAAAATTCAAGCATGGGTCTTGAAGTATTCGAAGCAACGATTACAAAAATGAAGAAATTATCGAAAACCGAAATCAAAATTTACCTTAATTTAGCTTGATGAATGCCGAATACCTAGCTTCTTTTTCTTTTATTTTCTTTTTATGTTTTTTGACAAGAACAATGAGAAATGAGACCACTTTTATGTTTCTTTTTATTATAATATAAACTTAACTTATAAAATAAGTAAAATATAACTTTAACTATATAATAAAAGAAATAAACATATAATACAATGGTATACATTAGTCATTGCCGTCCACTACCCTTTAAATTGGGTAATTTGCATTTTAAATGCTTCCAATTAGTAAAATAACCTTAACTTAGTCCTTACACTTTAAACTATCAAGTTTATAATTTACGCGATTAAGCCCTTTTTATTTAATTAAGCATGCAAATAGTGAAATTTCTCTACGAAACTTTCACACACTTTAATTCACATATAATAAACACAGAAAATAATATTTAAATATTTTTCAAACTCGGACTCTTGGTCCCGAAACCACTGTTCTGATTAGGGTCAAATTCGGACTGTTACAAAATAAGTCGATTAGCCGAGACTAACTTCTCCTTTATCCGTGACATTGCATAATCTGTATAATCTTTAAAACATTCTGATATCCTTCCAAAATTGTTTCCACTTTCCCAACTATTCTTATCTCTATATGCATTACTAAGTATTTCACCACTAAACTTTTTAGTTTCACATTTATGGACTTATTCCACGTGGTTCTCATAAATTTTCGTTATAAAACAACACTGGTAAGGGGGTGAGGTCGTAAAGCTTCTGACTTGACTCTCATAAATACACACATATGACTTTGTATTCTTGACCAACATCATATAATCACAATTACATAATTCACTTCAAGATAATTAACATGCATAGTCATATTACACTAACTTTTTCGATTATCTTATTCAAACAAGTGTATATAAACACACATTCTGTCAATTTGAGTAAATTTACTTATCGTATTCACTTAATCAAATATGTTGGGCACATAACATCATATGCATGCCAAACAAATATGGACGGGCTTTTCACCATATAAACTTTCATTTCATTCCACTTCTCACATTTCTCAACTTGTGGTTAACTCATTTCGTACATTAACACATATATATCGTGAACTTACATTCATACCTTTCCAAATTTTGACACATCATAAGTATGTCTCAATCATTTCAATATCATTATCAGCATTATTGAAAAATAGCTCGGTTGGAAGTCATCTCTTTCTTAACAAAACAATTTCATCAGAGTCGGGAGATATCACACTACCACGAGTAGTAATATGGCATGTTGTAACATCCCGAAATTGGGCTTAGGAGAATTGAGCCCAATGGGCCTTAGGCGTAGTAGCGTTTAAAATTTTAGAGAACGGTATTAATGCAAGTTAGACTTATTAGGTAAGTGATTTTGGAAGGTTAGAGGGCTTCTAGGAAGTCCTGGGATCAAATATAGGCTTTAGGGAAATTTTGGTTTTAGGCGGAAAAAACCTTAGAAGTTGGCAGGTAGGCCTTAAGAATAAAATATGGAGAAAATGACACAAGTGGAGTGTGTGGTGTAGTGGCAAAGTGACGCCACATAAGAGACAAGGGGGTGACGCCACAAGGAAGGAAGGAGGTCCAAGGTTCAAGTCTTGGCTTTTGCATTTTAGTTTCTTTTACTTGGATCTTAGAATTTAGGCCATAGTTTATATTTAGTTGCGCATGGTTTAAGGCACAAGAGGAGCTTGTGGCCAAGTGGTTAGCGGCGTGGATTATGTTGCAAGGGAGCCTGGGTTCGAATCTCATGAGAAGCAAGGGAGTATTTATTTTGCGGATTGGACGGCAAGAGTTTCAGTTGAATTTAAACTCTACTAGCGAAGGGATCCCACATCGGAAAGACACAAGGAATGAAGGTGAAGAGCTAGCTATATAAAGAGCATTCTAGGAGGAGAGTTAAGATACCTTGGTGGGCGTGTGGGCACAGGAGTGGTCGCAGCGCGGTTTAGCACCAGAGTCCTATCAGGTGTGTACTTCTCTACTCTAGTTGTAGAGCGGCAAATGCCGAAGTGCCGATCACGGCAATAGTAGCCACACGAGCGTGCGAGCGTACGTGTGGGGCTTTGACGCGATAGTTGAGGCCATCAGTAGTATTCTTGTGGGTTGGGCTGCTTGTGCCATGATGGGCCGAAGTGGGCCCAATGGGCCCGTGGGCCCAAATGAGTAAATTGTATGAATGTTTAGTATATAGTGAACTAGACTAGGTGGAACTTATATACGTTGCTAGATTTGTGCTAGGTGGACCACACGAGCGTGTGGGCCCGAATGGGCCGAAATCGGGTTTTAGGCCCAATAGTCCGGTAACGACCGGAAATGGTAGTTGAGTCGCTCGTGGCGACATTGAGCCTATGGAAAGGCCATTGCAGGTGCGAATTTACGAAAATACCCTTGGTGGGTAAATTACAAAAATACCCTTGATGGGTAAATTACGAAAATACCCTTGGTAGGTAAAATTACTGTTATACCCTTAGAGGTTGATTAGCTTGATTATGTTGTATATTATTATTTTGATTATGATGGTAATTCATTTCATACGTTGTCCGATATGTTCATAATGATTACATTGCCATTTCATCATAACTTTGTATATTGCATGGGCACAAGGGTTATAATGAAAAAGGGAAGTGTTCCGGTGGTTTTACCACATTATCTGGTGACTCGTGTCACATATTATGAATCCGGTGACTCTGTCACATTATCTGGTGGCTATGCCACGTTATAAGGGCGATGTGCAGTTGACTGCAGCGACTGGCTTCGAGGGTGTGTAGCGGATGGAGGGTTGATTTAGTAATCCCCATAGTGTGATTGGCAGGTACGGGTGGTGTGTAGAGGATGGATATCTAGGTGGGCTCGGGATTTGCATCATATCACATTGATTATCTGATTATCTGCTATACTCTACTAAAAGGGCTAAAGCCCAGTCTGTTCTGTACGGGCTTCGCCCAAAGTGATTTGTAATAGGCTTCGGCCTAGATTGCTTTGATGCATGTTCTTACTGATGAGGGTGTACACACTGAGTTTTCGTAAACTCACCCCTCTTTTTAAATGTTTCAGGTAATCATTAGATCGCGGATTTGGGGAGCCGAGGCAGACTTGTGGTGGCCCTGCAATGTTTTCCGTAAACTCGTTTCTTTTATTTAAACTTACTATTAATTTTGGGATTTTGTTATGTAATAAGGCCTTTGGTATTTTATTTGGTTTTAGCTTTCAATTTGGTTACTATTTATTATTAAATGTTCAATATGGGATTTTCCTAAAATGATAATAAACCGTTTTTATTCAAAATTACTTAAGCTCGATTTTCACAACAAATACAATTTTATTCAAATTAATAACAACTTTGTAAAATGGGCATTGAAATGAATCGGCTTTTATAAACAAACCACAAAACACGGAGTTTCAAAAAGAATACGAACTTTTTAACGAACGCACAGTTTTTTTTAGACATTCCTTTCATGTGACATGCCAGATCTGGTCGTAACGTCTAGGCCGGGTTTGGGGTGTTACACATGTATAGCTAGACTCATATACGCTATGTTAGTCTGAGAGTCGACTAAACCATAGCTCTGATACCACTAAATGTAACACCCCTTACCCATATTCAACGCCGGAATAGGGTACGAGGCATTACCAAAACACATACACTTGTAAACGTATTAAACTGAGTCATAAAATTTCATCCAAATTATACAAAATGAACTGCTAAATATTAAAGGCCAACATTTTAAGCCAAACTAATTATAATATATACAAATGACTAAGTTCCCTATACATTCCATAAACTTAAGAGGTTTGTATTCACTTTTACCCCACGATGATAGCTTGATAGTGTGATTACATCTCCGGCGATCTCCAACTCGAGTTAGCATACAACCTTATAAGATATGGGAAATGAAGGGAAGTAAGCTACAAAGCTTAGTAAGTAAGTATGTAAATAATAAGTGATTTATTAACAGGTTTTAATAAATCTTCACAATATGTTCTCAAGATAATACAATTATAATTGCACATAGTTCCACTTTTTATTCATGTTCATCTCAAGCTGTCTACACGAGTCATAGTCACTAAATTATTTATATATTGAGCTACGGAACTCCAAATTAAGATCTGATAATTTTCCTTGCAACTAGACTCAAATATCTTATTACCATAAAATTTTCAAACTTTTTGGTTATCCAATTAGTACAGTTTATTCTTCAAAGTGTCCACTGTTCTGCTGTCCAACAGTACCGACCATTCTTCGCTAAAATTTAATTATCTTTTCTTAAAGAATTCAAATTATATTCTAGTTTGTTTCTTATAAAAATAGACTCAATAAGGAATCTAACCATATAATATATGTCCCAAAATTATTTTTGTACAATTTTCAATGATTTTTCCACGTCAGAACAGGGGCTCTCAAAATCACTCTGAACCAGTCTCACAAAAATCTAAATATCTCAAAATATAAAAATCCTTTGCCTTTTCTGTTTCTTCTATATGAAAATAGACTCAATAAGATTTAAATGAATATCTCATCCAACATATAATTCAATCTCTACTATTTATGATGATTTTTCAAAATCACATAACTACAGTTGTTTCAATCTATTTTATTGAAAATTTTACTCTCCCATGTTTTCTTTATATTACTTCCATATATGCACACTTAACACCAAGTGAAACACCCCACACCCGGCCCACGAGCCTGAACCGGACCTGGTATGTTCCTTAAGAAAATCGGTTTCAAAGTTCTTTGTTACTTAGAGAAAATTTGTGTAATTTTTTTGAAAAATATTGTTTTGGGTTGGGCTTAGATCGAAACCCACTTATTTACTTAGAAATCATTTAATTACGATGACAAAACAGTTTAGGGTTTATTTTTAAATAAATAATTCTTAAGTTGAACTTTAATCAAAAATAGTTTGTAACATAGTAAATTAAAAGTTTAGACAGAAATAAAGAAATCCTACTTGGGCATCATGGCCTTATTACATCAATCAAAACCCAAAATAAAATTTAAGTACTGAGTAAAATAAAAGCCCAAGTCTTTAAATTTCTCCTTGCGATGCATGGCCACCTTTAGCTCCTGCCGACCCGGTCCATTACTGCTCATCACCTGAAAAAAATATTTCCCCAACGGGGTGAGTCAACCAGACTCAATGTGTACGTGGCACTAAATCGTAATAGAATCAGGCATACAATACATTCAATCATAAAATACAAGTTATGATGCATTCCCAAACCCAAACCTAATTGTCCATCCGCTACACACCCCCGTACCTGCCAAACACACCGTGGGGACTACTAAGTCGACCCTCCTTCCGCTACACACCAATTTGCGGGCTTAAGGCTCCGCATCTGTGGTTTTAGGAAACCACTTTTCAGATTACTGTGGTCTTAGATCACCACTTTTCAGATTACTGTGGTCGTAAGTCACCACTTTTCACTTCCCCTTTCAATATACAACCATATGCCCCATAAACATTAATATGCATAATATACCATAGTTCACATTCTTATCATATTCTCATGTTATGAATAACATATTTCATATTCCTAGTAGAAGTAGGAAACGTACCTGAGTACTTAGTACCTTAACATGGTACCTTAGCCATGCTCATATTTTCATTAACATATATTTTAATACATGCAACCATAATTCATATTACAAAGTAGTGTGGAGTACACACCTGATTCGCTTAATGAAGTCCTCGAAAATCCCGAAGAGAACCGATTACAGATTTAGATCTCAAATCCTACATAAGTTAATCACTTACTATTTAAAAGACCATTCGGCCATTTTTCCAAATACAACTAGGATTTGTATTACTTACCTTGTTGCCGAATTGATTTCAAGAATCAAATGCCAGATCTTTGTATTCCTCCTTTGTGAATTCGGCTAAACACTATATTACTCCATAGGTTAGTTTTCGGCTTCTAATAATAAATCCAAACCTTTAAAATAAACCTTGACCGAATATCTTAAATACATACCTTGTGATTCCAAATCCCAAAAAGTAACCCTTGGTTATGGAGATGTTGAGATCCCTACACACATATGTTAGATCTGATTTCCAAATCACTTAATAAACTTAATCAAATGGCCTAAACCATGCTTTTCTTACCTTAAATCCTTGAATCTCGAAACTCTCTTCTTGAATGGCCAAAATCCTTAGATCAGAAATCCCGAAATTCCTCCTTTAATATTCGGCCAAGAGACATCCAAAAAGATCAGTTCCTAAATCTTGATTGAAAAAGATTAAACAACAAGAATCCATTCTTACCTTAACACCACAGTCGACGTCACCCTTGTTTGAAGCCACAAAGATTCGGCTATGTAGACTTAGACTGATATCAAAGGGGTTTTGGCTTGACAGAAGAAAAGGAAAGAAGAAGAAGAGAAGAAGAAAAGAGGAGAAGAAAATTCGGCAGAGAGAGTTTGCTAGGGAATTTTCGGCAGAGCAGAGAAAGAAACAAACTGATGAGTAGCCCTCCTTCCTTCCTTTTATAGGCAAAATTATCAGCTAAGGAGTCCCTTACTTGGCCACCACTCCTCTATCTGATAACTTTCTCTTTTTAATATGATAAATAAAAGGATTTAATCCAGTATTTATCTCTTCTAATAATCCAATTTAAAAAATCTAAAAAAAAATCCCTTATTTATCACTTAATAGCCGAATTTTAAAGAGGATAAACCTCTTTTTTTTCTAGATGCCTTGTCGTCCACTCCTTGTGCTTCTGGAAACAAAAATAAAACTTTCTTTATTTGCTTCCCAAGTGACTCGAACTCAGGCCCAACACCCTTGCATGTGGCGCCATTTCTAGAGGCCCTAAGTGGCATCTTTAGGCCACTTTTCCAAGCCTGTTTGTGTGTCAAATTTCTCCAACTTTTTCTTTTAAGGCCTCTTTGCCCTAATTTCCTATTTTAAACTTTAAAATTTGACATTTCTAGGTCATTTCCAAGTTTCCTAAAATTTTCGATCGGCTTTGTAAACTTGCCATTTTCTTACATTTCCAAGTTTCCAGAAATGTTCACTTTCCATTTTTGAATCATTTCCTTACATTTCCTAGTTTCCAAAAATGTTCATGTCTATGCATTTCTAGGTTTCCAAAAATGTTCATGTCCATGCATTTCCAGGTTTCCAAAAATGTTCATGTCCATGCATTTCCAGGTTTCCAAAAATGTTCATTTCCAATTCATTTTCATACATTTCTGAGTTTCCAAAAATATCAAAAATTTATTCATAGTGCTTAAGACTTGTCATTTCGTACAGTTAGACTGAAAATGCATAGGCCCTTTCCAGGATGTTACAGTTCTACCCCCTTAAAATAATTTCGTCCTCGAAATTACTTACTAACGAATAATCGTACGGTCTAACTCACCCCACTACGCTATTGCTGCGCACTCTGATCCTAAAGAACTATCATACTTTCTAGGCACATTCTCTAAGTTCACATCCAAAGTTTCAGTCACTTCACCAGCAATACAAGAATAAGCTAACAAGGGTATTCCAGAAATGAGGAACGTACCCGTTGTCACATCTGGCACATCTTCCTCCTCGCGACGGCCAACTGCATAAACCAACCTTGGTTGCCTCGCGTCTGCACCTTCAGCACCTCTTCTTGGTGCTTCACGTCCACGGCCCGAACTATTTCCTCCATGGTTCGGTCCACGACCTTGCTGAGGCTGCTGTCCTCCGCTACCCGTCTGACTAACATTCTGAGTTGCCGGTTGGCTTTCATCTAAGTTCTTAGGACATTCCTTGACCACATGGTTCTTGGACCCACACCTAAAACATCCTCCTGTTTTCCTCCAACACTCTCCCAAATGCGTCTTTCCACACACATCACAAGGTCGATACCGCCCTTCTGAACCAACTTGCTGACCTCGCGGCCCATCAACTCGAGGCCTCTTATTCCCAGATGAGCCAGACAATCCAAAACCTCTTACTGGCCTATTCCGGTCAGTGTTCTGCGTTGCAGAATCCTTAATTCCTTCAGCCACTTTAGCCTTTTCCACTAACGCAGAAAATTCCCGCTCTTGATGCGGTGCTATCAACAGTCTCAGATCATCCCTTAGCCCGTCCTCAAAACGGACACAACGCTCATGCTCAGTTGCCACGACACCTCGAGCGTACCGGCTCAACCTCAGGAATTCCGCTTCATATTCTGCAACAGACTTGTTTCCTTGGACCAGCCCCAGAAAAGCTTTCCGTTGCTCATCAGTGTACCTGGTTCCCACATACTTCTTTTGGTACGCTTCCTTAACGTACTCCCAGGTCAGATCCTCAGCCGTGGCACCATCCCGCACAGTTAACCACCATTGATACGCTTCATCGCGTAACAGTGCCACCATTCCCTTTAACTTTTCCTCAGGGGTCAGATCAAGCTCATCCATGATGCGTTCCATTGCTTCCAACCAGTACTCAGCTGTACTGGGTGCTACTCCAAACACTCCACGAAACACCTCGGCTCCATTAGCTCGAAGCCGTTCAGGCACAGACTTACGTGTTCCCGAATTTCCACCCGCACCAGCCACCAATTCCAAAACTCGCAGCACAGCCTGCGACACAGCATCTTCCCCCGTCTGAGCCTGCTGCTCAACATTAACAGCTGGGGGTGGTGGTGGCGGTGGTACTTCATTATCTGATCCTTGACCCGATCTAACGGGTTCCGACCTAGTCATTCTTCCTCTACCTCTCCCACGACGACCACGTCCTCTAGAGCTCATTTTCTAACGTTGAGATCTGATTAAGAAGTTTTATGAATTAGTCATTGTTCCACTTATTTACTTGCGAAGAAGTTTTATGACAAGAGTTTTAGGAGTGGTTCTTTCCTATTCACACAAGCATACAGTCTTTCCATTCATTCATTCATCCATCAAACAAGCATGAACTTTCTTTCATTCAGAGAAATGTTGTAATTTTCATCGTTATTGTGTTTCCACTACCCAGGGGTATTTTCGTAATTTTGTCCTACAGGGGTATTTTCGTAATTTTTCAAGATAAAAAGTTCCTTGATGATTTTTTCGAAAATATTTTGGTAATTTTAAAGTCCCGGGGTAATTTTGGAAAAATTTTGAAATCCAGGGGTATTTCAGAAATTTTTGACCTCGGGGGTATTTCGGTAATTTTCCAAAAACCAGGGTAAATTTGTAAAATTTAATAAGTTAGGGATATTTCAAAAGTTGTAAAACTTTGAGGGTTCTTTTTTTGAGAGTTTCCCTTTTCAAATGGTGATGTTTGCAAAAATTTCGGAAACCGGGGTCATTTTGGTCATTTTGTAAGTTTAGGGGCAATTTTGAAATTTTTTCAAAATCAAGGTATTTTTGATAGTTTGCAAATTAGGGTTTGTGAACACTTATAAATGAGGAAATTTTGGCAAAACTGTTAGGTAGGTTCATATTTTGTAAATCAAGGGCATTTTGGTAATTTTGCCACTAGGGGCATTTTTGTAATTTTCAAAAATCAGAATTTTTTCAGAAAATTTTATAAAGATGGTTTTCTCAAATTCAAAAGAAAGTTTTGAGAATTTTAAAACTGGGGTTTGTTGTTTTGTTCTTCTTTTTTTTTTTTTTAGGAAAAACATGGCTAGTTCCCTTTCGGGTTTTAGTCATTATGTTTAGCCTATGGCCAAGCCCTCTTGGTCAGGGTGAACCAAAGCTACGCACCAGGCAGGATTCGAGTGGAGAGGAGGTGAGTCACGCGGACTGCTTAAATACCAAGCTCCCACCGAAACCATTCCTAGACATGCGCACAGAGGTTGCCACACCTACTGAGCCCTCTGAGTTAGGGTGAACCGAAGCTACGCACCAGGTACGATTCCTGCGAAGAGGAGGTGAGTCACTAGGACTGCTTAAATACCAGGCTTTTCCGGATCCAATCCTAGACATGCGTACAGGGGTTACCACACCCTAGCTTAGTGACCTAGCCATAGGTTTGTTTAGTGCATTAAGTCTTATGTGTTTTGTGTTTGAGTAGTCTAATCCTAGGGTTCAAGTTCCTATCATACTATTCTACGTTCCATGCCTTTTCTACCCTTCTAATATTCACAACATAATTCACATAATCACCCAAATAGTTAGGGGTACTTACCTGGTGGACTTCGGGTCGGAGACTTAGGTGCCATGCCAGAAAACCTGTTTAATTTCAAGGAAAATCATTTGGCTCGCTTTGAAGACGTTTTGGGCCTTAGCCCACAGGCCGAGAGTTTAAAACTGGGCTCTGATACCAAACTGAAACACCCCACACCCGGCCCACGAGCCTGAACCGGACCTGGTATGTTCCTTAAGAAAATCGGTTTCAAAGTTCTTTGTTACTTAGAGAAAATTTGTGTAATTTTTTTGAAAAATATTGTTTTGGGTTGGGCTTAGATCGAAACCCACTTATTTACTTAGAAATCATTTAATTACGATGACAAAACAGTTTAGGGTTTATTTTTAAATAAATAATTCTTAAGTTGAACTTTAATCAAAAATAGTTCATAACATAGTAAATTAAAAGTTTAGACAGAAATAAAGAAATCCTACTTGGGCCTCATGGCCTTATTACATCAATCAAAACCCAAAATAAAATTTAAGTACTGAGTAAAATAAAAGCCCAAGTCTTTAAATTTCTCCTTGCGATGCATGGCCACCTTTAGCTCCTGCCGACCCGGTCCATTACTGCTCATCACCTGAAAAAAATATTTCCCCAACGAGGTGAGTCAACCAGACTCAATGTGTACGTGGCACTAAATCGTAATAGAATCAGGCATATAATACATTCAATCATAAAATACAAGTTATGATGCATTCCCAAACCCAAACCTAATTGTCCATCCGCTACACACCCCCGTACCTGCCAAACACACCGTGGGGACTACTAAGTCGACCCTCCTTCCGCTACACACCAATTTGCGGGCTTAAGGCTCCGCATCTGTGGTTTTAGGAAACCACTTTTCAGATTACTGTGGTCTTAGATCACCACTTTTCAGATTACTGTGGTCGTAAGTCACCACTTTTCACTTCCCCTTTCAATATACAACCATATGCCCCATAAACATTAATATGCATAATATACCATAGTTCACATTCTTATCATATTCTCATGTTATGAATAACATATTTCATATTCCTAGTAGAAGTAGGAAACGTACCTGAGTACTTAGTACCTTAACATGGTACCTTAGCCATGCTCATATTTTCATTAACATATATTTTAATACATGCAACCATAATTCATATTACAAAGTAGTGTGGAGTACACACCTGATTTGCTTAATGAAGTCCTCGAAAATCCCGAAGAGAATCGATTACAGATTTAGATCTCAAATCCTACATAAGTTAATCACTTACTATTTAAAAGACCATTCGGCCATTTTTCCAAATATAACTAGGATTTGTATTACTTACCTTGTTGCCAAATTGATTTCAAGAATCAAATGCCAGATCTTTGTATTCCTCCTTTGTGAATTCGGCTAAACACTATATTACTCCATAGGTTAGTTTTCGGCTTCTAATAATAAATCCAAACCTTTAAAATAAACCTTGACCGAATATCTTAAACACATACCTTGTGATTCCAAATCCCGAAAAGTAACCCTTGGTTATAGAGATGTTGAAATCCCTACACACATATGTTAGATCTGATTTCCAAATCACTTAATAAACTTAATCAAATGGCCTAAACCATGCTTTTCTTACCTTAAATCCTTGAATCTCGAAACTCTCTTCTTGAATGGCCAAAATCCTTAGATCAGAAATCCCGAAATTCCTCCTTTAATATTCGGCCAAGAGACATCCAAAAAGATCAGTTCCTAAATCTTGATTGAAAAAGATTAAACAACAAGAATCCATTCTTACCTTAACACCACAGTCGACGTCACCCTTGTTTGAAGCCACAAAGATTCGGCTATGTAGACTTAGACTGATATCAAAGGGGTCTTGGCTTGATAGAAGAAAAGGAAAGAAGAAGAAAAGAAGAAGAAAAGAGGAGAAGAAAATTTGGCAGAGAGAGTTTGCTAGGGAATTTTCGGCAGAGCAGAGAAAGAAACAAACTGATGAGTAGCCCTCCTTCCTTCCTTTTATAGGCAAAATTATCAGCTAAGGAGTCCCTTACTTGGCCACCACTCCTCTATCTGATAACTTTCTCTTTTTAATATGATAAATAAAAGGATTTAATCCAGTATTTATCTCTTCTAAATAATCCAATTTAAAAAAATCTAAAAAAATCCCTTATTTATCACTTAATAGCCGAATTTTAAAGAGGATAAACCTCTTTTTTTTCTAGATGCCTTGCCGTCCACTCCTTGTGCTTCTGGAAACAAAAATAAAACTTTCTTTATTTGCTTCCCAAGTGACTCGAACTCAGGCCCAACACCCTTGTATGTGGCGCCATTTCCAAAGGCCCTAAGTGGCATCTTCAGGCCACTTTTCCAAGCCTGTTTGTGAGTCAAATTTCTCCAACTTTTTCTTTTAAGGCCTCCTTGCCCTAATTTCCTATTTTAAACTTTAAAATTTGACATTTCTAGGTCATTTCCAAGTTTCCTAAAATTTTCGATCGGCTCTGTAAACTTGCCATTTTCTTACATTTCCAAGTTTCCAGAAATGTTCACTTTCCATTTTTGAATCATTTCCTTACATTTCCTAGTTTCTAAAAATGTTCATGTCTATGGATTTCTAGGTTTCCAAAAATGTTCATGTCCATGCATTTCCAGGTTTCCAAAAATGTTCATTTCCAATTCATTTTCATACATTTCTGAGTTTCCAAAAATATCAAAAATTTATTCATAGTGCTTAAGACTTGTCATTTTGTACAGTTAGACTGAAAATGCATAGGCCCTTTCCAGGATGTTACACCAAGCATGTTCAATACTAGCCATACAAATGAATAATCATCACCAATATTTATGGGTACTCATAATGGCGATCACACCATACCAGCCTTACCACAATTTTAATCACGTATCACATATCAAACACATTATGCACATATACAGATAGTCACATGCACCCTTGCTCACACGTACATTTGCCACATTTCTCAATTGATCACATTCACTCATGCACTTATTCATAACATGATCGTACCAATCACCATTAGTAATTTATCTCGTTGAACCCTTCGAAAAACACCCGATACTCGATGGTCTCAGCACATAGCTCCACCTACACATAACTCGGCTTTCTTGTACACATGGTGAAGGTCTCTTATCAACCATGTGACCTAGCCATTCCATCTCGTAGCTTTCTTGTCTACATGGTGTCGAACACTAGGAACCACTCATGTGACCTAGTTACTCATAACCCGTAACTTTCTTGTACACATGGTATACACACAGTATTACACATGTGACCTAGTTACATATGAAATTATTATCCCGTAGCTTTCTTGCACACATGGTGAAAGTCCCCTATCATCCATGTGGCCTAGTTACATATCAAATTTTGCCATCTTGTAGCTTTCTTGTACACACGGTGAAGGTCCCTTATCACTCGTGTGACCTAGCTACATATTGTCCGTATCTCTCGGTTTTTCGAAAGTTCAATCGAGAATTTCACATTCCATACATTTTCATATTATAGTTATCACCCAATGATTTCCATAATATCTAGCAAAATAATTATTGAACAAGTAAAATAAATGCATTATTTACATATCAACTTTCCATTTCACATAATAACCATAGTCATAGAAAACACCTTTAAGCACAACATTTCGACCCATTTTCCATGTCACCTATGTCACCTTTTATCATAAAAATTATTATTAAATCAATTCACCAACATAATATACAAAACATGTAATTCAGCAAAATCAATTTAATACCACAATTTAGGTTTCAAACATACATTACGACATTATTGTATTATTATTTACACACCAACTTACCTCGGATCCAGAAACGACAATTTACCAACTTTCTAGATTTTCGATTTTCCTCCCGTTCTAGGTCCAAATCTCATTTTTTGGGGTCTAAAACATCACATTTCACTTATTTAATTAATGTATTACTCAAAACAGTCCCTAACTCAAACTTTTGCAAAATTATAATTTTGCCCCTAAACTTTTACATATTTACACTTTTGCCCCAATACTCAAAAATTAAACTTCAGCCCTTATTCTTATGTTTTATAACATGCTGATCATTTTTCTCTTCTATGGCAACATCAAATTCTCACTCTAACATATACTTATGAACATTAGGTATTTTTATCGATTATGTCGTTTTACTCGTTTTCACGTAAAATCGCTTAGTAAAAGTTGTTTAACATTATTCCAACCTTCATATCCAATCATAAAACATCAAAATAAAGACATTTCACCTATGGGTATTTTTCCAAATATGAACCCTAGGTTAAATTATTGCTAGAATAAGCTAAATCAAGTTACCGGGACTCTAAAAACGTAAAGAACATTAAAAACGGGGCTTGGAATCACTTACTATGGAGATTGGAAGCTTAAAACAAACCCTAGCTATGGATAACCCTTGTAATTTCGTCCTAATGAAGAAGATGGACATATTTGGCATTTAAATTTTGTTTTTAATTCATTTAATTCACTAAATTACCAAAATGCCCCTTAAAAAATCTTTTGAAACATACCAATCCATGTCCATTTTTTTTCCACCAACTTAACCAATGGTATAATTATCATTTAGGGACCTCCAATTTAAAATTTCATAACAATTGGACACCTCTAACATGTAGAACTCAACTTTTGCACTTTTTACAATTTAGTTCTTTTGACTAAATTGAGTGGCCAAACGTCAAAATTATCAAACGAAATTTTCACGAAATCATTCTGTGAAATTGTAGACCATAAAAATATAACAAAAATAAATTTTCTTACGTCGGATTTGTGGTCCCGAAACCACTGTTCCGACTAGGCCCTAATTCGAGATGTTACATGGACTGGACATAATTCTGACCCACTGGCCGCTCTCTGTTTGGCTCTTGAGGATAGTCCTTTACCCGATGATCCATAGTTCCACACCTGAAGCATCCTCTACTACCTACCCAACACTCCCCCGAATGAAATTTCCCACACCGAGCACACAGCTAAGACCGACCGACAGCAACAAGCCTCACAGCTCGACCCGGCCCATCCAACCTAGGCCTCTTATGAAAATTGCCAGCAGAACCTGACGACCCAAAATTCCTTTTATTCCTACCCCTGTCCCTATCCTGATTCTGCCTCTCAGATTGCTTCACCTCTTCGGCTATCTTAGCCTTCTCAACCAAAATAGCAAATTCTATTTCCCGTTGTGGAGCTACCAGTACTCGCAACTCATCCCTCAGACCATCCTCAAATCGGACACAACGCTCGTGATCTGTTGCAACAATACCTCGGGCATAACGGCTTAGACGTAAAAATTTCGCCTCATATTCAGCCACTGACTTATTTCCCCGGACCAAGTTTAGAAATGCCTTCCTCTGAGCGTCCACATTGTAACACCCCAAACCCGGCCCAAACGCTACAACCAGATCTGGTATGTCACTTAAGAAAGTTTAGTAATACATGTCGCATTTTGGAAAGCAATTACTAGGTTTAAACCCTTATTTCGAAAACTTAAGAATTCATTAAAGTATAAAATATTAAATTATAAATTATCTTGGTGGATTTTAAATAAAGACTGAAATATCATACATGTCTTAACTTAAATGAAAATATAAAACTTAAAAGCCCAGTAATAAAAGCCCAACATAAAACCCAAAATAGGAATAATAGTCTAGTGGCTCGTGGCCTTATTACAACAATATTTAAAACCCATTAAATAAAAATATAACTTAATAAACTAAGGTCTTTTAGCTGAATCCAATTGCTCTTTTGCATGGCCACCTTGCTCTCCTCTCCAGCCCGGTCCGATGCGCTAAGTGTCACCTGAGATTGTTAAAATAAAAGGGTGAGTCGCGAGACTCAGTGTGCAACCCTCATGCACCATTAGATTTGGGCTTTAGCCCCATAAAACAGAATAATCAAAATTAATATACATAGCAAAAATAATATGCAAAGCCCCACCCAAATCCTAAGTTTCCATCCGCTATACGCCCCCGTACCAGCCAATCACACCATTGGGGATTTCTACAATCAACCCACACCGCTACACGCCTTGATGGCAGTCGTGCTGCTCAACATCAGATCATGGCCGTAGCCACTACAACAGATCACGGCAAAAGCCACTACAACAGATCACGGTAAAGAACCGCTACACAGATCACGGTAAAAACCGCTACAGCATATAACTTCCTCCTTTCATCAAACCCAACCCATGCAATCACATAAAATCAATATTCTTATATCATTTAATCAGAACATTCACTAACCTGGTGATTTGCTTTTACCCTCTTTGGGTTTCTGTCATTATGCCGGGATTTCGGCATTTATCAAAACATATAAGACATATAATCATATATTAATCAAACGGGTCTAGATGGTGTAGAGAATTACACACCTGATTAGTATCGATACTCTTGCTTAACCGATCTACAACTTGCTCAAAAAGCCGGAAAGATATGAATAATAGGCCTTCTCTTATAATCGGCCATGGTTAGTGTTTTATCCATTTTTACATACTAAAATCAATAGACTTTCTTACCTTGAAATCCCGAAAATACCTTGATTCGAGTATTACTGAAATTATGACTTAGAGATCTACACGATTGACTCCTCTTCAGATCCTAGAATGCCGAAAATAAGAGTGAAATAAGAGATTAGTTTCTAATAGCCATTCGGCTAAGAACTTTAAAAAGCCGAAAGAACATTAAAATCCTGAAATCAACACTTACCTATTGTTTCCTTCAGATTTTGGCACAAGTAGACTCCATTAAAGAAGATTCGACAACTTCAGGAGGTGAGATCTTAGTGATTTTGGCTTTTTATGAAAATCCCGGAGGGATGAACTGATATGGTTTCGGCTAGAAAGAAAAGAGAAAAGAGAGCAAGGAGAGGCTTGAAGATTCGGCTAACTGAAGAAGAAGAGAAGAGAGAAAGAATAGGGGAGAAATTTCGGCAGAGAAAATATGAGAGCTTTAGCAAAGATTTCGGCAGAAAAGAGAAGAATGAATAGCAAAATTCGGCACATACACCTTAAGCTAAAACCGAATACCCCTTTCTTTTCAAATTCCTCAAAGTTTCGGCTAACATTAAACACTTAAAGATGGCTCCTATCTTTGATCTATTATCTCCTCAAAAATAGCTTTTATCTGCTTATTATCCACACACCTAAAATCCCTAAAATTTAGCCTTGTGCCGTCCCCCTTGCTCATGTAATTGCCAAATTTTATCCCTAAATCTTGGGCTTTAAGCTGCCAAAATTTGGGCCTTCCTCATGCACAGGTGACGCCACTATAGCTCCCATTTACTGTGCCCTTAGTTGCTGGGCCACAAGCCCAATATGTCACTACTAAACTTTAATTTAAGCCCCTAGAGTGTCTAAATAAAATATTTAAAACAAGGCCTCAACCCAATTTGAGCCCCATTTTTATCTCAAACTCCCAATTTAATATTTTAAGCAGTCAAACACATAAAATGCACAAACCCAATTATTCAGGATGTTACAGTTCCCCCCCTTAAAACAAATTTCGTCCTCGAAATTTACCTGGTCAAAAGAGATGGGGATACTGCTGTCGCATAACATCTTCTAGCTCTCACGTCGCTTCTTCTGCACCGTGATTTTGCCATAGAACTTTGACCAAAGGAACGGACTTCCTTCTCCACACTTTTATATCTCGATCCAAGATTTGCATTGGTTCCTTCTCAAAAGACAAATCTGGCCTTACTTCAATCTCTTCCACTGCCACCACGTGCGATGGATCAGAACGATAACGTTTTAGCATCGAGACATGGAATACGACATGTATCTGTTCTAACTCTGAAGGCAACTCCAAACGATAAGCCACTAGGCCCACACATTCTAGCACCCGATAAGGCCCAATAAATCGAGGACTCAGCTTACCCTTCCGTCCAAACCTCATTACCTTTTTCCATGGAGAAACCTTCAAAAAGACTTGGTCTCCTACTGCAAATTCCACCTCCTTCTGCTTTAGATCCACATAAGACTTCTTCCAATCAGATGCTTCCTTCAATCTAGCCCGTATTAACTTAACTTTCTCCTCCATTTCCGAAACTAGCTCAGGACCCAACACCTGACGTTCACCCAACTCCGTCCAGCAAGTAGGAGTACGACATTTCCTTCCATATAACGCTTCATACGCCGCCATCTGAATACTAGCTTGATAACTATTATTGTATGCGAATTCTGCCAAGGGTAAATACTCCTCCCAACTACCCCTAAAATCGATGATGCAACCCCTTAGCATATCCTCCAAGATCTGAATTACCCTCTCAGACTGACCATCAGTCTGCGGGTGAAAAGCAGTACTAAAGTCTAACCTTGTTCCCATTGCTTGATGAAGAGCCTTCCAAAATCGTGACGTGAACCTAGGGTCCCTATCCGATATGATCGACACCGGTACACCATGTAATCTTACAACTTCAGCCATGTACAACTTAGCCAACTTTTGTAGAGAGAAGTCCACTCGAACAGGTATGAAGTGAGCAGACTTCGTCAACCGATCCACAACTGCCCAAATCGAGTCCTTCTTAGTGGGCGTAAGGGGTAACCCACTAACGAAATCTATCGTGATTCTTTCCCATTTCTATTGGGGAATCTTCACCGGCTGCAACGATCCTGAAGGCAACTGGTGTTCAGCTTTGACTTGCTGACACGTCAAACACTTCCCCACATATTCTGTAACTTCTCGCTTCAACCCTTGCCACCAGAATTGCTCTCGTAAATCCCGATACATCTTAACTCCTCCAGGATGCATAGCATATGGGCTACTATGCGATTCCCGAAGAATCATCTGCCTTAACTCCACATCTTTTGGCATACAAATTTTCCCACGGAAACACAAAACTCCATCACCATTCCAACTATAATCTCATCCTTCACCATTCTGCATTTGTCAGATCTGAGTACTCAAAACATCATCCAAAAGTTGCTTCTCTTTGATCTGACTTGTCCACAAAGGTCTTACTTGAAGTTCAGCTACCAAACTGCCATCTTCATACAGGCTAAGATGAGTGAACATCGCCCTCAAATCCGCTATCGCCTTCCTACTCAGCGTATCTGCCACCACGTTAGCCTTTCTCGGGTGATATTCAATCGAGCAGTCATAGTCTTTTAACAGCTCGACCCACCTTCTCTGCCTCAAATTCAACTCCTTCTGGGTAAGGAGGTACTTCAGACTCTTATGGTCCGTGTAAATAACCGACTTCTCCCCATACAGGTAATGCTTCCAAATCTTTAGAGCAAACACTACCGCCACCTATTCTAAATCGCGCGTAGGGTAGTTCAATTCATGCAGTCGCAACTGTCGAGACGCATATGCAACAACTTTTCCGTCTTGCATCAACACACATCCTAAACCCGTGTGTGACGCATCACAATAGACGGTAAATTTCTTTCCCGCCTCTGGCTGAATTAACACTGGTGCTTCTGTTAAGATTTTCTTCAGCTTCTCAAAACTCTCCTGCTGTTTGTCAGTCCACACAAACAATACTCCCTTCCTTAACAACTTAGTTAAAGGTGCCGCTATTAAAGAGAACCCCTCAACAAATCTCCTGTAATACCCTGCCAATCCCAAGAAACTTTGGATTTCCGCCACAGACTTTGGCGGCTTCCAATCTAATACAGCTTCTATTTTCCGAGGGTCTACCCTAATTCCCTCTACGGAAACTACATGCCCTAGGAAAGTCACTTCCTTCAGCTAGAACTCACACTTACTAAACTTTGTGTACAACTGCTTCTCCCTCAAAATTTGCAACACCACACGAAGATGTGCGTCATGCTCCTCCTCGGACTTGGAGTAAACCAAAATATCGTCGATAAACGCTACCACAAATCGATCAAGGTATGGTTGAAACACCCGGTTCATCATATCTATAAATGCTACTGGTGCATTCGTCAAGCCGAACGGCATTACCAAGAACTCATAATGACCGTAGCGTGTTCGAAACGCCGTCTTATGAATGTCCCCTTCCTTCACCTTTAATTGATGATAACCCAACCTTAGATCAATCTTCGAAAAGACCGAAGCTCTTTTAAGCTGATTGAACAGGTCGTCGATTCTTGGTAATGGATACTTGTTTTTAATCGTCAACTTATTCAGTTGACGATAGTCCACACACATACGCATGGATCCGTCCTTCTTTTTCACGAATAGAACCGGCGCTCCCCATGGAGACACACTCGGTCGAATAAATCCTCGATCCAAAAGCTCCTGGATCTGAGCTTTGAGTTCCACCAACTCCTTCGGTGCCATTCGATAAGGAGCAATGGATACCAGAGCTGTACCCGGAAGTAGTTCTATTCCAAACTCCACTTCGCGATCCGGGGGTAATCCTAGCAACTCCTCCGGAAAGACATCCGCGAAATCCTTGACTGTTCGAACCTCATCGACAGTCACCTCCTTAGCATCCAAAGCACTAATAAGAGTTAGGAATGCATTGCATCCCTTCCGAATCATCTTAACAACCTTCAGTGTAGACACCACGTTGGATAAGTAATCTCTTCTTTCTCCTAACACAATCACCTCCTTGCCTTCTGGGGTACTCAACACCACACGCTTGGTCTCACAGTCTAACTTAGCACGACACTTAGTTAACCAATCCATTCCTAGAATAAGATCAAACTCTCCAAATGGCAATTCCATTAAGTCTGCCGAAAACACTACCCCTTGAGTCTCTAAAGGTACATCCTTAAATAGCTTGTCTACTACCCTAGATTGCCCTAGGGGACTAACCACGGTCATCTTCCTAGTAGTTGTTTCAGAGTCTATACTTAGAGTCTCAGATATCGAACATGCAACATAGGAGTGGGTTGACCCAATATCAATCAAGGCAAGAAAAGGGTTGTCAGCAATAAGAAACGTACCGGTTATGACATCCGGTGCGTCTCCATCCTCCTGTCGACGAACTGCATAAACTAGACCCGGCTGCCTTGCATCTACATTACCTGCACCTCTACCAGGTGCTCCACGACCCCGACCAGATCCATTTCCTCCTCTGACTGCACCACGACCCCTTGGTTTAGACTGATCACCTCTCCTAGTCTGATCAGAACCTCTGCCCGTTGGCTGTACCCGATCCATCCGAGGATAGTCCTTAATCAGATGTTCTGTGGATCCACACGTAAAGCATCCACCGGTTTTCATTCTGCACTCCCCATAATGTGTCCTCCCACACGAATGACATGTTTGATTCTGGCCCGCCGGAGCACGAGCTGGCCCATCAGTCCTAGACCTCTTCTGAAAATTCCCAGATGCCCTTGATGGCCCAAAACTTCTCTTACTCTTACCACGATCCTTATCCCTTTCTTGTCTCTCGACCCGTTTCACTTCCTCAGCTATCTTAACCTTGTCTACCAAAACAGCAAAAACCCTCTCTCGCTGCGGTGCTATCAGAACCCTTAACTCATTCTGCAGCCCATCCTCGAATCGAACACAATGTTCATATTCTGTTGCTACCATACCTCAAGTGTAGCGGCTCAAGCGCAGAAACTCTGCCTCATATTCAGCCATAGACTTACTTCCCTGCACCAAGTTGTGCATCTATATAGCTGGCCCCAACATACTTCCCCTGAAATGACTCCTTAAAGAAGTCCCAGTCAATCCGGTCTGCGGCAGTACCCTCTTTCATCGTGAGCCACCACTGGTAGGCCTCGTCTCAAAGAAGAGACACGACCCCTTTCAACTTCTCCTCCACTGCGAAGTCCAAATCATCTATTATGCGCTCAGTCGCTTCCATCCAATACTCAGCTGTGTTAGGGGCTACGCCAGAAACTCCCCTAAACACCTCTGCCCCATTACCCTTAAGCCGTTCTGATACAGATTTCTGGGCTCATGTGCCCATGCCTACTCCAGCAACTCTTTCGAGAACCCGCAACATCGCCTGTGATACCGCGTCATCTCCGGCAGTCTGATCCTGAAATTCCTCCTCCACATCTGGAGGATCCGACATCTCATTTCCTGATCCGTGGCCAGACCCTACTGGCTCAGATAAGGTCATCCTACCCCTACCGCGTCCACGCGGTGGACGTCCTTGACCCCTTGTACTCATTCTTCCGATTGGCATTTATCTGATTAAGAATTTTATGAATCATTAATTTTCTTCCACTAATTAACCACGAACAGTCTTATGAATAATAGTTTTAAGAGTAGTTCTTTCGGATTCACATTCACAATACAGTTTCAAGTCTGTATCCTCTAATTCTAGGAAACACATACATTCAACCATCGACATACAAATAGCATCCAAGCACTTACATTCATCATGTAAGGGTGTTTGCATTGTTTCACTACCCAGGGGTATTTTCATAATTTTTCCTATAGGGGTATTTTCGTAATTTTTCAAAATAGGGTTCCTTGGTGATTTTGTGAAATAAGGGTATTTTGGTAATTTTGAAATCCCGGGGGTATTTCGATAATTTTGCACTCTGGGGGTATTTCGGTAATTTCAAAATCTGGGGGTATTTCGGTAATTTGGAAATCCAGGGGTATTTCGGTAATTTTGAAATCCGGGGATGTTTCGGTAATTTTGAAATTTGGGGGTATTTCGATAATTTTGAAATCTAGGGGTATTTAGGTAATTTTGAAATCCAGGGGTCATTTGGTAATTTTTACAAACCAGGGGTATTTTGGTCATTTTGCAAAACAAGGGTAATTTGGTAATTTTTACAAACCTTGGATATTTTTTTGTTGTTGTTGTGTTTTTTTTTCAAATAGGGTGGCTGGTCCCTTTCGGGTTTTAGTTATAATGTTTAGCCCATCAACAAATCCTCGTAACTAGGGTGAATAGTCACTACGCACCAGGTAGGATTCTAGTGAAGAGGAGGTGAGTCACCAGGACTGCTTAAATACCAAGCTCTCCCTGAATCCACTCCTAGACATGCGTATGTCCATTGCCACACCCTAACTTGGCTAAGGTGAACAGTCACTATGCACCAGATAGGATTCCAGTGAAGAAGAGGTGAGTCACTAGGACTGCTTAAATACCAAGCTCTTCCTAAATCCAATCCTAGACATGCATATGCCTGTTACCACACCCTAGTCCTGCGGCACGTTCACGGGTTTGTTTAGTGAAATTAAGTCTTATGAGATTTTAGGAGTTGTTTCAGCTAGGCCTAAAGTCCATCAAGTTCTAGTCTAACTGTCCTACGTCCCATAAAGCCCATCAAGCCCACATATATATATCACACAATGGTTCAGAGTACTTACCTGGCGGACTTGGGCCAGAGACGCAGGTGCCATGCTGAGCTAACAGACTTGCTATCACTTAAAAACATCCATATTTCAAAAGCCCATTTTTAGAAAACATTTTGAGCCCCAAAACCCCAGAGCTGAGTTTTGAACCGGGCTCTGATACCAATTTGTAACACCCCAAACCTGGCCCAAACGCTACAACCGGATCTGGTATGTCACTTAAGGAAGTTTAGTAAAACATGTCGCATTTTGGAAAGCAATTACTAGGTTTAAACCCTTATTCCGAAAACTTAAGAATTCATTAAAGTATAAAATATTAAATTATAAATTATCTTGGTGGATTTTAAATAAAGACTGAAATTTCATACATGTCTTAACTTAATTGAAAACATAAAACTTAAAAGCCCAGTAATAAAAGCCCAACATAAAACCCAAAACAGGAATAATAGTCTAGTGGCTCGTGGCCTTATTACAACCATATTTAAAACCCATTAAATAAAAATATAACTTAATAAACTAAGGTCTTTTAGCTGAATCCAATTGCTCTTTTGCATGGCCACCTTGCTCTCCTCTCCAGCCCGGTCCGATGCGCTAAGTGTCACTTGAGATTGTTAAAATAAAAGGGTGAGTCGTGAGACTCAATGTGCAACCCTCATGCACCATTAGATTTGGGCTTTAGCCCCATAAAACAGAATAATCAAAATTAATATACATAGCAAAAATAATATGCAAAGCCCCACCCAAATCCTAAGTTTCCATTCGCTACACGCCCTCGTACTAGCCAATCACACCATTGGGGATTTCTACAATCAACCCACACCGCTACACGCCTTGATGGTAGTCGTGCTGCTCAACATCAGATCATGGCCGTAGCCACTACAACAGATCATGGCAAAAGCCGCTACAACAGATCACGGTAAAAAACCGCTACACAGATCACGATAAAAACCGCTACAGCATATAACTTCCTCCTTTCATCAAACCCAACCCATGCAATCACATAAAATCAATATTCTTATATCATTTAATCAGAACATTCACTAACCTGGTGATTTGCTTTTACCCTCTTTGGGTTTCCGTCATTATGCCGGGATTTCGGCATTTATCAAAACATATAAGACATATAATCATATATTAATCAAACAGATCTAGATGGTGTAGAGAATTACACACCTGAATAATGTCGATACTCTTGCTTAACCGATCTACAACTTGCTCAAAAAGCTGAAAAGATATGAAAAATAGGCCTTCTCCTATAATCGTCCATGGTTAGTGTTCTATCCGTTTTTACATTCTAAAATCAATAGACTTTCTTACCTTGAAATCCCGGAAATACCTTGATTCGAGTATTACTGAACTTATGACTTAGAGATCTACACGATTGACTCATCTTCAAATCCCAGAATGCTGAAAATAAGAGTGAAATAAGAGATTAGTTTCTAATGGCCATTCGGCTAAAGACTTTGAAAAGCCGAAAGAACATTGAAATCCCGAAATCAACACTTACCTATTGTTTCCTTCAGATTTCGGCACAAGTAGACTCCATTAAAGAAGATTCGGCAACTTCAGGAGGTGAGATCTTAGTGATTTCGGCTTTTTATGAAAATCCCGGAGGGATGAACTGATATGGTTTCGGCTAGAAAGAAAAGAGAAAAGAGAGCAAGGAGAGGCTTGAAGATTCGGCTAACTAAAGAAGAAGAGAAGAGAGAAAGAATAGGGGAGAAATTTCGGCAGAGAAAATATGAGAGCTTTAGCAGAGATTTCGGCAAAAAAGAGAAGAATGAATAGCAAAATTCGGCACATAAACCTTAAGCCAAAATTGAATACCCCTTTCTTTTCAAATTCCTCAAAGTTTCGGGTAACATTAAACACTTAAAGATGGCTCCTATCTTTGATCTATTATCTCCTCAAAAATAGCTTTTATCTGCTTATTATCCACACACCTAAAATCCCTAAAATTTAGCCTTGCGCGGCCCCCTTGCTCATGTAATTGCCGAATTTTAGCCCTAAATCTTGGGCTTTAAGCTGCCAAAATTTGGGCCTTCCTCATGCACAGGTGACACCACTATAGCTCCCCTTTACTGTGCCCTTAGTTGCTGGGCCACAAGCCCAATATGTCACTACTAAACTTTAATTTAAGCCCCTAGAGTGTCTAAATAAAATATTTAAAACAAGGCCTCAACCAAATTTGAGCCCCATTTGTATCTCAAACTCCCAATTTAATATTTTAAGCAGTCAAACACATAAAATGCACAAACCCAGTTATTCAGGATGTTACACACATAGCTCGACCCAATATACTTTCCCTGGAATGCTGACTTAAAGAAGTCCCAGGTAATACGGTCAGCCGCTGTACCATCCCTTACCGTGAGCCACCACTGGTATGCCTCATCCCAGAGAAGAGACACTACCCCTTTGAACTTCTCTTCCGCAGTACAGTCAAGATCATCCATGATGCTCTCAACCGCTTCTAGCCAGTACTCAGCTACGTTAGCAGCCACACCAGAAACGCCCCTAAACATTTCAGCCCCATTAGCTCAGAGTCGTTCAGACACAAATTTTTGAGCCACTGATCCCATGCTCGCTCCAGCAACCCGCTCCAAAACACGTAACATAGCTTGAGACACAGCATCGTCTCTACCAGTTTGATCCTGAAATTTCGCTTCCGCAATTGGTGATGCTGGCACTTCACCCTCCAGCCTATGCCCTGATTCCGAAGGTTCAGACCCAACACCCCGGCCTCTACCATTGCCGCGCATACCACGTCCACGTCCCCTAGCGCTCATGACTACTGATTCGACTTAATCTGATTAAAAGTTTTATGAATTAGTATTTCTTCCACTGTTTATTACCAAGCAATCTTATGTAATAACACTAGAAGTAGATTTTCCCAGGGATTATTTCTAAAGGTCTCTATTCTTAGAGTTGTATTTCTCACTACTAACTATCATAATATCTCATAAGAATTCAAACAAAAAAAAAGAATCGAAAAAAACTTACAGTACGGATTGGTGCCGGAGACTCAGGTGCCACGCTTCCAAAAAACATGTATTTTTCTAAACCATTTTCCAAACCAACTTTTGAAAACATTTTTTTTGAACCTCATACCCACAGCCAAGTTTTTGAAACTTGGCTCTGATACCACAATTGTAACACCCCAAACCCGGTCAATACGCTACGACCAAATCTGGCATGTTACAGGAAAGGAGGTTTTGAAAAACATCGTAACTTAGAACTTTTCGTTGAGTGTCTTCTTGAAAACGGTTTAATTTAATTTTTTTTGTTTGAAGGTTTCATACTATGTTTTAATTAAATTGATTCACCAGGTTGTAGCAAACACGTTTTACAAAAATCGAAAACAAGGATATCATAAATGTGACTTTTGAAAACGAAATTGCGCTTTTAATGAAATCTCCAAATTAATTAGTTACTGGTAATCCAACTTTCATTAACAATTGGAAAATTATTTGTTCAAAGTTTTTAATCTTAGAAAAAAAAACCTCATCTTTGACAGTTTATAAAACATACAATACCGACATTATATCAAAATCCAAATTTAAGTTATAGCAGCCTTATTACATAACAAAATCCTAATTAAAAATAAGTTTAAATAAAAGAAACGAGTTTATGAGAAAAACATTGCATGGCCACCACAAGTCCGCCTCGGCTCCCAAATCCGCGATATAATGACTACCTGCAAAATTAAGCAGAGGGATGAGTCACCGAGACTCAGTGTGTAAATCCCCATACAAAGCGATCTAGGCCTTAAGCCCACAGATGCCCATTGGCCTAAGCCCACACAATACAGCATATTAATCATGTATGTAATACAACCCAGCCCAACCTAATTTTCCATCCTCTACATCACCTGAATCAGCCAAACGCCCATGGCACCAAGCCACTGTGGTTCCAAACCACCGTGATGCCAGATCACTGTGACAGAGTCACTAATAATATGTGTGGGGCCAACCCACCGTGGTACCAAACCACTGCGACAATCCCGGATAGATATATGTGAGGCCAACCCACTGTGGTACCAAACCACTGAGACAAGTCGCTGGAATATACATACGTGGTGTCAAACCACCGTGGTACCAAACCACTGAGACATAGTCACTGAATTAGATATGTGGGGCCAACCCACTGTGGTACCAAACCACTGTGACAGTCCCTAAGTAACACTTACCCTTTACATCATATCCCAAGCCCATGCACATATTAACATAATGAGATGAATGCAAACATTCTTCCAAAGCACAATGGTGAATTGTATCATACACTCATATATTCAAAAGTAGAACTGTATATGTACTTACCCGGTGTCACCAACCTTACCCACGAGGGTATCTCGACTATCTAAATAGTCGTTTCGACTTCCAGCCAACACAGTAAATAACGTAATTTAATAAACAAAGTGTGAGCATTACACACCTGATAACGCGTAAAACTAAACTCTCTACGTCGATGCTCTCACTAGCAGGGATAACAGCTATTTGCCTAACCCAGGCGGACGTCGGCTCTCTACCACAACCTGGCGGATAGTCTCGAACTGTCGACACAGCACGTCTTTTAAATTTAGGAGCAGAGACTCCGGGTCCACTCCCTTCCTTAGATTGACCGACACTTGCATCCATAGAGAGAACCTTGATCAGTACTCAAAAAGAAACCTTTGATTGGCTAACCAAAAGATTTGATTAAGACAGAGTAAAACGGAAGAGAGTCCAATCGAATTAGACTAACGAAACTTCTTACCTTAAGAACCCGAATGGAATGGTGGACTACAACACACTCGGCTACTAGGATTTCCCGGAGTAACGTTCCCAACACGAGAGAAGAGAAAAAGGAAAAAGGGTTAGCCGAAATCTAAACACCAAGCCAAATAGCCATTCGGCTATGGCCACATCAATCTGAGAGAAAAGAAAAGAAAGGGACGGAAGAGTCTCCCCTTACCTTAACCAACGGAATTTGATTGAAGAGACTCCTGCGGCCTAAGACTCCCAACACCTTGCTTCCTGATATTCGGCTACTAGCAATGAAAGATGAGAGAAACAAGTTACACGATGAAATAATCCGCCAAGGAAGAGAATCCCAAAATCGATTTATAAAAAAAAAGAAGAAAGAGTGGCCGACTTCCTTAGGAGAAGTGATGAGATGAAGATAACGAAAAGTTCCTTACCTTAGACAGAGTGAGACCGAATGAAGTCCTAGGAGATTCGGCACAAGCAGCCAATAACAAGAAGGTTTCAGCTCATTCCCCAGAACAAGAAAGAATGCGACACAAAAAGGGAACAAGAAACTAAGGTTTGGTCAGAAAAAGAAGACAAAAGGAGTAGTAGAAGAAGAAGTAGGGGGTTTCGGCTTTCGAAAAAGAAGTAAGAAAGGTGGTAGAGATGAGTAGAGGGACACCAACTATTCGGCTAAAAGATGAAAGAAGGTTCGGCTAAAGAAACAAAAGGAAATAGAAAGAAAAGAAGAAAAAAAAGGTGGTCACACAACTTTCGGCTAGTGTCAAAGAAGCAAAAGAGATGAACAGAGAAGTTGACAATTTCAGCACAAAGAGGAATAGGCAAACCGAATAAGAGAAAAGAAGAATTCAAGGAGACCAGGAAAACTCGGCACTCACCTCCCTTGAATATGCTAAAATGAAATGAAACAATTGCCTAAGACCTATGGAATTTCGGCACACCACCTATGCTAGCACTAAACCGAATTCTCCCCCTTCAAGCTTCCCACATTCGGCCAACACCTCCACCATGGCCACATTCCTTGATTTCCTCCTACTTCCACTCCCCAATATCCATTTGAATTGGTTTGACCAATTCAAACTCCACAAGCCCCTCATGTCCACACATTTGAACACATTGACCCATTCAACCAACAACCTTGAAGAGTCCCTGCCGAATCCACCTTCTCCCTATCCAGGTGCCAAAAATAAAGCTTCATAATGAGGCTTATGGGATTCGAACTCCTCCCCTTCAGCTCCTACAAGTGACGCCACCTCCACTATGACACCAGCTTCTTTGTGTCAACTACTACACACAATTAAACTTAAGGCCTGCTCCTACTAGCTTCCCCCCTAAAGTGCCAAAGACAAAATTTTACCAAGGCTCTGGCTTGATCCCAAGCCTTCCCAGGACCCCCAATCACATCCAAATAACAAGCAGTACAAGCCAAACACACAGTAATAACATAAAATGCAGAACCCCTAATTTCAGGATGTTACATTATCAGCATGATTTTGCTCAAAGTGATAGTTCCTTTTATCAACGATCAAATTTATACTCCATGATTCCAATATCTTTAACGACAAGATGCAAATTTTCTACAGGAAGATTCTTTTATTTGATGTTTCATATCTAACTATTATTTTTCATTCTTCTTTCATTATACATTATTATTGTTTTGATGAACTTATTTTACTTTTTTTTTTTCTTAAGGATGATGAAAGATTTGATACTGTTATCTATATGAAATTGAGAAATAAGATCTACTCTCAAAGTCTGCTTTTTTATATTTGCTTGGGGATGATCTCTTTCTCTTCATTACAAAAGATGTTTATAATCACTACTTCTCATCCATGCTAACGTAAGTCAATCTAATCAACTTCTTTTTAAATTCGATTTGATTTCTATTAAAAAGTTCAATTTATATAATTCACTATTCGTATCTCTATGAATTTATAAAACCTTTCATGCATTTAGTTATTGGGATTTTTATGTGGAGATAAATATTTTTTTCATTTTTAATAGAATTTATTGGTTTAATTTTAATTTTGATTAATATATATGATTATTGCGGAATATGAGTAAAAATACTTACTTGTCATGAACTTTGTGGTATTCACCCTGTCCGTGATAATTTCATATCATTGTAAAATTTGAAATGAAATTATGTCATAAGAGGTGGATGTTAGAAAATGTTTATGTTTAAACCTTTATAGTTGTAAAGTTATTTTAATTTGACATTATAATATTTTGTATTTTGTTGTATTATGATATATAAAAAAAATATATTATCTAACCACAATGATTTATTAGTGTCATGAATTTATTATTTGTTACGTTTAATATATCTTTTATTTATATCTATTCATTTTATTTTTATATGAATAAATAAAATTTGATTTAAAATAAATTAATCATTCATTAAGGTTATACAATAAAATGATTATATGCTCCTGAAGAGTTAATATTGCATCAAACTGTAAAAAGCACAGAGCTTATATTTTAGCTCCTTGTGATGCAAAATTTTATAAAATATAATATTGTTTTTCAGATCAAAAAGATATATGTTGAATAAAACCTTAATGTGTTTTACATTAAAATCATATATATAAATAACATGAGATACTCATGTATTTGTATTATATTCCCCGAAGGAATACATTACACTATATGATTGAAATAGTGCTCCTGCAGTAGCAATATTGTGAAAATGACTTTAACATTATTTTCGAACGATATCATACCTTCTACTGGCTAAGCAAAATAATAAGTTACTAATAAAAAACTAAGAAATTCTTCCCACTAGTTTTGCTTCATTCCCTGAAGTGAATGTAGCAGTAAATAACAATTATGAAAAATGAAAATATAGAGATCATGATTGTTGTTATAATTGAGGATGTGATTGGAGACTAATTATGACAACATGAATAATAGATTTTGAATTGAAATCTACGCATGTTTTGCGATGGTGGTTATGAAATAAAGAATCAATTGAGGCGTTTAGAAATCTATCCTACTAGATTTATTACATTCCCTGAAGTGAATGCAAACATAAATAAAACATAAGATATAATTATGGACTACTGAAAGTGGGAACATAGTAATAAATAAGAGAACAATGAGAGTTCTCAAGATAACTCTTTAAAAGGTAAAAATAACTTATGTTATCAACGTGATATGAAAGATTATTGGCCACATGTGAATTTAGTAATAAATTCTATCATTATAGATAGAAAGTATTTATCTTATTTGGTACTAAAACAAACAAATATTACTTTAATATTTGATAGTACAAAATTAGTCGTAAGCTCTAGAAGAGCTAATATATTAATATCTTGTGATGGTTAACATATTGATTTTAAAAGATATTTATAATGGATCTTACATTGAGATTTTGAATGAGAAAAATATTATATTTCATATGAATCACTATTGCTATAAATATCTATTTTGAAAGGATGAAAAAGAGAGGATTGGGTTATTAATTTATATTTATTTTATAATCTTTGTGATCTTCTTTTGTCATCATCCCCATTAAAGGGTCAGAAGCAAAATATTTGACTGTGAAAGATCTATTTATGAGAAATAAAATATGATAATTCTATCTAAAGCTCGTTATGGTTAGATGCACCTGAAGTTGCAATTTTTTATTATAGATATTTGAAGATTTTGACATATTCCCTGAAGCGAATATTGCATATAATTATTTAGAAATTATATTTATTTTGTTGACTTAGTGACATTATAATATTCACATTGATTTAGACATTTCCAGTAGTAAATGTCACAATAGCACTTATATATGGATACAAAGTAAAATGAATGATAGTAAAATTATTAATTTTTTACAATTTAGCACAATAGCACTAATACAAATGCATTTACTACTTGGGGTGACCAGTTAGACCCTCTTAGATCATATATGATGGGAAAATTAATTGAGAATTCATATGGACATTCATTAAAGTCATTACAAGAAGTTCAATAACTTGTAATGAGTTAGGGGGAGAGTAATTTGAACAAGACGTTCAATAAGGATAACTCATTACAACTTAACTATAGATGTATTTACAAACTTAATGAGAATAGCCAAATGTTATATACCATCTAATATTTTAATTTGAATCAAAGTCCCAATAGGAAAATCAATTAGAATAAATAATAGATTGATCGGTTCTGTAACATCCCAAAATTAGGGGTTCGTGATTTTGTTGTATAATTGCATGTTGTATTTGTTTTGCGGGTTGTTTGAAGGGATTTAAGGGCTCTAGAGAGGCCTGGGGTCGAGGCCAAGCCGTAGAAAAATTTTGATTTTTGAGTCTTCAGTGGAGAGGACTGTTGGAAGCAGGGTGTAAGTAAATTAATGTGTGGTTTTTAACACAAGTGAGCTGGTGTAGTGGTGGCAAGTGGCGTGATGGGCATGTAAGGAGGTATGGGGTTCGAATCCCACAAGCTGCATTTGGGAGCTTTTATTTTATGCTTTGGGGGGTGGAAGAAGTAGAGTTGTGATAGAACTCTACAAGATGGATGGAGACGTGGTCAAACAACTTTGAATGGGAGGAGGAGAGTGAATTGTGGAGCAAAAAGAGGAGAGGATCATGGGATTGGGGAGAGAGGTGGAGTTGGCCGTGAGTGGGAGTGTGTGCTAGGTGGGGATTTCAGCTAGAGAGAGGTTTTTGGGTAGCATTTCGGTCTTGGGTATGAGAGTGCCGAATTTCTCTAGGTTCTCCTTAGCATTTTCTTGCGTTTTTGTGCACTTCCCTTAAACATTTCGGGTTAATTTTGTTCTTTGCAATTTCCTGCTGGCCGAATTCTTTCTCTTCCTCTCTTCTCCAATTTGAACTTGTTGCTAATACCTTTTGCTAATAGTCGAATCTTCTCCTACTCACCTATTCTCTCATTTCGTCCATTTCTTTCTCTCTTCTTTCTATTTTTTTTCTTCTACTCTTTCTTCTCCATAAGCCGAATCTTTCCTCTTTTCTCCAAGTTGAAACTATTTCTTCTATCCCTTGCTAACAGCCAAAACTTCTCTTACTCATCTATCCACTTGTGGCATCGGTTTCTTCTCTGTTCGTAAACCAAAAAATCACCTCTACTTCTATTTTGTTTCCCCTTAGCCGAACATCTAGTAGCAGGAAACTTGGTTATCTTCTGTCTGCCGAATCTCCCTTTTCATTCGGTTCTTCTCTAGTTACAAGGTAATGGTTTCTTTTCTTTTTATGTTCTTTTTCTTTTTTCTCTCTTAAAGAACCGAAACACTCAACTTTTAATCTTTTTATTTAGGCCGAATCTGAATACTCCTCTCCAAGTCAAGTCTTGTTTGTTCTTTTTGTGAAAGTCGAAACCCTTGTTGAGCAACTGCCGAATTTGTGGCACTTTGGTAAGCATAACTATGGCCGAATGGGGGATGGTTGGTTGCTCTTTATTAATTTTTGAGTTCCTTGAGGTCGAAAGGCCGTTTTTGCGTGGTCTTGAAACAACATTGATAATCTGTGCTCTTCTTTAGGAACTCATCTTCGTGAATCAAGGGCAGTAAACCAAATACTCTTACACAGCAAGGAGGGGGCGATCTTTGGTAAGTAGAAGCAATGGGTATAGTGTTTCAAGTTAAGTTTATCAAGGAGAGAAACTAACTTAATTTCTCAATTATCGTAATAGGTGTTGGAATCGGTGGTTAGCACAACTCGTAATCAAGTGTGTAATCTCACACCAAACATCAACGAAAGCATGTCAAGATCTATGTTTCGGCCAAAAGCCGAAATGCCGAAAAATCGGCAACTGTGACCACTAGAGCGCGCGAGCATTCATAGTGATTAACTGAGTTACTATGAGGGCGGTAGGTCGTGGAGAGTGTCATGAGTACTCTCGCGAAATTGAGGCTGTAACGGGCCTGATCGAGTTGAAACGGGCTAAATGGGCCCAATAGGCTTACGGGCCCACATGGGCAACACTGATAAAAAATTACTGAATGACAGGATACGACTGCGAAGTCTGCAAAATTGTGACTGAAATCATGTTTAATGGGCCACACGAGGGTGTGGGCTCGTTTGGGCCGAAAATAGATTTTAGGCCCAATTGCATTGTTGAGGCCCATAAAAGGGTCCTGAGTTGCTCGAGGCGACAATAGATGTCCTGAAAGGCTGTTACATGACTAAATTACTGAAATACCCTTGGTGGGTAAAATCACTGTTATACCCTTAGTGGTAGATTTAGTATGGTTGTGAGTATTCTGTGTAACTGCTATGATGGTTCATTTTGCATACACTGAATTATTATGTCACGACATTTTGCATTGGGTTGGGATGATGAAATATATATAAATTTATATATATTGGAGGAAGTACTATACTGGTGGCTATGCGACATTATACTGATTCACACGATATACTGATTCAGTGGCTCAGCCACAAATACTGTTACTGGCAGCATTGATGCATTATACTGGTAGCTCGGCTGCATTCTTGGTGTGTAGGGCTGGGTGTGTTGACTTGGTCCCCACAGGAGTGTAGGGCTGGTACGGGTGGTGTAATGGTTGGATTGGGTTGGGCTGCATTTTCTCTACTTGCATCATCATGATTTGGGGCCTTAGGCCGAAACTGTTATTACATGGGCTTGGGCCCAAACTGTGTTTGTAACTGGGATTACACACTGAGTTCTTGTAACTCAGCCCTTTACTTTAACTGTACAGGTAATCCCCAATCGTAGAGGATTTGGAGCTGCGAGGGACTCGGAGGTGGCCACTTGTTCCGTACGTTTTAAGGGTGATTAAGTATTTTAAATTTGGATTTCTTTACTTTAATTATTGGGTTTTACATTTGTTGTAATAAGGCCATTGGAACTATTTTAACTTTTTATTTTGAATTTTCTTTAAATAATGCAAATCTAACCAACACGAAGTTTTCAAAACAATAAACAACTATTTTTCAAATAACTCGTTTTCGTAAATGATAAGATCAAATTCTTTGTAATCAACTCAGTTTTATTAAAAAAGATAAAATGCGTATTTTGAAAGAATAATAAAATGAGTGAAACCCTCTGTGGGCATAAGTGAAGAGAAATGAAATTTCGAACTTATAAATGTGATTTTAAACAATATATTTTCCAAACAACCATGTGGTTTCTAACGTCACCTGATGTAGCACACTTGATCTGGTCGTAACGTTTAGGCCAGGTTTGGGGTGTTACATTTAGTGGTATTAGAGCCAGGTTTGCAAAAACTCGACTGTGGAATGGGTTTCAAAAATATCTTGAATTTGTTTGAAGTTTGGTTTAGAAAAGTAGTATCACTGAACGTGTGCCACACCGAGTCTCCGGCATCCGAATTCATATGTTTTCTTACTTTATATTAGATTTTACGATGAAATGACTGTAGTAAGAAACTATTAGAGTTAATGGTAGTAATGCACTAAAAGTTTTAGCTATAGAAACTTAGACTATAGAGACTGAGACAGTAGTAAAATCGATCTGTGAAAAATAACTCTTATAACTATTTTCCATAAAACACTTTTTAATAATCATGGGAACTATAAACTGATTCATAAAACTCTTAAACAGATTAACGCGTTACATCTGGATGAGTACAAGAGGTCGTGGAAGAGGTAGACGTGGCCATGGAAGAGGCCGAGGTGCTAGGGCTAAGTCCTCAGCATCGGGACACATACCTGTAAGGGAAGCACCTGCATCACCAGTGACCGAAATGGGGTCTTATGATCGAGCTGGTGGGGATAATGCTTTGTCCCAAGCAATGCTACAGGTTCTAGAATGGGTTGCTGGAGCAAGTACTGGGTTGGTCACTCGGGGATCCATTTCTGAGAGACTTAGGGCAAACGGGGCTGCAATCTTCAAGGGAATTTCTGGTGTAGCCCCGAATGTAGCCGAATACTGGTTGGAGGTAGTTGAATGAATCATGGATGACCTGGACTGCTCAGTGGAGCAAAAGCTGAAAGGGGCAGTATCCCTACTAAGAGATGAGGCATACCAGTGGTGGCTCACTGTGAGGGAAGGCACACAAGCGGATCGATTAACCTGGGATTTCTTTAAAACGGCTTTTTAGGGACAATATGTTGGGGTTAGTTATGTGGACGCCCAGAGAAAGGAATTCTTGAATCTGGTTCAGGAGAATAAATCTGTAGCAAAGTATGAGGCGGATTTCCTGCACTTGAGCCGGTACACACGAGGTCTAGTTGCAACTGAATATGAGCACTGTGTGAAATTTAATGATGGCCTTCAGGATGAGTTGCGAGTACTGATAGCTTCGCAGAGAGAAAGGGATTTCGCTCCCTTGGTGGAGAAGGCCAAAATTGCTAAGGAGGAGCATGATTCACATCTTCGGGTTGTTCTGCAGATATTGAGGGAAAAGCAACTCTATGCCAAATTCAGTAAGTGTGAGTTTTGGTTGAGGGAAGTGACATTTTTGGGGCATGTCGTATCTGCCGGGGGAATTAGGGTGGATCCTCGAAAGGTTGAGGCCTTTTTGGATTGGAAGCCACCGAAGTCAGTATCAGAGATTCGAAGTTTTCTGGGTCTAGCCGGGTATTACAGGTGGTTCGTTGAGGGGTTTTCATTGATTGCTGCACCCCTAACTAAGTTACTGCGTAAAGGGGTACCGTTCGATTGGACTGATAAATAGCAGGAAAGTTTTGAGAAGTTGAAGAAAATCCTAACTGAAGCTCCGGTATTAGTGCAGCCGGAGGCTGGAAAAGAATTTGTTGTCTACTGTGATACATCGCACACGGGTTTGGGTTGTGTGCTAGTGCAGGAAGGGAAGAAAGTGCCGTATGCATCTCGTCAACTTAGGCCACACGAGGTGAACTACCCCACGCATGACTTGGAATTAGCCGCGGTAGTATTCGCCCTAAAGATTTGGAGACAATACCTGTATGGGGAAAAGTCAGTTATCTACACTGACCATAAGAGTCTTAAGTATCTCCTTACCCAAAAGAAGTTAAATCTTAGGCAATAGAGATGGATAGAGTTGCTGAAGGATTACGATGGCTCGATTGAGTATCATCCGGGAAAAGCCAACGTTGTAGCAGATGCACTGAGTTGTAAGGTGGTATCTGATTTGAGAGCAATGTTTGCCCCACTCAGTTTATTTGAAAATGGTATTTTGTTGGTGGAACTACAAGTAAAACCGACATGGATTAGTCAGATTAAGGAGAAGCAGATGCTGGATGAGTCGTTGAGTCCTCGTTTTCAACAGGTAGAGAAGGGAGAGACTGTGGATTTTGAATTGAATGATGAAGGGGTATTATGTTTTCGTGGAAGAGGCTGTGTACCGAGGGATTCTGAGTTAAGACAGATGATTCTGCGGGAAGCGCATAGTAGCCCATACGCTATGCATCCCGATGGGAGCAAATTATATCGAGATCTGCGTGAACTGTATTGGTGGCCAGGACTTAAGCGTGAGGTGAGTGATTTCGTAAGTAAGTGTTTGACATGCCAGAAAGTGAAGGCTGAGCATCAACTTCCTTCGGGATTACTGCAACCTGTAAAGATTCCACTTTGGAAGTGGGAGAGGATAACAATGGATTTTGTTAGTGGGCTACCTTTAACGCCTACTAAGAAAGATTCGGTGTGGGTAATTGTTGATCGGCTGACTAAATCTGCTCATTTCATACCGGTTCGCACCGATTACTTGTTGCAGAAGTTGGTTAAGTTGTATGTGGCAGAAATTGTGAGACTACATGAGGTACCAATGTCTATCATCTCAGACAGGGACCCCAGACTTACATCTCAATTTTGGAAAGTGTTACATGAAACTCTGGGTACAAGGTTGGATTTCAGCACAGCTTTTCATCCGCAGACTAATGGGCAGTCAGAGAGGGTAATCCAGATTTTGGAAGACATGTTAAGAAGTTGTGTGATTGATTTCAGGGGTAGCTGGGAAGATTATTTACCCTTAGCAGAATTTGCTTATAACAACAGCTACCAATCCAGCATTCATATGGCACCATACGAGGCATTATATGGTCGTAGGTGTCATACCCCTACATGATGGACAGAATTGGGTGAGCAGCGACTGTTGGGTCCAGAGTTAATTTCTGAAACGGAAGGAAAAGTGAAGTTGATACGGGGTCGGTTAAAATAAGCTTCTGATAGGCAAAAGTCGTATGCTGACTTAAAGCGTAGAGAGATAGAGTTTTCTGTGGGAGATTTTGTCTTCTTGAAGGTCTCACCTTGGAAAAAGATTCTGAGATTTGGACGGAAGGGCAAGTTAAGTCCCAGATTCATCGGACCTTACCGGGTGTCGAAACGTGTTGGACCGGTCGCCTATAAGCTTGAACTACCTCCTGAGTTAAACCGGATACATAATGTATTCCACGTTTCTATACTGAGGCGTTACCGTTCAGATCCTGCTCATATAGTGCCGGTGGAAGAAATTGAGATAAGACCTGATCTGTCTTTTGAAGAGGAACCGGTGCAGATTTTGGATTGTGATTGTAACATCCTGAATTAATGGGCCTATGCGTTTAGTGTGTGGATATGTTTAATGTGTTAATTTAAGTGTTAGGGGTCCAAATTGGGCTCAGGATGTGGTCGAGGCCTTGGTTAAATTTTCTGTTGGGGCACTATAGGGTTTAAAAGATAGTATCTGGGGTTTAAATTACAAAGTGGGCTTGTGGCCCAGTAGCAAGTCGCGCTGCAAAGGAGTTATAAGATGGCACCATTAACAGTTGAAGAGGCCCAAGTGTTGGCCATATGGAGCCCATGTAATTGGGCCATTTTCGGCAATTAAAGGGAAGCTAGTTGGGACGGCAATAGGGCTAGAAAATAGGTGGATTAAATGACATGGATAATGGGGATAATGAACCGATAAAAGAAGGAAGAGGTGGTGCTATCTAGGTTTCTTTTGGAGGTGTGGATAGATTAAGATAGAGGAGAAAAGATAGGATTTATCTGCTGAGTGCAGTGTTGGCCGAATTTCCATCTCTTGGAGGGGGAAAGAAATTGGTTTCAATATGCCATAGGGGTGCCGAAATTTCCCCTACTATTTGATTAGTTGTTAGTTATCAGGAAGGGCACTTTCGGTTTTTGATAGGTAAGTGCCGAAATTCTCTATAAATAGAGGGTATCTCTTCAATTCCGGCATTTGAACCCCATTCTTTTAAAGCTTTTCTCTCATTCTCTATGTCGAAACCCTCAGTCATTCTCTGCAATCTTTCCTTTTGATTTTTTCAGAAGCCGAAACCTCTCACTTCACTCTCTTTTCCATTCCTTTCCTCTTGTGCCGATTTCTCCATAAAGCTGGAATCTTTTAGAAGTTGCCGAAACTCTCTGTATGGGGTAAGTGACGATTTTTCTCTACTCTTCTCTTTTTCTTTCAGTTTTTGAAAGTCCAAAGCCAAATGGCTATTGAGTTCGATCTAACATTTACACTCTTCTCATGTTCTTATTTTGGGGTGACATCGGGAATTGAAGTAGATCTCTTAGATCTAAAAGCCGGAAAAATCGCTAGTCTCTAAGGTTTATCTTTTCGGGATTTCAAGGTAAGGGTTCAATTCTTCCTACGTTGTTTAATCGATTTCTTTTTCGTTATTCGTGCCTTAACCTAATGTTACGTTAAGCAATCATCATAGTATCTTCTGACCAAGATCACTCATGGACTCGAATGTCAGCAAATCAAAGGAAGGGGTTGGATCTGTAGTCCTAGCCCCGAAGTTAAAGAAACGCGCGGTGTCTGCTGTTCGAGATTGGCCACCGGGTTGTGGACCGGCTTCTGAACAACACTTTAGGCAGATAGCAGTTGTGTCGGCTACGGATAGCGTCGACATAGAAAGTATCATTTTATCGGTAATCAAGTGTGTAGATCTCTAACACACTAGTTAACTGTGTATATGTTATGGGCTAAAAAGCCGGAAAAAGGCTGTGTAGACAGTCGAATAAAACCCGAAAAGGGTTAAGCGACGGATGCCAGGTACATAATCATAGAAATCTCTATGGGTATCTATATATATATGAAAGCCTGTTTTCTTAAAGATGGTGTGATGTTTCAATTTTTTTTCATGTGTGTATGCATGGGGTAGGATTATGGTAAAGAAGGGGAAGAGCATGATAGGTCACTTGGTGATCGGTGGTTAAACCACGAATTCAAATATTAGGTCACATAGTGATCGGTGGCAAAGCCACACTTAAATGATTCCTGATTAATAGGAATAGGCAGTACGACTGTCGATATGGTGTGTAGCGGTTGGTGGGTTGATTGTAGAAATCCCCGAGGTGTGATGGTTGGTACGGGTTGGTGTGTAGAGGATAGACTTATAGGATAGGTTGGGCCATTTACCATTCATCATTTAACATGTATTTCTATTTTTTGCCATAATGTATGGGCCAAGGCCCATAATACGTTTGTGGGCCTCAGGCCGTTGTGTGTTTCGGGATTTATACACTGAGTCTTGGTGACTCACCCTTTCATTTTTCTCTACTCTTTTAGATGAGCAGTAGATCGTGGACATGGGAGCCAAGACGGACTCGAGGGGCCATCAAGTTCTTATTTCCATAAATTTATTTTTCGGCTTTTTCTTTAAGTTTAATTTTGGGAATGTTTATGTAATAAGGCCCATGGCATAGGTTATTGGTTTATACTTGATAATATTTACATTTATAAACTTATGTTCTAAGACTTATTTATAAGAAGAACTAAAAATGGAAATTTCAAACGAGTTTTTTTAAATAAATAAAAAAAACTACAGAGGTTTTCTACAAATAACACTTATTTAACGAATACCTACTTAAACAAACCAGGATTCCAAATCCCTTCAAAGTGAAGTTTTAACTTTTAACCCGTAACATACCAGATCCGGTCTTGACGTTTGGGCCGGGTTTGGGGTGTTACAGTGATGTTAAAGTATTGAGGAGAAAATCCGTTCCATTGGTCAAAGTGTTATGGCGTAATCACGGTTCATAGGAAGCCACGTGGGAGCCTGGGGAGGCAATGTGACATCAATACCCCTATCTCTTTTGATCAGGTAAATTTCGAGGCCGAAATTTCTTTAAGGGGGTAGAATTGTAACATCCCAAAAGTAGGTGTTTGTGATTTTGTTGTATAATTGCATGTTGTATTTGTTTTGCGGGTTGTTTGAGGGGATTTAGGGGCTCTAGGGAGGCCTGGAGTCGAGGCCAAGCCCAAGAAAAATTTTGATTTTTGGGTCTTCAGTGGAGAGGGCTGTTGGAAGCAGGGTGTAAGTAAATTAATGTGTGGTTTTTAACACAAGTGAGCTGGTGTAGTGGTGGCAAGTGGCATGATGGGCATGTAAGGAGGTATGGGGTTCGAATCCCACAAGCTGCATTTGGGAGCTTTTATGTTATGCTTTGGGGGGTGGAAGAAGTAGAGTTGTGATAGAACTCTACAAGATGGATGGAGACTTGGTCAAACAACTTTGTATGGGAGGAGGAGAGTGAATTGTGGAGCAAAAAGAGGAGGGATTGGGGAGAGAGGTGGAGTTGGTCGTGAGTCGGAGTATGTGCTAGGTGGGGATTTCGGCTAAAGAGAGGCTTTTAGGTAGCATTTCGGTCTTGGGTATGAGAGTGCCGAATTTCTCTAGGTTCTCCTTAGCATTTTCTTGCGTTTTTGTGCACTTCCCTTAAGCATTTCGGGTCAATTTTGTTCTTTGCAATTTCCTGCTAGCCAAATTCTTTCTCTTCCTCTCTTCTCCAATTTGAAATTGTTGCTAATACCTTTTGCTAATAGCCGAATATTCTCCTACTCACCTATTCTCTCATTTCTTTCATTTCTTTCTCTCTTCTTTCTGTTTTTTTTTCTTCTACTCTTTCTTCTCCATAAGTCGAATCTTTCTTCTCTTCTCCAAGTTGAAACTATTTCTTCTATCCCTAGCTAATAGCCGAAACTTCTCTTACTCATCTATCCACTTGTGGCATCGGTTTCTTCTCTGTTCGTAAAGCCGAAAAATCACCTCTACTTATATTTTGTTTCCCTTTAGCCGAACATCTAGTAGCAGGAAACTTGGTTATCTTCTGTCTGCCGAATCTCCCTTTTCATTCGGTTCTTCTCTAGTTGAAAGGTAATGGTTTCTTTTCTTTTTATGTTCTTTTTCTCTTTTCTCTCTTAAAGAACCGAAACACTCAACTTTTAACTCATTTTATTTAGGTCGAATCTGAATACTCCTCTCCACCTCGAGTCTTGTTTGTTCTTTTTGTGAAAGCCGAAACCCTTGTTGAGCAACAGCCAAATTTGTGGCACTTTGGTAAGCATAACTATGGCCGAATAGGATGGTTGGTTGCTCTTTATAATTTTTGAGTTCCTTGAGGCCGAAAGGTTGTTTCTGTGTGGTCTTGAAACAACATTGATAATCTGTGCTCTTCTTTAGGAACTCGTCTTCGTGAATCAAGGGAAGTAAACCAAATACTCTTACACAGCAAGGAGGGGGCAATCTCTGGTAAGTAGAAGCAATGGGTATAGTGTTTCAAGTTAAGTTTATCAAGGAGAGAAACTAACTTGATTTCTCAATTATCGTTATAGGTGTTGGAATTGGTGGTTAGCAATCAGGTGTGCAATCTCACACCAAACATCAACGAAAGCGTGTCAAGATCTATGTTTCGGCCAAAAGCCGAAATGCTAGAAAATCGGCAACTGTGACCACTCGAGCGCGCGAGCGTTCATAGTGATTAACTTAGTTACTATAAGGGCGGTAGGTCGTGGAGAGTGTCACGAGCACTCTCGCGAAATTGAGGCTATAACGGGCCTGATCGAGTTGGAACGGGCTAAATGGGCTAAATGTGCTTACGGGCCCACATGGGCAACACTAATAGAAAATTATCGAATGACGGATACGACTGCGAAGTCTGCAAAACCGTGACCGAAATCATGTTTAATGGGCCACACGAGGGTGTGGGCCCGTTTGGACCGAAAATGGATTTTAGGCCCAATTACACTGTTGAGACCCATAAAAGGGTCTCGAGTTGCTCGAGGCGACAATAGATGTCCTGAAAGGCTGTTAGATGACTAAATTACTGAAATACCCTTGGTGGGTAAATTACTAAAATCCCCTTGGTGGGTAAAATCACTGTTATACCCTTAGGGGTAGATTTAGTATGGTTGTGAGTATTCTGTTTAACTGTTATGATGGTTCATTTTGCATACACTGAATTATTATGTCACGACATTTTGCATTGGGTTTGGATGATGAGATATATATATATATATAAATTTATATATATTAGAGGAAGTATTGTACTAGTGGCTATGCCACATTATACTGATTCACACGATATACTGATTCAGTGGCTCAGCCACAAATACTGTTACTGGCAGCATTTCTGTGTTATACTGGCAGCTCGGCTGCATTCTTGGTGTGTAGGGCCGGGTGGGTGACTTGGTCCCCACAGAAGTGTAGGGCTGGTACGGGTGGTGTGATGGTTGGATTGGGTTGGGCTGCATTTTCTCTGTTTGCATCATCATGATTTGGGGCCTTAGGCCGAAACTGTTATTACATGGGCTTGAGCCCAGACTATGTTTGTAACTGGGATTACACACTGAGTTCTTGTAACTCACCCCTTTACTTTAACTCTACAAGTAATCCCCAGCCGTAGAGGATTTGGAGCTGCGAGGGACTCGAAGGTGGCCACTTGTTCATCACATTTTAAGGGTGAATTAAGTATTTTAAATTTGGATTTCTTTACTTTAATTATTGGGTTTTACATTTGTTGTAATAAGGCCATTGGAACTATTTTAACTTTTTATTTTGAATTTTCTTTAAATAATGCAAATACAACCAACACAAAGTTTTCAAAACAATAAACAACTATTTTTCAAATAACTCGTTTTCGTAAATGATAAGATCAAATTGTTTGTAATCAACTCAGTTTTATTAAACAAGACAAAACGCACATTTTGAAAGAATAATAAAATGAGTGAAACCCTCTGTGGGCATAAATGAGGAGAAATGAAATTTCGAACTTATAAATGTGATTTTAAACAACCATGTGGTTTCTAACGTCACCTGATGTAACACACTAGATCTGGTCGTAACGTTTAGGCCGGGTTTGGGGTGTTAGAGGTTCCAAATATGAAAATTATTCTAGATGGTCATATAGTAGAGGCAGGTGCTCCAGAGACCCAAGACATAACTAATAAGTAAAACTTCAGAAGAGATTCAAGTACCTGAAACTAAATTTTAAAATAATGAAAATAAGAGATCTCGATAAGTTATGACAATTCGAGAAAATGTGGAACCGAATAATAAAAGTGGTCGAGAATGATTTTGCATGCAATATTATTATTGAAATAATGAGATAAAAGGAGGTTCTTAAATAAACCTTTTGAAAAATATAGATATGGAATAAATTGATCAAATTAAAAAGACGCAACTCAAGTACAATTAAATTCGTGGAGTTTTTGGACCAGTAGTCCAGATATCTAAATGTATAAAGCCAGTGAGGGTGCAATTGAAGTAGTTTTGTAAAAGCGGAATAAAATTATGAAGTTTTTCGCTAAGTCTTGGCATTGATTATGAAAAGATATAATATTCTTTCATGGTGGATGCAATAACCTTTAGATATATTATTAAATTGACAATTTATAAAAGATTTAACTTGCGTCTAATAGTTATTATTACAACCTTTTATGAATCACTATATAGTCTTGAAGGATTTAGGATGCTAGAAGCATATTGAAATTCTCAAGAAATTGTTCATTTATATGAATTGAAATAATTTGAACATATTTGGTAAATTTAACTTAGTGAATAGTAGTTGAAGGAGGATTATAAATTATTCAAAACACCTATTTGTGTTTTTATAAAAGAATTGTGATTAAAGTTTGTTATGGTTATTGTTGAATCTCCTAAAGAGATCAAAATATTTTTCCCCAAATTTCTCTCACTCATGACCTTTAAAAGAATGTTAATATAAATGCTTAGCAAATACATTCAAATATTTATTTAAAAAACTAGCATTCAAGATTGAATACATAGTATATGAGAAAATATATGATGTTTTCATGAGGGGGAGTAAATACGCGTTGCACCCTTTTTCCCTTAACCAAGGTTTTGTCCCATTGGATTTTCCTGGTAAGGTTTTTAATGAGGCAGCATATTATGCTATTATAGATTGTGTACTCTTTCTCCTTCATTAGGTTTTTATTCTACAGGGTTTTTCCTAATAAGGTTTTAACGAGACACATTATCTACCAATGGACATCCAAGGGGGAGTGTTGTGAATATCTTATTAAGTGGATGTCCATCATGATCAAGATAAAGTTTTAATATACTTTAAATTCTAATAGTTATTAGAATTATATCTCTAATTATTTTATACTTCTTATGCCTATAAATAGAGACTTTGATGAATCATTATAATCATCCCTTTTGATCAATATAGTACATACTCTATTGCTTTTATATTTTCTTTGTCTTTTATTCTCTTCATTTCTCTTTATTTTATAATAAAAACAAAGTTTTGATCTTTTTCAACTATTTTGAAATAAAGTTCTGATTTTTTAGAAAAATAGTGATTTTTTAAAAAGACAAAGTTTAGATTTTTAAAATAAAAAACTATTTTTTAGTCATTTTAAAGAATAAAATTAAATTTTTTAAGATAAAGTTTTGATCTTTTTCAACTATTTTGAAATAAAATTTTAATTTTTTAAAAAAAGTAGTGATTTTTTAAAGAAAACTTTGATTTTGCAAAAATAAAATAAAACTCTGACCATCGTACGCGACAGCTCCACCACAGAGGCCGGAGATCCGGTGGTAGAGTCATGACCAACATAGAAGGAGGAAAAGAAAGAGGAAGAATTTTTTTTAATGAGGTTAAAATGAAAGAATGAATTTTTTTTTCATTTATAGGTGCCAAAAATGTGTAATTTGTTCCCACCCCCTTACTTTTTAAATTTACAAAAAATACCCCATTTTTTGCAACACTGCCCTCCCTCTCTGGCCTATTTACACCTGTAACCCTTTTGTTTATTCAAACCTTCGATTTAATCTGAAATTTGAAAATTAAAAGCAAATTAATTATTACATTGGTCCTCTGTCTTCCACATTTTTTATCTTTTGGTCCCGAAATCAAGCTATGTGATTTTGTTTCCATTTTTAATAAATTATTTACGCTTATATCTTCCCTTTCATTTGCATTTATACCTTATATATTTAATGTCAATTATGCACTTTATTTTAATGTTTTATATTTATTCACACTTGTATAATTTTTATTTATTCTTATTTCATCTTTATTTATTTTCATGTCTATTTATATTTATGTTTTTTTTTTACACATTCCCCTTACATACATTTTAATATTATTTGTTTATGTTACTTTAATTCTTTTATTGTATGATGAATAAGGTGTATTGTTGTTATTATTATCATCATGTCAAGGTCTTATTTATTTCATTTATTTAGGTTTTCTTTTTATTATTGACATTTTTGAAAGAGATTTAACTTTTCATTAACTTTAGCCAATTTATTTAATTTTCCTATTTTATTACTATTCGTTTTAAAAGAGAGAACTTTAAGTCATTTTTCCATCCTATAATTGTTGACATGAAGTTAGTTAAGTAGGTGTTACATTTTAATGAAACCATAAGGTTTTTACATTTTAATGAAACTATAAGGTTTTTACATTTGAATTTAGGTTTGTCTTTAAGATATTATCTACCATTTACCCTAGAAAAATTATAAATAACATGTAAGATATTTTTTTAGAGTTTTAAACTAATTTTAAATATCGTATAGGATTCCTCTTTAGAATCTTAAATTAATATGTAAATATTCTTTAGGACTTTATTCAAGATTAAAACTAAATTTTTTTGTAGGTGAATTGTAAATTGTGAGTAGGTCTTTCTAAGTATTTTATTTTAGAAACTTTTTAAGAAAGCTAATAAATGTTATTTAAGATATATTATTTTAGAATTTTGACGAATTTAAACCTTAGGTCAAGAATTTTGAAGTAAGATAAATCGCAAACCCGACATAGGATACTTTCATAAGATCTTGATAGGTTCAACGTTATTAATTAAATCTTTTAAAATATAATAATAAAAGATCAAATAAGTTGTTGATGGGTTTTAATATTTCTCTTAATAAATTGGTAATTTCTACGTTTTTTTAGAATTCTAAAATAGAATTAATTTTAAGAATTGAAGGTATTTTGCTATAATTATTTAGGTATCATTTAGGGTTCCCGTTAAAAATAAAAATCTCTAATTTCAAGTTTCAAATTAGATAAGTTTGGTGAACACATCATAAGAGCATCCACTCCATTACCTAAAATTGTACCTATTATTTTGGATAGTAGCTAAAATCGAATAATTTATGAGGTGTAATAACAATATAAAGTGCCAACAAAATAAGGGATGTTTTCCACAATAGTGAAAATATGGGTTTTTATTAGGCATTAATAGCACTAAATATATTATGATGAATATATAAGTAAACTACTTCCAGTTTAAACTAAAGATGTAATAAATAACTATGCTTGGACTTGTACTTGAAAAACATTTTGTAGGAGCAATTATGCTTCACAAGAAAGCCAAATTCTATGCTTGCATACATCATCATATATGTTAAAATTGAATGCCGATAATGGCAATATAGAACGATCACAAAGTAATAAGAAAAAAAATAAAACACACAAATTTTACTTGGAAACGCTTTCGGGAAAAAACCACGGGCAGAAAAGAAGAAATTCACTAATGTTGAAAATCGAATGATAGAAGAGAAGTTTCGACTACATCTATTTAAAGGTTGAAAAACCTTATTCTAATCAAAGTCAAATAGAGGAAGTGAAGTTCTATACAGATTCCCTAGTTTTACCACATTATTTTATTTTAACAAGGATTCAGGTCACACAACTCTAATAATCTCTACCTTGACACGAATTCTCAACAAACAAGTTCTTCACCACGAACTCTCAACAATCAAGTTCTCCACCTCTTCGAAGAAAGCCCTAAAGGGGTATTCTTCAATAATGAACACCAAACAAGTCCAAGCAATGCTCAAACTTGGTTATAGAAAGTGACTTAGTCATCATATCTGCAGGATTATCATGAGTACTAACTTTGCCCACAACAATATCACCACGAGCAATAATATCACGCAGAAAATGATACCGAACATCAATGTGTTTTGTTTTCTCATGAAACATTTGATCCTTCATAAAAAAGATGACACTCTGACTATCACAAAACACTGTACTAATCTGAAGGTCTTTATTAAGTTCACCAAAGAGTTCCTTTAACCAAATAGCTTCTTTACAAGCCTCAATAATCGTCATGTACTCAGCTTCAGTAGTAGACAAAGCAATTGTAGTTTGCAAAATGGCTTTCCAACTAATTGCGCAACCCCCAATAGTGAAGACATACCTTGTGAAAGATCTTCTTTTATCAAGGTCTCCAGCAAAATCAAAATCAACATACCCAATGACGCCATCTCTATTTCTTAAGCAAACATCAGTAATACCTTGTAAGTATCTGAAAATCTACTGAACTGCATTCCAGTGTTCTTTATTGGGATTCATCATGTATCTACTAACTGTACTAACTTCATATGATAAATCTGGATGTGAGCAAACCATAGCATACATGAGAGATCTCACTGCACTAGAATATAGAACATGTGACATGTAGTCAATCTCATCATCTGATTACGGAGACAAAGCTGATGAAATTCAGAAGTAGACTGCTAATGGAGTACTAACAGGCTTGGCACTCTGCATATTGAACTTGTAAAGAACTTTCTCAATGTACCTTTTTTGACTTAGATACAATTTACATGCTTTCTTATCTCTAAGAATCCCCATCCCAAGTATCTTCTTTGCTGCTCCCAAATATTTCATCTCAAATTTTTCATTAAGCTGGGTTTTAACCTTTCTTATCTCTCATTTATCTTTGGTGGCTATTAACATGTCATCAACATAAAGGAGTAGATATACAAATGAACCATCATAGTTTTTCTTAAAATAAACACAACTATCAAAACTAATTCTTTTGAAATCATGAGTAGTCATAAATGAATCAAACCTCTTGTGCCACTGCCTTGGTGATTGTGTAACACCCCAAACTCGGCCTAGACGTTACGGCCGAATCTGGCGGCGTCACATGATAGTGCTTTGGAAAACCTAACTACGTTAAGACCATTTGTAAATATCTTAGGCTTTCGTCTAAACGTGTCATTTAATCATTTATTGACCATTTTCAAAATATTATACGTTGTGGAAGATTTTTTTTAAAAGTAATTTGCGAATTCATGTGTTTTTGATAAAACATTCATTTACTTTGAAAAGTCGAGTCTTGTCCTACTACTAGCAGTTCATAAAATAATAATCCTAAATTTAAGTGAAAATCCGTAAAGGCCTTATTACATGAAATTTACCCAATTATAACCAAATCATAATTAAAAATAAACCGTAATTATGTGTCCAGAACTGTGGTCACCGTCAAGTCCTCCGCTGCACCGATCCATCTACTGTTGGGGATTACCTAAATAGATTAAACAGAAAAGGGTGAATTTTCGCAAACTCAGTGTGTAATCCCCAAAGAAAACATACACATAGAATATCAGATAACAGACATATATTCACAGTTTAGGTCTGAGCCTATTACAAAAAAGGTGTGGACCTTAGCCCACTCAGATATAGAATTAGACATATTTCAGGGCCTTAGCCCATTTCAGACAGACTATGCAGAAACAGAGTCCAACCGACCAGCCTCTACACACCAACTCCGTCCAACCCTACACACCATATGGGGATAAAATCCACCCAACCCTATACACCATGGTGTACCGAACACGGCACATAATTAGAAATTTGCAGCTGAGTTGCCAGATAACAGGCTTAAGAGCCTTTCAAATACTTCCTCCAATCATAATCCACCCACCCCGATGCAATGCAACATACAAGAATGACATGCTATTATGTAGATAAATCTCATAAATTCAAATCAGCATACATGCTTAGTACAGAAATCAGATAGACAGAGCATTCAGTCAGGGGTCTAAGTATTGCTTAACGACACTACAGTAGGTCCACAGTCAACTTGGGTGACTCGTGCAACCTTACAGAGTTTATCAGAAAAATGGGCTCACACGCCTATGTGGCCTACCCGTGTAGGCCCACACGGCCCAAATTGGCCTTGGCCTTGTGGATCACACGGCCTGGCCCAGAATCCCACACGCCCGTGTGGGCCCACACGCTCGTGTGGCTCACACGGCCCAATTGGTTGAGCCCATATGTCGCACACGGCCTCACTCAGCCCTCACACGACCGTGAGCAAGCACACGACCGGGCTCGTCGATCACACGGCCGTGTGGTGACTTATAGTCTTGCACACGGGCGACCACTTGCCCGTGTGGCTTCAATAGAAAGGTTTTCGGCTTTCGCCGTAACCTCATTTTTTGCGTTTTCAAGTATACACTTGGTTTTGATTGAAGCTAAAACGACTCCCAAGCACTCCAAAACCTATATTCGACAAATCAAAGCCCCAATTTAAGTAACATGACTGAGATTTAAACGGAATTGAAACGAGACGTCCATCCTTAATTAACAAAACCTTACCTTCGATCGAAACGAGAATTCCACGCGCTTAACTTGTCGATTAAGGAAGATATTCAGTCGCTTGATTGACTCCTAATCAGAAAAGTAAACCTTTAATACTCAATTACTATACCCAAAACGAATTATAACGTACCTCTTGACTTATCAAATACACACTAACCACAGGGATGTGCAGTGTCGATGGGAAAAGGGAAAAAATGACAGCAAGCTAGGGAAAAAAAAGGGAAACGGTAGAGGAATTTAGGAAAAAGGAGAATGCCGAAATTTTGTTTTTGTTGGGGAGAGGAAAACTGAACAGATTTTCTGATATTCCCTCTATCATCTCCCTAAATCTCTCCTTACTGTCAGATTTTCAATCAAACACAAACTCTTTGGGCGTGATAGCCAAAAATAATGCTCACGCCGAGATTCGAACACAAGGCCACCCACACTTCTAACATTCCACTTAACCACCAGACCAGTAGGCCCATTCTGTTAATTACTTACACACTTTAATTTATAAGCCTATTAACCAGAGATAGGGCTTAATTCATAAAAATACCAAAATTTACCCAAGTTGAGACTTGAACTTGGGACCTCCCACACACACCCAGAACACATATCCACTGAACCAGACACTCATTCATGTCAAAATTACCAAAAGCTGAATTTAAAGAAAAACGGGGCGTTACAGATTATTTTAAGCCAAAAAGAGACTTTTTTCAGTAAGTAAACATAGTATTCTTTTTTCGAGACTATAAAATCCTCTGGTTTTCGTATGTAAATATCTTCTTAAATTCTCCATGCAAGAATGTTGTTTTTACATTTAACTGCTCAAGCTCCAAATCATATATGGCCACAATACCAAGCAAGGCTTAAATCGAACTATGCTTCACAACTGGAGAAAACACATCTATGAAGTCTACACCTGGAATATGACTGTAACCTTTTACAAATAGTCTTGCTTTATATCTGGGTTCTTCGACTCCTGGAGTCCCTTCTTTTTTCTTGAACACCCATATACAACGAACAACCATTTTACCCTTAGGAAGCTTCACTAGGCCCGATGTTCTATTCTTATGAAGCGATTCTATCTCTTATTTCATGGCAAACATTCATTTTCTTGAATCTTCACAGCTAACTGCCTCAGAGTAAGTAGATGGCTCTTGATTTGTATCTATATCTTCATTTATGTTTAAAGCATAAGCAACTACATCAGTTTCGGCGAATCTTTTTAGAGGTTTAATTTCTCTTCTAGGTCTGTTGGCAATAGAATATTGTGGTGAAGAAACAACTCTACTCCGGGTTTCTGTAGTAACTTAAGGAGTAGACTTTATTGTAGATCTTATATCAATCTGAAGCTCCCCTTGCTTCACATGTGTGCATGAAATCTGTTGGTATTTATTGGAAGAGTCTTTAAGAGATAAGTTAGGTAGCATAGTAGTTTCATCAAAAGTAACATCTCTACTAATTACAACTTTCCTCATTTCAGGACACCATAACTTATACCCTTTAACACCAACCTTATAACCAAGAAAAACACATTAATGAATCTAAGTTCCAATTTCCCATTATCAACATGAGCATACGCACGAGACAAAAAAATATTCAAATCAAAATAATCAGCAGGATTACCAGACTATACCTCTTGTGGAGTCTTTTTCTCAATGGCAACGAACGAAGACCGGTCATCAGAAAACATGCAGCAGAGGCCGCTTTAACCCAAAATGAATTTGGTAAATAAGCATTCGACAACATACATCGAACATTTTCCATGATTGTTCTATTCATTTGTTTTGTAAATACGTTTTGATGTGGAGTATGGCAAACTGTCAAGTGTCTCACGATCCCTTCTGATTTGAATGATTCATTAAACTCATCAGAACATAATTCCAAGCCATTATTTGTACGGAGGTGTTTTATATCTTTTCTTATTTGCTTCTCAGTCATAGTTTTCCAAGCCTTAAACGTGGAAAACACATCACTTTTCTACTTTAGGAAGAATGCCCAAACTTTTCTGGAAAAATCATCAATGATCGTCAGCATATAATTAACGCCACCTTTCGAAGGCACTCTAGATGGTCCCCGAAGATCATAATGGATATAATCCAGCGTTCCCTTCATGTTATGGATTTCTGCGGTGAATCAAACTCTCTTTTGTTTCCCAAAAATGCAATGCTCACAGAACTTCAGTTTGCTAATGCCTTATCCATCAAGAAGTCATCTTTTGCTTAATTCTGTCATGTTGTTCTCACTCATATGCCCTAGACGCATATGCCAAAGTCTAGTAACATTATCATCTAAAAAGGAAAAAAAAAAGTGACAACTGCATCACCAGTAATAGTTGAACCTTGCAAAACATATAACTTGACAATCTTTCTCTGCCTTTTCATCACAACGAGGGAACCCTTGATAATCTTTAGAACCCCACTTTCAGCACTGTACTTGTACCCTTTTGAATCAATTGTACTCAATGAAATCAAATTTATTTTCAATTCTTATACATGTCATACACCACTAAGTGTTCTGACGACTCCGTCGAACATTTTAATTTTAATCGTGTCAATTCTTACAATTCTACATGAATCATTATTTCCCATCAAAACAACATCTTCAGACACTGTTTCATATGTTGTAAACCAATCTCGATTGGGGCTTATATGGAAGGTGTAGCCAAAATCAAGGATCCACTCCTCACTCACTTTAGAGTTGTCGGCAAAAACAACTAGGAGTTCACCATCGCTGTAGTCTTCTACAACATCAACTTCACTGGATTGTTCTGGTTGTTTTCCTTTTTGATTTGTCGCCTCCCTTTTGATTTTATTCTACAAATTATAACTTTCAAACTTAATGAGCCCATTCTTCTTGCAGAAGTTATAGGTTTTACCTCTATTTGAAGATCTCAATTTACTCTTAGATTTACTGCGAAGATTTTGTTTCTGTATCCTCCCACAATTATCATCAGTATTTCATTCTTGTCTTCCACGAATAATGAGACCCTCTCCTTAAGAGTCGAATCCAAACAAAAGATGCTTCATCTTGTCATTCGAGGCTATGAAAGCATGGACTTTATCAACTGTGAGAGACTCACAACTATACAAAATCATATCTCTAAATGTTTAATAAGACGAGGGCAATAAACAAAATAGAATTAACCCTAAATCTTCTTTATCATACTGAACCTCCATGGCCTCTAGGTCCGAGAGAATTTTTTAAACACAGTTAAATGTTTGTGCACAGAGGCACCTTCCTCTAAACGATGAGCATAAAGATAATGCTTCATATGCAACTTGCTAGTTAGGGTTTTCAACATGCATAGCCACTGCAACTTTTCCCATAATGCAGCAGCAGTCTTCTCCTTCAACACGTCTTGTTGAATTTCACTCGATAAATGCAAATGTAATTGCGTCAAAACCTTTCAATCTTTACGCTTCTACTCTTCCTCCGTCAATGTCAAAGACATATTATCTCACCCTTGCAGAGCATCTTCCAAATCCATCTACGCAAGAACTATTTGCATCTTTACTTGCCACAACGCAAATCTGGTGTTGCAATCCAACAGCGGAATATCATACTACATTGTAGCCATTACTGTAATCGAGAGAAGCAGCCCGAAAAGCTCTGATACCAAATTGTTAAAACTGAACGCCGATAATGGCAATAAAGAACAATTTCAAAGCAATAAGAAAGAAAAATAAAACACACAGATTTTACGTGGAAACCCTTTCGGGGAAAAACCATGGGCAGGTGAGAAGAAAATTCGCTAATGTTCAAAATTTAATGATACAAGAGGAGTTCCGACTACATATTTAAAGGTTGAAAAACCTTATTCTAATTAAAGTCAAATAGAGGAAGTGTAGCTCTATACGAATTTTACTTGTGCCGCATGGTCGGCCCTCAGCCTTAAGCGCTACATAGATCTCCTAATTTTACCATTGTATTTTATTTTAACAAAGATTCGAGTTACACAACTCTAACAATATATAATGTTAATATACCATTTTCTTTATACGTCACATGATTATTTTATATTTAAAACTTTAATCTATTCTTTCATCTTATCGAGTAGTACCATCACTTTTATAAATCCGGATAAGGGGTCTTCTTTTATTTATTTAGGTTTTTTTTATATATTTTTAGAAATTGATTAAGCTCATAAACATATTATAAAGTATGCATATGAAGCACTCTCAATTCGAAATAAAAAAAGAAGAAGCATTTGTTTCATGATGAGCATGAAACATAAAAAATAAACTGTTTTTAATTTGTACCTCATTTCTCGTAACTACATCATAAACCATAATGTAATGACACTTTCTAGAAACCATGATAAGCATATATGTCTAATTATTTTTAGCAGTTACTAGCTTTCCCCTCTTTCCATCCATTTTCACCCATTAATCTACAAATCATATTTGACTATATGAGCCTCACCACTAGTTCACTTCAAATTGTATTACTGCAACAATCTCATCACATTACAAACAATCACAAGACTCATATTGCAAAAACTTACTTTAATATTTACGAAACAATAAAACGAAAGAGCATATTAATTAAAAAAAAATTAAGAGAAATCACATATTCACATATTCCACTTGCTAATTGGTTGATTGAAACATACTTATTCTAAAAGTATTCATTCTCATAAATTGAGAGGGAGTTATAGGATTCACGATTAATGGGATTTACAACATTAATATAATTTTTTGATATCATCATTATTTCCAAACAGTAAATTAGGACATCCAACTTGGTTTAAAAACAGAAATTAAAAATTTACCAACTCTGATCGGGCCTAAAGAAGGGGCTTGACAATAGCGGCAAAGTCCGTCACCAATAGTCTTGACAAGAGCACGAGCCGTCTTTAAAATGATGAAACCGAAGTCTATCACGAACGTTAATCTCTCTTTTAGCAATAATTGAGATATATTTGATGGCAGTGTGACAGTCCTCGCACATTCGAAGGTTCTTGACAATCCTGATGGCCACACCGGGGCCGGTTTTTAATAGTCCGAATGCTATTGCGAGCTTCTCACTGTGATATCTAAGGGCATATTCCCTCTCCTCTTCTTCCACTTCATGCATCACAGAATCAGATGCCGGTATATAGCCAGCTTCTCTGCACCTACTCATCAACTCATCTAAATACAGATAAATTGGATTTGTCTCGGGATGGGACTTGTCACCCATGCTAAATAAATAAACCTTATGATCAACATCTATCGTGCTATAACCAACTTCCTTCTTCAAACGATTTCTTACCATTATGTTTCGGACCTTTTCCACTCGATCCATCCTACCAGCTAATGCATAGATATTCGAAAGCATTACATAATGGCCAGGATTTTCAGGCTCGATGCTTAAAAGATGCTCTGCCACTTCTACTCCAAGATCGAAATTCTTATGCATCTTGCAAGCCCCAAGCATCGCGGTCCAGACTGCTGGAGCTGGCTCTTTAGGTGATATGTTTTTGATAAACTGATATGCTTCGTTCAAGTGTCCGGCACGCCCAAGCATATCCACCATACAAACCTGATGCTCCACTGATGGCACCAATCCATACTCCTGCTTCATGGTGGTAAATATCTGGCGCCCTTCATCTACGAGCCCTGCATGAGCACAAGCTGACAAGATCGCAACAAATGTAACATTATTGGGTCGTGGACCATCAAAACTCATTTCATTGAACAGCTCAATCGCTTGGCTGCCATGACCATGCATTCCATACCCTGAAATCATAGCAGTCCAAGCAACAATATTCTTTTCCTCCATTGAGTCAAAAACTTCTCTTGCTTTGCTAACATTTCCACATCTCGAATACATATTCATCAATGCGGTACCAAGCACCACATTCAGATCAAAACAGTTTCTAGCAATATACTCATGCACCCAACAGCCTAAACCAATTGCACCTACCTGAGCACAAGCAGATAACAAACTAACAAATGTTGAGGAATCCGGTTTAACTCCCAAATCTTGCATCAAATAAAACAACTCAATTGCTTCTTTTCCATATCCATTCTGCTCATAACCTGAGATTATCGAATTCCAAGCTACCACTGTTTTCTCAGGCATTTTATCAAAAACTTTACGGGCAATCATCACATGACCAGATTTAGCATAAAAACTCACAAGAGCAGCTTGAACATAAGCATCCAAACCGTACCCACAAATGTAAACATGACAATGAATAGTTTCACCTATACTAAAAGCCATTAAATCGGCAGAAGATTTAATCACGGCGGAGAATGTGTAATTTGAAGATGAAATATTGGCTAATAACATCCGGCGATAGTAGAGAAGGGATTCTTGAGGGAAACTGAATTTAGAGGTTAAAGTAATTAAAGAATGAAAGAGAAAAGTATCTGGTTTGGGGATGGAAAAGAAGAGGCGACGAGTGTAGCTAATGGGTGAAGCGGCGGCGTAAGCAAAAGAAAGTAATTTGGTGATGAGAGATCGGGTACGACCCAAGCCAGTGATGATGATCCGTGCATGGATTTGTTGAAGAGGTTTGAGACGTGGGCCTGCTAGGATAATTGAGTGGTAGATTGGTGAATGCGTAAGGGTGGTGGTTGACGAAGTTGTTTGGTTTCCAGGGAAACTTGCCATGAAAATGGAAGAGAAGGGGAGAAAGGGAGGGAAAATTTTGATATGAATATCTACAGTCAAAAAAGATTTTGACAACAGAGATTCTTGCTTTACTGCTCACTCAGTTGTTCATATTCTATGTCTTCCTCAAACCAGAACTGCAATTATTATGCTAAAATCTAAAACATACCTAAGCAGATTATGTAGCACAAAGAAGGACAAAACTAGTTCATGTTTCTCATATCAGCAGCAGCAAATGAAAGATGCAAAGCATTACAACATATTCCATCAAAACCCACCTTTCAAGGCTTGCAAATGGGCAATTTTTTCTTTGCAGAATTTATCATAAACCTCTCCAAACTTTGATGTCTCATCCTTCAACTACTTTTCACACTGCAAATGAAGTAATCGCATTAGCATTTCAGGTCTCAAACAATTCAGTAAATCCAAATAAAAAAACATTCACCTCTTTTGAAAGCGCGCAAATGTTTGTCTACAGTAAATAGGAACAAATTAACAATGAGTTATGTAACGTGCTTACATGTAGGAGAGAAAAATATTTATAAATATTGCAAAACACAACATGAAAAAATAGCACCAACACAGTAAATGTGCATCAACATATATAACAAGAATTACTTACAATAAATATATATATCATAGCTGTCCTTAGATACAATTGTAAATGTGAAAGTACACAAATATAACACAATACAAAGGTTGCTAGAATTACTTACAATTTTGTTCCAAGTTTGGATTATAAAAGGTTGCTTTACCTTTCCTTCTTAAATTTTTGCTTCAGTTCATCAAGCTTAGACCTTATCTCGGCAGCCACACTGTAACCGCAAGATTGAATAAATAGTATAAATTCCATAGAGAAAGGTGATAAGAATGAATTTATGCAACAGTTTTATTATTTCATTTTCTTGTAAAATTAGAACTAGCTATGAGAAGAAGAAATTTCATAGAGCAATTGCAAGGACGAGTTTATAAAATCTTTTTACACTTAATGACCTTTCAGCCCAAAAAAAAAAAACGTAATCATCTTCACGTATCAACGATCTATAGAAGGACTACTAATAGCAAAATACTAACACAATACAACATTAGTTCAAATCTGTTGATACAGTGTACAATAAATGAGTACATAATAAAGTAGAGTGGTTGTCATGAAGGTCAGTTTATCCAATCGAGGCAAAGAGTTGGAGGTTATGAAGAGTGGAGGTGAAGAGAATGTAGAGGCGGAGAGTTGTTGAAAGACTGTAGGCCTAGTATTCTTAAAGAGTCAATTCCCTTTTCATTGTTCCTAGAGATATATATAGGTAGGGGGTCCGTGTAGGATGTCACAACGTTTTTCAGCTATGGTCTTAGTCTTATTTACCGTTTTGGTGTGCTTTCATATGATGCCATAATGTCTTTCAATTATGGTCTTACTCATGTTTATTTTTGATTCAACACATGATGCCATAACATTTTTCAGCTATGGCCTTACTCATTTTAGGTGTATAGCCTCCGATTGGACCCATGACCTAGCCATGATATTTCTTATGTACTTTTTCCATTACATTCCATTCATTCCTCCATTTCACCATTCTTAACTTTGATGCTCAAACACCGTAGTGTCCCCTTTACAAGGTCTGGAGCTTCACACATCACAAGTGCACGCAACAACCCCGTATGGCAGTATCTAACAAAATCACCCATTTTTCCTTCCTAACTTCGTCTAATCCCGATAAAGACCCCTTTTTGTATTTCATATGCAATACATGCATTTATAAATAAAACATCGTGGGATCATGCATATTAAACTAGAATGACAGATACTCATAAACTCATGAAATCTTTGCATATTTACCATTCCAGAGGTGGAGTGCAGAAACTCACCTAATGTTTCTTCGTCTTCCTCCCTCAACTTAGCTTTCCCCAATTGCCAAAACTCCTACTCTCACTTGGCAATTTAGCATATAACCAAAATCATGAGTTAAGTTTAGAATCTTCAGTTTAAACTTAGTTTTCTAGAAACATGAAGAACTCTCAGAAAGGTTCCTGAAAATCCTTGACTTTACTTTCTTAATCTTACGTGTACAGGAAGACTAAGAACCTTACCAGCTCACTGGATTCTTTATTCTTCCTATTCAAAACTCATGATCTTCGCTCCATATAGAGCTTCCCATAATTAACTCTTCTTCGAAGCAACCATAGAAGAATATGAAGAAGAGAAGAAAGTGAAACACAAAAATGAGAAGAATTCTCTTCAAAAAATTCATTTCCCCGACAATATATAGCCCTTCTCTCACATTCTTCAACCATTTAGGAACCATCCATTGACAATCATTTTGTCCCTAGAAACACGAAAATTTATATACTTTTTCATGCCCTTTTTGACCCAAATTCATGTGGTTTCGAGTAAATTCTTGTCGGAAAATAATTAAATATTATAAAATAATTAAAGTGTGCTAAAAATATGAACATAATGAATTTTAATTAATTTTATAGTGAATTTTGTTTAATTTTGACTATTTTTGACAGATTCGCACAAAGGGCGAAAACGGCTCGGCAGACACTGCTCGAAGAATAAAACCGAGAAGCGATTTGAAGATTCAAGGCAAATTTATTTCCAGCCCAAGACGGTCCAATTATGAAGATTTAATCATAATATAATTAATTTTAATTTATTCCCAATTTAATTTGGGCTAAATAAATTATTATTAATTAATTATGGGAAAAAGGGCTAGTTGAACCGCACTGGTTGAACCGAACCGATTGAACCGAACCAGCCATCAATTGGGCAGCCCAAACCGTCCACAATGAAGGCCCAAATTAGCCTATTAGCTGATTAATTCAGCTTGCAAATGAGTCCTTGAAGATCTTTCAAAATCTCATTCAAACCCCTCCAAAATTCATGGCTTTTTAGATTGTCCCATGCTATATTTAGCAAAGTTGAAACATTCAACTTTGCCACATGGGATGGACGGCCAAGGGAGGCCTCTTTTGCTGCTGCTATGTGCTATTTTTAGCAGCCTTAAACACCTATAAATACAGCCCCTAGCTGCTCATTCAAAACACACCTCAAGTCTTCACATTCTCCTCTCTCACTTTCTCTCAATTCCCCATTTTCCCTTTTCCCTTTTTGGTGTTCTTGTGCCGATTTCCCCTCTTGGAAAAGAGGTGCTTTCCAGCCATTTGAAGCAGCAATTGAAGTGTTCATAAGCCCCCTTGTTAGTCGAGGACAACGAAGAACGAAGAAGGGATCAATCAGACAAGCCACGGAGAGCCACCGGATTTGTTTCTTGTTTCCTATCTCTTTAAATTATTTGTTGTTGTTTTGACAAAAATGCTTATGAATATTCATGCTTTTGAAATGTTTAATTTAATCAATTCAGCTTGAATTTAATTTGTGTTGGTTTGATTTCATTTCGCCCTCTTAGATTATTAAAATTGTGTTTATGCTGTTAAAGGCCTCGGTGAAATGTTTGATTAAGTAAAATCATGTTAAGTTATCTGGCATTATAATTGTTTAGATAGCTAATGAATTAATTATTTAAACGCATTGAAATTGTAATTAATGGACACAATACTTAATCTGTGCACGTTTAATTCTTCTAAGGTAGCTGAAGATTAAATTAGCATTGTATTTGACGATACATATGCCTTGCATAACTTGCAGGATTTTTGTGATTAAATTGTTTCAAGGTAAAAATACTTTGTTACTTCACATGATCTTTTATATGCTTGTTAGGTTGAATTAATCGTTTGCATCGACATAGGAATTTGCGAGAGATTGTTTAATTTAATAAGTATGTATGTGCAATAACATGTTTACTAGTAGAAGTCTGTTTAATCGTTTGAATTTGCATAGAAATATGTACAAGAGATGAATGGATTTTTATTTGTAAGTATGTTCATAAGTTAGCAAATTACCGAGTTGCCATGTTTTAACAAGTATAAACACGAGCTTAATAATTCTAAGGTAAGAAATGTGATTAATCCAACACAATTATGTCATCTTGATTAAAATCAGTTTTTGAAATCGTGCATTAGAACTTTGTTTTATTTTTCTTTGTTTTTCTTTTAGTTTTCAAATATCTCTCAAATCCAAATATTTTTCCGTCACCAAAGTGTTTGAAATCATTTTCATAAATAATCCTTTCACAGTCCCTGTGGGTACGATAACTCGACATTTACTTGTCACTTTATTACTTGTTACGATTGTGTACACTTGCACATTTCCACCGTTCCAAGTTTTTGGCGCCGTTGCCGGGGACGGTTTTCAAAGTCATTATTTGTGAATCTGTTTTGCATTTTGGTTTATTTATTTTACATATTTTTACTTACTCAGTTTTTCTGTGATTATTTCAGGTGTTTATGAGTATTGACCAGATTATTGATCTACTCCCTGTGGATCCTAAAATAGAACGAACCTTTCATCAACGAAGAAGATAAGCAAACTAGAGAAGGACCGAAGGAATGAATTTCGAGAATATGAACCAAGGAAACAGAGCAAACCCTGCTCAAAATCCTATCCTTATTGCTGATGATAGGGATAGAGCCTTAAGACAATATGTCGTGCCAGTATTTAACGATCTTAATCCGGGTATTAGGAGACCCGAAATCGAGGCACAACAATTCGAGCTGAAGCCAGTCATGTTCCAGATGCTTCAGATAGTGGGCCAATTTAATGGAATGCCTACTGAAGATCCTCATCTTCACTTAAGACTATTCATGGAAGTGAGCGATTCTTTCAAGTTAGCCAGAGTTTCCGAAGATGCCTTACGATTAAAGTTGTTCCCATATTCGTTAAGGGACAGAGCTCGTGCCTAGTTGAATTCATTGCCACAAAGCTCCATTTCTACATGGTAAGAGTTAGCCGAGAGATTCCTCATGAAGTATTTTCCGCCTAGCAAAAATGCTAAGCTGAGGAACGAGATCACTGCTTTCCACCAAATGGATGATGAGTCCTTGTATGAGGCATGGGAAAGATATAAAGAACTATTATGAAAATGCCCTCATCATGGAATCCCTCATTGCATTCAACTTGAGACATTCTATAATGGTCTCAACGCTCACACAAGGATGGTAGTGGACGCCTCTGCTAATGGTGCTCTCCTTTCTAAGTCTTATAACGAGGCTTATGAAATTATCGAGAGGATTGCCAGCAACAACTATCAATGGCCAACCAGTCCAGCAGCGTCAGGAAGACGAGTCGCTGGAATTCATGAAGTAGACGCTCTTACTTCACTCGCATCTCAGGTATCATCGATATCCTCAATGCTTAAAAATCTTACTACTAATGGGTCTAATAGTTTTGCAGCACAGCCGCCTAATCAATTTGAGAATATAGCCTATGTCTATTGTGGGGAGGGACATCTGTTTGACGAATGCCCGTCGAACCCAGAATCTGTGAACTACATGGGCAATCAGAACCAAAACCGAGAAAGGCAAGGGCTGCAATCCATTTTTATAACCCATCATGGAGGAACCATCCAAATTTTTCCTAGAGTAACCAAGGGGCTGGAACCAGTACCACTTACACTCAACCCAGACCAACCCAGCCGCCTAATTTTTTGCAACAAGTTCAGAAGCCAGTTCAAGCTGAAGTGTCCAATAGCCTAGAAAGTTTGCTAAAGACATACCTAGCAAAGAATGATGCTTTAATCCAGAACCAAGAAGCTACACTAAAGAATTTGGAGAATCAAGAGGGCTAACTTGCAACTGAACTTAGGAACCGACCACAAGGTTCTTTACTTAGTGACACGAAAAATCTGAGAAATCCGGGGAAGGAACATTGCAAAGCGTTGTAATTGAGGAGCAGAAAGATAGTAGAGCCCGACACTGTCGAAGTTGAAAAGGAGCAAGCTGATGCTCAAGAAGAAGTTCAACCAAGTGTTGAAACCCCAGTTTCACCAGAACCGAGATCGGCAGAATCCGACAAAGAAACCTCAGAACCAGTTAATTCTGATCAACCAACAACGTCATTAGATGCAGAATTACTGCCAAAGGCAAATCAACCAGAATCAGTTCCAGTAATGAACCACCGCCACCTTACCCTCAAAGACTTCAGAAGCTGAAGCAGGAGATTCAATTCAAGAAGTTCCTTGACGTACTCAAGCAACTACACATCAACATCCCGTTGGTCGAAGCACTTGAGCAAATGCCGAACTACGTCAAGTTCATGAAGGATATCTTGTCAAAGAAACGAAGACTTGGAGAATTTGAGATGGTAGCTCTGACGAAGGAATGCAGTGCATATCTTCAGAACAAACTACCCCCAAAATTGAAGGATCCTGGATATTTCACCATACCATGCAACATTGGATCAACATATTGTGGTAAAGCATTATGTAACTTAGGTGCAAGTATCAACTTGATGCCTATGTCAATATATAGGAAGTTGGGAATAGGAGAAGTTAGACCAACTACGGTTACACTTCAACTAGCAGATCGATCCTTAGCGCATCCAGAAGGAAAAATCGAGGACGTATTGGTACGTGTAGATAAGTTTATCTTTCCTGCTGACTTTGTAATTCTAGACTTTGAAGCAGACAAAGAAGTGCCAATCATCCTAGAAAGACCATTCTTAGCAACTGGAAGGACCCTTATTGATGTGCACAAGGGCGAGCTGACTATGCGTGTCCAGGATGATCAGGTAACATTTAATGTTTTTAAGTCAATGCGATTTCCTGACACTATGGATGATTGTTCTGCAGTAGCCGATTTAGAGGAATTAATAGTAGAGAAGGAACTTAACGGTGTTGATGACCCATTGGAAAGAATTTTGACATCGGATCCCCCAAATGAGGAAGAGGAGGACGAATACTCAGCTTTGCTAGAAGCTAATCAAAAGGGATTTAATCCGCAATCCCGTTTTGAATCTTTGGAATTAGAGAAAAGATATTACATGCAGCCAAAACATCAATCGAGGAGCCACCTAAGTTAGAACTCAAGGTATTACCATCACACATAAAATATGTTTATTTAGGTAACTCCTCTACTCTGCCTGTGATTATTTCAGCTGAATTAACTACTGAACAAGAAGAGAAACTTACCATAGTGTTGAAACAATTAAAAATGGCTATCGGATGGACCATAGCCGATATTCGTGGTATTAGCCCATCCGTATGCATGCACAAGATCATATTAGAAGATGGCAAGAGAGGAACGATTGATGGACAACGGAGACTGAACCCCATCATGAAAGATGTAGTGAAAAAGGAAATTATCAAGTGGTTGGATGCGGGTATAATTTACCCCATCTCAGATAGTTCATGGGTGAGTCCAGTCCAGTGCGTGCCGAAGAAAGGAGGTATCACGGTCGTGGAGAACGAGAATAATAAGTTGATACAAACTAGAACAGTTACGGGATGTAGAATCTGTATTGATTACCGGAAGCTGAACAAGGAGACTAGGAAAGATTACTTTCCTCTGCCGTTTTTGGATCAGATGCTGGATAGACTCGCAGGACGAGATTACTACTGTTTTCTCAATGGATACTCAGGGTATAATCAGATTACAGTGGCACCGGAAGATCAACATAAAACGACATTCACCTACCCGTACGGTACATTTGCATTTAGACGCATGTCATTTGGTTTATGTAATGCACCGGCTACATTTCAAAGATGTATGATGTCTATTTTTACTGACATGGTTGAGAAGTATTTGGAAGTTTACATGGATGATTTCTCAGTATTTGGAGATACTTACGATGATTGCTTAGCCAATCTAGCTAAGGTACTGAGGCGATGCGAAGAAACAAATCTCGTACTCAACTGGGAAAAGTGCCATTTCATGGTACGAGAAAGAATTGTTCTAGGTCATCGGATAACGAGACATGGGATCGAGGTGGACAAAGCAAAAGTAAATGTTATTGAGAAAATCCCACCTCCAACATCTGTAAAAGGTGTTAGGAGCTTTTTGGGCCACGCCGGTTTCTATCGAAGATTTATCAAGGACTTCTCCAAAGTGGCTAAACCCTTATGCAAGCTATTGGAGAAAGACTCGATATTCAAGTTTGATGAGGAATGCTTAAAAGCCTTCGACGATCTGAAGAATCGACTAGTCACGACACCCATAATCGTCACGCCAGACTGGGATTCGCCATTCATATTGATGTGTGATGCAAGTGACTTCGCCATTGGAGCTGTCTTGGGCCAGCGAAGGAACAAAGTTTTTCATCCCATCTACTATGCAAGTAGAACTATAACCGGAGCTTAACTGAACTATACGATAACAGAAAAAGAGTTACTTGCTATTGTGTTTGCTTTCGACAAGTTTCGATCTTATCTTGTAGGTACCAAAGTGATTGTCTATACGGACCATTCCGCAATTAAGTACTTATTAGCCAAGAAAGATGCTAAGCCGAGATTGATCCGGTGGGTGCTTTTACTTCAAGAGTTCGATCTAGAAATTCAAGATCGAAGGGGAGTAGAAAACCAAGTAGCGGATCACTTATCCAGATTGGAGTCGCAAAAGGGAAATTCTCCACTTGTATCGATCCAAGAGACATTTCCAGATGAACACATACTGAAGGTAAATCATGTCTACAATACTCCTTGGTTTGCTGATTTTGCTAACTATTTAACTTGTGGTTTGATGCCGATTGATAAAACATATCAGTAAAGAAAAAAGTTTCTTCACAATGTGAAGTACTATTTCTGGGAAGAGCCATATTTGTTTAAAAAGTGTGCAGATCAGATGATTAAGAGATGTGTGACAGAAGATGAAATACCGAAGATTTTATACCATTGTCATTCAGCTCCGAGTGGGGGACACTTTGGAGGTACTCATACAGCAGCCAAAGTATTACAACCTGGATTCTTTTAGCCAACACTATTCAAGGATGCATACGCCTATGTGAAGAGCTGTGATCGATGTCAGAGGGTTGGAAATATAACCAACAGAAATGAGATGCCTCGAACAAATATCATTGAGGTAGAATTGTTCGATGTTTGGGGTATTGACTTTCTTGGTCCCTTTCCTCCGTATTTTGGTCACAAGTACATATTGGTAGCAGTAGATTATGTGTCCAAATGGGTCGAGGCTGAAACTTATCCGACGAACGATGCCAAGGTTGTGATGAAATTCTTGCAGAAACATGTGTTCACGAGATTCAGAACCCCAAGAGCTATTATCAGCGATGAAGGGACCCACTTTGTGAACAAGTGGTTAAAATGGTTGCTAGATAAACATGGAGTGAAACACAAGGTTTCTACAACTTACCATCCACAGACAAATGGACAAGCTGAGCTAGCAAATAAGGAGATCAAAGGCATACTTGAGAAGGTAGTTTGCCCGAACCGACGAGATTGGTCCAAGAGACTAGATGATGCTTTATGGGCTTACAGAACAGCATACAAGACACCCTTAGGAATGTCACCCTACAGGTTGGTCTTTGGGAAAGCATGTCATCTACCTCTGGAGTTAGAGCACAGAGCTTACTGGGCGCTTCGACAACTCAATTTGGATCTCAAGCTTGCTAAAGAGAAATGAATGCTCCAACTCAACGAGCTAGAGGAATTTCGAATGTTTTCATATGAAAATGCCAAATTACTCAAAGAAAGACTCAAGAAATGGCATGACAAGCATATTCGAGTTCGAGAATTTGAAGCAGGTCAGCAAATCTTGTTATTTAATTCCAGATTAAAGTTATTTCCTGGTAAGTTGAAGTCACATTGGTCCATTCCATTTACAATTCATCGCGTCTATCCATACGGAGTTATTGAACTCCAAGGTAAGAGAGGTAATTTTCAAGTCAATGCTCAGCGTTTGAAACATTATTATGGAGGACCCCCTCAACGGGATAAAATCTCGTTCAGTTTATCTAACCCTTAGTTTTTATTGCTTTCAATAAATTATTTAGGGAATATTTTCGGGTTTATTATGCTCAAATAAATTCTGTCTAGGAGATTGGAACTTAAGCGAGACCGCTTGTGACCCCTCCAATCTTTCCTGGGAATTGATTTTTGCATAATTTTCCAAGGAATTAGCCCCTAAATGACAAAATAAATTTTAGTTTTTCAAATAAAAAGGACAATTTTGACCCAAGTCTTAACTTGCAACTCAATTTCAAATTTTCATTAAGTCTAAAGACTTAATTGAATTATTTTCAAAATTTGGTTGCTATTTTCGTAAATAATAAAAAGTAGGTGCATCTTCTTGTAAATATTTTTAAAGGGCATCTAAAATAAATATTTTTTATTTTCATACTTATAAATTATTGATAAACTTTAATATATAATTATATTCATTATAATTTATATATTAACTTTTATCAATTTAGCTTAGGATTAGAGTTATTTTTATTTCATATTTATCTTAATAATTAAATAGCAATTGATAATTTACATGTGTTTATTTAATTATTAATTGTTGATTATCTTGAGTAAAATTAGAATTAAATTCTTATTTTAATTCTTTAATTATTCTAAGAGTTGTAGTCTAATTTATACTCCTCCTTCTATATATTGCACCATTGATGCACCCCATTCACTCATCACTTAAACTCCCATCCACCAAAGCACCAAGTTTCACAAAGCCCTTAGCCATAGCTCCATTCGGCCAGCAGCAGCCCCCAGCAGACACGCACACCATTCGGCCAGCAACTGCTCCAGCACACGCCGCACACGCCAGGCTGCTCCAGCACACTTGCGCGCCACCAGCTTCTCCCAAGTCGGGGCCTCACGTTGCTGCCTCTGCCCGTGCGCCTGCTGGACACCATTGCCCCACGCCAACAAGTTGTGGCTTGCCTTGCGCTGCACCTTGCTGCTTTGTGCGCCTATGCGCACATCTCCCTTCCCCCAACCTAAGCCAACCCTCCTTTAAATTCTCCATTTTAATTCATTAGTATAGTTTTACTTTAGGAGTTTTTTCTACAATGAAGGTGGTAAGAATAATTTTCTTTCTTAAATTTAATTTTTATTCAATTACTTAATTTTTCAATTTATTGAAACTTTAGTAATTGTTATTAAATTTTTAAGAAGCTAATTTTTATTTTTTCCATTTAATATTCAGGTTAATTATGACTCGCAAGAGAACTCTTGCGTCCGCTCAAATCGACAAAACACAAAGCAAATTTCACTGTGAAGAAGCCAAAGTAAGATACGAAAATATATTCAAAAATCAACAGATGCATCCAGAGAAAGGCTTCACATTGAAGGAAAGCAACTACAGAGACTTTATGGCACGTATTCGTCAAGTTGCTGAAGCACTCAATTGGGAATTGTTTTGTGAAAAGAGACCAAGTGTGGATGAAGAACTAGTTCGTGAATTCTACGCGAACTTAACTTCAAGTGAATTGACCGAAGTTCCAGTCCGCGGAATTAAGGTACCCATAAACTCTAATGCTATTAATGAGTTCTTTGAATTACTTGATTTCGACAACGATGAATATTCCTCTCTGTTGAGCAATATTAAGCCTGAAAATCTACAAGAAATCCTCGAGGAACTCACAGTGCCAGGTTCTAAGTGGACTGTGTCAAAGCAAGGAATCCACATGTGCCGAAGAGAGTATTTGACACCACTGCGAAGGTATGGTTCTATTTCATTTGGTTCAGCCTTATGCCTAGTTCACATGGGACTACAATTTCATTAGAGCGAATGGTTCTATTATACTCGATTTTAACTGGAAAGACCATTGATGTGGGAAAAATCATTTTGAGAGATGCGAAATTGTGCTGTTAGATGTTCTGGCCCTGCCTATTTCCCCTTTACGATCACAATTCTGTGCTTAAAAGCAAAACTCCTTGCGGACGTAAAGAAGACAGAGTATAGTCAAGGCACAATCACCGAATTGGATCTTTACCGAGTGGCTGGAGATTCTGTTCTTTAGCAACGAATTGAAGAAAGCGAGGATCCCGAAGAAGCAGAAGATGAACCCACAGAAATCCCTCCAGAGCAATCAACTGAAGTCCCTCATGAGGCAGAATCAATGGAACCAGAAGCTGAACCTAATATCGAGCCATCAATGTTTAGAGCTCCACCGCCTAGCCCAGATCATCGTGATGAGCTGTTGAAACTGATGGACTTAATGCAACACATGCAATGGTAGCAACAAGCTTACTGGAGATATGCAAAAATAAGGGATGACTCGATGAGGAGTGCCCTCAAGAAAATTTATAATGACCCATTTATTTTTGTACTTGAGTTTTCAGATTTCATATTTGAGCCATGGGTTTCATCATTAAAGAAGGAGCAAAGCGATTCATGCAAAGGCAATACTAATGGAGCAAAAGATGAGTCGAATTCGGAAGGATCGACGAACAAATAAAAAAGGGGAGGACTTCAACTTTAGTTTATTTCTTTCTTAAGTATTTTAGGATTAGGTTAATTAGAAATTTTTATTTTTACACAATAAAATAAGAGATAGGAAGCATGAATAAAATCTGAACAAGTCTCAAAGGCTAAACTGTGGCAATATATATATACATGTCTAGGATTGGATTTTAGAAAGAGCCTGGTACTTAAGCAGTCAATTTTGACTCACCTCCTCTTTTCTAATTTTCCTTCCTGATGTATAGTATCTATTCACTTTAAACAATGAGGACATTGTTCACTTTAAGTAGGGGGACCGAAAATTTGAATTAATTCCATTCAGAATAAAATTTTCTTTTAGTTATGATTAGGATATATTTTTGTTCAATAATTTGAAATTTTGTTAATTATGCTAAACTTCAGCATTAATAAAGTTCTATTATTTCAATAAATTATTATGTTAGCTTAATAATGATATAAGTGCATTTTTAATAAAGCATGCAAGTTCGTACCATAAAATTTTTAGTTCCCTACGAAAAAATTAGGCATGCATGAAAGCTTAAGTCTTTAGAATTGACTTAGTAATTTCTTGAGGCGAAATCCTAGGAAGCATGGAATGTTGAAAATGATTTAGGCAACTATTGTTTGGACCGTTTGAGCCTTTCAAGCTGACCCTGATAAAATTATCCTTTGAAACCCAATTTTGAGACTATATGGCCTAATTTTATTTGGACCTATGCAATATTTAGCCATCAATTTTCTCTTCATTACTTCTAAAATTGTCCCAAACACTAGACTCAGTACTATTCAAAAGATCGTTTGAAAAAAGTTTGGGGGAGTTGAAAAGAAGTATCAATTGCTCGAAAATCTGTAGTACATGAAGCAAGTGCTCGAGTTTGAGTTTGTTTAAAAACAAAAAAACATGTACTCAACATAAGTGATCAAAAGAGCATAAGTTGGGTATCAAGGGTGAAATTTCCGAAGGTTTGAAGATAAGTCGAGTCTAGGGTTTGTAAGCAAAAAATTTATCTATCTTTTACCTACCCCTAAGCCCAGCCACGTTACAACCTTAATAAAGACCTATTAATTCAAAATTCCAATGTTACCTACATTAGTGGAGAGAAATTGCTCTGTTCAACATATGAAGACATTAATTAAGCTTAATGATTACAGTTTACTTTTTGAATAAGGAATTAAAATCAAATTGGTAGCGAGTAACATGTCTTTATTAAGAAACATTTAGTCTAATTTTGCTAGTATAATAACTTTTGAGAGTAATTTGAATGATATGAATGCTTAAGTAGCATAACTATCAAATTTCTTGTTCTTGAGCATAAGTATGCCAACATCATAATTTTGAAGAAAAATTGTTCTGAAGGAAGTTTTTCAAAGGTGTTTCTGAGAAAATTCTTTTCAAATTTGTGTATTACTCGGAACGAGCAATGAATTAAGTTTGGGGGTGTGGAAACACGAAAATTTATATACTTTTTCATGCTCTTTTTGACCCAAATTCATGTGGTTTCGAGTAAATTCTTGTCGGAAAATAATTAAATATTATAAAATAATTAAAGTGTGCTAAAAATATGAACATGATGAATTTTAATTAATTTTATAGTGAATTTTTTTTAATTTTGACTACTTTCGACAGATTCGCACAAAGGGCGAAAATCGGCTCGGCAGACACTGCTCGAAGAATAAAACCGAGAAGCGATTTGAAGATTCAAGGAAAATTTATTTCCAGCCCAAGACGGTCCAATTATGAAGATTTAATCATAATATAATTAATTTTAATTTATTCCCAATTTAATTTGGGCTAAATAAATTATTATTAATTAATTATGGGAAAAAGGGCTAGTTGAACCGCACTGGCTGAACCGAACCGATTGAACCGAACCAGCCATCAATTGGGAATCCCAAACCATCCACAATGAAGGCCCAAATCAGCTTATTAGCTGATTAATTCAGCTTGCAAATGAGTCCTTGAAGATCTTTCAAAATCTCATTCAAACCCCTCCAAAATTCATGGCTTTTTAGATTGCCCCATGCTATATTTAGCAAAATTGAAACATTCAACTTTGCCACATGGGATGGCCGGCCAAGGGAGGCCTCTTTTGCTGCTTCTATGTGCTGTTTTTAGCAGCCTTAAACACCTATAAATACAGCCCCTAGCTGCTCATTCAAAACACACCTCAAGTCTTCACATTCTCCTCTCTCATTTTCTCTCAATTCCCCATTTTCCCTTTTCCCTTTTTGGTGTTCTTGTGCTGATTTCCCCTCTAGGAAAAGAGGTGCTTTCCAGCCATTTGAAGCAGCAATTGAAGTGTTCATAAGCCCCCTTGTTAGTCGAGGACAACGAAGAACGAAGAAGGGATCAATCAGACAAGCCACAGAGAGCCACCGGATTTGTTTCTTGTTTCCTATCTCTTTAAATTATTTGTTGTTGTTTTGACAAACATGCTTATGAATATTCATGCCTTTGAAATGTTTAATTTAATCAATTTATCTTGAATTTAATTCGTGTTGGTTTGATTTCATTTCGCCCTCTTAGATTATTAAAATTGTGTTTATGCTGTTAAAGGCCTCGGTGAAATGTTTGATTAAGTAAAATCATGTTAAGTTATCTGGCATTATAATTGTTTAGATAGCTAATGAATTAATTATTTAAACGCATTGAAATTGTAATTAATGGACACAATACTTAATCTGTGCATGTTTAATTCTTTTAAGGTAGCTGAAGATTAAATTAGCATTGTATTTGACGATACATATGCCTTGCATAACTTGCAGGATTTTTGTGATTAAATTGTTTCAAGGTAAAAATACTTTGTTACTTCACATGATCTTTTATATGCTTGTTAGGTTGAATTAATTATTTGCATTGACATAGGAATATGCGAGAGGTTGTTTAATTTAATAAGTATGTATGTGCAATAACATGTTTACTAGTAGAAGTCTGTTTAATCGTTCGAATTTGCATAGAAATATGTACAAGAGATGAATGGATTTTTATTTATAAATATGTTCATAAGTTAGAAAATTACCGAGTTGCCATGTTTTAACAAGTATAAACACGAGCTTAATAATTCTAAGGTAAGTGTAACACCCCAAACCCGGTCTATGCGTTTAGACAAGATTTGGTTTGTCACACCAATCAAACATTCATTTATTCTCGAGTGGTTAAAGTAAAATAGTGCTACAAAACTTTTTGAAAATAGAGTTTAATAAAAAGTTAGAACGAGATTTTGTAATTGATGACTTAAAAGAAAATACTTGTTTGAAAACTTATCATTGAAATATTAAAGTCAAAACCTCAAGATAGTTAAAAAAAATCTTTGAAAGAATTTATAATATTTAAGGTGTCCAAAATTGTTATAAAACCCAATATTTTATAGATAACTTAATGGATTTAAGAAAAACTCATATTAAAAGTTTGGAAATAAAGTTAAATCCATCCACACAATAAAATCCACAAAAGCATATTTAGAGGCCTTATTACATCAACCCAAAATAGTAATTAAAATAAGTAACTTAAAATAAAGTTCATAGTTTATAAAACTCATGCTTGTAGTATGGCCTCCATCAAGTCATCACCGGCCCAAGTCCACATCAATTTCCATTACCTGAAATGGTTATAAAATTGGGTGAGTTACAAAGAACTCAGTGTGCAACTCACTTACCACCATTATTGGGCCAGATCGTCAAGATATTATGCTGGGCTTGAGCCCATTTGCGGAATTCATCAATATCATAAAGTAACATGAAATAAATTAAAATGCATGTAAAATGAATTTCCCAACCAAGCCTAATTTCCATCCGCTAACACCCCCGTACCAACCAACACACCTGTGGGGATCAAGTCAACCCACCCCGCCAAACACACCAATCATAGGCCTTAAGCCTTTTATAATTTTGTAGTGCACTACCGAACTAGATTGTGACATTGTCACCGAACTAGAGGCATTTAGCCAAATTTGTGGCAGAGCCACCGAACTAGAGGCATTAAGCCGAGATTTTGTGGCAGAGCCACCGAACTAGATTTTTGGCAACAGACCATTCTTCTCTTCATTAAATACCCCGCCCCATGCAATCATGCGTGTATAACAAAATATAGCCATATAACAATTTATCAAATCATCCATAACATCAATTGGGTCTATAATTAAACATTTCATTTGGCCCATAAAACAATTTATTATCTTGCCCATTTAATAAATTAGCGGACTTTAGTTCATATATCAAACTAAAGAAATTTTAGCCCATATATCGAACTAGAGGGTTTTTGGCCCAATTTATCGAACTAGAGTATTTATGGCCCAATTTATCGAACTAGAGTATTTTTGGCCCAATTTATCGAACTAGAGTATTTTTGGCCCAATTTATCGAACCAGAGTATTTATCACAATTTTTCCAACTTTAACCGTTTTCATGCATTTAGTCAAAAGTATTAATATCACAAAATTTCCGATTTTACCATTTTTACGGTTTTATCACGTTACTTACGATTTGATATCTAACCCAAAAATGAGTGTGAAGTTACACACCTGGTTATTGAGAGAACTAGACTTTCCCACTCGTCAACACCCTCGGATTTTCGTAATACTTCTACTTGCGGTTTCTCCCCGATCGATGGTTCGCTAACCGATGAAAAACCACGAACAAACAGGGGTTCGGGAGTACGAACAACTTCAAACAATTGATCCTCCCCGGATGAACGTCCGCAACCCGGTGGAAAATCCCGGATTCCTGAAATCGTCCTTTGCTTATACTTAGGGGGAATAACGGAACCTCCCCTCTTCCGAAGACTGAACACCGCCCTCTTCTTCCCTATCTTGAATGTCTTAAAAGACAAAATGATTATTAATCCATCCTAATAATATATCGTAAAATATGACTAAGAGTTATGAAGGATGGGATTTCCTTACCACGATAATCCTTGTTCCACAAAATGAGAGTCGACCCAAAACGTTCCCTTAGCACTTAAATCGGTTCCAACTTCATATGTTACCCACGAACGCTTGATTTCTGATCTTCCGTTATCGCACTAACGTATAATGAATAAAACGTTAATAGGGTGAACCATAATTTCGATCTAAAGAGATCCTTTTTACCACTTCAAGATTCGGCCAAATACTATTAACTAATCGAAAACGAAAAAGAACCCTTGCCTATTTTTCCACGGTTGAAAAGAATCGATTGAGAAAGATGTTTGTGATTAAAGAAAGATTCGACTATGTATGATCAAAGAAAAGAAAGAAATATTCGGCTATGGGCACTCTAGCATTCGGCCATGAAAGAGTTTAATGGAGAAACTTTGAGCGAAAAGAAATAAAATATGAAAGAAGAGATGGTGATGATGTTGTTTTGATTTCAAAGAGAATGGAAGAGAAAAGAAAGAAAGAGATGAGTTTTTAGAGAGATGTATATTCGGCAATGGGAAGAAGAAAGAAAAGAATGGCCTTTTTGGTATAGGTGATTTCGGCACTAAAAGAAAAGGCATACAAAGAGTACCAAAATGATGTGCAAAAATGACCAAATGGTCAAAATAATCAAGGCTTACCAAGGATCAAATTCGGCCAAGGGAGAGAGGTTGAGAGAATTTGCAAAACTATGCACAAAACTAAGAATGACACAAAAAGAGACTTCAAATCCTAGCCAAACTAGCATAAAAAATTCGGCTCCCCCTAGACCGTATTGCCGTCCCTATGCATGGTCAAATGGCCATGATTTTATTTCCATAACCTTTTCCTTGATACTTGCCCCATATCTTCATATCTTTCCTTAATTTCTTGATTCCCTTCCATAAGTTAACAATTTCCTTAATCCTTTGATATTCTAACCAAAAATAACAAGTCAACACTTACCATATATGCACTTGGCCGACACTTGCTATACATGTGCAGAAAATTTAAAAATAAAATTCATCTAGATGCTAAACAAGGGATTCGAACCACTCCCCTCATGCTAAAATCCATGCGCCAACACCACATTGCCATGTACTCATCTTATGTCACTTATTAACACTTAAATTAACTTAAGTATTAATGACACTTGATCCACTTCAATAAATTTTCAAAACTAAAAATTATTCTATACCCCATTTAATTCTATACTCTACTTCAGGACTATATTAAACACGAAAATAAATAAGAAAATTTTTCCTTCATAATTTAAACACCAAAATACACAATAAAACAAGACTCGGATTTTTAGGGTGTTACAACTCTACCCTTCTTAAAGAAAATTTCGTCCTCAAAATTTACCTGGTTGAAAAAGGTGAGGGTATTGTTGCCGAAATGCATCCTCAGGCTCCCACGTAGCTTCTTCCGCTCCGTGATTACGCCATAACACTTTGACCAACGGCACGGTCTTCTTTCTTAGCACCTTAACATCGCGGTCTAAGATTTCCACTGGTTCCTCCTCAAAAGACAAGTCTGACTTGAACTCCACTTCTTCTACCGGTACTATGTGCGAAGGATCCGATCTATAACGCCTCAACATGGACACATGAAAAACATTATGAATTTGGCTCAATTCTGGAGGTAATTCGATCTGATAGGCCACTGGACCAACTCGCTTCACCACACGGTATGGTCCAATATATCTAGGGCTCAACTTGCCCTTCTTCCCAAACCTGAAAATCTTCTTCCAAGGTGAGACCTTCAAGAAAACTTGATCCCCCACAGCATACTCGATACTTCTACGCTTCAGATCTGCATATGACTTCTGTCTATCTGAGGCTTCTTTTAACCGTGCTCGAATAGCCTTTATTTTCTCTTCCGTTTCAGAAATCATCTCAGGTCCTAACATCTGCCGATCGCCCAACTCAGTCCAACAAATAGGAGAACGACACCTACGACCATACAATGCCTCGTAGGGTGCCATCTGAATGCTTGACTGATAGCTGTTGTTATACGCAAATTCTGCTAACGGTAGGAAATCCTCCCAACTACCTTTGAAGTCGATTACACATCCTCTTAACATGTCTTCCAGAACTTGAATTACTCTTTCCGACTGACCATCTGACTGAGGATGAAAAGCCGTACTGAAGTTAAGCTTTGTTCCCAGAGCTTCATGCAAAGCTTTCCAAAACCGGGATGTAAACCTAGGATCCCTATCCGATATAATAGACACAGGTACCCCATGCAACCTCACGATTTCGGATACATACAGCTTCGCCAACTTCTGCAACGAGTAATCCGTCCGAACTGGTAGAAAATGAGCAGTCTTCGTCAAACGATCAACAATTACCCAAACAAAATTTTCTTAGTAGGTGTTAAAGGTAACCCACTAACAAAATCCATCGTTATCCACTCCCATTTCCAAAGAGGAATCTTGACTGGTTGCAAAAGACCTGACGGCAATTGATGCTCCGCCTTCACTTGTTGACAAGTTAAACATTTCCTCACAAATTCAGAGATCCCACGCTTCAACCCAGGCCACCAATACTGTTCACGAAGTTCCCGATACATCTTATTTCCTTCGGGATGCATAGCATAAGGGCTACTATGCGCCTCCCGTAGAATCATTTGCCTCAGATTAGAGTCCTTAGGCATACAAACTCTTCCTCGAAAACACAACACACCTTCCGAGTTTATACCAAAATCCTCTATTCCACCATTTTTAATGTAACACCCTGAAAATCTGAGTATTTTTATTTATTTATTTATTTTATTTTTGTGTGCTTTGAGTAAGTATTTTAGAAAGAAATATTTTTCTTATTAATTTATGTGGCTAGTATAGTCCTGAAGAAGAATTAGAAATTTTTAAGATGGAATAATATTAATTTTGAGAATTTATGAAGATGGATTAAGTGGCATTGACACATAAGTTAATTTAAGTGTCAAATTGAAGCATAAGATGAGTGCATGGCAAAGTGGTATTGGCGCATGAACTTGTGCATGAGGTTGGAGGTTCGAATCCCCTAGATAGCAATAAGGTGGTTTTTATTTTTGGTTTTCCTAGCATGTGTCGGCTAAGAGTAAAAATGGTATGTGTTGACCATGTTATTTTTGGTTAGAATATCAAAGGAATAAGGAAAAATTTGAACTTAAGGAAAGGTATCAAGAGAATAAGGAAAATGTGAAGATTTGAGGCATGAATCAAGGAAGTATTTTGGAAACAATATCTTGGCCTAAAGACCAAGCATGTGGACGGCATTATGGCTAGGGGGGGAGCCGAAATTTTGGTGTTAGTAGGCTAGGAAATTTTAGTCTTTAGTTTTGTTCATTTTTAGTTTTGTGCAAGTTTTGAAAATTCTCTCAAACTCTCTCCCTTTGGCCGAATTTGTGCACTTGGTAAGCCTAGTTTCTTTTGACCATTTGGACATTTTGTTCTACACTTTTGTGCCAATTTTGTGTTTTCTCTTTGTGCCGATTTTACCAAAACCTAAAGAGACCATTTTATTCTTTTCTTTCTATCATAGCCGAATATGCACCTATCTTAAAGCTCATCTCTTTCATTCTTTTCCTTCTATTCACTTTGAAATCAAATCAACATCATCACCATCTTTCTCCTATTTGATTTTCTTCAATCGAAATTCTCTCCACCTACACTTTCATGGCCGAATGTTTGAGTGTCTATAAGCCAAATTTATTTTCTCTTTTTCTTTGAATCTTCTTAGCCGAATCCTTCTTAAATCCATTCTATTCTCGAATCCTTTCTTTTCGACGTGGAATATAGGTAAGAATTCTTTTCGTTTCGATTAGTTATTAGTGGATATGGCCGAATATTGATGTTGGCTTGAAGGCATTATTTGGATCGAAATAAACGTTTATTTTATTAACGTTTATTTTGTTATACTTTAGTGCGATAACGGAAGTTTGGAATCAAGAAGTCGTGGGTGACAAAACGTTGGAATCAATTTTGTGGTAAGGAAATCATATCTTTTAAACTTTAGAATTATTTCGATATCATTAGATTAATGTTCTTTGCCTTTGACGACATTCAAAATAGGGAAGAAAAGGGCGGTGTTTAGCCTTCGGAAGAAGGGAGGTTCTGTTATTCCCCCTAAGTATAAACAAAGGACTATTTCGGGAATCCGGGATTTTCCACCGGGTTGCGGACGTTCAACCGAGGAAAATCAATTGTTCGAAGTCGTTCGTACTCCCGAACCATTATTCGTTCGTGGATTCAATTCGGTTAGCGAACCATCGATCGGAGAGAAATCGCAAGTAGAAGTCTTACGGAAATCCGAGGGTAAATTTCTAGATCGAAATCTTTAGATCGATTTTATTATAGATTATAGTGTTTTAATTAACGCAATACGTATAGGTGTTGAAGAGCGAGAAAGTTTAGTTCTCTCCATAATCAGGTGTGTAACTTCACACTCATTTTCGGGTTGGACATCAAGTTGTAAGGTCTGTGATAAAATCGTAAAAATAGTAAAAACGGGAAAAATACGTAGTAACTCATATTTTTGAGTAAATGCATGAAAACGGTTAAAACCGAGAAAAATAAAAAATACTCTAGTTCGATAAATTGGGCCAAAATACTCTAGTTCGATAAATTGGGCCAAAATACTCTAGTTCGATAAATTGGGCCATAATACTCTAGTTCGATAAATTGGGCCATAATACTCTAGTTCGATAAATTGGGCCATAATACTCTAGTTCGATAAAATGGGCCAAAGCCCACTAAACTGTTAAATGGGCAAATTATTAAATAATTATTTATATGGGCCTAATGAAAGGTTAATTGATAAACCCACCGATGTTAAGGATAAATTGAAAATCTGTTATAAGATTATATTTTGTTATACACGCATAAATTGCATGGCGTGGGATATATGAAGAGAAGAATGGCCAGTTGCCACAAAATTTGGCTCAATGCCTCTAGTTCGGTGGCTCTGCCACAAAAATTTGGCTCATTGCCTCTAGTTCGGTGGCTCTGCCACAAATTCGGCTAAATGCCTCTAGTTCGGTGACAATGTCACAATCTAGTTCGGTAGTGCACTACAAAATTATTTAAGGGCTTTAAGCCCATGATTGGTGTGTTTGGCGGGGTGGGTTGACTTGATCCCCACAGGTGTGTTGGTTGGTACGGGGGTGTTAGCGGATGGATACTAGGTTGGTTTGGGAAATTCATATTTCATGCATTCTTTTCTTTAAATTATGTTACTTTATGATGTATGGTTGAAATCTGTTAATGGGCTCAAGCCCAGCTTGATATCTTGACGATCTGGCCCAATAATGGTGGTAAGTGAGTTGCACACTGAGTTCTTTGTAACTCACCCAATTTTATTAACCATTTCAGGTAATGGAAATTGACGTGGACTTGGGCCGGGGATGACTTGGTGGAGGCCATACTACGAACTTGGGTTTTATAAACTATGACTTTATTTGAGTTTTTATTTTAATTACTATTATGGGTGATGTAATAAGGCCTCTAATTATGTTTTTATGGTTTTTATTGTGTGGATGGTTTTAAGTTTTATTTTAAGACTTTAATTATGGATTTATGTTAAATCATATGGTTTTTCCTAAAAATATTGTTTATTTAATATTTTGACAATTAAATGATTTTCTTTAAAATTTTTCTTCCAAATTCTTTTACCAAGTCTTTAAAGTTTCGATAAACATTTTTTTTATGATGATAAGTTTTAAACAAGTATATTCTTAAATTATCTTTCAAATCCTCGAACTAAAATTTATTAAATTTTATTTTCAGAAAGGTTTTTAAAGTGTTATTTTATTGTTACCACTTGAGAATAAACGAATGTATGTTTGGTGTGGCAAACCAAATCTTGTCTAAACGCATAGACCGGGTTTGGGTTGTTACATTTAATGGTATCAGAGCCCAGTTTCAAAACTCGGCTGTGGTTTGGGTTCAATAAAGAAATTTGTTTGAAAATAATTTCTAGACTTTTGATTTTAAAGGTAGTATGGCACCATGAGCATCCCGCGCCAAGTCAAGTAAGTATCTGTATACTGTATGTTTATTATCATTGTGAAATGATTGTAAGAAACACTCTAGAACTTCTAGTTTTAGGTGTTGAAAATCGTAGAGATTGAGACAATAGGATATGATTGCGAGAACAACTCTATCTCTTTCATATCATAAGACATCGTTAATAAACAACTGAAATATTATTCTGATTCATAAAACTCTTAATCAGATTAAATCGAATTAGTCGCTATGAGCACTAGAGGACGTGGTCGTGGACGCGGTAGACGTGGCCGTGGTAGAGGACGAGGTGTTAGGGGCGCAACTGATGTGTCGGGTCATATGCCGGAAATGGATGCACCTGCGTCACTCGAAAGTGAGACGGGATCACACGACCACATGGAAGAAGATAATGCTGTGACACGAGCAATGCTACGAGTACTTGAAAGGGTCGCTGGATCTAGAACTGGACCAACAGCTCGTGGGTCAATATCGGAGCGACTGAAATCCAGTGGAGCTGAGGTTTTCAGAGGTGTCTCTGGTGTAGCTCCCAATGTCGCTGAATATTGGCTTGAGGTAGTAGAGCGAATTATGGACGATCTTGAGTGCACTGTGGAACAGAAGCTAAGAGGAGCGGTATCTTTATTGAGGGACGAAGCTTACCAATGGTGGCTTACCATCCGAGAAGGTACTGATGCTGCTTTAGTTAACTGGGAATTTTTCAAGGCTTCCTTTCAAGGGAAATATGTGGGAACAAGCTATGTGGATGCCCGAAGGAAGGAATTCTTGAACCTGGTGCAAGGAAATAAGACTGTGGCAGCTTATGAGGCTGAGTTCTTACGTTTGAGTCGCTATGCTCGAACGATAGTGGCAACGGATCATGAGCGTTGTGTACGCTTTGAGGACGGTTTGAAAGACGAGTTGCGGGTTTTGATAGCCCCACAGCAAGTTAGAACTTTTGCCGCTCTTGTGGAGAAGGCCAAGATAGCCGAAGAGGCTAAAAATTCGGAACGTCAGAATCGGGAGCAAGTTCGAAGCAAGAGAGATCTGAAGAATTCGGGTTCTTCAAAAAGGTTTCCGAAGAGGTCTCGGAATAAGGAACCAGTTCAAGGAAGAACACCAGTAGCTGCTAATCAAAGTCGAGATTGTGCTGAATGTGGGAAAAGACATTCTGGAGAGTGCTGGAGGAAAACGAGTGCTTGCTATAAATGTGGATCGACGGATCATCAATATAGGAGTTGCCCTCGACGTATGGATACGACTCAAGAAGTTCGTATTACTGATGCACCACCGGCAAGAGGAGCTCAGCAACCACCGAGAGGTCGTGGACCAGGTCATGGTGGTAATGGGGCTGGACGTGGTCAAGGTGCAGCGGGTCGAGGCAATGGTCCTAGAGGCAACGCGGATGCAAGACAGCCAGGATTGGTGTATGCAGTCAGACGTCGTGAGGAGGGCAATGCACCTGATGTGATAACTGGTACGTTCTTCATTTCTGATGTACCCGTTATTGCCTTGATAGATATTGGTTCTACTCATTCGTACGTTGCTAGCACCATAACTGGAAACTTGAAATTAGACTATGAAATTTCCGATAGTGAGATTAAGGTAATTAGTCCCTTAGGACAGTCGGTGTTGGTTAATAAACTATTTAGAGACGTGCCCTTGGAAATTCAAGGAGAAGTATTCCTGGCAAATTTGATGGAATTGCCTTTTGGCGAATTCGATATTATTCTGGGCATGGATTGGTTGGTTAAGCACCGGGCGCAATTGGACTGTGCTGAAAAGCGTATGTCGATAAGAACTGTGGAGGACAAGGAGATAGTTATGATAGGCGAGCGGAGAAATTACTTGGAAAACGTGATTTCTGCGTTAAAGGCGGAGACGTTAGTGCGAAAAGGGTACGGAGCATTTTTAGCATTTCTTAGTGCTTTAGATGCCAAAGAGCTGTCAGTGGAAGATGTGAGAACCGTGAAGGAGTTCCCTGATGTTTTTCCTGAAGAACTTCCTGGTGTACCTCCAGATCGGGAAGTGGAATTTGGTATTGAGCTTTTGCCCGGAACTGCTCCAGTGTCCATTACTCCTTATAGAATGGCACCAAAAGAGTTGTCGGAGCTTAAAGCCCAAATTCAAGAACTGCTAGATCGGGGTTTTATTCGACCGAGTGTGTCTCCGTGGGGAGCACCGGTTTTGTTTGTTAAGAAGAAGGATGGGTCGATGCGTATGTGTATCGATTACAGGCAATTGAATAAGCTGACGATCAAGAATCGGTACCCTCTGCCGAGGATTGACGACCTGTTTGATCAATTGAAGGGAGCTTCTGTTTTCTCTAAAATTGATTTAAGGTCGGGTTACCACCAGCTTAAGGTGAAAGAAGCGGATATTCACAAGACGGCATTTCGAACCCGTTACGGACACTATGAGTTTTTAGTGATGCCGTTTGGGTTAACCAATGCACCAGCTGCATTTATGGATATGATGAACCGGGTCTTTCAACCATTCTTAGACCGGTTTGTGGTGGTATTCATAGATGACATTCTGGTTTATTCGAGAAGTGAAGAAGAACATGACTCGCATTTGCGAATTGTATTGCAATTGCTTCGAGATAATCAATTGTATGCCAAATTCAGTAAATGTGAATTTTGGTTAAGAGAAGTGACTTTCTTGGGTCATGTAGTATCAGCCGAAGGAATAAGGGTGGATCCTCGGAAGATTGAGGCGGTATTGGATTGGAAACCACCGAAGTCGGTAGCGGAGATTCGGAGTTTCTTAGGTTTGGCTGGATACTATAGACGCTTTGTTGAGGGGTTCTCGTTGATTGCTGCACCCCTAACTAAGCTTTTGCGGAAGGGAGTGCCATTTGTATGGACCGACAAACAGCAAGAAAGTTTCGAGAAATTGAAGAAGATTTTGACGGAAGCGCCAGTTCTGATTCAACCTGAAGCTGGAAAGGAGTTTACAGTTTATTGTGATGCGTCACATACGGGTTTAGGCTGCGTATTGATGCAAAGTGGGAAAGTGGTAGCTTATGCTTCTCGTCAGTTGAGACCGCACGAAGTAAACTACCCTACTCATGATTTGGAGTTAGCAGCAGTGGTGTTTGCCTTAAAGATTTGGAGGCATTACCTCTATGGTGAAAAGTCTATCATCTATACGGATCACAAGAGTCTTAAGTATCTTCTTACTCAGAAGGAGTTAAACTTGAGACAACGAAGATGGGTGGAACTGTTAAAGGACTATGATTTCTCAATTGAGTATCATCCTGGAAAGGCTAATGTGGTGGCAGACGCATTAAGTCGTAAAGTGGTATCTGATTTGAGAGCTATGTTTGCCCATTTGAGTTTGTATGAAGATGGTAGTTTGGTAGCGGAACTCCAGGTGAAGCCCCTGTGGTTGGATCAAATCAAGGAAAAAAAGATATTAGATGAGAAGTTGAGACTTTTAATCCAACAAGTGGAAAATGGAGGAATAGAGGATTTTGGTATAAATCCGGAAGGTGTGTTGCGTTTTCGAGGAAGAGTCTGTATGCCTAAGGACTCAGATCTGAGGCAAATGATTTTGAGGGAAGCGCATAGTAGCCCTTATGCTTTGCATCCCGGAGGAAACAAGATGTATCGGGATCTTCGTGAACAGTATTGGTGGCCTGGGTTGAAGCGGGAGATCTCTGAAATTGTGGGAAAATGTTTAACTTGTCAGCAAGTGAAAGCGGAGCATCAATTGCCGTCAGGTCTTTTGCAACCAGTTAAGATTCCTCTTTGGAAATGGGAGCGGATAACGATGGATTTTGTTAGTGGGTTACCTTTAACACCTACTAAGAAAAATTCTGTTTGGGTAATTGTGGATCGTTTGACGAAGACTGCTCATTTCCTACCAATTCGTACGGATTACTCGTTACAGAAGTTGGCGAAGCTGTATGTATCTGAAATCGTGAGGTTGCATGGGGTACCTGTATCGATTATATCGGATAGGGATCCTAGGTTTACATCTCGATTTTGGAAAGCTTTGCATGAAGCTCTGGGTACAAAGCTTAACTTTAGTACGGCTTTTCATCCTCAGTCAGATGGTCAGTCGGAGAGAGTGATTCAGATTCTAGAAGACATGTTAAGAGGATGTGTAATCGACTTCAAAGGTAGTTGGGAGGATTTTCTACCGTTGGCGAAATTTGCGTATAACAACAGCTACCAGTCTAGCATTCAGATGGCACCCTACGAGGCATTGTATGGTCGTAGGTGTCGTTCTCCTATTTGTTGGACTGAGTTGGGCGATCGACGGATGTTAGGACCTAAGATGATTTCCGAAACGGAAGAAAAAGTGAAAGCTATTCGAGCACGGTTAAAGGAAGCTTCGGATAGACAGAAGTCGTATGCGGATCTGAAGCGTAAGGATATTGAGTATGCCATAGGAGATCAAGTTTTCTTGAAGGTCTCGCCTTGGAAGAAGATATTCAGATTCGGGAAGAAGGGCAAATTGAGTCCTAGATACATTGGACCATATCGTGTGGTGAAACGAGTTGGTCCAGTGGCCTATCAGATCGAGTTACCTCCAGAATTGAGCCAAATTTATAATGTTTTCCATGTGTCCATGTTGAGGCGCTATAGATCGGATCCATCGCACATAGTACCGGTAGAAGAAGTGGAGTTGAATTCGGATTTGTCTTTTGAGGAGGAACCAGTAAAAATCTTAGACCGAGACGTTAAGGTGCTAAGAAAGAAGACTGTGCCGTTGGTCAAAGTGTTATGGCGTAACCACGGAGTAGAGGAAGCTACGTGGGAGCCTGAGGATGCAATTCGGCAACAATACCCTCAACTTTTTCAACCAGGTAAATTTCGAGGACGAAATTTTCTTTTAGGGGGGTAGAGTTGTAACACCCTGAAAATCCGAGTATTTTTATTTATTTATTTATTTTATTTTTGTGTGCTTTGAGTAAGTATTTTAGAAAGAAATATTTTTCTTATTAATTTATGTGGCTAGTATAGTCCTGAAGAAGAATTAGAAATTTTTAAGATGGAATAATATTAATTTTGAGAATTTATGGAGATGGATTAAGTGGCATTGACACATAAGTTAATTTAAGTGTCAAATTGAAGCATAAGATGAGTGCATGGCAAAGTGGTATTGGAGCATGAACTTGTGCATGAGGTTGGAGGTTCGAATCCCCTAGATAGCAATAAGGTGGTTTTTATTTTTGGTTTTCCTAGCATGTGTCGGCCAAGAGTAAAAATGGTATGTGTTGACCATGTTATTTTTGGTTAGAATATCAAAGGAATAAGGAAAAATTTGAACTTAAGGAAAGGTATCAAGAGAATAAGGAAAATGTGAAGATTTGAGGCATGAATCAAGGAAGTATTTTGGAAACAATATCTTGGCCTAAAGACCAAGCATGTGGACGGCATTATGGCTAGGGGGGGAGCCGAAATTTTGGTGTTAGTAGGCTAGGAAATTTTAGTCTTTAGTTTTGTTCATTTTTAGTTTTGTGCAAGTTTTGAAAATTCTCTCAAACTCTCTCCCTTTGGCCGAATTTGTGCACTTGGTAAGCCTAGTTTCTTTTGACCATTTGGACATTTTGTTCTACACTTTTGTGCCAATTTTGTGTTTTCTCTTTGTGCCGATTTTACCAAAACCTAAAGAGACCATTTTATTCTTTTCTTTCTATCATAGCCGAATATGCACCTATCTTAAAGCTCATCTCTTTCATTCTTTTCCTTCTATTCACTTTGAAATCAAATCAACATCATCACCATCTTTCTCCTATTTGATTTTCTTCAATCGAAATTCTCTCCACCTACACTTTCATGGCCGAATGTTTGAGTGTCTATAAGCCAAATTTATTTTCTCTTTTTCTTTGAATCTTCTTAGCCGAATCCTTCTTAAATCCATTCTATTCTCGAATCCTTTCTTTTCGACGTGGAATATAGGTAAGAATTCTTTTCGTTTCGATTAGTTATTAGTGGATATGGCCGAATATTGATGTTGGCTTGAAGGCATTATTTGGATCGAAATAAACGTTTATTTTATTAACGTTTATTTTGTTATACTTTAGTGCGATAACGGAAGTTTGGAATCAAGAAGTCGTGGGTGACAAAACGTTGGAATCAATTTTGTGGTAAGGAAATCATATCTTTTAAACTTTAGAATTATTTCGATATCATTAGATTAATGTTCTTTGCCTTTGAAGACATTCAAAATAGGGAAGAAAAGGGCGGTGTTTAGCCTTCGGAAGAAGGGAGGTTCTGTTATTCCCCCTAAGTATAAACAAAGGACTATTTCGGGAATCCGGGATTTTCCACCGGGTTGCGGACGTTCAACCGAGGAAAATCAATTGTTCGAAGTCGTTCGTACTCCCGAACCATTATTCGTTCGTGGATTCAATTCGGTTAGCGAACCATCGATCGGAGAGAAATCGCAAGTAGAAGTCTTACGGAAATCCGAGGGTAAATTTCTAGATCGAAATCTTTAGATCGATTTTATTATAGATTATAGTGTTTTAATTAACGCAATACGTATAGGTGTTGAAGAGCGGGAAAGTTTAGTTCTCTCCATAATCAGGTGTGTAACTTCACACTCATTTTCGGGTTGGACATCAAGTTGTAAGTTCTGTGATAAAATCGTAAAAATAGTAAAAACAGGAAAAATACGTAGTAACTCATATTTTTGAGTAAATGCATGAAAACGGTTAAAACCGAGAAAAATACAAAATACTCTAGTTCGATAAATTGGGCCAAAATACTCTAGTTCGATAAATTGGGCCAAAATACTCTAGTTCGATAAATTGGGCCATAATACTCTAGTTCGATAAATTGGGCCATAATACTCTAGTTCGATAAAATGGGCCAAAGCCCACTAAACTGTTAAATGGGCAAATTATTAAATAATTATTTATATGGGCCTAATGAAAGGTTAATTGATAAACCCACCGATGTTAAGGATAAATTGAAAATCTGTTATAAGATTATATTTTGTTATACATGCATAAATTGCATGGGGTGGGATATATGAAGAGAAGAATGGCTAGTTGCCACAAAATTTGGCTCAATGCCTCTAGTTCGGTGGCTCTGCCACAAAAATTTGGCTCATTGCCTCTAGTTCGGTGGCTCTGCCACAAATTCGGCTAAATGCCTCTAGTTCGGTGACAATGTCACAATCTAGTTCGGTAGTGCACTACAAAATTATTTAAGGGCTTTAAGCCCATGATTGGTGTGTTTGGCGGGGTGGGTTGACTTGATCCCCACAGGTGTGTTGGTTGGTACGGGGGTGTTAGCGGATGGATACTAGGTTGGTTTGGGAAATTCATATTTCATGCATTCTTTTCTTTAAATTATGTTACTTTATGATGTATGGTTGAAATCTGTTAATGGGCTCAAGCCCAGCTTGATATCTTGACGATCTGGCCCAATAATAGTGGTAAGTGAGTTGCACACTGAGTTCTTTGTAACTCACCCAATTTTATTAACCATTTCAGGTAATGGAAATTGACGTGGACTTGGGCCGGAGATGACTTGGTGGAGGCCATACTACGAACTTGGGTTTTATAAACTATGACTTTATTTGAGTTTTTATTTTAATTACTATTATGGGTGATGTAATAAGGCCTCTAATTATGTTTTTATGGTTTTTATTGTGTGGATGGTTTTAAGTTTTATTTTAAGACTTTAATTATGGATTTATGTTAAATCATATGGTTTTTCCTAAAAATATTGTTTATTTAATATTTTGACAATTAAATGATTTTCTTTAAAATTTTTCTTCCAAATTCTTTTACCAAGTCTTTAAAGTTTCGATAAACATTTTTTTTATGATGATAAGTTTTAAACAAGTATATTCTTAAATTATCTTTCAAATCCTCGAACTAAAATTTATTAAATTTTATTTTCAGAAAGGTTTTTAAAGTGTTATTTTATTGTTACCACTTGAGAATAAACGAATGTATGTTTGGTGTGGCAAACCAAATCTTGTCTAAACGCATAGACCGGGTTTGGGTTGTTACATTTAACTTGCTGAAGTAAAGGTCCCAACTTTCCGTCTAATATCTGTTTTTCCTTGATTTGTTCTAACCACAGAGGCTTCACCTGAAGTTCCGCTATCAGACTACCATCCTCATACAAACTCAAATGGGCAAACATAGCTCTCAAATCAGATACCACTTTACGACTTAACGCGTCCGCTACCACATTAGCCTTTCCCAGATGATATTCGATTGAGAAATCATAATCTTTCAACAATTCCACCCACCTTCGTTGTCTCAAGTTTAATTCCTTCTGAGTAAGAAGATACTTAAGACTCTTGTGATCCGTATAGATGATAGACTTTTCACCGTAAAGGTAATGCCTCCAAATCTTCAAAGCAAACACTACCGCTGCTAACTCCAAGTCATGAGTAGGGTAGTTTACTGCATGTGGTCTCAACTGACGAGAAGCATAAGCCACCACTTTTCCACTTTGCATCAATACGCAACCTAAACCCGTATGTGACGCATCACAGTAAACTGTAAACTCCTTTCCAGCCTCAGGTTGAATCAGAACTGACGCTTCCGTCAAAATCTTCTTCAATTTATCGAAACTTTCTTGCTGTTTTTCAGTCCATAAATACGTTACTCCCTTTCGCAAAAGCTTAGTTAGGGGTGCAGCAATCAACGAAAACCCCTCAACAAAGCGTCTATAGTAACCAGCCAAACCCAAGAAACTCCGAATCTCAGCTACTGACTTTGGTGGTTTCCAATCCAATACAGCTTCAATCTTCCGAGGATCCACCCTTATTCCTTCGGCTGATACCACATGACCCAAGAAAGTCACTTCTCTTAACCAAAATTCACATTTACTGAATTTGGCATACAGTTGATTATCTCGAAGTAACTGCAATACAATTCGCAAATGTGAGTCATGCTCCTCTTCATTCCTTGAATATACCAAAATGTCATCTATGAATACTACCACAAACCGGTCTAAATATGGTTGAAAGACCCGGTTTATCATATCCATAAATGCAGCTGGTGCATTGGTCAACCCGAACGGCATTACCAAAAACTCATAATGTCCATAACGAGTTCGGAAAGTCGTCTTGTGAATATCCGCTTCTTTCACCTTAAGCTGGTGATAACCCGACCTTAAATCAATTTTGGAGAAAACTGAGGCTCCCTTTAATTGATCAAATAGGTCATCAATTCTCGGTAGAGGGTACCGATTCTTGATCGTCAGCTTATTCAATTGCCTATAGTCAATACACATACGCATTGACCCATCTTTCTTCTTAACAAACAAAACCAGTGCTCCCCATGGAGACACACTCGGTCGAATAAAACCCCGATCTAGCAGTTCTTGAATTTGAGCTTTAAGCTCTGACAACTCCTTCGGTGCCATTCTATAAGGAGCAATGGACACTGGAGCAGTTCCGGGCAAAAGCTCAATACCAAATTCCACTTCCCGATCTGGAGGTACACCCGGAAGTTCTTCGGGAAAAACATCAGGAAACTCCTTCACTGTTCTCACATCTTCCACTGATAACTCTTTGGCATCTAAAGCACTAATGAATGCTAAAAATGCTCCATACCCTTTTCGCACCAACTTCTCCGCCTTTAACGCAGAAATCACGTTTGCCAAGTAATTCCTTCGTTCACCTATCATAACTATCTCCTTGTCCTCCACGGTTCTTATGGACATCCGCTTTTCGGCACAATCCAATTGCGTCCGGTGCTTAACCAACCAATCCATCCCCAAAATGATATCGAATTCGCCAAAAGGCAATTCCATCAAATTCGCCAGGAATTTTTCTCCTTGAATTTCTAAGGGCACGTCTCTAAACAGTTTATTTACCAACAGCGACTGTCCTAAAGGGCTAATTACCTTCATCTCACTATCGGAAATTTCAGATTCTAAATTCAAGTTGCCAGTTATGGTGCTAACAACATACGAGTGGGTAGAACCAATATCTATCAAGGCAATAACGGGTACATCAGAGATAAAGAACGTACCAGTTATCACATCAGGTGCATTGCCATCCTCACGGCATCTGACTGCATACACCAATCCTGGCTGTCTTGCATCCGTGTTGCCTATAGGACCATTGCCTCGACCCGCTGCACCTTGGCCACGTCCAGCCCCATTACCACCACGACCTGGTCCACGACCTCTCGGTGGTTGCTGAGCTCCTCTTGCCGGTGGTACATCAGTATTACGAACTTCTTGAGTTGTATCCATACGTCGAGGGCAATTCCTATATTGATGATCCATTGATCCACATTTATAGCAAGCACCCGTTTTCCTCCAGCATTCACCAAAATGCCTTTTTCCACATTCAGCACAGTCTCGGCTCTGATTTACAGCTACAGGTGTTCTTCCTTGAGCTGGTTCCTCATTCCGAGGCCTCTTTGTAAACCTTTTTGAAGAACCCGAATACTTTGTATCTCTCTTGCTTCGAACTTGCTCCCGATTCTGACGTTCCGAGTTCTTAGCCTCTTCGGCTATCTTGGCCTTCTCCACAAGCGTGGCAAAAGTTCTAACTTGTTGTGGGGCTATCAGAACCCGCAACTCATCTTTCAAACCATCCTCAAAGCGTACACAGCGCTCATGATCCGTTGCCACTATCGTTCGAGCATAGCGACTCAAACGTAAGAACTCAGCCTCATATGCTGCCACCGTCTTATTTCCTTGCACCAGGTTCAAGAATTCCTTCCTTCGGGCATCCACATAGCTTGTTCCCACATATTTCCCTTGAAAGGAAGCCTTGAAGAATTCCCAATTAACTAATGCAGCATCAGTGCCTTCTCGGACAGTAAGCCACCATTGGTATGCTTCGTCCCTTAACAAAGATACCGCTCCTCTTAGTTTTTGTTCCATAGTGCACTCAAGATCGTCCATAATTCGCTCTACTGCCTCAAGCCAATATTCCGCGACATTGGGAGCTACACCAGAGACACCTCTGAAAACCTCAGCTCCACTCGATTTCAAACGCTCCGATATCGACCCACGAGCTGTTGGCCCAGTTCTGGATCCAGCGACCCTTTCAAGGACTCGCAGCATTGCTCGTGTTACAGCATTATCTTCATCCATATGGTCATGTGATCCCGTCTCACTCTCGAGTGACGCAGGTGCATCCATTTCCGGCATATGACCCGGCGCTTCAGTTGCGCCCCTAACACCTCGTCCTCTACCACGGCCACGTCTACCGCGTCCACGACCACGTCCTCTAGTGCTCATAACGACTAATTCGATTTAATCTGGTTAAGAGTTTTATGAATCAGAATAATATTTCATTTGTTTATTAACGATATTTTATGATATGAAAGAGATAGAGTTGTTTTCGCAACCATATCCTATTGTCTCAATCTCTACGGTTTTCAACACCTAAAACTAGAAGTTCTAGAGTGTTTCTTACTATCATATCATAATAATAATAATAATAAATCAGTATACAGATACTTACTTGACTTGGTGCGGAATGCTCATGGTGCCATACTACCTTTAAATAAAAAATCTAGAAATTTTGAATTGTTTTTCAACCAAATATCATTGTTGAACCCAAACCACAGCCAAGTTTTGAAACTGGGCTCTGATACCATTATATGTAACACCCCAAACCCGGTCTATGCGTTTAGACAAGATTTGGTTTGTCACACCAATCAAACATTCATTTATTCTCGAGTGGTTAAAGTAAAATAGTGCTACAAAACTTTTTGAAAATAGAGTTTAATAAAAAGTTAGAACGAGATTTTGTAATTGATGACTTAAAAGAAAATACTTGTTTGAAAACTTATCATTGAAATATTAAAGTCAAAACCTCAAGATAGTTAAAAAAAATCTTTGAAAGAATTTATAATATTTAAGGTGTCCAAAATTGTTATAAAACCCAATATTTTATAGAAAACTTAATGGATTTAAGAAAAACTCATATTAAAAGTTTGGAAATAAAGTTAAATCCATCCACACAATAAAATCCACAAAAACATATTTAGAGGCCTTATTACATCAACCCAAAATAGTAATTAAAATAAGTAACTTAAAATAAAGTTCATAGTTTATAAAACTCATGCTTGTAGTATGGCCTCCACCAAGTCATCACCGGCCCAAGTCCACATCAATTTCCATTACCTGAAATGGTTATAAAATTGGGTGAGTTACAAAGAACTCAGTGTGCAACTCACTTACCACCATTATTGGGCCAGATCGTCAAGATATTATGCTGGGCTTGAGCCCATTTGTGCAATTCATCAATATCATAAAGTAACATGAAATAAATTAAAATGCATGTAAAATGAATTTCCCAACCAAGCCTAATTTCCATCCGCTAACACCCCCGTACCAACCAACACACCTGTGAGGATCAAGTCAACCCACCCCGCCAAACACACCAATCATAGGCCTTAAGCCTTTTATAATTTTGTAGTGCACTACCGAACTAGATTGTGACATTGTCACCGAACTAGAGGCATTTAGCCAAATTTGTGGCAGAGCCACCGAACTAGAGGCATTAAGCCGAGATTTTGTGGCAGAGCCACCGAACTAGAGGCATTAAGCCGAGATTTTGTGGAAGAGCCACCGAACTAGATTTTGGGCAACAGGCCATTCTTCTCTTCATTAAATACCCCGCCCCATGCAATCATGCGTGTATAACAAAATATAGCCATATAACAATTTATCAAACCATCCATAACATCAATTGGGTCTATAATTAAACATTTCATTTGGCCCATAAAACAATTTATTATCTTGCCCATTTAATAAATTAGTGGACTTTGGTCCATATATCAAACTAGAGAAATTTTAGCCCATATATCGAACTAGAGGGTTTTTGGCCCAATTTATCGAACTAGAGTATTTATGGCCCAATTTATCGAACTAGAGTATTTATGGCCCAATTTATCGAACTAGAGTATTTTTGGCCCAATTTATCGAACTAGAGTATTTATCGCAATTTTTCCAACTTTAACCGTTTTCATGCATTTACTCAAAAGTATTAATATCACAAAATTTCCGATTTTACCATTTTTACGGTTTTATCACGTTACTTACAATTTGATATCTAACCCGAAAATGAGTGTGAAGTTACACACCTGGTTATTGAGAGAACTAGACTTTCCCGCTCGTCAACACCCTCGGATTTTCGTAATACTTCTACTTGCGGTTTCTCCCCGATCGATGGTTCGCTAACCAATGAAAAACCACAAACAAACAGGGGTTCGGGAGTACGAACAACTTCAAACAATTGATCCTCCCCGGATGAACATCCGCAACCCGGTGGAAAATCCCGGATTCCCGAAATCGTCCTTTGCTTATACTTAGGGGGAATAACGGAACCTCCCCTCTTCCGAAGACTGAACACCGCCCTCTTCTTCCCTATCTTGAATGTCTTAAAAGACCAAATGATTATTAATCCATCCTAATAATATATCGTAAAATATGACTAACAGTTATGAAGGATGGGATTTCCTTACCACGATAATCCTTGTTCCACAAAATGAGAGTCGACCCAAAACGTTCCCTTAGCACTTAAATCGGTTCCAACTTCATATGTTACCCACGAACGCTTGATTTTCGATCTTCCGTTACCGCACTAACGTATAATGAATAAAACGTTAATAGGGTGAACCATAATTTCGATCTAAAGAGATCCTTTTTACCACTTCAAAATTCGGCCAAATACTATTAACTAATCGAAAACGAAAAAGAACCCTTACCTATTTTTCCACGGTTGAAAAGAATCGATTGAGAAAGATGTTTGTGATTAAAGAAAGATTCGACTATGTATGATCAAAGAAAAGAAAGAAATATTCGGCTATGGGCACTCTAGCATTCGGCCATGAAAGAGTTTAATGGAGAAACTTTGAGTGAAAAGAAATAAAATATGAAAGAAGAGATGGTGATGATGTTGTTTTGATTTCAAAGAGAATGGAAGAGAAAAGAAAGAAAGAGATGAGTTTTTAGAGAGATGTATATTCGGCAATGGGAAGAAGAAAGAAAAGAATGGCCTTTTTGGTATAGGTGATTTCGGCACTAAAAGAAAAGGCATACAAAGAGTACCAAAATGATGTGCAAAAATGACCAAATGGTCAAAATAATCAAGGCTTACCAAGGATCAAATTCGGCCAAGGGAGAGAGGTTGAGAGAATTTGCAAAACTATGCACAAAACTAAGAATGACACAAAAAGAGACTTCAAATCCTAGCCAAACTAGCATCAAAAATTCGGCTCCCCCCTAGACCGTATTGCCGTCCCTATGCATGGTCAAATGGCCATGATTTTATTTCCATAACCTTTTCCTTGATACTTGCCCCATATCTTCATATCTTTCCTTAATTTCTTGATTCCCTTCCATAAGTTAACAATTTCCTTAATCCTTTGATATTCTAACCAAAAATAACAAGTCAACACTTACCATATATGCACTTGGCCGACACTTGCTATACATGTGCAGAAAATTTAAAAATAAAATTCATCTAGATGCTAAACAAGGGATTCGAACCACTCCCCTCATGCTAAAATCCATGCGCCAACACCACCTTGCCATGTACTCATCTTATGTCACTTATTAACACTTAAATTAACTTAAGTATTAATGACACTTGATCCACTTCAATAAATTTTCAAAACTAAAAATTATTCTATACCCCATTTAATTCTATACTCTACTTCAGGACTATATTAAACACGAAAATAAATAAGAAAATTTTTCCTTCATAATTTAAACACCAAAATACGCAATAAAACAAGACTCAGATTTTTAGGGTGTTACAGTAAGAAATGTGATTAATCCAACACAATTATGTCATCTTGATTAAAATCAGTTTTTGAAATCGTGCATTAGAACTTTGTTTTGTTTTTCTTTGTTTTTCTTTTAGTTTTCAAATATCTCTCAAATCCAAATATTTTTTCGTCACCAAAGTGTTTGAAATCATTTTCATAAATAATCCTTTTACAGTCCCTGTGGGTACGATAACTCGACATTTACTTGTCACTTTATTACTTGTTACGATTGTGTACACTTGCACAGTTCCACCGTTCCAGTCCCCCACTAAGGGAGTAGTTGGTTTTAATCCGACCGAACCAACTTTTGATTTTAACCAAACCTTGAATTGGTTACTGTTTCCTCCAAATTTTTCAGTAGAAGTTGCCAACTTATGGTTTCTTTCAATTTAACCCCCAATTGTACCAAATTTTCGGGTTTCAAGGGAAACCGGGTGTGACACCATTCTTGCTGCTTCTTTAGTTGGTTTGATTCTCCCACGAGTTCTTGAGCCAGAATCATTCTCCCATGAGTTCTTGAGCCAGCATTTATGTTGGTATTTTGTATAAAAAAAAAGACATGGAAAGGAGAAAAAGGATTAAGCGAATTATGTTGTTTGTGTTGCTTTGGTTTGTGTAGTGTTTGTATGGTTCATCTTAGGAGTTGCAATAAACCAAAATGATTTTTTGGTCAAGTCTAACTTTTGTCATTTGGTTTAGGTCTTTACAAAGTACTTTAGAGAGGTGATGTTTTTAAGTGGTGTGTTTAGGCGCTTCGGTTAGGTGCTTTGTTAAGGGTTTTTGTTAAGTTTGATTATGACCCACCCATGTTGTAAGTAAAAAAAAATGTTAAATGCTCAAATTAGAGCCCAACTTTTTAGGGATTTCTCACATAAGGGCCACATTTTTCAAAATGGTCATATAATGACCTAACATTTATAAAAGAATAAGAATTTTTCAAGCATTTGAACTCACTTTGTAGTAAAAATTAGGTGAATGTTGACGTGTTTCGAATAAAACACATGAAAATTGAATCAAATATTACTTTAAAAGGAAAGAAAATAAACATAATTTGAAACTTGATATACGACATTCAAAAATCCCTTATTTGAGCACTTTTGAAAATGTTTGGCCCTTATTTGAGTGCTTTCGAAAAGGTTTGGCCCTCATTGAGCACTTTTTGTAAATGATAGGCCCTCATGATCATTTCGAAAAGTTTGACCATTATGTAAGTAACCCCTAAAAAGTTGGGTCCCAATTTGTGTATTTATCCTAAAAAATATTTATAATAACATATATTTATTAAAAATTATATGAAAAACAAATGTGAAATTAGTTAAAATGATAAAATTGATTATTCTTTTAGGTTTATTTTGAGCTTAAATTGATTTTTATAGATATAAAATGTCAAAGACAAAAATATCTCATAGTTATATTGATTTTTAAATTGATATTCGTTTGACTTGTAATATCAACTCAGTCAACTATTTAAGTATAAAAGTTAATTGCATCACGCATCCTGAAACTATGTCCCTCATTTTAAATTAGTCTCTAAACTTCAAATAATTCTAATTACATCCTTAAATTATCGAAGTTATATCGATTAGGCCCTTCTGTTACTAAAATCGTTAATTATTGTTAAATGACACATCAAATCGTATGTGAAATAATTTAAAATGAAAAATTTAAGAAAAAAGAATATTGTAAAAAAATCAAAGAAAAAAATTTTCAGAAAAATTTTGTAAAAATGAATGTTTTAAAAATATTAATTTTTGAGGTTTTTCAAAACTTTTACAAGAACTTTATTATTCGCTTTTTTTCTTTTTTTCTTTAGTTTTACTTACTTTTAGTTTTTATTTTAAAAGTTATGCAATAACATTTTATTTTTGTTTAAAATTTTCATTTTAAATTTAGTTACATAATATTTTAACGTGTTATTTAATAATTTTAATAATAAAATGATTTGATTGATATAATATCAATAACTTAAAAAAGTAATTAGAAATATTTATAATTTAAAAACCAATTTGAAATAAGAGTTGTAGTTTAAAGATATATTACAATTAACTATAAATATTATATAATATAATTGTGAGAATTTGATTTATAGAAGTTTTTTCCCCTCCAGCCGAGCCAATGCATTCGAATTGAATTTCCAAGCGGTGTTGTCAAGCTTCTCATTCCTGATTATATTAAAATGTAAGAATATAAGCTGTGGGTCACTTAACTAAATGGATTAATATATTATTTGTTGCTTGATTTTGTTTTTAATATTAAATTTTAATTTTTTACTTATATATTATAAAAAAAAAATACTTAAATGGTATGTTAAATAGATTATGTACCAAAATACTACATCCAACTAAGTGGAGGGTAGTGCATAGGCGGCACCACCCTAAAAATATGACATCTTTGATTGAAAAAAATATTTTAATAGTGGCTCCTACTTGATAGGCGACACCACTTTATACCGAAATAATATATAATCGGTATTTTTATACTGTAGGGGTATGGTGCCTATCTGATAGGCGGCACCAGTGACCCTTATCTGATAGACGGCACCAGTACCATTTTTCTCCCTCCCCCCATCCGGCTCAACATTAGTATCAGTTTAAAAAAAAATAGCAGAACATAAGGAAGAAGAGAGGGAGAAGAAAGAAAGAAAGAAAATGTATTTTTATTGTTATTTTTAAATATAATAGATTATGATAAGAAAAAATAATTTTGTTAGTATTATATAGTTTCTTTAGTGTTATTTTTATGTTTTGTTTTAAAGCTATTTTGTTTATTGTGATTTGTTAGATTATAAATGTAAATTTATATTAATTTTTAAGTCATTTTGTTAGTATGTTTTGTGTTTAGATTAATTATCTGTTTAAGGTTTATTGTGATTTGTTAGGTTATGCATGTTATGTTTTAAAAATTTTTAATATATTTAAAAGTTTTTATGTTAGTAACTATTATAAAATAATTGTTAGTTAGTGATAACAACAGAAAAAAATAGATAAATACTTAAAATCAAAATAAAAATATTTTCTGTCATAGATATTGTTAGAAATGGCAATAAATTTGATATTACCTGATGAGATAATAACTTCAGCACAAAAGGAGAAAGTTGATAAGATGATGAGGGAATTGCAAGATTACATAATGAAACCAGAAGAAGACATCGTTCAACAACTTATTACCGTAAATCAAAAGATGCAAGAAGTGTTATGGAAGGGTCATGAACTGATTAGAAAGAATAAAGTGCAATACTTAACCCTTAGTGGGACATTAATAGAATGGGAGCATCAAATCATTTTAGACCAACGTTGGAAGACATTGGTACCACGAACCTATTGGAATCTAGTTATATACTTGGAACGATGGAAATATGCAAGTGTACACAATCGCAACAAGTAATAAAGTGACAAGTAAATGTCGAGTTATCGTACCCATAGGGACTGTAAAAGAATTATTTATTAAAGTAACTTTAAACACTTTGGTGAAGGAAAAATATTTGGATTTGAGAAATGATTAAAACCTAGAAAACAAAATAAAATAAAATAAAATAAAATAAAGTTCTAATGCACAATTTCAAAAGCTGATTTTAGTCAAGATGATATAATTGGGTTGGATTAATTATATTTCCTTACCTTAGAATTATTAAACTTATGCTTATACTTGTTACGAATAAATCACGGCAACTCGGTAATTTGCTAACTTATGAACATATTTACAAATAAAAAATCCATTCATCTCTTGTACATATTCCTATGTCAATTCGACCGATAAAACAGATTTATATAGGTAAACATGTTATTGCACATACATACTTATTAAATTAAACAATCTCTCGCATATTCCTATGTCAATTCAAGTGATTAATTCAACCTAATAATCATATAAAAGACTATGTGAGGTAACAAAGTATCCTTACCCTGAAACAGTTTAATCACAATAATCTTGCAAGTTATGCAAGGCATATGTATCGCCAAATACAATGCTAATCTAATATTCAGCTACCTTAGAAGAATTAAACATGCACTGATTAAGTACTGTGTTCATTAATTACAATTTCGATGCGTTTAAATAATTAATTATTTAGTTATCTAAACAATTATAATGCCAGAATAACTTAGGCTTGATTTTACTTAATCAAACATTTTACCGAGGCCTATAACAGCATAAACATAAATTTAACAAATCAAGAGGACGAAATGCAATCAACCCAACACGAATTAAATTCAAGCTAAGCTGATTAAATTAACCATTCCAACAACATAAATATTCATAAATATGTTCATAATAAAAACAACAAAAATTAAAGAGATAGGGAACAAGAATCAAATCCGGTGGTTTTTCGTGGCTTGACTAGGTTGCTCCGTTCCTCCTTCTTTGTTGTCCTCGCCGATCAAGGCTGCTATGGAAACTCAATTGCTGCTCCAAAATGGCTGAAGAAGACCCCTTTCCCAAGAGGAGAAATCGGCACAAGAGCAAGGAACTTTGAATGAGAAAATGAGAGAAAAAGTGAGAGAGAAGAGAAGAGTTGTGAGAGAAGAGATGTGAATGAGGGATGGTTTGAATGGGCAGCAAAGGGGGGTTTATATAGCTGAGGATGGCTGCTAAAAATAGCAAACTTCAGCAGCCAAAGAGCCCCCTCATGGCCGGCCATCCTACATGGCAAAGTTGAGACTTTCAGCTTTGCTAAAATTAGCCTGGGGCAAATCCTAAAGCCTTAATTTAAGGTGGGGTTTGAATGCAATTTGGAAGTCTTCCAAGGTCCTTTTTGCAAGCTCATTTAATCAGCTAAAATGCTGACTTGGGTCAGCATTTGAACGGTTCTGGGCTGCCTAATTGGTGGCTGGTCCGGTTCGCTCAATTTGGTTCAACTGGTGCGGTTCAACTGGGTCCTTTTTCCATAATTAATTAAAATTAATTTTTGTCTTCAACTGATGCGCTCAATTTTGTTCTTCTAACGGTGTTTGTCGAGTCAATTTTCATCCTTTGTACGAATCTGTAAAAAATAATCAAAATTCACTAAAAATAATTGTAAAATTGACTAAATATTAACATGTTCAAAATTTAATACAATTTAATTATTTTATGACAAAAATTCTATCGAAAATGCATGATTTTAAGTAAAATTAGGTATGAAAAAGTATACAAATCTTTGTGTTTCCAATACTTCGTGAAGTTTATAATCTCTTATGGAGCAAAGAAAATAGCGAGACAAAGTGTAGGTTTACAAAAGTTGATAGGGAAGCAAAATGTGTTTGACATACTAGGGATGGATAAATTAGTTGTTAGGAAATTACCAAGAGAATTTCTAAATTCAATACCCGTTATAAAGATTGAAGAGGAAGAAAATCCTAAGGAATTTCCAAATTGGATTGTAGAAGATGAATTTTAAGAGAATTAAAAATTTAATATAGAGAATTTCCCAGAGGAAGATACAGGATCAGAGATGGAAGAAAACGTAGAAATGAATTTAAGTGGTTAAATGTAAAGATAAATGTTGTTCATGTAGAAAATGAGAACTTAAAAAGTCTGAGCTTATGAATGAAAAAAATTGCATATTGATATAATTTTGGTGTCTTTTTATTAATTAAATTTTTTATGTATGTATTTTTTTGCTATTTGAAATTGTTTTGAGAATTTTTGTTTATTTTTTAACAAATTGAGTATTGAAGATGGATAATCAGTTTTTCGTATGTGTTTATTTTGATGGAATAATCTTAACAACAATCGTTGGATGTATATTTGAATGTCGCCAATAAATAGCAATGAGATTTAATAGAAATGTCTCGTTTGATGATATGAAGGAAATGATTAGCGCAAAAATTGTTAGACGTTGTGAAAGAAGAATCTCGAAACTTTTCTACAAGTTTCTAGTTTCGACAGATCCCATCATATTCACCGAAATGGAACTTGTAGACGATGAAGACGTGGAGAAAATGATCGGTCTTTATTGTGGGAATCAGAGCGATCAAAATGCACCGATTCAGTCATTTGCTGAATTAGCTGGTGTGGAGCCTGGAAACAAAAAAAATATACACAATTTTTCATGCCCTTTTTAACTCAAATTCATGCAGTTTCGGCAAAATTATTGTCGAAAAATATATAATTATTGTACTTAAATTATTAACATAATGAATTTTAGTTAATTTTATAATAAATTTTGATTATTTTTGATCATTTTTCGACATATTTGCACAAAGGGCAAAAAACGACTCGACAGACACTGCTAGAAGTTCAAAATCGAGAAGCAATTTAAAGTATCAAGGCGAATTATTTTTCAGCCTAAGTCGGTCCAATTATGTGTATTAATTCATGATATAATTAATTTTAATTTATATCCAATTTAATTTGGATTAAATAAATTATTATTAATTAATTATGAAAAAGTGGTCCAGTTGAGCCGAACCGAGTGAACCGAACCGATCAAGAAGTGGACAGCCCAAAACCGTCCATATGCTGACCTAAATAAGCTTATTGGCTGATTATTTAGCTTGCAAAGAGGCCCTTGAAGACTTGTTCAAGTTGCGGCTTTATAGATTTGCCCCAAGCCTAAATTAGCAAAGTTGAAACTATCAACCTTGCCACATGTGTGGCCGGCCAAGGGAGGGTTCTTTGGCTGATAATTTTAGCTATTTGTAGCAGCCCTCTTCTGCTATAAAAACCCCCTTAGGCTGGTCATTTGAAACACATCCATTCCAAATTCCCTTGTTCTCTTGCCGATTTCTCCTCTTGGAAAAGGGGCATTCATCAGCCATTTGGAGCAGCAATTAAGTGTTCATGGCAGCCTTGGTCGACGAGGACAACGGAGAAGGAAGAACGGAGCAAACTAGTCAAGCCACAGAAAAACACCGGATTTGATTCTTGTTCCCTATCTCTTTAATTTTTGTTGTTGTTATGATGAACATATCTATGAATATTTATGTTGTTGGAATGGTTAATTTAATCAATTTAGCTTGAATTTAATTTGTGTTAGGTTGATTGCATTTCGTTTGCTAAAATTGTTAAAATTGTGTTTATGTTGTTATAGGCCTCGACAAGATGCTTGATTAAGAAAAATCATGACTAAGTTATTCTTGCATTACAATTGTAAGGTAGCTAATGAATTAATTATTTAAACGGATTGAAATTATAATTAATGGACACAGTACTTAATTAGTACATGTTTAATCATCTAAGGTAGCTGAGGGTTAAATTAGCAACGGTATCTGACGATACATTTGCCTTGCATAACTTGCAAGATTATTGTGATTAAATTGTTTCAAGGTAGGGATACTTTGTTACTTCACATAGTCTTTTATGTGCTTATTAGATTTAATTAATCGTTGGAATTGACATAAGGATATGTATAAGAGATTATTTCAATTTAATAAGTATGTCTATGCAATAACATATTTGCCTATTAAGATTTGTTTAATCAGTTGATTTGACATAGGGATATAATCAAAGATGAATGGATTTTGGTAAGTGAGTATGTTCATAAGTTAGCAAATTACCGAGTTGCCATGAATTTATTCGTAACAATATAAACATGAGTTTAATAATTCTAAGTTAAGAAATATAATTAATCTAACACAATTATGCCGTCTTGATTAAAATCGTATTTTGAAATCGTGCATTTGAGATTTATTTATTTAGTTTACTTAGTTTAAAATCTTAGTTTTTAATCACCCTCTTCAAACAAAATATTTTTTTTCACCAAAGTGTTTTAAATGGCATTCATAAATAATTCTTTTCACAGTCCCTGTGGGTAAGATAACTCGACATTTACTTGTCACTTTATTACTTGTTGCGATTGTGTACACTTGCACATTTCCATCGTTCCAAGTTTTTGGCACCGTTGCCGGGGACTGTTTTAAAAAGTCATTATTTTTGAATTTATTAGTTTTGCATTTTGGTTTAATTTTCTGTTTAAATTTTAACTTAATTAATTTTTTTGTGATTATTTCAGGTGTTTATGAGTATTGACCGAATTATTGACTTACTTCCTGTAGACCCTGAGATAGAAAGAACTTTTTAGCAGAGAGGACAAGCGAATCAAAGAAGGACCGAAGAGATGAACCTTGAAATTTTGAATTAAGGAAACAGAGCAAACTCTGCTCAAAATCCTATCCTTATTGTTGATGATAGGGATAGAGATTTAAGACAGTATGCAGTGCCAGCGTTTAATGATCTTAATTCGGGTATTAAAAGACCCGAAATCGAGGCACAACAGTTCGAGCTGAAGCCAATCATGTTCCAGATGCTTCAAACAGTGGGCCAATTCAGTGGAATGCCTACCGAAGATCCTCACCTACACTTTAGATTGTTTATGGAGGTGAGCAATTCTTTCAAGTTAGCCGGAGTACCCAAAAATGCATTACGATTGAAGCTGTTCCTGTATTCGCTAAGGGATAGAGCTCGAGCTTGGTTGAACTCATTGCCACCAAATTCAATTTCCACATGGGAAAAGTTAGCATAAAGATTTATCATGAAGTATTTCCTGCCTAGCAAGAATGCAAAGTTGAGGAATGAGATTACTGCCTTCCAACAAATGGATGATGAGTCCTTGTATGAGGCATGGAAAAGGTACAAAGAATTATTACGGAAGTGCTCTCATGATGGAATCCCACATTGCATCCAACTTGAGATGTTTTATAATAGTCTCAATGCTCACACGAGGATGGTAGTGGACGCTTTTGCTAATGCTGCTCTCCTTTCTAAATCTTATAATGATACTTATGAAATTATTGAGAGGATTGCCAGCAACAATTATCAATGGCCAACCAATCGAGCAGTGTCAGGAAGACGAGTTACTGGAATACATGAAGTAGACGCTCTTACTTCACCCGTATCTCAGGTATCATCAATATCCTCAATGTTAAAAAATCTTACTACTAATAGGTCTAATAATTTTGCAGCACAGCCACCAAATCAATTTGAAAATATAGCCTATGTCTATGGTGGGGAAGGACATTTGTTTGAAGAATGTTCATCGAACCCAGAATCTGTATATTACATGGGCAACTAGAACCAAAATCGAGAAAGGCAAAGACTGCAATCCAATTTCTATAACCTATTATGGCGAAACCACTCGAATTTTTCCTGGAGTAACCAAGGGGCTGGAACCAGTAACACTTACGCCCAACCTAGATCGACCCAGCCACCTAGTTTTCCCCAACAAGTTCAGAAACCAACCCAAGCTGAACCATCCAATGGCTTAGAAAATTTACTAAAGGAATACATGGCGAAGAATGATGCCTTAATTCAAAGCCAAGTAGCTACATTGAAAAATCTAGAGAACCAGATGGGCCAGCTTGCTACTGAACTTAGGAACCGACCACAAGGTGCTTTACCTAGTGATATGGAGAATTCGAGGAATCCAAGGAATGAGCATTCTAAAGCGTTGGCATTGAGGAGTGGAAAGACTTTAGAGCCCAATTCCGTTGAAGTTGAGAAGGAGCCAGCTGACACGACTCAGAGGAAGTTCAACCGAGTGTTGAAATTCCAGTTTCACAAGAACTAGAATATGCAAAATTCGACAAGGTAACTTTAGAACCAGCTAATTCTGATCAATTAACAACTCCGTTAGATGCAGAATTACCATAGAAGACGAATCAACCAGTTCTAGTAAAGAAACCTCCACCACCCTACCCTCAAAGATGTTAGAAGCAGAAGCAGGAAATTCAATTCAAGAAGTTCCTAGACATACTCAAGAAACTTCATACCAACATTTCGTTGGTTGAAACACTTGAACAATTGTCGAACTACGTCAAATTTATGAAGGATATCCTGTCTAAAAAACTAAGACTTGGAGAATTTGAGATGGTAGCCTTGACAAAGGAATGCAGTGCATATCTTCAAAACAAACTACCCCCAAAGTTGAAGGATCTTGGATATTTTACCTTTCCTTGCAACATTGGAGCAACATATTGTAGTAAGGCACTATGTGTGGGTGCGAGTATCAACTTGATGCCTATATCAATATTTAGGAAGTTAGGGATAGGTGAAGTTAGATCGACTACGGTTACACTTCAATTAGTAGATCGATCCTTAGCACATCCAGAAGGAAAAATTGAGGACGTATTGGTACGTGTAGACAAATTTATCTTTCCAGCTGACTTTGTGATTCTAGACTTTGAAGCAGACAAAGAGGTGCCAAACATCCTAGGAAGACCATTCTTAACAACCAGAAAGACCCTTATTGATGCGAGCTTACTATGCGTGTTTAGGATGATCAGGTAACATTTAACGTTTTTAAGCCTATGCGATTTCCTAACACAATTGATGATTGTTTTGCAGTGTCCGATTTAGAGGATTTAATCGTGGAGAAGGAACTCAACTATGTTGAGGATCCATTAGAACAAATTTTGACATCAGACCCTCAATATGATGAAGAGGAGGATGAATACTTAGCTTTGCTAGAAGCTAATTAAAAGGGATTTAATCCGCAATCCCATTTTGAATCTTTGGAGTTAGAGAATAGGAATTATGCCCAACCAAAAGCGTCAATCGATGAGCCACCAAAACTAGAACTGAAGGTACTTCCCTCACATTTGAAATATATTTATTTAGGTAACTTTTCTACTCTGCTTGTGATTGTTTCAGCAGAATTAACTACAGAGCAAGAAGAAAAACTCATCCTTGTCTTGAAACAATTCAAGAAGGCTACTGGATGGACCATAGCCGATATTCGCGGTATTAGTCCATCTGTATGCATGCACAAGATCATACTAAAAAATGGAAAGAAAGGACGATTGATGGACCACGATGACTGAACCCCATCATGAAGGACGTAGTAAAGAAAGAAATCATCAAGTGGTTAGATGCGGGTATAATTTACCCCATCTCAGATAGTTCATGGGTTAAGTTCGGTCCAGTGCGTATCGAAGAAATGAGGTATCACGGTCATTGAAAACGAGAATAACGAGTTGATACTGCCTAGAATAGTTACGGGATGGAGAATTTGCATCAATTACTGGAAGCTGAACAAGGCGACTAGGAAAGATCATTTTCCTTTGCCGTTTTTGGATCAGATGCTGAATAGACTCGCGAGGCGAGACTATTACTATTTTCTTGATGGATACTTAGGGTATAATTAGATTATAGTAGCACCAGAAGATCTAAACAAGACAACATTCACCTGCCCGTACGGTACATTTGCATTTTGGCGCATGCCATTTGGTTTATGTAATGCACATGCTACATTTCAAAGATGTATGATGGCTATTTTTACTGACATGGTTGAAAAATATTTGGAAGTTTTTATGGATGATTTTTCAGTATTCAGAGATACATATGATGATTGCGTAGCCAATCTAGCCAAGGTACTAAGGTGATGAGATGAAACAAACCTTGTACTTAACTGGGAAAAGTGCCATTTCATGGTACAAGAAGGTATTGTTCTAGGGCACCAGATAATAAGACATGGAATCGAGGTAGATAAAGCAAAGGTAGATGTTATTGAAAAACTCCCACGTTTGACATCTGTAAAGGGTGTTAGGAGCTTTTTGGGTCACGCTGGTTTCTATCGAAGATTTATTAAAGACTTCTCCAAAATTGCTAAACCCTTATGCAAATTATTGGAGAAGGACATGTCGTTTAAATTTGATGAGGATTGCTTAAGAGCTTTCAACGATTTGAAGAGTCGGTTAGTCTTGGCACCCATAATAGTCACACCAGTCTTGGCACCCGTAATAGTCACACCAGACTGGGATTTTCCATTTGAATTGATGTGTGACGCAAGTGACTTCGCGATCGGAGCTGTCAATGGTCAAGGAAGGAACCAAGTTTTTCATCCCATCTACTATGCGAGTCGGACCCTGACAGGAGCACAACTGAATTACACGGTAATAGAAAAAGAGTTACTTGCTATTGTGTTTGCTTTTGACAAGTTTCGATCTTATCTTGTAGGTACCAAAGTGACTGTCTATATGAACCACTCGTGTAATAGTCCAGTTTAGACCCTAGTCAGAACAGTGGTTTTGGGACCACAAATCTAAGTCAGTGAAATATTTTAATATTATTTTATGTGTTTACTGTGTGTGATTAAGCATGTGCTAAAGTTCCTTGAGTTAATTTGTCTATCTGTGTGCTTAATTTGAGAAAAGGACTAAATCGCAGAAAATGCGAAAGTGGCCTTCTAATTCAATGAGTGCCATTTGTTAATGTCTTTATCATGTGAGGTCTTTAAAAGGGAAATATACCATTAAATATTGGATGGACGGTTAAAGGCCATTGATATGTAGTTTTGGAAATGTTTTAATGATGGGTAAAGTAGTAAATAGGCATTAATATGTATATTAAATAAAACAAACATTTGAAAGATGATGGTTATCATCTTTTAGTGTCGAAAAACAAAGAAAAGAAAAAGAAGGAAGAACCCTAAAGTTTCGGCTAGCTTTTGGTTTGATTAAGGTATGATTTTGCTTTAGTTTTTGATAACTTCTACGTTTTTGCAATCGTTGCTTTGAATGCTTTGAAACCCATGCTTAAATTTTGAGAATTGATAATGTTTTTGAAATATGCCATTGATGAACACATGAGTTTTCTTGATTTTGATTAATTTGGAGTTAATTGAAAGAATAATATCTTGAGGGACTAAATTGTGAAATAAATGAAATGTATGTACTCATATGAGTATGAGTAAAATTCGGCTAGGTATGGGTAATATGAAATTTGGTATATTTTGTGTTTTTGTGTAAAAAGGACTAAAATGTCAAAATGTGAAAATATGAGGGCTAATTTATAAATTTCCCTAAATATGTGTTTTTGGATTGAATTGAATATTTTGGTGAATAAAAGGGTTAATTTTAATATGTATAGATCAAGAACCAAAGAAAACAGACTTAGATCGCGGGAAATCAAAAGTTATTGAATAGCTGTTTATCTCCGTTCTTCCTATACGAGGTAAGTCGATACAAATAAATGTATTTGATTTGAGTTATTTATGCATTTATGAAATTTAGATGGCTATGAATAATGCTCAAGATGGAATGTATGTGAAATTCGAGGATATATCGACAAGTTATAAATGTCCGAGAAGTCCTGTACGAACCTAGGAATAGATAGGATAACGTATGTCATGATTTAGGTGTCCAATATGTGATATCATGTAAGACCACATCTGGGACGTTGGCATTGATTCAAGGTTTCGTGTAAGACCACATCTGGGACGTTGGCATCGATATGAGATTTACGTGTAAGACCATGTCTAGGACATTGGCATCGTATTTGATTCGTGTAAGACCCTGTCTGGGACAGTGGCATCGATATCTGAGTACATGTAAGACCTCGTATGGGACGTTGGCATTGTATCACTATTCTGAGCATTCTGAGTATCCTATTAGATTCTGAATGGTTCAACGGGCAAGTCCGAGAAACGAACGACTATGTGATTTGTATATCTATTTCAGGTATGTTTGATATTTACACATTGTGTGTATAAGATGGTAAGTATATTCATAAACTTACCTAGATGAGTTATGTATTTGAATATGAGAATGTAAATGTGTTACATGAATGCACAAGCTATGATCCAATAAAGTATATGGTGATATGTAAGATTGATAGATGAATGGCTAAGTGAATGTGCCAAGAAGAATTATGACTATGCAATTGAACTATTAGTAAATCCATATCGATTATATGTTTTGAATGCTTATATGTTATGTTTATTTGTATATGGATTACTAAGCTTTTGAAAGCTTACTCTATTTGTGATTGTTCTGTTTTATAGGTCGTCAAAGCTATGAAAGGCTCGGGAATCGTCAAGGATCATCACCACACTATCAAACTTAACTTTGGTACTTTTGAATGTGTATATAACTAAATATGGCATGTATAGGCTAGTCATTTAGTATATGTTTGAGATGTAAATAGCTATGTGATTTGGCTAGATAAATGTTGGTAATATACATGAGTGAATATGGTATATGATGCATGTTTTGGTATGGCTTGATGGCAATGAAATGGCCTTATGAATGGTAAGCTTATTGATGGATTGATGCCATAGTGATTTAGTGAAGTTGTGGATGAATTATACTTGGATTTACATGTGATTTGATTGTGCAAATTGGCATGTTTAGAAATGAGATTGAATGGGATAATATGATGACCATTTGATGTATTTTTGGTTGCCAATTGTATTGAAAAATATGCTTGTTTATGCTTGTAGGGATGACCCAAGTGTGGGTGGCATTTTAGCCTTGAAAATGGCCTATATTTGCCCACACGGTTGAGCACATGGGCGTGTGGCTCGACCGTGTCCCTCGTGGTTGAAATTCAAAACAAGTCAGGATCGACCACGGGCTAGACACACAAGCGTGTGACTGGCCGTGTGGTGAAGTCAGTAGCGACCACGGGTGAGGCACACGGGCGTGTCCACGGCCGTGTGGACAAGTCAATATGTATGCCTTGTTTTGACACGGCTTAGACACACGGGCGTGTTGAGGCCGTGGGAGGCACACGGCCTGCCCACACGGGCGTGTGACCTCTGTAACTTAGAAAAAATTTTAAATTTCTGAGAAATCCTATATGTGTTCGATTTAGTCCCGACCCTATTCTAAAGCATGATTAAGGTCTCGTTGACCTATAAAAGGGACACTTTGATTTTGTTTGATGAATTGTATTATGAAATGTCCGTAAAAGTTTTCGATTGTCCAATAATGCCTCTTAACCCTATTCCAGCGATGGATACGGGTTAGGGGTGTTACAACTTGGCAATTAAGTATTTACTTGCCAAGAAAGACGCTAAGTCGAGACTGATCTGGTGGGTACTTCTACTTTAAAAGTTCGATCTAGAAATTCAAGATTGAAAAAGGAGTAGAAAATCAAGTAGAAGATCACTTGTCCAGATTGGAGCCGCAAGAAGTGGATTCTCCACTTATACCAATTTAGGAGACATTTCCAGATGAACACATACTGAAGGTAAATCATGTCCATAATACCCATTGGTTTGCTGATATTGCCGATTGATGCCGATTGATAAGACATATCATCAAAAGAAAAGTTTCTTTACGATGTGAAGTACTATTTATGAGAAAAACCATATTTGTTTAAAAGGTGTGTAGATCAAATGATTAGGAAATGCGTAGCAAAAGATGAAGTACATAAGATTTTATACCACTGTCACTTAGCTCCGAGTGGGGGACAATTCGGAGGAACACGTACTGCGGCCAAAGTATTGCAAGCCGGATTCTTTTGGCCAACACTATTTAAAGATTCATATGCTTACATAAAGAGTTGTGATTTATGTCAAAGGGTCGAAAATGTCACCAACAAAAACGAGATGCCTTGAACAAACATCATTGAGTTAGAATTGTTCGATGTTTGGGGTATTGACTTTCTCGGTCCTTTCCCTCCGTCTTTTGGTCATAAGTACATCTTGGTAGCTGTAGACTACGTGTCTAAGTGGATTGAGGCTGAAGCATATCCGACAAACGATGCAAAGGTTGTGATTAAGTTTTTGCAAAAGCATGTGTTCACTACGTTTGGAACCCCACGAGCCATCATTAGTGATGAAAGGTCCCATTTTGTGAACAAGAGATTGAAATGGTTACTTGACAAACATGGAGTGAAGCATAAGGTTGCCACAGCTTACCATCCACAGACAAATGGTCAAGCTAAACTAGCAAACAAAGAGATCAAAGGCATACTTAAGAAGGTATTTTTCCCGAACCAACGAGATTGGTCCAAAAGACTGGATGATGCTTTATAGGTCTACAGGACAGTATACAAGACACCTTTAGGGATGTCACCCTATAGGTTGGTCTTTGGGAAAGTCTGTCATCTGCCTTTGGAGTTAGAGCACAAAGCTTACTGGGCTCTCCAACGACTCAACTTGGATCTTAAAATTACTAAAGAGAAATGGATGCTATAACTTAACAAGTTAGAAGAATTCCGAATGTCTTCATACGAGAATGCCAAATTACTTAAGGAGAGACTCAAGAAATGGCATGACAAGCACATTCGAGTTCAAGAATTTGAAGTAGGTCAGCAAGTCTTGTTATCCAATTCCAGATTAAGGTTCTTTCCAGGTAAGTTAAAATCACGTTGGTCCAGTCCATTTATGATTCATCGAGTCTATCCATACGGAGTATTGAACTTCAAGGTAAAGGAGGTAATTTTTGAGTTAATGCTCAACGCTTGAAACATTACTGGGGAGATAATTGAACGGGATCAAATCACGTTATTTTATCAAATGATTAAATTTTCTTGTTTTCTTTTTAAATAAATGATTTGGGATGTATTTTCGGGATTAGTATGTTTAAATAAATTATGTCTAGGCGATTGGAACTTAAGCGGGACTGTTTGTGACCCCTCCAATCTTTCCTGGGAATTGATTTTAACATAATCTTCCGAGAAATTATCCCTTAAATGGCAAAAAAAATTTTTAGTTTCAAATAAAAAGGTCAAATTTTAATCCAAGTTTTAAATTGCAACTCAATTTCAGATTTTCTTTAAGTCTAGGTTCTTAATTAAATAATTTTCAAAATGTGGTTGTTTTTCTTGTAAATATTAAAAATTAGATGCCTCTTTTTTTAAATATTTTCAAAAGGCTTCTAGAATAAATGTTTTTAGTTTAATAAAAAAGATGATAATTATTAATATATAATTATATCTATTATAATATATATTAATTATTATCAACTTTACATAGAGTTAGGATTAGTTTTAATTTAATAATATTTTATTTTGATAAGTTTTTATCTTAATAAATTAATAGAAAATAATAATTTAATGCATTATATCAATTATTAATTGTTATTTACTTTGAGTAGAATTAGAACTTAGAATTTTTAATTATTAAATTTCTCTAAGAATTCTACTTTAACTCTGATTTCCCTCACTATAAATACCACTAACCTTCTCCATCTTTCTTCTTTAAAACTTCCATCCCACCAAACCACCTACTGCCGTAGCCCTCAACTCCCTAGCCACAGCACTACCGATAGCCCAGTCGGCCAGCACACGTCCAGCTGCCCTCGCATACAGACGCACCAGCAGTTCACCTGGCCTTCTCCTTGGCGCTGCACCTGCTCCTCGCCCCAACCCGCGCGAACCCCATTGCTGCCGGCTGCCGAGCACCTGCTCCTCGCTAGGTTGTGCCGCTCCCTGAACCTGCTCGATGCGTCCGCTTGTTGCCCAGCACCCGTGCTGCACATCAGCCCTATTACTCACACCAACATCCCATCCTTAGCCAATAACCCTCCAACCTACCCTAAATCAACCTCTTTTGTTTTTTAATTATATTTTTTAGGAGTTCTTAATTTTTAAAAAAAGGTGGTAAGACAAATTTTTCTCTTAAATTTTAAATTTTATTTAATCATTTAAATTTTCAATTTATTGAATTATTAATATTTTATATTAATTAAATTTTTGAGAAATTATTTTCCATCTTATGTTCAGGTTAATCATGCCTCGCAAAAGAACTCGTGCTTCTGCCCAAATTGATGAATCACAAAGCAAATTCCACTGTGAAGAAGCCAAAGCGAGATACGAAAGTGTTTTCAAGAATCAACAGATACATCCAAAGAAAGGCTTCACATTGAAAGAAAACAACTATAAAGGCTTCACATTGAAAGAAAGCAACTATATTGATTTTATGGCACATATTTGTCAGGTTGCTGAAACTCTCAATTGGGAGATGTTTTGTGAGAAGAGACCTAGTGTGGATGAAGAGTTAGTGCGTGAATTCTATGCAAATTTAACCTCAAGTGAGTTGACAGAAGTTCGAGTTCACGGAATCAAGGTACCAATAACTTCAAATGCTATTAATGAGTTCTTTGAATTACCTAATTTCGAAAACGATGAATATTCTTCCTTAATGAGCAATATCGAGCCTGAAAATTTGCAAGAAATACTCGAGGAACTTACAGTTCTAGGCTCTAAGTGGATTGTGCCAAAGTAAGGAATCCACACTTGTAGAAGAGAATATTTGAAACCACTCACGAAAGTATGGTTCTATTTTATCCGTTTCAGCCTTATGCCTAGTTCGCATAGGACTACAATCTCATTAGAGCGGATGGTCATGTTATACTCGATTCTAACTGGAAAGACCATTGATGTGGGAAAAATCATCCTGAGAGAAATGTGAAATTGTGCCGTTACACGTTCTGGCCGAGCTTACTTTCCTTTTACAATAACAATTCTGTGCTTGAAAGCTAAAATTCTTGCAAACGTAACGAAGACAGGATATAGCCAAGGCACAATTATAGATTGGGACCTCTATCGAATAGCTGGAGACTCTGTTCTATAGCAACGAGTTGAAGAAGGTGAGGATCCCAAAGAAGAAGAAGAATAAGAAGATCCCACGGAGATCGAGCCAGTGCAATCGGCTGAAGTCTCTGATAAGGTGGAACTAATGGAACCAGAAGCTGAACCTGATGTCAAGACTTCAATGTTCAGAGCTCAACCACCTCACCCAGATCTTCGAGATGAACTGTCGAAGTTGATGGACATAATGCAACATATGCAGTGGCAGCAACAAGCTTACTGGAGATACTCAAAAATAAGGGATGACTCTATGAGAAGTGCTCTTATGAAAATTTACAATAACCCATTTATTTTTGTGCCTGAGTTTCCAGATTACATATTTGAACCATGGAGCCCATTATCAAAGAAGGAGCGAAGCGATTCATGCAAAGACAATAATGATAGAGCAAAAGATGAGTTGAATTCGAAAGGATCTGTAAATAAATAAATAAATGGGAGATCTCGACTTTATTTTATTTATGTTCTTAGGTTATTTTAGGATTAAGTTAATTAGGAATTTTTATTCTCGCATAATAAAACAAAAGATGGAAATCATTAATAAAATTGAACAAATCGCGAAGTATAAAGTGTGGCAATATATATATACATGTCTAGGATTACATTTAGAAAGAGCTTGGTACTTAAGCAGTCAAATTGACTCACCTCCTCTTTTCTAGAATCCTACCTGGTGTATAGTATCTATTCACTTTAAACAATAAGGACATTGTTCATTTTAAGTAGGGGGACTGAAAAATTGAAATTATTTCCACTCAGAATAAATAGTTCTTTTAATTATGATTAGGATATATTTTGTTCAATAATTTGAAATTTTATTAAGTATGCTAAACTTCAGTATAAATAAAGTTCTATTATTTCAATAAATTGTTATGTTAGCTTAATAATGATATAAATTTATTTTTAATAAAGCATGCAAATCATAGCATAAAATTTTTAGTTCCTTAAGAAAGTTAGGCATGCATGAAAGTTTAAGTCTCTAGAATTGACTTAGTAGTTTCTTGAGGCGAAATCCTAGGAAGCATTGAATGTTGAAAATGATTTAGGCAACTTTTGTTTGGACCGTTTGAGCCTTTTAAGCCAACCTTGATGAAATTTTATCCTTTGAAACCCAACTTTGAGACTATATGGCCTAATTTTATTTGAACCCTTGCAATATTTAGCCATCACTTCTCTCTTAATTATCTTTAGATTGTCCCAAACACTAGACTCATTACTATTCAGAATATTCTTTGAAAATAAGTTTGGGGGAGTTGAAAAGAAGTATCAAATGCTCAAAAATTTTGTAGTACATAAGCAAAATGCTCGTAAAAAAAATAGCATATGTACTTGAAAGAAAATAGATGTACAAAAAGAGCATGTGAAAGCAAAGTAAGTTGGCATATTGAAGGTAATTATTCCGAAGGTCCGATTGAAGCTGAGTCTAGGGGGTTTTAGCCTAAATTTATCTATCTTTTACCCCTAGCCTAGCCACGTTACAACCTTTTTAAAGACCTATTGATTCAAGTTTTCTATGCTACCTACTTAGTGGAGAGAATTTGCTATGTCAACATATGTAGGCATAAGTTAAACTTAATGATTGCAGATTAATATTGAATAAGGAAATAAAATCAAATTGGTAAGGTTAACATGTCTTTGTTAAGGAAGCATTTAGTCTAATTTTGCTATCATAATAGTTGTTGAGATTAATTTGAATGATATGTATACTTAAGTAGCATAAATATCAAATTTCTTGTTTTTGAGCATAAGTATACCAAATTCATAATTTTGGGAAGAATGTTGTTCTGAAGGAATTTTTCAAAGGTGTTTCTGAGAAATTCTTTTCATTTTGTGCATTACTCGGGACGAGCAATGAATTATGATTGGGGTGTGGAAACACGAAAATATACACACTTTTTCATGCCCTTTTTAACTCAAATTCATGCAGTTTCGGCAAAATTATTGTCGAAAAATATATAATTATTGTACTTAAATTATTAAAATAATGAATTTTAATTAATTTTGATCATTTTTCGACAAATTTGCACAAAGGGCAAAAAACGACTCGACAGACACTACTAGAAGTTCAAAATCGAGAAGCAATTTAAAGTATCAAGGCGAATTATTTTTCAGCCTAAGTCCGTCCAATTATGTGTATTAATTCATGATATAATTAATTTTAATTTATATTCAATTTAATTAGGATTAAATAAATTATTATTAATTAATTATGAAAAAGTGGTCCAGTTAAGCCGAACCGAGTGAACCGAACCGATCAAGAAGTGGACAGCCCAAAACCATCCATATGCTGACCCAAATCAGCTTATTGGCTGATTATTTAGCTTGCAAAGAGGCACTTGAAGACTTTTTCAAGTTGCAAACAAACCCCTCCACAATTTGTGGCTTTATAGATTTGCCCCAAGCCTAAATTAGCAAAGTTGAAACTACCAACCTTGCCACATGTGTGGCCAGCCAAGGTAGGGCTCTTTGGCTGATAATTTTAGCTATTTTTAGCAGCCCTCTTCAGCTATAAAAACCCCCTTAGGCTGGTCATTTGAAACACATCTCAAGCATTCACATCTTTTCTCTCTTCTCTCCGCCTTCACTCTTCTTTTCCATTCCAAATTCCCTTGCTCTCTTGCCGATTTCTACTCTTGGAAAAGGGGCATTCATCATCCATTTGGAGTAGCAATTAAGTGTTCATAGCAGCCTTGGTCGAGAGGACAACGGAGAAGGAAGAACGGAGCAAACTAGTCAAGTCACGAAAAAACACCGGATTTGATTCTTGTTCCCTATCTCTTTAATTTTTGTTGTTGTTATGATGAACATATCTATGAATCTTTATGTTGTTGGAATGGTTAATTTAATCAATTTAGCTTGAATTTAATTCGTGTTAGGTTGATTGCATTTCGTTTGCTAAAATTGTTAAAATTGTGTTTATGTTGTTATAGACCTCGGTAAAATGCTTGATTAAGTAAAATCATGACTAAGTTATTCTTGCGTTACAACTGTGAGGTAGCTAATGAATTAATTATTTAAACGGATTGAAATTATAATTAATGGGCACAATACTTAATTAGTGCATGTTTAATCATCTAAGGTAGCTGAGGATTAAATTAGCAACGGTATCTGAAGATACATTTGCCTTGCATAACTTGCAAGATTATTATGATTAAATTGTTTCAAGGTAGGGATACTTTGTTACTTCACGTAGTCTTTTATGTGCTTATTAGATTTAAGTAATCGTTTGAATTGACATAGGGATATGTACAAGAGATTATTTTGATTTAATAAGTATGTATGTGTAATAACATATTTGCCTATTAAGATTTGTTTAATCGGTTGATTTGACATAGGGATATAGTCAAGAGATGAATGGATTTTGGTAAGTGAGTATGTTCATAAGTTAGAAAATTACCGAGTTGCCGTGAATTTATTCATAACAATATGAACATGAGTTTAATAATTCTAAGTTAAGAAATATAATTAATCTAACACAATTATGTCATCTTGATTAAAATCGTATTTTAAAATCGTGCATTTGAGATTTATTTATTTAGTTTACTTAGTTTAAAATCTTAGTTTTTAATCACCCTCTTCAAACAAAATACTTTTTTCACCTAAGTGTTTTAGATAGCATTCACAAATAATTCTTTTCATAGTCCCTGTGGGTATGATAACTCGACATTTACTTGTCACTTTATTACTTGTTGCGATTGTGTACACTTGCACATCTCCGTCGTTCCAGAGCCAACTAAAGATCTCACTACATTAGGTGAAAAACATGAAGCTCAAGAACCGTGTATGGTGGCTCCAATATCGTACGTTGATAGTGAATCGACTATACGTGGATCGATATTGATCTTAATATTGCACCCGATATTGATGTGGTTGGTGATGATGGATACGATAGTGGTGATCCTTGTGATCATGAGGTCAATAGTGGTAGTGGTCCAAATATGGATAAGGTCCCCGATGATATTGACGACGAAAACGTGAATGATGATGAAAACATTAACGCGTCTTCAGTAAGGAACCAAATTCGACGTATTGTGATACACAATAATTCTGGGGCACACATGTCACTCATAGACCCCGATGTGGCGCACGTATCCGAGTTCTTGGAGTACCCTGAAATACTACTTGCTCATCGGCTGGCCGTAGATTTTGATCTTAAGGAGTTGTTCGTGGGCGAGAGATTCAAAAGTAAGGAAGAGTGCGTATTTGCTATTAAGCGGTATAGCATGAATATATCAGTGGACTATAAAGTCGTAGTGTCTAAATCGACATTATATATTAGGGAGTGTTTGAAGTCGGCGGAAGGATGCAATTGGAGGGTACGAGTCACATGTCGCAGATGTAGGAGATATGAAAATTTGTTGGGCCTCACACATACACGTCAACACATATGACAGAAGATCATTGAAAACTTGATTCCAAAACTATCTGTACGTGTATCATGCCAATGGTGAAGGACATGCTAACCATTAAAGTTTTGGTACTGATTGCTTAATACAGGCACGATTCCAGTATCGAGTATCATACTGAAAGGCGTGGATAGCTAAATGGATGGCAATAGAGCAATTGTACAAGGATTTTGATGCGGCATACAATAAGCTACAGGGATGGATAGCCACTATGCGAGAGTACATACTGGGGACTTTCATTGAGTTATATACATGACCTTATTACGGCTCGGATGACCAACTATAATCGGGAAAAACAATTTTTCATCAGATGTTCTAGACGTTTGATCCATGTGTGCGTGCATTTCCCCACTACAAGCTGTTTGTGCAAGTAGATGGGACCTGGCTATCTGGAAAATATACACAAATCCTACTTCTTGCGGTTGCTCAAGATGGGAACAAAAACGTGCTCCCGATAGCATTTTCCATCGTAGATAAGGAGAACATGGAATCGTGGGAATTCTTCCTTACAAACCTATGGAGGTATGTTATTAGCAACGATAATATTTGTATCATCTCCGATAGAGGAAAAGGATTAATTACTGCCATTAGGCATTCTGGTGTGCCATGGAGATTTGTTTACTACATCTGGCACATCGCGGCTAACTTCCATTGAGATTATAAGAATGCAGACTGGCGGAGACAAGTTGTGAGAATGGGTAAAGAATAACCTTATCTTTTCAATATAAGTTTTAATGTTTTAGGGCAATATTGTAACTTATCTTTTCTTAATACATATACAACGCACGGGCTAGAGCCATACATTTTCTGCCAAAGAATGACTCGACTTGAGAGTCACAAGGAGGGTCAAATGAACACATCTTTCTGACAGTGGTTGGGCACCATGGAGCTGTGGCAATGGGCTCAAAGTTTTGATGAGGGCTTTCGCTATGGTCATATGACCACAAGCTTGGCAGAGGGGGTCAACTCTGTGTTTTTGAAAACATAACATCTTCCGATTTCATCTATCTTCTCAGCTACATTCTACAGGTTAGCTACCTTTGTGCCAAGAATGGGTTAACAACAAGTCAACCAGATGGAGGTGGGACACGTGTTTGTCGAAAATGTCAGGGATGCAATGGTTGCTTATTGTTGGATGGCAAGGTCGATGAATGTAGAAATATATTCACGTCGTCTTAAAACGTTTCAAGTTACAGAGACCATATGTCGTCAACCCGGTATACCACCTAGGTCCTATAGAGTTGATCTCTGAAACAGACGGTGGATTGTAGGAGGTTCCAAACACTTCATTATCCATGTGCACATGTCGTGGCAGCGTGTACTAAAGTCTCACTCAATGTTGAACAATTTATCGGTGATGTGTACACTCTCGAGCACACGTCGCATGTCTGGAAGAATGAGTTTCCCGTCCTGCCTGATCTGTCTACGTGGGAGGTGCCTCCGACGACTTTCGAGCTTGTCCCAGACAAAAGGTTGCGTAGGAATCTGGAAGGTCATCTGCAATCATCCAGAATCCATAATGAAATGGACATTAGGGAGAAATTCGATGGTAAGCATTGTGGATTATGCAGATTAGCTGGTCATAATCGGAGTAAATGCTCGCAGTGAAACTACTATATTGGAAAATTGTCACGATAGGGTAGGAATTGAGCTTATGAATCCAGTGTACCTAATTTATATTACAAAGTTTGTTCCAAGTTTTAATGTTGTAATGTATTTAATTTATATTACCAAATTTATATTACAAAGTTTGTTCCAATTTTTAATGTTGTAATTAAACTAATTAAATAAATACAAAGATTGTCTTTTTCTTGATTTATATATTTTTTAGAATAAAAAAGTACAAACTTTGTAATATTTAAATTGTAAGAAACCCTTAAAATTGATGGTTTGATGGTGTGGTCCTAGGGGTATATTTCTGCGGGGGTCGACGTTCACGTTGTGGGTGATCGCGGCGATCAACATTCTCTTCAACCATAGGCGGGGCTGTGCGAAACACAAAAGAAAAATCATATGCCCTGAATGCCATCGATGAACTTGAGCCTGGAGGAGTGTCGTACTGAGGTGTACGACCCAAGAGGAGTGGAGTAATGCAGTGGATACGGGTTGGGAGAGTGTTGTACTGCGGTGGTACTGGACTGAAGATATCAAATCCGAAATGATATCCATGTCCTGACGAGCATTGGAAATAGTCATTGACCCACAACTCCAAATGATAAGAACTATCCTCAGAATGTGTATTCGACCACTCAGGCTCGGGCTCGAGCTTGACATCTGGCTCTGGCTCTAGCTCTGGCTCGGCCTCTAGCTCGGACTTTGGCTCGTATGCCTCAAGTCGATGCATGTGTGGGGGGACTACAGTCGACTGCCCACCAAGTAAATATGGTTTTCCCGTACTAGAATACCATTGTATGTACTCTAACGATGGCTGCAAATCAAAAGAAATATCCATCTAAGGTCTCCGTGCTATCCGATTATCCCACACTGTAATATATTTCTGGTGCACAACCCCCCAATTATTTCCATGTTTTCCTCTTTTGTTAATCTCGTGAATATTCCCCAACTGCATTGGCGAAGCTGGGATATACTGGATGCAACCAAACTGCCGGAGTACTCGATCCCCGTTATACCATTCGACTGTTTGGAAATTTATAATTGGTGCGCTAATGCACCACATGTGAGAATGAATGTGGGCAGACGAGGGTATAATAGTCGCAATTTTCAGTCTCCAATATGGCAACCAAATAAACTGCACGATTAATAACATGGTTAAAATTTAACACAGTTCGAGTAAGATATACAAAGTAATTACATGTCATGAATATTGGAATCGCTTACCCCTTCCCCAACATGTTGTTCAATCATCAAACGATATATCAGGACAGTGTATGACCTCCTGATACTTGGATTGGTACTCCTTCTACGAAAACAAATTGCATGTTAGAATAGTATTGTTAGAATAGTATCATTAGAAAAAAAATGTCAATTAATTGCTATAACAAATAACATTTTTATCACCTGTTCACCAGTGGAAATACATATGCTTGGTGCCTAACCGATGCCAAGAATGGCATGCGATAAAGAGCCCATGACTGAACCAATATGAGTCATCTGCCTATGTCTATGGCATCAGGCTTTGTTGTCCAACAAAGCTCATAATACAACATAGCCAGAACTACGAAACCCCAACTATACGTGCGAACATTCTGCAAATCAATTAATAGGGGTAAATACATCAAATGAACCCTGTTGTTGTTCGCATCCGACATCATTACAGCCCCTATAAAATGCATAATGTACGCTCGATTTGCGCACATGACCTCCTGCTCAGTGGCATTAATAGATAAATGTTTAAAATTGGCTTTCAGCCATGAAAATCTCAAACCCGTAAATTTGGACTCAGCATCTTTAGGTTAGACTCCTAGTAGGCTATAACAAATGACAGCTGGCTCAGGTATAGTACTTACGCCCATTACGACACTCCCGCCGATTAGGAGCGCAAGTTACAATGCAACATCCTCCAGAGTAACAGTGCACTCCCCATACGGCAAATGAAAAGTGTGGGTCTCCAGCCGCCAACGTTCGAACAATGCGGATATTAAATCGTACCGCAAATCAAATGTCCGGATCAATGCTGCTGACCCGAATCCGGCTAACTCCAAGTATGGCATCAGTTGTTCATCCGGAGGATATCCTAAACCATTCACCCGAACCCTCAATGCGTGGTACGGGCCCTGACACTATGAAATTACAGAAAATAGTTATTGTAACATAATTTGTTTCCATAAATGACGTAGAACTTTTTTAACGGAACCCGTGATTAACAAATAACAATATATTACCATATTATTAACTGTGTTTGATATGTGATCTTCGTTTTTAATCAATGAACCCATTGCGATACCTGCAATTTCAAAACAAATTTTGATAATTAATTTCTAAGTTTGATGCATTTTAAATATTTATCAAAATACCTAAATTTTATATATTGCTTTTAATTACAAAAAAATACCAAACAGTGTTGTCCATATCATATTTTTTTGCTATACTACATTAACAAAATAAATATATCTTATAAATTCCAACTCAAACTCCAACTCAATCAATGAACCCATTCACAAATTCCGTCTCAATGGTATAATTTTTTACCTACATAAAAAACAAAAAAATTATATTAAAATAATGAAAATAACATGCTAATAAAAAAAAATAACAAAAACATAACATAAACTATCTCAACATAATAAATACGAATATTGTTATTATTATTTTAAAATGATAATAAGTAAAATGTATTGGTTTAATATATATATATATATATATTGTCAAAAAATATAGTTTTTTTTTTTTTTGCATAGAAAGATTCAAAAGAAATTTCATTTATAATATTTAAAAAAACATAAAATAAAATTTAAAAACATAAACTCTTATTCCCAATTATAAAATCTTAAAAAATTAGAACATGTAAACTATTATTCCTAATTTATCTCATAAATTCCAACTCAATGGTTCAATTCACAAATTTCATCTAAATGGTCTCATCTTTTACCTACATAAATAATAAAATATTTATATTAAAATAATAAAATTAACATGCCAAATAAATTACATAAAAAATATTAAAGCATTCTTTATACATAACATAAATAGGCTTTTTTACTTCAATAAACATTAAAAATAACTTATGAATGAATGAAAATATAAAATAAATACAAACATACCTTAATAGCTCTTTTTAACCAAATAATACATTACAAAAATAAAATTAAAAATTAAATCCAAAATAAATCAACAAAAACAAATTAACATTTATTTTTAACAAAAAAATTACTAAATAAAAAATTACCTTTTATGATTTTTTTTTAAACACCAAATCTTTCTAAACCCTAAACACAACCTCTTCTTTCCTTTTCTATTTATTTTTTTCCTTCTTTTTCTTCTTCCCTCTCTCTATTCTGATTCTCTTTTTTTCTTTCTTTTTCCCCTTCTCGCTCTGTTCTTCTTCTTTTTCTCTTCTTCAAAATTTTTTTTCTCTTTCGGCCAAAATGAGACATTGGGGACCTTATAATGGTCCCCAAAACACAAGTCACGGGCATGGGCATAGCCCTGTCCCATCGCTGACACAAGTCAGAGGTGTGCCGCCTGTGGAATGGGCTTGACCAGCGGTGTGCTGCCTGTGAAATGGGCTTGACCAGCGGTGTGCTGCCTGTGAAATGGGCATGACCAGTGGTGTGCCGCCTTTCTCTGTGGCTTCACCAGTTATGATGCCCCATCTATGACAGCGTGTCAACAGTGGGTCTAGTGGGTCTGGGTGGCTTGTATACGGGTCGTAATGGACCCGTATTCCTTTAGGTGCCGCATATTCAGATGCCATTTCCAGTTATTATTATTTTTTTCAGTCAATGGTGTTAGGTTTTTAGGGTGGTGCCGCCTATGCACCACCCTCCACTTGGTTGGATGTACCATTTGGGTACATAATCTATTTAACATACCATTTAAGTATTTTTTTATAATATTTAGATAAAAAAGCCTTAAATTTAATATTTGAATTTGTTTTTCTTAAATTAGTATCTGATTTTGACTTTAATTTAGTATTCAAAACCAAATAATCCAATAAATATTTGATACGTGTACGGTAATAAAAAAATACAAATACTTAATTGGGAGTAAAATAATAAAGCTTAGCTGTTAAATTAAACACTAAACCTAAATTCATATACTCAAATGGTACAAAGAAAAATTCAAATATCAAAGTCACCTCGAAAAGGAATTCAAGTTTCAAATTGAGAAAAAAATAATACCCGTATATTAACCCTAAATATTTTTTTTTTTTACCCTTTTGGTGAGAAAATGTGAATCACTGGGGTGACCTTATACGTTTGGTGTAGTATCCAACATCTGTAAATTAGATTTGTGCTTTCAACAATTTATTCCAATTGCGTAACGGTAAGTGGCAACCTCAGGTTGGCACAAGCTGACCGCTCACTAAATACATTTTCTATTTTTCTGTTGTTTCCTTATTGTATTGAATCATGGTGTAAACTTATGTTATAGTGGTATAAAAATATATAAATTCATATTATAGCATATTTTTTATCTCAAATTGATATATCATGATCGTCCAACATGCACTGGAAATAAAAACATGAATATGCTATAATATATCAGTTTGAGATAAAATAGGCCCCGTTTTACTAAATCTGAGCATGTTTGGGTTATTAGACCGAGGATAGCGTCGTGGCTGGCAGACGAGAGGAAAGGCTACTATGTTATGAAGTATGGATACGGACACGCAATACGGGTACGATACGATACAGATACGGTGATACGATAATTTTTAAAAAATGAGGATACAGATACAGTAGGATACGGCAATAAAAAATATTTTTATTATTTATATATATATATTTATGTTAAAATACTCAATGTAAATAAAAATATTGATATTTTTCATTAATATATAATCAATTTTTTTCCATTAAGTTCAACCTATATCTTTAAGAAGGCTTGTACAAAAAAAAAACAAAAAAAGAACAATTTTTTAGTTCAATTCATAGCATTAGCATTTTTCATATCTTCTTCTTCATTGGTAAAAATTACCATCTCCATATCCGGTTCATCAAGAGATAAGCTAGCAACTCCAAGAATTCCTACTCCTTCAAATGAGTCAAATACATCACCTCCAATACCCCACATATATTTGGGTCACACATATATTTATTAATTTATAATTAAAATTAATTTTAAAAAAATATTTTTAACGTAATAAATACATTAACTAGACAAATATTATATATATTCTTATTATAATGTATCTCATGTATTTATAAATTAAATTCATAGGTCAAATAAATTATACTAATAAATGTAAAATATATTATACTAATAAATACTAAATGTTCTAAAAAGAAAATATATTTTGTTTAACTTAACTTGCAAACAATGTCTTATTTTATTTAACAAGAATTTAGGTTTATAATTAAAATTAATTTTTTAATTATTTTAAATCTAATTTATATGGGTCTCACATATTTTTATTATATTTACTTTAGTTATTTTTATATTACTATAATTTATTTTTACTTTCTTACTCCATTATAAATTTATAACCATATAATACAATACGTTAACAATTTTTTATTCTTTCTTACACGTTGACTTTTTCTTTCTTTTCTTACACATTGACTTTTTTCTTTCTTTTTTTCACAGCTTTTTTTTTTCTGACGCACCATTAACTATTTTTTTTCTTTTTTATGCAGCCCCTTTATTTCTTCCCCATTTATCCCTTTTTTCCCTTCTAATTTACCATCCTTACCTTTGCTCTGCATTTCATTTTCTAAAAAAAAAACCAGCACATATGCAGACTCTGGGAGTGTCCCTTTTTGACACGTTTCAAGGCATGTCCGGTACGTATCCGGCCGTATCGGCTGTGTGTCCGTGTCAGACACCAGTACGACACTGGTACCAGGGGATTTTCCCCGTGTCGGTGCTTCCTAGCTACTATGGTGTTGCTGTTTGAGACTTGGATGGCCTCATGCGACCAGGATGTGTCCAGCGCCTAGTCGAGGCTTATGCAGTCATAGGCATACTCTTAAGCTAGCTAGAGACCATGGCTTTAAGAGCGTCTCCATAGAGATAGATTGTTGTGCTCAAGTCACTAGATTAAATAGTCGAGCTCTTGACCTTTATTTGTCTGGTCAAATCATTGAGGAGGTCCAAAGACTGTTTGGAACAGTGGTAAATCCAGAAATTTTGGGGTGAAACTGAAATATAAATTTTTTGGAGATTAATATGTAATGTTATAATATATTAATTTATAATTCTATCATTTTAGAAGAGATTAAACATAATTTTTTTCATATTTTAGAGGAGTTAAAAGTGTACTTTTATCATGAATTAACTTGTAATTTTATTATTTCTAAAGAGGCCCCTGCCAACCCTTGGTGTTGCCTCTGGGATTGTTTTTAATTATGTCTAGGTCGGTCTATGGGATAGCATATAAGCTTACCCAATGGTCTCTACTTGAAGATGTCAAAATTTGGATTACCAAATGTTATTTACCGTTGATGACACTTGAACTTATGACTAAAATGGAAAATCATGTTTGGGTTCAATGTAAGCTAAGATTTTTGGTTCAACAAATTTGTTCAAGTTAACTTTTTTATTAGGATGTTACTCATCTATACGTATTGATAATACGAACTGATACACTTACATGACTTGTACGTAATAAATATTTCATGCAAACAACATGAATAAATAGATTAACTTGAATATTCTTTGTTCGATCACAAATTTTATGCCTTCTCTTTTTCTGCAAAATCTTCACTATATAAACCCCTTTCTACCAAACTAAAACCACATAATAAGCTTGAAGTATCTCACAAAGATGGCAGGCGCAGCAAATTGGGTTTCCATAACCTTACTGTTTTCAGTATGTTTATCGGCGTCCTATGGTAAGAGGACCGGAATCTCCACCATGGCTGACGGAGCCGATGGGTTTCAACCAAGCAACGGTTTTCCGCATGAAGCTGATCCTGATTCTTCAACCTCTATCGATCCTGATCCTACCGGATTCGGTGCTGGCATAGGTATAGGTTATGAAAGAAGCCCTTACTGTATCGACTGCGACGATGTGGATATCATGGGCGGCAGCTTTTGCGGCGCCTGCAATTACGGATGCCCTTACCGCAGGTTCAATAATGGGTGTGGTGGTGGTATCGCTTATATGGATGAACTCAAACGAACGATTAAGGACCTTACCATGAAACTTGATGCCAATGGTCTTTTAGGGAAAAAGAAGGCCATGAATATACAAGCTATGGCGCCAGAATCTTCATAGATTTATATATAGATTATAGAAACTACGGATTCTATACAAAGAGAAAGAAAATAAAGAATAACCAAGCAGCTTGATATATGATTGAATTACAATGTGCTAGCTGTTTTTTTTTTTTTTAATTATTATATGAATAAAAGAGATTTAAAGTAAGCTTGATTGAAAATTATCATTCAAAATGCTTGTTGGTTTATGTAGACATTAAGGAGTTAATAAGTGCTGTGTTTTGAGTGGTAAAAAATTAAATATGTTGTTTAAAGCTCAATGATGACTAATTCAAAAGGTAATTGAGATTTAATGTAGTATGTTACTAAATACAAAAAATCTCAATTGTTTTTTAATTGATCATGATTAACATAAATTCCTATAATAATTATATGTAGAAGTTTAATGATGATCTTCAGCATAGATAGTCAAGCAATCTGAAAATAAATGAAGTTCAATGTGCATGTTTTAGTTGTTTCTAAGTTAAAACATCTGCCGGTAATTAATATTTATTATTATTTTTAATAATTCATTTTCATGATTTGTTACCATTCTCAATCTCAACACAATCATTTAAATTAGTACGGATCAATTTCATGAACTTTGAGACTAATAAACCCAATGTTAAAGTTCTAAAGTATGAAATTTGAAACTATATTTACTAAATATTACCTCATAAAAATAACTACATAAATCCACTTAGATTCTCCTAACAAATTGGTTTTATAGTATAAAGGTAAATCTAAACATGTCACAAGTCTAGACTTTCCATCTCGCAATGAAGGAGCCACCAATATCAGTAAATTTTTTTTTATCTTTGGTGACTACTCTAGATGTGGCAGCACCAAAAGTTTTTTTTTTTCGAATTTTTTGGTGCAGCCACTTCACATGGTATCTCCAAAACAGTTATAATTTTTTCCTTGATCCCTACTATACATGTGGCTACACCATTATTTGTTTTTTGAACTTTTTGGTCCAACCACTTCATAGGTGTCATCAAAAACAGTAAAAAAAATTTCCCCTAGTCCCTACTATAGATATGGCGGCACTAGTATATTTTTTAAAAATTTCTTTTCGACCATTCTTATAAAGTCACTAGAATAAGTAAAAAAAATATTTTCCTGGTCCCTACATCAGATGTGGTGGCACCATGTAATTTTTTTAAAATTTTTAGGTTCCGTCAGTAAATGTGGTGGCAACAAAATCAATATGTTTATATAAGCCCCCATTCTATGCATAGTTCATTATCTGTGTTTATTGCTAATTGTTAAAGAGAGAAGGGAAAAAAAAAAGGCAATCTTTTTTTTAGTTGGAGTGCGCAGCATAAAAATTGTATAAAGAATGAATAACCAAATTATCGTTTACGTTCATTTTGATGGAGTCATTTTAGAAAGAGTGGCTGTTGTGTATTTGAATCTTGTCAGAAGGTTGAAATGAGATTCGATAAAAATGTAGGGGTGCAAGAAATGAAAGAAATGATTGGTACCACAATAGCTCGACATTGTGGGAGGAAAATGTCCAGACTATACTACAGATTTCATATTTCCTTCAATCCGTTGAAATTTCAATAGATGGAACTTGTAAATGAAGAAGACTTAGGCACAGTGGTGGGAATTTATTGCTCGAATGGGGACAACAACACTAAACCAACTCCATTATTTGTCGAGTTAGTCGACCCTGAGCCCAGTTGGACATGTCATTCCATTAAGTTAACAACATGGGTTTGACTTTGATCTCAATGTCAGATGGACAAAACAATCGTGTTATAGAAGGCCATCAAATAGGGGTTGAAAATGCACATCATGGGTCAACAACGTATAATAACTCAATTCTGACCCGTTGTTTAGAGATACATCCCAAGGTAAGGGACATCGATGCAAACGATGAAGAAGGGTCCGATAATGATGTTCATTCTCACCACAATGGTGAAGAATATAGTAACCCCAATCAAGATAAAGTCTCGGATAATATCGACAATGAAGGCACAGAGGACGGTGAAAATATACAACCCCCTTCGGTCGGGCACTCGAGTCGTGGGATTATTATAGGAAATGACCCTTAGGTTGACATGTTGAGTGTTACCTTGATGCGGTACATGCACCTGAGTTCCCTGAGTATGAATACATATTGTAAAAGCCCATTTTTGGTGAGATCGAAATAGTGGTTTCGGGACCACAAATCCAAGCCCAAAAATAAAATTTTATTTTATTTTACTTTATGATAGGAAGGTCACGTGAAAATTTTGATACGAAAATTTTATCGATTGCGTGGTTAATTAGGTAAAGGACTAACTTGCATAAAATGCGAAAGTTTAATTCTAGTAGCTATAAGGATTAAATAGCTATGGAATTCAAAACTAGAGGTCCTTATATGGTAATTAGACCATTAAGAAAAGTATGTAGATTTTTCTTGGTGACCCATCCATGGAAAAATTAGAAATGACTAGGGACTAAATTGGAAATCAACAAAATTAAAAGATGACAGAAAAATAAAAAGAAATTATCATCTTTTCTATTCATCTTCTTCCCCAATTTTTTTATGGAAACCCTAGGAGAGAGGAAGAGAACTTTTCAACCTTAGAAAGACCCAGAAAGACCAACTACGGAATTACATCGAGGGAAACAAAAAGTTTCGGATGAGTTGGAATTAAAACCCGAACAACTGTCAAGGTAAGTTCGTGTAACTTAATTTGGTATGGTAAAATGTTTGAATTGGATTGTGTGATTGTGATAATATGTATGCGGTGATATACATAATGAAATAATTACAAGTTTGAAATATTGATAAAATATCATGTCCCGGTTGAATATTAAAATTCAATGGATTATGGTGATTTCTTGAAACGGGTATAATATGGCAAAGGTTACAAATAGGATTTAGCCCGAATGGGTAATCCTGAATTTATGCCTCTCGAGCATATGTTATAGATTGGGTTTAGCCCGGACGGGTAACCCTAATTAAACTCTTTAGAGTACAGGTCACTAATAGGATTTAGCCTGGACTGGCTATCCTAAATGACTCTTGTGAACGTTGGTTGAAAATCGGGATTTAGCCTGGACTGGTAATTCTATTGTAAAATATGTGGGTCGAGAGTGTGCTCTTCGGACTTATGTCCAATAGGTAATAATTAATACAAATTGATGGATAATTCATATGTATACCTTATGTACATCACCCGAATGTCCATCAAAATTTCATTAGTTCAATGGGAAAGACTCGAGAAATATGGAAAGATAGAATTAATGGAAGTTTGTATATAATGAGCTCATTTATGTTTACTTGATATTTATATGATGTTATGTGACTAACTTGTTTGATTAAGTGTATATGTTTAGGTGAACTACCTATAATGAATGAAATGTATGTTTATGTATGCTAGTTTGAATAGATATAACTGGTAAGTTTATTTTCCATTATACGAACTTACTAAGCATGAAAATGCTTACCCCGTTTAATTTTCCCTTGTTTTATAGTGCTCGTAAGCTTACTAAGGTTGGAGGATCGGTCGGAGCATAATCACACTATCCACTATCTCTTTTTTGGTATACTTAGAAATCTCATTTTGGTATAATGGCATGTATAGACTTACTTGGCCAAATGATGACTTGTAAGTGATGTTTTGTAATCTAGCCATTAGAATGGCTAGTAATGATTTAATTTGGTATGTTATAAGTTATCTCATGTTCAATGCTTATGTGTTAAATGTGGATGAATAGAGTATGTTTATCTTGAATATGCACTAAAAGTATGATTATAAACATGAATTGCATATGATATTATGCCATGATAGATGTTAGTTTAGGCTTGGTTTTAATGCTTGAATTGGCTGGTATATACATGCAAGTATTGGTGTAGGTTGTGGGCAAAATTGGGTGAGAAAATGAAGCTAAGAAATGGCTTCATTTTGTCCACACGGGTAGACACATGGGCGTGTGTCTAGGCCATGTGTGACACACGGCCAAGTACATGGACGTGTAGCCAGGCCATGTGTCCCCTGCACTTAAATTCGAGAAAATAGAATGCTCAGAATTGAGCACACGGCACAGGCGTGTGTCTCAGCCGTGTAGGAGGCATGGCCTAGCACACGGGCGTGTGGCATGGCCGTGTGGTGCAAGCCAGAGAGCACCCTAAATCGGACACAGCCTGTAGCACGAGCGTGTCCCAAGGTCACACGGGCGTACCCCTTGGACCACACGGGCTTGTGAACCCTGTACCTTAGAAAAATTTTGTAATTTTGCAAAAAATTCATAAAGGTTCCGATTAAGTCCCGATTCGATTTTAATACTCGTTTTGGGCCTCAAGGGCCTATTCAAGGGACAATAAGAAAATTTTGGAGTATGAATAGTATGTTTAATACAAATTGCATGAGAATGTTCGATGAACTACGGTAATACTCTATAACCCTGTTCCGGTGACGATTACGGATTAGGGGTGTTACATATACTACCTTCTCACTGGTTGATAGCATCTTCAGAAAAGGAAGATTTGTTCGTAGGGCAGCCATTCCCAAGTAAGCAGGATTGTTTAGATGCCATCAAGCGGTATAGCATAAAGATGTCAGTGGACTACAAAGTCATCAAGTCTACATCGAAATTATATGTTGGACAACGTTAGAGGTCTAGGGAAGGTTGCCAATATTCGAGATACATTGGGGCAGAGGACTCAACAGTGGTGTATTCGAAAACTTGAAGAGCCCCATACATGCACGCCCGCACATATGATGCAAGACCATTGCAAACTAGATGTGAAAAATATTTGCAATTCTATCTTGCCGAGGGTGAAAGACATGCCCACCATTCCTGTACCGGTCATCATTGCTGAAATGCAAGCCTGATTCTAGTACCGGGTGTCGTACAACAAAGCATGGTGGGCAAAACAGATGGCAATGGAGCAATTGCATGACGACTGGATGCATCGTACAACGAACTTCAATGATGGATAGTCGCGATGCAGCAGTGCGTGTCAGGTACAATCGTGAAGTTGCAGACGCAACCTTATTATAGCCCGGACGACCAATATCAACCGGGGAGAAGAGTTTTCCACCTAATGTTCTAGACATTCCATCCAAGCGTTTAGGCCTTTGCATACTACAAGACGCTTGTGCAAGTTGACAACTCCTAGTTATACAAGAAATATAACCAAATACTCCTTATTATAGTTGCACAAGAGAGAAATCGGAACATCTTACCGATTGCGTTTGCGATCATGGAAAAGGAGGACATGGAGTTGTGGGGATTTTTCTTGACAAACTTGTAGATTCATGTTGTTAGAGAAGATAACCTTTGTATAATATCTAACATATTGAAGGGGTTGATTACTGCGATTCGACAATCCGAGGTTCTGTAGAGATTCGTCTACTGCATTACCACATTGCGGTTAATTTCCATTGGGAGTTCAAGAATGCGAATTGGCACAAAGATTTGGTGAAAATAGGTAAATTCTTGAATCACAATATTATTTAAATATCTTGAATACATTTGGGGTATATAATGAAAACGTAACATGTCATATCTTAATACATACACGGGGAACGAGTTAGAACCACACCGTTTCAGGGAAATGATTGCTGGGCTTCAGGCTGATATGCACGATGTGATTAATCCTTCTCTCTAGGAATTTTTGAGTACCATGGAGCCCTAGAAATGAGCTTAAAGTTTCAATGATGGGTCTCAATATGGAAATATGACCACCAACCTCATGGAGAGGGTTAATTCTTTCTTGAAGCATACACGTCATCTACCAATTTCGGCCGTTTTCTTAGCTACGTTCTACAGGCTCGCAAAATTGATGCTGAGAATGGGGTTGAAACAATTGAAGCAGTTGAAGGTAGGACACATGTTCGTGGAGTACGTGTAGAAGGAAATAGATGTGAACGCCTAAAAAGCAAGGTTGATGAATGTAGAACTATATTCACGGCACATGAAAATCTTTTGGGTAATTGAACACATCGGTCGTCGAGTGAATGTACCATTTATGTTCTATGGTGTTAATCTCTGACACATGCAGTGTGAGTGTGTAAAGTTCTAGGCCCTTCGGTATCTGTGTGCACACATTATTGCTACACGTGCATGGGCCAATGTGGATGTCAACAATATATCAATAACATCTACACGCTAGAATGCACATTACACATTTGGGGTAACAAGTTCCCTGTGTTCCAGATGTCTCAACATGGGAAGTGCCCCCTCTTGAGTTCGAGTTGATCCCGGACAAGGGGTTTTGTACTAAACCAAAGGTCGAACGCAGGCTGCCTAGATTTGCAATGACATGGACATAAGGGAATCGTTGGGACAAAAACATTGTAGAATCTGCAAAACAATCGATCACAATCAGAACAAGTGGCTATATCAAAACTACTATCCCGGACAATCCTCGCGTTCGGAGGGATTATATAGATTGAAGAGCCCCATTCATTCAAACAAATTAAAATTAAAATATATGAAAATAATTTATTTATCACTTAATGCATTTGAATCGGTTACCGCACTTCTTACATATTTTTTAAGACTTTTATTCTTTCTTTTGTTTGGTTTCATTGCAAAATTAAAATCTTGTTCAATTTATGATATCTATAGAATTAATTAATTATTGATGATTGTTTACTTAATACATAATTTATGGAAATTAATACCATTCTATTCAAGAATTAACACAAATTACATACAATATTTCATCAATAACTTTTCCACACTCAAAATACATTCAAGCCTGGAGTTGTGCTCGGGGTGTGCCGTGGGGTGTACTGTTGAGGTGGCCTTCTTTGCCATTGGGGCTGAAGGTCGTCATCATTCTCCTCACGCTGCCCCAAACCTTGGTGTGTATTGAACAAATCCAAGAAATCAAATCCCCCTAATGATTGGTACTCGGGGGTACAATATTGGGTGTCCGAGGGTACCAATGGAAACATATCCTCCATCATTATTGATCGCGGTTGCTTAAAAATACTACTACTGTAACAACCCGTTTTTGAGTCAAATCAGAACAATGGTTTTGAGACCACAAATCTGAGGTAAAAAATTATTTAAATATTATTTTTGGTGTTTACAACATGCTATTTGGTATGTGTGAAAATTTTGTGAATTAATTTTATTGTTTAATTAGTCAATTTGAGAAAAAGGACTAAATTGCGTAAAATGCAAAAGTTGCATTCTACTTGATAAAGGTGTTATATAGCTATGGTTTATTAAAGTTAAGGTCCTTATGATGATATTAGACCATTTGAAATGTTGGTGGACAATATTAGGCATCCATTATATGATTTTATAAGTTTATAACAAAGGTTAATATTGGTATTGGATAATTAAAAGTTAGATTAATAAAAAAAAAAGAAAATATATTCATATCATCATCTTCCACCATCAAAAATTGATGTTTGGAGAAGCCATTGAAGCTTTCTAAGGTTCGGCTATTGCATGGTCTAATTGGTGAGAAATTTTTACTCGGTTTTTGATGATTTCTATGTTTTTGTAACCGTTGCAGCTTAATCTAGCTAGCCCGTACCTTTAATTTCGAAATCGTTAAAGATTTTGAGAATTTCCATTGTTGAATCCATGTGTTCTTTGAGGTTTGATGATAGTTTATGAAAGCTTGGTAATAGATTTTCATGTTTTGTAAAGTGATTTTTGACAAAAGTGTTAAAAAGGGATTAAATTGTGAAATTTATAAATTGAGGGGTTGAAATGTGAAATAAATGAAATTTTAGGGCTTCTAAGGACCCTATAGAAATTTGGCACTCATTAATTTAGAAATAAATTGTGTAATTTGTGTTTTTATGTGATAAGGACTAAATTGTAAAAATATGGAACTTTAAGGGCTAAAGTGTAAAAATGCCTAATTATGTGCTTGTGGACTGAATTGAATGAATTAATGAATAAATGAGTTAATTTTGAATTTATATAGATCAAGAAAGAAAGAAATCAGATTTAGATCGGGGAAAATCAAAGGTTATCGAGTAGTCGATCCGGTCTGTCTATCTTGAATACGAGGTAAGTTCATATGCAAATAAATGTCTTTAAATTGAATTATATAAGTTTATTTGCCATTGAACTGCATTGAATGTCGAATAATCAAATACCAGCAAGAATCGACAGAGTTACAACATTCGGAAGTCCCGTACAAACCTTAGGAATAGTATAGGATTTAAATGTCATGACATTAGAATTACCGAGATGTAATTACGTGTAAGACCATGTCTGAGACATTGGCATTGTTATGTGATTTTGTGTAAGACCATAGCTGGGCTGTTGGCATCAATATATGATAACATGTAAGACCATATCTAAGATATGGCATTGTACGGGCTATATGTGATTTCCGAGTATCCTTAATGATTTTGAAAGGTTCAACAGGCAAAGTCAAGACGAGAAAGAGTGTGTAATTGAATTAAGTGATACATGTATGTACAAGATTCATACGAGTATTAAAAAGGGGAGTATTTGATGAATGTACATGTGTTCTTGGATATGTATACATTGGGAAAGGTTTGTCAATTTATATGTGCTTATTCATAATTTGTACATTTGATGGAAATGATGTTGTTTCATGAGGTAATTTTATTTGTATATGGCTTACTAACTTTTAAAGCTTACTCTGTATGTTCTTTCCCTGTCTTATAGATAATCAAAACTAGCTCGGATCCGAGAATCGTCAGAGACTTCATCACACTATCGATCATCTATTTTGGTACTTCTAAAGTTATGTATATATGGTATGTATAGGTTTGTGTCAAAATGGTTTATTTGATGGATGTGCATTTTGGCCATTTGTGTTGGCATAAAATGATGAACTTGATGATGTTTATGAATGTGCAAATAGTTCTACTTTTAATGTTTGGAAATAAACCTATCTTGAATGAATGGAGTTGAAGTGATTATGTATATTTGAATTAGTTTAGTTAGATGAATTATATATGTGGATTATGATTAGTAAAGCAAGATAAATTGATTGATATTTGAATAGGTAAATGGTATGGAATTGAGTATTGAATTTAGTTGAAATGAATTAGCTATGTTTGTGTAATGGATGGTGAACTTTGGTTGTATATTTGTGACTTAAAATGATGCTATATGAGTTTGCGTAGGTATGTACAAAAAGGGTGCAAATTGGCTTTGTAAATGGCTTATTTTTGTCCACACGGGCAGAGACATGGGCGTATGTCTCAACCGTGTGCGACACACGGTCATGCTACACGGCCATGTGTCCCCTGGTGTTGAAATTGAAGTGAAGTCAGTATGCTCCACATGGTCACACGCACGGACGTGTGACTGGCTATGTGGTATAAGTCAGTATACCCCCTAAATGGCACACAGCCTAGCACATGGGTCTGTGTGGCCATTTCGTAGGGCACACGGGCTAAACACACGGGCGTGTGGTTGGCCGTGTAACCCAAGTCAGTATACTCTCCAAATTTCACACGGCCTGGCACTTGGGCGTGTCCTCGACCGTGTGATGCAAGTCAGTATGTATGCCTTGTTTTCACATGGCCTAAGATACAGACGTGTCTATTAACTGTGTGAGGCACATGGCCTGTTCACACGGGTGTGTGACCCTTATACGATTGAAAGTTTCTAAGTTTTCTGAAATTTTTGTATGTTATCGGTTTAGTCCCGAACCACTTCTAAAGCATGTTTAAGGCCTAGTAGGCCCTTGTAAGGGACAATGTGATTATGATTGAATGATGTTTGAGAATGGATGCATAAACGTATGAATTATGTTGTTAAATAATATGTATTAGTCAATAATACCTCGTAACCCTATTTTGATCGTGAATACGGGTGATGGGTGTTACAACTACAATTGCCAATCTTCGAATTATAAGGGTCACAGCTAGAAACTCGCATCTATGGACGATAAGAAATGGCCTCAGGCTACGAATGTGATTGTGGATGTTCGGGATCAGGGTCGGCCTTAGAGTGTGGTTCGACATCGGGGTGTGCTTGGGTAGTAGGGTTTCGATGGCCTTGACAATGACCTGGTTGATCCGATCCACGTCGGTGTATGTGTCTTGGGACTACCATCAACTGCCTATGTGTCTTGGGACTACCATCAACTGCCCTCCAAATAGATATGACACCGCTTTCTCCAAGTACAATTGTTGGTATTCAATAGAGGGGCTAAAGTCAAACAAACACGTTTCCAATCGAGGCTTACATTGCAACCAAGCATTCCATAGTACGATAAATTGTTGATGCATGACTACCCAATTCTTTAACTCCTTCCCCCTTTTATTGATACCATGGACAACATTGAAGATGACAATGTTGTCCAGAACATGTTGTTTGTAGCCTAATTGTCAAAGAACTCGATCACCACACGGCTGAGTATGCATTAGCCCACTGCAGAATAACAATGGCAACGTCTGGCCCGGAATAGGACATCCACACGAACTGCATGATACGATTTTTATTGACATTTTTTTATAAAAATTCCACCTCCTCCCAAAAATAAGCCTCGACCATTTGACGATACACCCTAAGTTGTGCGGACCTCCCTATAGTGGGGCATGCAACAAAGGAAAATTGTTAACAAATAAATTAATGCCAAAAAACTTGAACTATTGATTGGGTTATTCTTGATATTTACTTACCTATTTACAATCGGCCACACTGGTGGTTGACGGCTCACTGATGCCAAAGATGACATCCTATACAACGTCCATGATTGTAACAGTATTAGACAACCAGTTATTTCTTACGTATCGTGCTTTGTAGCCCGGCATAGCTTATGATACAATGTTGCCAATACTGCTGATCCCTAACTATACTCCTGGGCGGCACGTAAATCTGACAATAAGGGCAAGTACATAATGTGGACTCTATTATTGTTCGCATTCAACATCAATACCCCTTATCAACGCATAATAAATGCTCGAGTAGCGCACATAAGCTCCAACTCTGTGGCATTACTCGATACATTTTCGAAATTTTGTTTTAACCAGTAAAAATTCAAACTGGTAAATTTATTCTCCTCATTACCTGGTGATCGACCAAGCAAACAATCACACAAACGGCCACCTTACTAAAACCGATGACCGCATAACCATCCACTGGTAGCTCGAATTGTAGTTCGACGTCCCCAAGCGTGATGGTGCACTCCGTACATAGTAAATGAAATGTGTGGGTCTCCAAACGCCACCTCTCAACCAATGCGGATATTAAGTCAAGTTGCAACTCAAACATCTCGATTAAACCAACTAATCCAAATCCAGTCATTTCCAAGTATCGCATTATACGATCGTCAGTTTGGTAGCCCGACCCATGGCTATGCGCCCTCAAAACGCGATACTCATGTTGTCAATTAAAAAAAATTGATCAACTAAAAAATAATTATGCAAATTTAGCATTTCAACTTCTTGGTAAGACAGAATTAATTCTTTTACCTTCTCATTGATCTTTCGTGCCTTGTGATCGCCTGATCTGATAAGTGTACGCATCCTGATTTCTGTCAAAATTATTATTTAAAATATTGTTAATCATTATTTTAAAATAATAAATAAATTAATATAACATATCAATTATACAATAAACACAATTCACCAAACATTAAATAAACTCAAATAACCAATTATGAAAAATATGCTCATACCTTAAATGCGAAAAACCGATATAAGATTCTTCAAAAAAAAAAAATCAAACAAATTAATCAAAAAGCTAATAAAACACAACAACAAAAAATAACATTTCAAGTAAATACGAAAAACTAATATAAGATACCACAAAAATATTAATAAAACAAATTAATCATACCTTTAATACAAATCTAAAACTAAAATAACACAACAAAAAAAAAATCCTTCCCCTTAAATATGAAGAAAAAAACTGATATAAGATACAACAATAACATTAAGAAAACAAACTAATCATACATTTAATACAAACTTAAATCTAATAAAACATAACAAAAAAAATATTTCTTTTAAATATAAAAAACTGTTATAAAATATCATAAAAACAATAATAAAACACACAAATCATACTTTTAATATAAACTTAAACTTAATAAAATACATAAAAAAATTACCTTTCAAAATGATTTTTACCTCCCGAATGTGGTGGCTGTGGGGACAATTTTTTTTCTTCTATTAACAGCCATATGGGGGGACCATTTCACCATTTCCATTTAAATAGGGAGGGAAGAAGAGAAGAGAAGAGAAAGAACAAAAAAATAGAATGGGTTTGTGACCCTCAATCTCTTTTTTTTTTTTTAATTCTTTTTTTTTCTATTTTTCCTTACATAAACAATTTTTTAGTCAGTCACTAACATCTTCTTATTAATTTGTTTTTTATTTTTATTAATACATCATTTTTTTTTTCATTTAAATTTTCATATTTTTTATCATTTTCAAATATTTTTCCCTCATTTCTTTTATCATTTTCAAATTTCTTTATTTAACTCATATTTATTTTATTAAACTCCCATAATATATATTGTATTTTTTTTGTTTTTTTACTATTTCCTATACCATTAAATGAAATGTTACATTTTTTAAAGCAAAAAAATAACTGTAAAAGCAAACAGACTTTTATTTATGTATCAGATTATATGGAATAATAAATTTATATTTCTCATCATCTAAACATTTTTTCCTTCCACTAATCATACTTTATATACATAACTAATGGATTAAATATTGCTTAACACAATAACATTTCAAATATTATAATAATATTAAAATTTCAATTGAAACCATCACATTATAGAGTTGATAATCTAGTAAAATCAATATTTTGCCCAATTCCATCAACTTCTACTTGAATCAGGTCGATCAGGAACCCCCACTATATTCATCTTTGGTTGCTCTTGGGGTATGACATTCCGCCGGCACTTCCCCCGCCTGAGAGCACTTTTCATGCCGACGCTTCTCCCTTGATAGCATAACCAATTTGCGGTTGTGATCACGTAACCACTGCCAACAGGAACTCTTGGTTGTATAACTACTACCAACTAGAAGCTACATCTCCCTTAGCATTAAATGGGGTATTTTGATAAGGGATGGGTTATTAACATAACCCCTACCAACAAAAACTCTTAACCTTGTAATTACTACCCTAAAAACGACATTATATTTACGAGTTGTTTATATATAACGATCATGAAAAAATGATTTTTTTCGTTAAACAACACCATAATAATAAATATCTTCCCTTCCTTCAATATAACACTTTTTTTTTTCTTTCAACATAACAAAAAAATTAAGACCTTTACTTGTGTTAAGTTGGGGTTGGGGGTATATATAGTTGGTGGTGTCGCCACATCTAGAGTAGGGACCAGGAAAAAAATTATTGTTTTTGGAGGCTCCACGTAAAGTGGCGGCACCAAAAAATTCCAAAAATAATATTGATATTAGTCACTCCATGGAACAAGGCGGCACTAGAAAAACAAATTTAATCTAATTTGGTGCCTCCATTAAAGGAGACGACACCGGAAATAATAATATATATATTTTTTGTTTAACTCTAGAAATACACGTGAAAAATTTATACGCGTGCCGCCTTGGGAAGTGGCAGCACCAAAAAATATTATTTTTCTTCATCATATTATTTATGTAATTATAAAGCAATGATTGAGTCACTTTTTGGGGTGGTGCTCTCGTGGGAAATGGAGACACCCATTAACACTGTAGAAACTAGGTCATTTTTTCTAAATAATCTAGTACTAGGGTCATTTTCATAATTTTTAAATTTTTTGGGTTATTTATCTAAAAAAAACCCATTCAAAACTAAGCAGGGACTAATTTGAAACATTTTAGAAAAATATCATAAAAATGCAAAATAGGGGTCACACGGTTGTGTGGAGCTAAACCACAAAGTCATGTTTTCAAACCATGTACAAGGCTGATACCGTGTATTGCAGGGTCACACGGTCGTGTTGCCAGGCCGTGTAACTAACTGTGGTCGTGTGGACCTAATTGTAAAACATTGCAAACATTCACATAACCGTGTGACTAGGTCATGTGAGAGACTAAGACCTATCAATAATCTTGTATCTAATTTACTAGTGGCACACGATCTTGTCAACCAACCATGTGTGACACACGGCCGTGTGGCAGACCGTGTAACATCAAAATGGTCATTTTTCAAATGATGCAATCGAAACCTTTACACATTACCAAAACACAAGTTTATCCTGGTTAAACCACTTTCATAAACTCAATTCAAAACATGATATAATACATCCTAGTAGTGCCTAAACAATATGCCATTATGACACCATCACATCCAAATATTAAACATACAACTTATCTATTGATACAAGCATAAATAGGCATCATTGTGCATTTTACCATAAATACCTACCAAATATTGCCTTTCTATCAACATAAAATATGCTTTAATACAAACCAATATTGACCATATAGGTCTCAAGCAAACAATTAAACTTATAACATGTAAAGTTCATCTAAACCTCAAATTCCATTCATCCATTCATGATTCAAGGCATATTATATAACTAATAAGCAACCATTCATCAAAACATTGCAATTTCATAATCTTTTTCATGATTCAAGGATAAGCACACATCCAGAGGCATGTTTAAACCATTCATTCCATCAAACATGCTAAATAACCTTGAAGAACACATTACATATAGACCATATAAATCACATTACAACATTTACCACATAATCCCAAAATAACCTATATACATGACATATAACCATTCAAAACATAAACCACAATCAAGAATCAAAGTACCAACATTCAAGATTGACCAAAAATGAATCGCCTATATACATGCCACAAAACCAAGTTTTAAATGATAAAAAGACTATTGAATAAATACCGGGATAGTGTAAGCTTCTCGACGATCAGCCTGAGATGTTCCGCAAATTGTCACTATAGGGGAAAAGAAAACAAGGGGGTAAGCATTACTAATACTTAATAAGTTCATAGTTATTTAAAGCAACAACTTACCTCATTTTACGAATTTATACAACAAGTTATTCAACTTGACAATTTTTGCCTAAACCCGACAACCCTATATCAACAAGGTGAGTTCATCCCATAACCAATTCATATAATAATCTGAACATTTAGCATTTCGATTAATTTTAATACCAATAGCATGGAATCAACAACTCAATATCATTCACAACATTCCAATCAACATTTCAATTTACAAATACAACTAAAAGTCTTAACGGTACACGTGTATCAATGTATACAAGCTTTAATTAATCAATCTAAAGATTATATCATATCATTTCATTTTGTTGTCAACAGTACATCTAATTTCAATATAATGGCAGTCATTATTCCATTTTATTGTTCGAATTCTACATTAAATTAAAAGATTTATCACATTTCTATATTGGCCCTTCAGCTATTATATCTGATATGTATGAGCATTCAATACTATCGATATTCATATGTATCGTTAATCAAATTTGTATCACCATATCACAATTATCAATCCAATTTATATCTCACAAATCAAATATCACATTTTATACCCTTATTAACATGAATCAGACTCGAACGGATACATGGATCCAACCAATCATACCAATTTGGCACCCAATGCCTATCAAATAATTTCAAAACTAGTAAGTTGCGTCCAACGCTGGACGGTATAACTGACAAATAGATGTTCCCTGCACTAGTCAGTATAACCAACAAATGGGGTTCCCAACACTCCCCAACACGTAGTTGTATAACCCTGAACTCTTCCTATCCTATGGCATGCCAATTATATCTGACTTTGCCTGAACAGTTAATAGGGTAAGCATTTTCAATTTCCATTATAATCTAATTCTTCAACTCAATAATATTTTTCAATAGAAATTCATCAATACATATCATGTAACATCCTGAAATTCGGGATTTTATGTTTTGCATTATACCATGCGTTAGGCTAGCTAAGAGTGTCAGTTGTGTATGTTTAGGGACCCTAAGAAGGCTTGGGGTTGAGTTGGGCCTTAGTAGAATTTTTGTGTTTAAGCACTTAAAGGGGGAGAAGCTAAGTGACTTCAAGACTTAAAAGAATAAGTGTGTATTTTGCTAACACAAGTGGAGCTAGTAGCAGAGTGGTGTGGCGTCACATGAAGGAGCTAAAAGGGTGGAGTTCGAATCCCACCTATTACAAATTTTGGATTAATTTTTGTGCTAATCAGGTGGAAGATGGTAAGTATCAGCCATGGCTCTAAAGAAGGAAATGAAGACTTTCAAATGATGGAAAGAAGACTAAGGAAAAGAGTAAGGAGAAGATCAAGGGAAAAATAAGCAAAGAAGTAAAGGAAAGAGATAAGGGGGGATATGTTGGCCGAATCTTAGGGAGGTGCATGGGGAAAGAAATTTGGTCAACTAAAATCTTTTTGGTTAGGGGGCATACGGTTTTGGTAGGGGAATTTTGGGAGCCGAATTTCCTATGGCCAATTTAAAAGTGTTGTGCATGCAAAGTTTTTCTTCTTTTTGAACATTTTGTGCCTTCTTTTCTAACCTTTTTCTCTTATCTTGCCGAAACACTCAAGCCATTTTGCTCATCTTTTCCTTGGTGTTGGCCGAAACTCTCTGACACCTCTTTTTCCATCTCTTCTTTTCTTTTTCACCATTTCTTCAACCCTTCTCTCTTTTTCTTTAGTCAATATTTTTGATGGCCGAATCTTGCTTGTTCTTTTCTCTCTAAATAGCCAAACCTTTAAACACTTTATTTCTCTTCCTTTCTTGTGTATTGGGCATTTCTTTCTTGATCGAATCGGGTAAGTGATTTCATTCTCTTATTTTCATCTTCTTTTCTCTATGGCTGATTATGTGCCCCTTATCATTCGGATGGTTCTCTAAAATAAAACATCACTATCTCCTATTCCCTCATATCGTGATCTCTTTCTATTGTAATGTTATAGTGGGCAAGCCGAATCTCTTATCTTTGCCGACTCATCCGTAGCCATAAGTTGAATCGGTAGGAATCGGGTTCATCATCGATTAAGGTAAGGAGTCTCTTCTTAGTCCATTCGATATCGCTACTTGGTTATTTTGCTAAAACGGATCGATAGATTTGACTAATCGATTATTATAGGAACTAAATCACTCATTCTTCTCTACTCGTTGATCATTCGGAAGTAGTGGTAAGCCGAAACCCTCTCCTTAGATAACTACTTTCTCTCATCGTAGTATTATTCTGATCGAGACTCTTTCAATGGAGGCAAGTGGTAGCGTTATTAAAGGAAAATTGATAGGAGGGAAAACAGGGAGTGGACTTGCAATCTCTACTCCCAAGTTCAAACGTAGGGCGGTATCGGCAGTTCGGGATTTTCCACTAGGTTGTGGACCATCGTCTGGGGAGAATAGGCAAATCGCGGTCGTTCACGATACTAAGGGTGCCGACAATCAAGAGGGTTTAGTCCTTACCGTAATCAGGTGTGTAATCTCACACCGAAATCCTGTAGATTCGTGATTCACCATCATGTTGGAAAAATAGATCATTGTTGCTTACGAATCTAATAACCGTAATATGGCATGAATCGAGTAACTTGCTTAAACAACATTAATTCTAAAGATCTGTCAAAATCGGTATTAATTGCTAAATTACAAAAATACCCTTATGGGCCGAATTACTAAAAAGCTCTAATGGCTGTTTTATGAAAATGCCCCTATGGGCCGATTTACCAAAATGCCCTAACGGGCCGATTTGCTAGAATGCCTTAGTGGGCTGAATTACCAAAGTGCTTTAATGGGCCGATTCACCTAAATATTTCGTTAGATTAATGGTTGTTATATATGTGGATATATTTTTATTATGTTGGATATTTACATATTGCGTGGGGTGGGAAAAATTGTATGAAGAGCAGTGTAGCCTGGTGGCATAGCCACAATTCGCTTATTATTGTGCTTAATTATGATTTCGGCGGCATGGCTACAAAAATAATATACTTTAGCAGCTTGACTGCAAAATGGCGTGAGCTGTGGGGTGGGTTGACTTGATCCCCACAGGTGTAATTGGCTGGTCGGGGGTGTGATGGATGGATGGGTTGGGTTGCATACATTTCATTTAAATACTGTTATGTAAATGGGCTTAGGCCCAAGATGTTGCTATACGGGTTCAAGCCCAGTGGATGACGGTAAGGGGGATTATACACTGAGTTCTTGTAACTCATCCCTTTTTCTTAATCCTTACAGGTAATGCTAAGTAATGAGGACTTGGGGCCATGGATGACTTGGTGGAGGCCATACTTTAGAAATGATGTTTTCGAACATTAGTAAACTTCTTTTCTGCTTTATTTCGTTACTTTCACTATTTTGGGTTTAAAGTTGTAATAAGGCCTCTAGGATATGTTTTAATTTGCTTTATGCTTTGACGTACTTATTATCTTTCTTGAATTGTTCTAAACGGGGATTTCTGAAATCATAAACAACGGTTTTCCAAAATTGATTAACAAACAGATTTCATAACAAATATGTATAAATAATTTTAACCTGGATTTTTCTTCAAATTATCAACGTCATTTTCAAAAGTCACGATTTTAAAGTTCATTAGTTCGATTTTCGATTTACCAATCAAATTCTCGAGATTAGTAGTATTTTTATCGAATATATATATAACCAAACTTATTTTCTTAGCTATAACCAAATAATGCCAACTTTAATAAGAATCACAAGTTCTTTACACACTTTCTTCATGTGACATGCCAGATCTGGTCATACCGCATGGGCCGGGTTTGGGGTGTTACATATCAATATACGAACATAACTTTTCTCAATACAAAATCAATTTTGCATTTACATCAATATTGGTGTGATCGGATCACCTTATAAAAAAAATTTTGTTTTATTTAAAATATTGATTTTGGCCTACGAAATTCAAGAAAACGGGTTCGAGAGTCGGTTACGTACGAGGAAGGGTTAGCGCCCTCGTAACGCCTAAAAATTGGTACCTACTTGATAAATTCATGTCCTAATGTCGAAAGTTTGAAAATTTTAAAATATGATCCTTTTATTTTGAAAGAAAGCCAAGACTCATTTATCTCAAAGAAATAAAATGCCACACCCAATGAGTTAGGATGCAACATTTCAAGACTTCGAAACTAAGCTTGCCTTTATTTATAGAAATTCCTTACCTCGAGACACAAAACATCATATCCAATAAGTTAGGACACAACATCTTGAATTCCCGAGAATAAGTTTTGATTTGAAGTTTATGGGTTTCAATTTCAAAAAAAGGGATACTTGATATATTAAGTCCAACGAGAAAATTTGGAACCCAGTGAGTTAGGGTACAATTGCCGTACTTTTTTAAAAAAACTTTTGAATAAAATGCGACAATTTAGCAAAATGTATTTTTATTAAAAAATAATATGAGTAAAATATTGCATTAATACATTACAAGACATAAATACCAAAAACAATTTACGAAAATTACATAATATACTAAAATTTAATACTAACATAGATAATTAAGAGGAAGAATAACGTAAAATAGCGAATGATGCAGGAAATAAAATGATCATACTAAAGCAAACATAAAAATAATAAGTAGATAAAAGAACATGAATAAACAAATAAAAATATAAAGTAATAAATAACAAAAGATAAAAACTACGAAACAAAGATGAAACTTTACATATAAGATCAAGTATAAATAAAATAACAATATAAGATAAATGATATACCAAATAATAAATAGATATTGCAATAAAAAAAACATGTATGTAAAAAAAATATGGCAAAATCTAAAATGGATATATATATATATATATACAAAATAAAATAAATATATGTTCTAAATAAATAATATATAAAATTTTTGAATATAAAATATGTATAAGGGACAACTTATAATAAATATGTAATATAATAATTTAATGTATATAACAAAATATATATATATATATATATATATATATATATTAAAATAAACAATATATAGAAAACTTTTCATTAATAACAAATCAATTTAAGTAATGTACAATATACGAATTTTAAAATATAAAAATAATATAGACTCTAATAGAATAAAAAAATGAAATAATTTGATATAATGATAAAGTAATTTAAAAAAATAAAAAAAGGATTAAAAATCAAGGAAACAGGGATCAAATCGAAATAAAAATAAAATCCAGAATAAAAAATGTAAAAGGACCAGATTAGAACACGCGTCACACTGTAGGGACCTATTAGGCAATTATGCCTTATCTCTTAAACGACGTCGTTCCCTCTTTTGCCTTTAAAATGTCCTTAAGAACCAAATTGAAACAAAGACCCTAATTCAGGGCCAAATCAAAAATAAGAAAAAAAATGCAAATTGGGTATAATTATAAAATTGCAATAATGCGGAAGGGCCTATAGAGCAATTAGACCCTTTAATAAAAACACGCGGATCATCACCGGGTATCGAGCCAACACGCAGATCTTACCCCTTTAAACGATGTCGTTTTGGTCATTAATTAACTACACCAAAATGACGTCGTTTCACTGGCCTATATAAAAAAAATTGTTAAAAAAAATCATTTTGAAGCCATTTCAAAAAAAATATAAACAGAACTTAAAAAGCTCTCTCCCTTCCAGCCTCTGGCCATGGCTCCGGTGACAGGCCGCCGCACGTGCCACTGCACGCGCCACCACACAAGGTGGCCGAAAAGTAAAAAAACTCCGTTTTTTAGCGCAAATCAAAAGGTGAACTTGTTCTCCTCATTTTTTAATAGTATTTGTATATATAAAAAAACATTTGCATGGATCGAAAGGAAACGTAAAAAAAAAAAATAAACGAAATGGAACAATCGGAAATCACCTCTGCTCTTTGATTTTCTTTTGTTCTAATTTCTGTATTATTTGTATATTGCGTGTCCCTTTTTACAGATTAGGTTAGGGTTTTTATAGCCCCAAAAATAAATCAAAAAATAAATACGAAATCCTATTTTGCTGCTACTGTCTGCATTCTATCCTTGTTTTGCATGTGAACGATGAGAAACACGACGGTGGAGAGCTCTTTCCGTGCGCTGATTGCGGCGTGACCAAGGTTTGTTTTGGGTGCTTGCGGCGTGAGGAAGGAACCCTAGGGTTCGTGTTTTTTGAAACAAAATATGGGCCTTTGGGCCATGTAATTTTTTCTTAATTATTTTGGGTTAGTGGGTCTTAAGTTGGGCTTGTAATTTTGGGCTGTAAATGGACTGGACATTTTGGTTTAAAATTGTTTTATTTTCTGTATTTGGGTTTTGTATAGGCCCAGGCAAACTAGGTTATTACAGCTACCCCTCTTTGCTCATTATCGTGTAACGAGAATAGGGCAAAGACTATAAAAGGACCAATTTTGTCCAGTTTTGGCAAGTAGCTTCATTCCAATCCACTACATCTTCAGGGGCATAGGAATTGTCGCTTTGATTCTCTCCGCTGCAATTTTAGGGAGATAGGGTTTGTAATCTTCGGTTTGCTCCACTGCAAACTCAAGGATGCCAGACCAGTATCTTCGATCCGCTTCACTGCAATCTCAGGAAAACAAGATTTGCTATCTTCAATCTGTTCCGCTACAACTTCAGGGAGGCAAAGCTGATATCTTCGATCTGCTTCCTGCAACTTCATGAAGATAAGATCACTATCCTCAGTCTGCTCCGCTGCAAATTCAGGTAGACAAGGCTGATATTTTCGATCTGCTTCACTGCAACTTCAGGGAGGCATGATCTGCTATTTTTTTAGTCTGCTCCACTGCAAACTCAGGGAGACAAGACTAGTGTCTTCGATCTGCTTCACTGCAACTTCAGGGAGGCATGATCTACTATTTTTTGGTCTGCTCCATTGCAAACTCAGGGAGACAAGACTGGTGTCTTCGATCTGCTTCACTGCAAACTCAGAAAGGCAGGATCTGCTATGTTTAGTCTGCTCCACTGCAAGCTCAGGGGAACAAGACCGGTGTCTTAGATCTGCTTCACTGCAACCTCGGGAGGGCATTATCCGCTATCTTTTAGTTTGCTCCACTGCAAGCTCAGGGAAACAAGACTGGTGTCTATCTACCCTACTACATTGTCCTATAGATGACATGACCTGTAGAAGGTATATACTTATGCCGAATGATTAGGATGCCCTGATCGAAATGAGTCAAATGCTCCTAATTAGACGCACTATGATATATGAATGAAAAAATGTTATGAGTGTGATTCCTACTCAAGGTGCCATCACTCATTTTTTCTTCATCCTCGTTCTTCTCGAAATATCAATCATATTCTGCTCAAATAATTTGCCTCATGGTAATTTTAGAGTCCGCTCTATTTGATACTTGGGGACACAAAGCTTGTACTGCCTTCAAACCATCCCATCACGATTTACAGGAATCGAAACTTTTTCAGTCTGTCCCTACTGCAATTTAAGGATACAGGATTTGTTTCAACTCCAATTCATTCCACCACAATTCAGGGGTTTTGAATTTTCCCCATCAATTTGGTTTGTCACACCATTCCCCGAATGTTATGACTCGATGACATCGCTTACTTTCATCACATCAACTCATTATTTTGTCCAATTACCATTTGGATAGAGAATTCAGAGAAATAGTCTCCATCTAGACTCTTCTTTCTCTAATATTTCCAATCATTGTACATGGAAATTCTAAACAATTGTCCTGTTTCAGTTTCTTGTATTATCTAGAAATTTCCAAAGTAATATGTAGAACTTCTTTTGTGAAATTATTAGTTCATCAATCATTATTTCAATGCAACATGCTTATGAATAGTAATAATGGACAACAAATAAATTGATTTTGAGGATAGTTCAAACTGAATAAATTATCGATAAAAAGGGAATTAACTGGGAATACATCTTTGAGAAGAAAAGAAATCCAAAGATAGTAAATTGATATGAGTAGGACAGAGACTAGGTGCCCTAGATATCGTAGATTGGACTTCTATATACAAACTCCATGAAGACTGCTTTGAGCTTAACATGCATTTAGAAGATCCAAAGTACTTTGTTAATGCCCCGATATGTAACATTCTTCATTTCTGATCGATTCAGGTATAGCAAGATCACTGCATGCCCATTCAAAATTTGAGCCACCCTTTTTGGGTTTTCAACTCAAAACCCTTTTGGTCTCAAGGCGCCTTTTACGGGTTTTCGCCTAGGCCTCTCCTTTGTTTTTAAAGTCTCAAAGAGCCCTTTGTGGGTTTTTTCCTTGGCCTCTTCTCCTTTTTAAGAAAAATATTTTTTGACTAAATCCGAGTTCACAGGATTGGGTAAGCTTTTCCTATCTATTGCGGTCAAAACTAGTGCACCTCTAGAGACAGCCTTCTTCACCACATATGGTCCTTCCCAATTCGACATCCATTTTTCTATGAAATCCCTTTGTATGGGAAGGATTTTTTTAGTACAAGGTCCCCCTTGTGAAACTCTCTTGGGCGGACTTTTTTATCATAGGCTCGCATCATTAGTTTTTGGTACATCTGACCGTGACGAATAGCCCTTAGCCTCTTTTCCTCAATCAAGTTCAACTGATCATATCGAGACTGGATCCATTCCGCTTCATCCAGCTTTATCTCTGACAAAACTCGAAGAGAAGGTATCTCTACTTCGATAGGTAGAACTGCCTCCATCCCATAAGCCAATGAGAAAGGAGTTGCCTCAGTAGAAGTTCTGATGGACGTTCGATAAGCATAGAGTGCAAATGGTAATTTCTCATGCCAATCCTTATAAGTCTTAGTCATTTTCTCTATTATCTTCTTGATGTTTTTATTGCCCGCTTCCACTACCCTATTCATTTTTGGGCAATACGGAGATGAGTTATGGTGTTTGATCTTAAATTGACTACAAACTTATGCTATCGTGCTGTTGTTCAAGTTTAGTGCATTATCTGATATGATCCTCTCGAGCATTCCATATCGATATATGATTTCCTTCTTCAAGAATTGGCTAACTGCTGACTTAGTAAAGCTAGCATATGAAGTAACCTCCACCCATTTTGTGAAGTAGTCAATAACCACAAGGATGAACCGATGCCCATTCGAAGCTTTCGGTGAGATCGGCCCAATGACATCCATGCCCCACATGGAAAAAGGCCATAGAGAAGTCATAACATGCAAAGGTGAAGGCGGTACAGGAATTTTGTCTCCATAAATCTGGCATTTATGACATCTTTTGGCATAGTTGATACAATCTCCTTCCAAAGTGGACCAATAGTATCTAAATCTCATTATTTGTCTAGCCATTGTGAATCCATTAGCATGTGTTCCACATACGCCTTCATGAACTTCTTCCAAAATTTTCCTAGCTTCAACAGCGTCAACACATCTCAATAGTACTTGACCTTTCCTTCTTTTGTACAAGATATCCCCATCTAAAACATAATCACAGGCTAATCTTCTTAACGTCCTTTTGTCATTCTCAGTTACATGCTTTGGGCATTCACGATTTCTTACGTATGTAATACATCATGATACCAAGGGTGGTCATCTTTTTCCTCTTCTTCCATGTTATAACAATGAGCTGGAACTTCAAAAATACTCATCTAAATAGGTCTCGCCTCTGGTTTATTTACTTTAATCATAGAAGCCAGAGTTGCCAAAGCATTTGCCATCTGGTTTTCATCACGTGGGAGATAATTAAAAGTGATGTCATCAAACTCCTTAATCAATCCCAAAACTACTTTTCGGTAATTGATCAGTTTGGGGTCTCTCGTCTCCCATTCACCTTTAAGTTGGTAAATCACTAATGCAGAATCTCCATATACTTCTAGCACTCTAATTTTACGCTCTATAGCTACTCAAATTCCCATGATGCATGCTTCATACTCTGCCATATTGTGTGTGCAATCAAAATCCAATTTGCATGTGAATGGATAATGATCTCCACTTGGGGATACCAAGACTGCCCCAATTTCATTTCCTACAGCATTTGATGCTCCATCAAAGTTTAGGTTCCACGGATACTCTTCATTAATTGCCACATACATTACCTCTTCATTGGGGAAATCAAAGCTCAAAGGTTCATAATCTTTTAAAGTCCTACTAGCCAAAAATTCTGCTATTGCGCTCCCTTTTATAGCCTTTTGGTTCACATAGACTATATCAAATTCAGAAAGCAAAATCTGCCACCTTGCCATTCTTCCATTCAGAGCAGTCGACTCCATCATATACTTTAATGGGTTAAGTTTCGAAATTAACCAGGTTGTATGATATAGCATATATTGCCTCAATCTCCGAGTTATCCAAATCAAGGCACAACACAATTTCTCAATTAACGAATATCTCATTTCGCACTCAGTGAACTTTTTACTGAGATAATATATCGCCTTTCTTTTTTTCCTGACTCATCATGTTAACCAAGCATGCATCCCATGGATTTATTGAACACTATCAAATACAGTATTAATGGTCTATCTAGATTAGGCAGAGATAGTAATGGGGCATTTGACATATATTGCTTGACTTTGTCAAAAGCTTTCTGGCACTCATCGTCCCATACGCCTTGGTTGTGTTTCTTAAGAAGATGAAATATGGGATCACATTTCTCAGTTAATTGTGAAATAAATTGAGCAATGTAATTTAACCTTCCCAAAAAACCTCGAACTTCTTTTTGAGTTCGTGGTGGAGGCAATTCTTGTATATCTTTGACCTTATTTGAGTCAACCTCAATTCCTTTCTCACTAACTACGAAGCCCAGTAATTTCCTTGATGGAGCTCCAAAAGTACACTTTGCCAGGTTGAGCTTTAATTTAAAATTTCTTAATCTCAAGAACAACTTCTTCAAAACTTCAACATGTTCTTTTTCTATTCAAGATTTGGCGATCATGTCATTAACATAAACTTCAATCTCTTTGTGCATCATGTCATGGAATAAGGTTACCATGGCCCTTTGATATGTTGCTCCTGCATTCTTTAGCCCGAATGGCATCACCTTATAACAAAAGGTTCCCCACAACGTTATGAAAGTAGTTTTCTCCATATCCTCAGGATGCATCTTGATCTGATTGTATCCCGAAAAACCATCAATGAAAGAAAACAGTGAGTATCCCGCCTTCTTATTCACCAATGTGTCAATATGAGGCAATGGGAAATTGTCTTTTGGGCTAGCTTTATTTAAGTCCCTGTAATCTACACACATCCGAACCTTTCCATCCTTCTTAGGGACAGGAACAATATTGGCAACCCACTCTGAGTATTTGATCACTTGTAGAAAATCAGCATCAAATTGTTTCTCGACTTTCTCTTTTATTTTTAACACCACATCAGGCCTCATCCTTCGTAGCTTTTGCTGAACTGGCTTTCATTCTTCTCTTATGGGAAGGTGATGCACTACAATATCAATACTTAGCCCAGACATATCTTGGTATGACCATGCAAAGACGTCTTTGAACTCCCGCAGTAACTCAACGAGGTCTTGCTTTGTCTCTTCAGCTTTGTGCGTTCCTATTTTCACTATTTTCCCTTCCTCTAATATTATGTTCTCCATCACCTCTTTATGGGGTAAAATTTGTTTCTCCTCTTGTTCTACCATCCTTAAAAAATTCAGAGGTAGGTCACAATCTTTGTCATCTTCAAAATCTTGAGATTCCTCTAAACACATGTCTCACTCAAAAGAGAACTCTGAATCTGTAATATCGTTGCTCATGTCATTGATATCTAGGGACCTGTGGTAGGCACAAAGGAATGTACAAAGAACAAATGAATTCAAGAACAACTATTCACATGATATGAATGAGAATAATAAAAATTTTGCAAGGAAATTAGAAAATTAAAAGAATAAAAGAATATTTGCTCAAATTGATCATCAAAGATGTATTTTATTAAAAAAAAAGATGTCAGAACATGAGCCTATTTCACAAATGAAGTATTATTGCTTCTAGGCTTTAAAAACAACAAGTGTGTTCTAAACATTATTCTGTATTCAAAACACTTCCAGGTTCATAAGGACGAATGCCTAACAAGTTTCTTCGTTCAGTTTCTTCCTCATGTATGGCATTGATATAGAGGTTTTTTGTTGCTCAACAATCTTGTCTCGGAGTGAATTATCCCTCCTGATACAAAAGTCTGGGATATGTGACGGAATGCCATTAATTCCCACTTGGCTTCTTTCCCACTCAATCGTGCTCTCCTTCTCTTTTGCTTATTTTCCATCTCTTTCTTCCTTTGTCTAGCATCTGGCCTGAAATCCAAGCCAAAATGATATTTTTTCTCTTTCAGCATCGGAACCTGAATCCCTCCTTGGAGATGTCTACCCAGTCCTTTTCCCGGTAAGGCTCCTTTCCCCACCATCATTTGCAAGTCCATTCTCGTGGTCCTGGATATCCTAGGCACCGGGACCTCATTCCCTTCGAAAATGAATGTTGCATTCACGAACTCTAAAGATCGAAAGGAACATTCAATGGCCTCCTCATTTGCCTCTAAATATGGCATCGTTGGTAACAGTTGCTATGATGTCTTCTTCAGCATTTATAGTAACTAGTCGACCTTCCATTACTAATTTCAATTTTTGATGTAATGATGAAGGCACTGCTCCTGTCGAATGTATCTAGGCCCCCCTAACAAGCAATTGTAGGAGGGCTTGATGTTCTTTACCAAAAAATTTACTTCATATATGTTTGGTCCAATCAACAAAGGTATGTCGATTCATCCCATTACTCTTTATTCAGTGCCATCAAATGCTCTCACTATGTTCTGGCATGTCTTCATGTGAGAACTATCTATAGGCAATCTATTCAATGTAGACAATGGTAAGGTATTTAAAGCTGATCCATTATCAATTAACACACTTGGCAGAGTATATCCCTTGCAACGAGTAGTGATGTGCAAAGCCTTAGTCGATCCCATGCCCCCAGGTGGAATTTCATCATCACTGAAATAAATAAAGTTGTCGGCACTTATATTACTAACCAGACGGTCAAGTTTATTGACAAATATATCCTTAGTAACATAGGTCTCATTCAACACTTTTATCAATGCCTCGTGATGTACTTCTGAGCTTAAAAGTAATTGTAGCACTGATATGTGAGTCGGTTGTTTGCGCAGTTTCTCTACCACACTATATTCACTGTGCTTCAAGAATTTCAGAAATTCTTTAGCTTCTTCTTCCTTTACTGGTTCATTGATAAGTGCCTCAGGTCCTTTCTCTCGTTCAATTACCAAGGTCTTTGATTTCACTGGTTCTGTTCTGACGTTTACTGAGTCGTAACGCCTTCCACTACATGTGTAAGATCCTTCATTTTAGTCCTCCTTGGAATAGCTAGCTAGGATTTCCCTTCCTGGTATTGTCACATCACAGTCGTAATTCCAAGGTGCCATTTTGTTATCCTTATAAGGAAAGGCAACATGTTTCTAGATTACGACCTTTGGCGCCATTTGTGTTCTGCCTTCCATGTTTCTTGGTCGGGAGATGATGATCCTCAGATAATTGACTTTTTGGTTTGTCAATTATGCTTCTGTCGTGCATATGTTTCCTTCCTCTAAGCCTTCTTCATAAAATTCCAATTCTTTATTGTCCATAAGGCTTTGCACCAAGACCCTGAACTCAACACATTCTTGGATCTCATGCCCTTCTGCTTTGTGGAACTCACAATAGTCCCTTGCTCCTTCACATCCTTCCACAGAATCTGATACTATCAATCCTTTTCCTACCATTTCTCTCCAGGCAATTATCAACGGGGTTTTTACCTCCGCAATATCCTCCTTGATCCTTCTCACAGTAATTTTACCAATTGCATTTACCCCCTTATCTCTATGGTTAGGTAATAGATTTTCTCCACTTGGTGTATCATCAAATTTTACAATCCCCATCTTAATAAGTCTCTCGACTACTTTTTTGAAAGCAGTGCAGTTTTCTATTAAATGCCCCAGTATTCCCGCATGATAGTCACATTGAGTATTTGAATCATACCATTTGGGATATGGGGGCTGTAACGGTTTTAGATAAAATGGGGACACCACGTGTGCGTCAAATAAACTTTGATACAACTCCCTATACGTCATTGGGATTGGTGTAAATTGGAGTTTTTCAAAGTTTTGCTTTGTATCTGATTTCTGCCTTACTGAACCTTGTTGCCCAATGGTGATTACTTTTGGTTGGCTAACAGTGATTGCCTTCGAGTACCCTTTATGATATGTACTCGTATTATTCACCCCATTCTCCTTTTTCTTTGGAGCTGACCTTTTAGTGTTCTCCCCTACTTCTATCCTGCCGCTCCTTATGGCATTCTCAATCATTTCTCCCTCCATTACTATATCCGCAAAGCTCTTTGTGGTACTTCTTATCATGTGAGTAATGAATGGGGCTTTTAAAGTATTGATAAAAAACATTGTAGTTTCTTTTTCTAGAAGCAGCGGTTGAACTTGTATGGCAACTTCCCTCCATCTTTGCGCATACAGCCTGAAGCTTTCATTCAGCTTCTTCTCCATATTCTGCAAGGTAATTCTATCAGGATTCATGTCTATTACGTGACTATACTATCTCATAAATGCTTGCGCTAGGTCCTTCCACGAACTGATCTTAGCACGGCTTAATTGATTATACGATTTGGATGCTAACCCCACCAAACTGTCTTGGAAATAATGAATTAGCAGTTGGTCGTTATTAACATAACCAGTCATCCGCCTGCAAAACATAGTGATGTGAGCCTCAGGACAACTAGTCCCATTATACTTCTCAAATTCCGACATTTTGAACTTATGGGGAAGTATCAAGTCTGGGACCAAACTCAAATCCTTCGCATCAATTCCACCATGTTTATCAGTATTTTCCATCGCCTTGAATTTTTCTTCCAACCACCTACATCGGTCTTCAAACTGCTTTGGAAGTTCCATTCTTGCCCCTTCCCTTTCTGCCACATCCAAATCAGGAATAATGGGATTGGTTGGATTATCTCCTGGGTTAGAGCCTGAGCCAACGTGGAAGTTCATTGGATTTGAAGCACCAGCCTGAACCTGCTGAGGCCTAATCGTGATAGATGGCCTTTGCGGGTATACCTCCGGTTGTGTTTGTGCATGGATGGGAGTAAAACCCGGAGGATAGTCCTCACTTTCTTCCCCAGCATTGGTCATGGGACCTTTTCCTTTGTCCGTTGCCCTAGTCAGCAATTGGGCCATTTCAGTCGTCATGTTTCTTTGGGACTCCATCATTTGATCCCTCATGTCTTGCATCTGATTCTGCATCTCTCTTTGTAGTTGTTCGAGTCTTTCTAACCTTTAATCCATATCTCTTGTCTTAGCTCGAGCACCGTATTGATGTCTAGTTTCCAAATTAATTCTTTCTCACTTTCTCTCTCACTTCTCTCTTTCTTTGTAATAATTTCAACTAATTAAAATCCTTCTATGGCTTTAAATGCATATATGCGATGTAATACAAATGTATGAATGCAAAAAAGGCATCGATTCAGATTCAATTTCATTTAGAAAACTTTATTAGAAAACAAAATCATTTACATAAAACGGACTACAAATATGCTTTCGCCCTAATGCCCAAAGTCTTAACTTTCCTAAACAACAAGGCTAGCTCTTGACCACGATTTGACTGTAGCTCATATTTCATGCTCAAAGTATCAGCCTGTACTGCCAAAGTTTGCAAATGATCAGCTACCTCTCGAATCTGAGATATGGCTTCACCCATGAGATAATCCCTATTTCTAACTTGATCATGAGAATGGTGGAGCTCCTCTTCTCTTGCTTCAAGAAGCTCGATTCCTAGTTCACAATTTTGTAATGCCAATTCTAATTTTTTGAACTTGCCTTTCATTTCCTCAATCTTGTTTAGACTTGACTTTAGCTCGATTGTGAAATTACAGCTTCGATGGTGATGAAGAGAGCGTCCCAGTTCAGCCACTTTAGCCTTTAATCCATATTTCTCCTTCTGGCTTTCTGCCAAACTCCTTTCTAGGGCCTCGTTTCACGCTTGAATTTCTTGGAACTTCCTCTCCCAATTGTAACATCCTGAAAAGGGCCTATGCATTTTCGGTTTAATTGTACGAAATGACAAGTTTTAAGTGCTATGAATAAATTTTTGATATTTTTGGAAACTCAGAAATGAACGAAAATGAAATGGAAATGAACATTTTTGGAAACCTGGAAATGCATGGACATGAACATTTCTGGAAACTTGGAAATGTAAGAAAATGGCAAGTTTACAGAGCCGATCGAAAATTTTAGGAAACTTGGAAATGACCTAGAAATGTCAAATTTTAAAGTTTAAAATAGGAAATTAGGGCAAGGAGGCCTTAAAAGAAAAAGTTGGTAAGATTTGACACACAAACAGGCTTGGAAAAGTGGCCTGAAGGTGTCACTTAGGGCCTATAGAAATGGCGCCATGTGCAAGAGGAATGGGCCTGAGTTCGAGTCACTTGGGAAGCAAATAAATAAGGTTTTATTTTGGCTTCCAGAAGGCTGAGGTGGACGGCACATGCTTTTAGAAAAGGAGGTGTTTTATTTTCATAAATATGTGATTAATAAGGTGAAGCTTTTTATTTGGATTATTTCGAAGAGATAATAAAGGATTTTTATTTGGATTATTTCGAAGAGATAATAAAGGATTTTTATTTGGATTATTTCGAAGAGATAATAAAGGATTTTTATTTGGATTATTTCGAAGAAATAATAAAGGATTTTTATTTGGATTATTTCGAAGAGATAATAAAGGATTTTTAGTTGGATTATTTCGAAGAGATAATAAAGGATTTTTAATTGGATTATTTTCAAGGGATAATAAAGGATTTAAATTGGATTAAACTCTTTTATTAAAAAGATAAAGTTATCAGATAGAGGAGTGGTGGCCAAGTAAGGGACTCCTTAGCTGATAATTTTGCCTATAAAAGAAAGGAAGGAGGGCTACTCATCAGTTTGTTTCTTTCTCTGCTCTGCCGAAAATTTCCTAGCTCTCTCCCTCTCTGCTGAATTTTCTTCTTCTCTCTTCCTCTTCTTTTCTCTTCTACTGTCAAGCCGAAACCTTTTTTATTCCTGTTTAAGTCTCCATAGCCGAATCTCTGTGGCTTTAAGGGTGCCGTCAATTGTGGTGATAAGGTAAGAATAATGGATTTTTGTTGTTTATTCTCTGTCAACCAAGATTTGGGAACTGATTCTTTTGGTTATCTTTTGGCCGAATAATAAGGGAGGAATTCCGGGATTTCAGATCTAAGGATTTAAGGGATTTCAACATCTCCATAACCAAGGGTTACTTTTCGAGATTTGAAATCACAAGGTATGTGTTTAAGATATTCGGTCAAGGCTATTTTAAATATTTAGATCTATTATCAGAAGCCGAAAACTAACCTACGGAGTAATATAGTGTTTAGCCGAATTCGCAAGGGAGGAATACAAAGATCCGGCACTTAATTTTTAAAATCAATTCAGTTACAAGGTAAGTAATACAAATCCTAGTTGTATTTGGAAAAAAAAAATGGCCGAATGGTTTTTTAAATAGTAAGTGATTAACTTATGTAGGATTTGAGATCTAAATCTATAATCGGTTCTCTTCGGGATTTTCGAGGACTTCATTAAGCGAATCAGGTGTGTACTCCACACTACTTTGTAATATCAATTATGGTTGCATGTATTAAAATATATGTTAATGAAAATATGAACATGGCTAAGGTACCATGTTAAGGTACTAAGTACTCAGGTACGTTTCCTACTTCTACTAGGAATATGAAATATGTTATTCATAACATGAGAATATGATAAGAATGTGAACTATGGTATATTATGCATATTAATGTTTATGGGGCATATGGTTGTATATTGAAAGGGGAAGTGAAAAGTGGTGATTTAAGACCACAGTAATCTGAAAAGTGGTGACTTACGACCACAGTAATCTGAAAAGTGGTGATCTAAGACCACAATAATCTGAAAAGTGGTTTCCTAAAACCACAGATGCGGAGCTCTAAGCCCGCAAATTGGTGTGTAGCGGAAGGAGGGTCGACTTAGTAGTACCCACGGTGTGTTTGGCAGGTACGGGGGTGTGTAGCGGATGGATAATTAGGTTTGGGTTTGGGAATGCATCATAACTTGTATTTTATGATTGAATGTATTGTATGCCTGATTCTATTACGATTTAGTGCCACGTACACATTGAGTCTGGTTGACTCACCCCGTTGGGGAAATATTTTTTTCAGGTGATGAGCAATAATGGACCGGGTCGGCAGGAGCTAAAGGTGGCCATGCATCGCAAGGAAAAATTTTATTATTTGGGACTTTTACTTTTATTAAGTACTTTAAATTTTTAGTTTGGGAAATTATTTGATGTAATAAGGCCATAAGGCCCAAGTTGGTTTTCTTTATTTCTGTTTAACTTTTCATTTATTATGTTACGAATTTTTTTTATTTAAAATTCAATTAAAATTATTTCTTTAAAAATAAACTCTATAATGGTTTTGTCACCATAATTAAATGATTTCTAAGTAAAATAAATGGGTTTCCAATCTAAACCCAACCCAAAACGATATTTTTTTCTAAAATTACACAAATTTTTTCTAAGTAACAAAGAACTTTGAAATCGGTTTACTTTAGGAACATACCAGATCCGGTCCAGGCTCGTGGGCCGGGTGTGGGGTGTTTCACCAATGGTCAGCTTTGACCTTTTCCTCTTGAATCTCTTGCTGCCACAGTTCCGAGGTCTTCCCCAATTTGACATTTTTCATTGATAGACGTAGCTTCTTATATTCTATCTTTAAACTATCCAGATCTTCCTCGACCATTTTCTTTCCTTTTCTTAATTTTTTGGCCTCTAATTTCTGAACATCCACATCTAATCTCAGGTGCATTTTTTCTTCTTCCAACTTTTCTATCCTCTTTCTGAGCTCTGAACTCCTCCTTTCGAAATCTTGTTTTGTAATCTCTAATTCTGATGGGACCACTCGTAAATACTCTTCGATCGATCGAGCGCCTTGTAAACTTGGCACAGGGACATTGTCATTGACTCTTCTACTCTGCCATCTATTATACTCTGGGGCCGTCATTGGACATACGTCCACTCTTCATACGACTGGTCTGATTCCAAGCATTAGAAATCTCCTTAAACCTTTTTTTTTGTAGCTATCTCCCTTATACGAAAACTCACATTGAGCCAACCCTTGTGTAGCCGGTATGAACTACCTTGATCTGTATTGCCTCAGTACGTACAAGGGTGCATATCCAATGGCTCCCCAAATTCCAAGTAGAGGGACCCAATCAAAACTCCCACACCGGTACAGCACTTGATCAGGAACCATCTAGGGAGCTCTCCACTCAACATCTTCTTCTTGGAGATTTCGTAGAAGCGCTATCCAATTTTCTTCTAATATGTCATCTCTCCTTGGGGTGGCCACTATTTCTTTTAATAGGGAGTAATTTTCTGAGAAGACCCGATAAGAAACCTTATCCACCTTCTAAAAATGACTGTGGAACCAAGCCAACAACAATTGCGCACATCCTATAAATCTGCCTTCCCCAACTCTCCTACATGCATTCAATGATCGAAATGTCTCAGCCAAGATTGCAGGAACAGGTGTGACCTATTTTTCAAGTCGATTAAAAATATCTAAGACTGCTTCATCCACATATCTCAATGCCCTAGGGAAGATCACTAATTCGTATATACTCAAAGCAAATACATCGACTTTCTTTTTCATATCAGGATGTACTAGAATCAAATCCTTCAAAACTTTCCATGGGATGCACTTACACTCACCTTTTTGCTTGATTTTGGCCGTGACCCAATGTTCACTCATCCCCGTAATATTCATCAATTTCCTCCAAAAGGTCGGAACACTAGCAGCCCTTGAGTAAGCTTTATCAACTTAAATCCTGGGACAACGTAATAGAACTGTATACTCTTCCACCGTGGGTACCAAATCAATCCTTCCAAAAGTAAAGAAACTATACGAATGGTTCCAATATTGGGTGATGGCCCGAAACAAATGTTCATCTACCTTGATATCCAACAAGTATGACAAATCCCCATAGCTGCAGTAAAACAACTGCTTGGTCTCATCACTCCACCGATCTCATATTTCTCTTAATTATTGGAGATTGTTTTGCGTTACACTGATGCGAGTGTAGTCCCATAATTCTTATGTCTACCCTTCGGCTAAGCTATCTCCTTTCTCTAATTGTGTTTGCTTTGACCACATGCGGATAGCTGCATTGTCTTCCAATTTATCAAGAAATCCGTTCTCTATAACCAGCTTTCTAACTTAGTAACTGACTGTGAATCGATACCTTTTAAAATATGAAATGACATGCACCAAAATAAAGCACAACAAGTTAGTACCATGAAATAAAAAAGCAAATAAACAAATACCTATCTGGGTGATCACTAAGGTTTGGCATAGTTCTACCTAGGGTAAGCCCTTAGGTTTTCTACATGTGGTTTACCTCTAAATTTGAGGTACCTGAACTAGTAGATTCCTCAATCCTCACCCATTATAGGATCATACGGATAGAGTTCAGTTCAGGGGAATACATTTCCCTATGGCTGTATGGAGATGAAAATCTCACGAAGTCATAGGTACGGATGTATCCCAAAAGTGATTCACTATCTTGCACGGAGGTGAAAACCTCACGAAGGAGTAGCTTCTCACTCCCACTTAAAAGGGCGTGACCACAACGGTCATGCAATGCAATGTAGAAATACTTTACAAAATTAGAATAACATGCAATAAAAAGGATCATAATTTTTCAAATCAGATTTTCAAATTTAGACAAAAAGACAGGAAATAATTAATTTTACGGCTTGACTCTCTTATTATGTCCCCAACGGAGTCACCAAGCTATCGAAACCATTTTTAAAATTGCATTTTGAAAAAATGGGGGTCGACTTTAAAAACGCAAATGGAGTCGCCACTGGTCTTTTTTGCTTTGGTGTAATCGGATCACCTTATAAATTTTTTTTATTTTATTTAAAATATTGATTTTGGCCTACGGAATTCAAGAAAACGGGTTCGAGAGTCGGTTACGTACGAGGAAGGGCTAGCGCCCTCGCAACGCCCAAAAATTGGTACCTAATTGATAAACTCATGTCCTAATGTCAAAAATTTGAAAAATTTAAAATACGATCCTTTTATTTTGAAAGAAAGCCAAGATTCATTTATCTCAAAGAAATAAAATGCCACACCCAATGAGCTAGGATGCAACATTTCAAGACTTCGAAACTAAGCTTGCCTTTGTTTATAGGAATTCCTTACCTCGAGACACAAAACATCATATCCAATAAGTTAGGACACAACATCTTGAATTCCCGAGAATAAGTTTTGATTTGAAGTTTATGGGTTTCAATTTCAAAAAAAGGGATACTTGATATCTTAAGTCCAACAAGAAAATTCGGAACCCAGTGAGTTAGGATACAATTTTTCTCGAAGCCCCAAATATTATGTATCGCCGTATTTTTTTTTGAATAAAATACGACAATTTAGCAAAATGTATTTTTATTAAAAAATGCTTTGAGTAAAATATTGCATTAATACATTACAAGACATAAATACCAAAAACAATTTACGGAAATTACATAATATACTAACATTTAATGCTAACATAGATAATTAAGAGGAAGAATAACGTAAAATAGCGAATGATGCAGGAAATAAAATGATCATACTAAAGCAAACATAAAAATAATAAGCAGATAAAAGAACATGGATAAACAAATAAAAATATAAAGTAATAAATAACAAAAGATAAAAAGTACGAAATAAAGATGAAACTTTACATACAAGATCAAGTATAAAAATAAAATAACAATATAAGATAAATGACATACCAAATAATAAATAGATACTGCAATAAAAAAACATGTATATAAAAAATATGGCAAAATCTAAAATGGATATATATATATATATACAAAATAAAATAAATATATGTTCTAAATAAATAATATATAAAAACTTTTGAATATAAAATATGTATAAGGGACAAGTTATAATAAATATGTAATATAATAACTTAATGTATATAACAAAATAAATATATATATATATATATATATATATATTAAAATAAACAATATATAGAAAACTTTTCATTAATAACAAATCAATTTAAGTAATGTACAATATACAAATTTTAAAATATAAAAATAATATAGACTTTAATAGAATAAAAAAATGAAATAATTTGATATAATGATAAAGTAGTTTAAAAAAATAAAAAAAGGATTAAAAATCAAGGAAACAAGGATTAAATCGAAATAAAAATAAAATCCAGAATAAAAATTGTAAAAGGACCAGATTAGAACGCGCGTCACACTGTAGGGACCTATTAGGCAATTATGCCTTATCTCCTAAACGACGCCGTTCCCTCTTTTGCCTTTAAAATGACCTTAAGAACCAAATTGAAACAAAGACCCTAATTCAAGCCCAAATCAAAAATAAGAAAAAAATACTAATCGGACATAATTATAAAATTGCAATAATGTGGAAGGGCCTATAGAGCAATTAGACCCTTTAATAAAAACACGCGGATCCTCCCTGGGTATCGGGTCAACACGCGGATCTTACCCCTTTAAACGATGCCGTTTTGGTCATTAATTGACCACACCAAAACGACGCCGTTTCACTGGCCTATATAAACAAAAATTTTGTTAAAAAAATCATTTTGAAGCCATTTCAAAAAAAAAAAAAATAAACAAAACTTAAAAAGCTCTCTCCCTTCCAGCCTCCGGCCATGGCTCTGGTGACAGGCCACCGCACGCGCCAACTGAAAAGTCAAAAAACTCCGTTTTTTAGCGCAAATCAAAAGGTGAACTTGTTCTCTTCATTTTTTAATAGTATTTGTATATATAAAAAAACATTTGCATGGATCGAAAGGAAACGTAAAAAAAAATTAAACGTAATGGAACAATCGGAAACCACCTCTGCTCTTTGATTTTCTTTTGTTCTAATTTCTGTATTCTTTGTATATTGCGTGTCCCTTTTTACAGATTAGGTTAGGGTTTTTATAGCCCCAAAAATAAATCAAAAAATAAATACGAAATCCTATTTTGCTGCTACTGCCTGCGTTCTTTCCTTGTTTTGTAGGTGAACGGTGAGAAACACGGCGGTGGAGAGCGCTATCCGTGCGCTGATTGCGGCGCGACCAAGGTCTATTTTGGGCGCTTGCGATGCGAGGAAGGAACCCATGTTTTCTGAAACAAAAGTTGGGCCGTTGGGCCATGTAATTTTGTCTTAGTTATTTTGGGTTAGTGGATCTTATGTTGGGCTGTAAATGGACTGGACATTTTGGTTTAAAATTGTTTTATTTTCTATTTTTGGGTTTTGTATACGCCCGGGCAAAATAGGTTATTACAACGGTCATTGAAAACAAGAATAACGAGTTGATACCAACTAGAACGGTTACAGGATGGACAATTTGCATAGATTACTGGAAGCTAAACAAGGCGACTAGGAAAGATCACTTTCCTTTGTCGTTTTTGGATCAGATGTTGGATAGACTCGCGGGGAAAGATTATTACTGTTTTCTTGATGGATACTCTGGGTATAATCAGATTACAGTAGCACTAGAAGATCAACACAATACAACATTCACCTGCCCGTACGGTACATTTAGGCGCATGCCATTTGGTTTATGTAATGCACCTGCTACATTTCAAAAATGTATGATGTTTATTTTTACTGACATGGTTGAGAAATATTTGGAAGTTTTTATGGATGATTTTTCAGTATTCGGAGATACATATGATGATTGTCTAGCCAATCTAGCCAAGGTACTAAGGCGATGCGAAGAAACAAACCTTGTACTTAACTGGGAAAAGTGCTGATAAACCGTAATTTACACATATTTTAACCCCATGCTTGGCTTAATTTTGGATGATTTTCCATTGAGTTTGATGAATTCGATGCTCCTAATCTCTTAATTTCATGTTTTATACTCAGGAGAGCTTAGGGAGTCGAAAAGAACGAGAAACAGGCCAAAAAGGGACAAAATGGGCCTACACGGCCTGGACCACCGCACATGGGCAAAACCATACAGCCGTGTTTGGCAAGCCGGATCGAACACGGCCTGGGCTATCGACCACGGGAGTGTCACACAGGCGTGTCCCTGCTGAAACTAGGATGAATTCTATTCGGAATAGGATACTTGTGGGCCAAGTAAGGCATCTCGAAGCCTATATAAACACCTTAGGGGGCAACCTAAAAGGGGAGTTCGACAGGACGTCGAATAGACTCCGAGTATAAGGAGAAAATACTTCAAGGCAACCATCGGGAGCAGCTTAGGAGAAGGATCTCCATCAAGACGGAGGATCTCCCATCAAGTTCTTTAGAAGTTTTTGGGTTTTCTTATGTTTTGTTGTTTTTCCTCTTTTATGATGTTTCCCTCTTTTAGTACAAACTAAATCCCTCAAATACCTTAGGGGATGAAACCTAAGACAGATCTTATTATTATTTGATTTATGAGATAAATACTTGTGCTTATTCTTAATTGTGAGTTCTTATTCTTGTTTTGATAATTCAGGTTATTGATTCAAGTCGAATGTGCTTATTCAGTGGAGCAAAAGTCCCTGTTTAAGAGTAGATCAACACAATTAAGCGGAGTTGATTGCAACCCTAGATATAGGGCGACAAAAATCTTCCGGATTAGGGTCAAACCTAATAAGGGAATCCATAGATCGAATTAATGCGACAATAGGGGTTTTAATTAGAAAGAGATTTCCATTAATCAACCTAGAGTCAGTTGTTAGTAGCCTCGAAAGAGGTATCAATATAATTTAGGGATTTCTACGGATTAAGCCAAGTGAATAAATCGCATGAATCAAAAGTAATAAGTGAAGTCTAGGTGGATTCTTCCTTAGGTATTGCCTATCTCATATAAGTTGTCCAAATTTTCTCAATTTACTCTCTGTCGCATTCATAGTTAGTTAAATTAGTTAGTTAATTTTAGATTAAAACTAAATACCCTTAATTATTAGGCTAGATAATAAAAAGATAGTTAATACTAGTACTCTTGGTCCTTGAAGATACGATATTCCGAACTCACCACAACTATATTACTATTCGATAGGTGCACTTGCCTTTGTCCAAATAATAGTTAGTTTCGAGCTCCATCAAGTGCCATTTCATGGTACGAGAAGGTATTGTTCTAGGGCATCAGATAACAAGACATGGAATCGAGGTAGATAAAGCAAAGGTGGATGTTATTGAAAATCCCATAATAGTCACTTTCAAAATTAATGGCATTTCTGATGATGCCATTTGTCTTCGTTTGTTTCCCTTTTCATTGAGGAACAAAGCTAAACAATGGTTAAACTCGTTACCACGAGGATCAATCACTACATGGGAACAAATGACCGAAAAATTTTTGTTAAAATATTTTTCGTCGGCTAAAACGGCTAAGTTGAGGAATGATATCTCTTCTTTTGTGCAGATGGATTTAGAGACACTTTACGATGCATGGGAGAGGTACAAGAACCTACTGAGAAGATGCCCTCACCATGGGTTACCCTTGTGGCTACATGTTCAAACCTTCTACAATGGTGTGAACCCCTCAACTAGGTAGTTGATTGATTCAGCCACTGGTGGAACCCTGAATAACAAGACTCCTGAAGCGGCTTATGAGTTTATTGAAGAGATGTCACTGAATAACTATCAGTGGCAAGTTATGAGGACAAAGCCAACAAAAACCGCCAGTGCTTTCAACCTCGACGCAGTGACCATGCTATCACATTAGGTAGAACTGTTAAATAAAAAGATTGATGGTTTATATGGTTTTTCGCAGGTACATCCAGTGATGTAGTGCTATACAAATGGAGGAGGGATGAATAATACAGAATACCCACCCTACAACCCTAGCATAGAAAGTGAACAGATGAACTATATGGGTAATAATTCTAGACCTTAGAATAACCCTTATAGTAACACTTATAATTCAAGTTGGAGGAACCACTCAAACTTCTCATGGGGTGGCCAAGGAAATTAAAGACAACAACCATCTCCAGGCTTTCAATAGCAACCTTACCTACAAGAGAAAAAGTCGAACCTTGAGGATATGCTAGCAAAGTTTATTTCTCATTTTCAGAATACCGAAACGGCGTTGAATAACCAGCAAACATTAATTCAAGGGCTTAAAAATCAACTAGGACAGTTGACCAAGTTAGTTTCCGAAAGGCAACCAGGTCGTTTACCTAATAATACCGAACCTAAACCACAAGAGCAAGTGAAGGCAGTCACATTAAGGAGTGGGAAGGTATTGGTTGAAGCAGAAAAGAATATGCCACAAGAAACTAATAAGGAAAAAAGTGAGGAAGTCGAGAATGTAACACTGGTACATGAAGAATATAAACCACCAATCCCATATCCGGCAAAGTTGAAGAAAGATTGCTTAGACGCACAACACGGTAAATTTCTTGAACTTTTTAAACAGTTACATATTAACTTACATTTTGTTGAAGCTATTTCGCAGATGCCGACATACGCAAAATTCCTAAAAGAGCTTCTAACAAATAAAAGGAAGTTTGAAGAGATATCAACCATGGAACTTAATGAGGAATGTTCAGCTATTCTCCAAAATAAGCTAACAACCAAATTGAAAGATCCAGGAAGTTTCACTATTCCCTGTTTAATTGGTAGTTTAAACATTGAGAAAGCACTAGCTGATTTAGGTGCCAGTATTAACTTAATGCCTTATAAAATGTTCAAGAAGCTTGGTCTTGGGGAACCAAAACCCACTAGGATGAGTATTCAATTATCTAACAGATCTATTAAATATCCTAGGGGAATTATTGAAGATATTCTGGTAAAAGTTGATAAATTTATACTCCCTATTGATTTTGTTGTGCTTGACATGGATGAGGATGTTTAGGTGTCTTTAATTTTGGGACGCCCCTTTTTAGCTACTGCTAGGACTGTTATTGATGTAGGTGATGGTAAACTTGCGCTAAGGGTAGGCGACGAGGAAATTATTTTTCAAATTTACGATGCTATGCGATATTCTAGAGAGCAAGATGATTCCTGTTATTTTATTGATGCCATTGATCATTTTATTCAAGATTCTTTGCAGGAAATCATACATGACGACACGTTGAAACTGCGTCTTACTCAAGGTGAGGGGACAGACGATGATACCGATGAGTTAAATTCTAATACGTCTTCCCTTAGACAAAAGAAAGACGAGGGCATTGAAATAAATGATGAACTAAAACAAAAACCCTCTATTGAAGAACCACCAAAATCGGAATTGAAACAATTACCAAATCACTTAGAATATGCATTCCTCGGAGATAATTCTACACTACCAGTAATCATCTCTTCAGAACTGGAACCCAAAGAGAAAGACGAGTTGTTGCAGGTACTAAAGGTGCATAAAAGAGCCATAGCTTGGAAAATTTCTGACATTAAAGTGATAAGTCCATCGTTTTGCACCCACAATTTTAATGGAAGATGAATATAAACCATGTGTGCAACCTCAAAGACGATTGAATCCCAACATGAAAGAAGTTGTTAAAGTTGAGGTAATTAAACTTCTAGATGCTGGAGTTATTTATGCTATTTTTGATAGTACTTGGGTGAGTCCTGTGCAGGTTGTTCCAAAGAAAAGAGGCATGACTGTTGTAACTAACGAAAAAAATGAATTAGAAAGATTATCTGGGCATATATAGGGCATATGTACTACTGCTTCTTAGACGAACTTCCTGGCTACTTCCAAATCCCAATAGCTCCTAAGGATCAAGAAAAGACAACATTTACATGTCCATACGGTACGTTTGCTTATCGTAGAATGCCTTTTGGATTATGTAATGCTCCTGCTACTGCTCAGCGCTACATGCTAGCCATCTTTGATGAACTCGTGGAAGATATTATAGAGGTATTTATGGATGACTTTTTGGTATTTGGTAATTCTTTCCATCTTTGCCTTAAAAATTTAAAACGAGTTCTAATGAGATGTGAGGAAATGAACCTTGTGCTTAATTGGGAAAAGTGTAACTTTATGGTTCGAGAAGGGGTTGTGTTAGGCCACAAAATTTCTAGTAAAGGAATTGAGGTTGATAAAGCAAAATTTGAAACCATAGAAAAATTACCTCCTCCTAGTTCAATTAAGGCTATTCGAAGCTTTTTAGGACATGCTAGATTTTATCAAAGATTTATTAAGGATTTTTCTAAAATAGGTAAGCCTTTAACAAAACTACTAGAAAAAAGATGTGCCTTTCGATTTTGATCAGGAATGTTTAGATGCATTTAACACCCTCAAAAATAAATTAATAAATACTCCAATTATAATTGCACCTGATTGGAATTTACCCTTTGAACTAATATGTGATGCGAGTGACTTTGCAGTAGGTGCAGTTTTGGGACAGCGAAGAGACAAGCATTTTTAGTCGATCTATTATGCTAGCAAAACATTGACGGCCGCACAAGAAAATTACACCACCACAAAAAAAGAATTGCTAGCCGTGGTTTTTGCATTTGATAAATTTAGACAGTATTTGATATTATCTAAAGTTGTTGTTTACATTGACCATTCAGCTCTTCATTATCTTTTAACTAAATCTGATGCAAAACCCCGACTCATAAGATGAATTTTACTCTTACAGGAATTTGATTTGGAAATTCAAGATAAGAAAGGAGCTGAAAATCTTGCGGCAGATCATCTTTCTAGGCTTGAAAATCCACATATAAAAGAACTCGATGACAGTGAGATAAATGACTCGTTTCCTGAATAACAACTATTTTCTATATCCAACTCTGAGGTACCTTGGTTTGCAGACATTGCAAATTACTTAGCTGCTAATATCCTACCAAAAAGGTTAACACATCATCAAAAGAAGCGATTCTTTGCTGATGCGAAAAACTATTTTTGGGAGGACCCTTTTCTTTTCCGTATATGTGCAGATCAAGTAATTCGAAGATGTGTTACAAAGGCAGAAGCAAGCAAAATCCTAGAACATTCTCATTTAGGACCTTCAGGAGGACATTACAATTGGATTAGACAACACATAAAACGCTCGAATCAGGTTTTTATTGGCCCACTCTGTTCAAAGACGCTAACAGGTATGTTGCTTCATGTGATAGATGTCAGAGAACAGGTAATATTTCTAAAAGTGATGAAATGCCTCAAACATATATGCTATCATGTGAAATATTTGATGTATGGGGTATTGATTTTATGGGTCCATTCCCTAGCTTATTTGGGAATAAATACATTTTAGTATCAGTGGACTATATGTCAAAATGGGTTGAAGCTCAAGCTTTACCTACTAATGATGCCAGAGTGGTAGTAAGATTTCTTAAGAAACTTTTCTCTCGATTTGGAGCACCCAGAGAAATTATTAATGATAGGGGTACTCATTTTTGTAATACTCAATTTGACAAAGTCTTAAAGAAATATGGAGTACACCATAGAACGGCTACCCAATATCACCCTCAAACCAATGGACAAGTGGAAGTAGCAAATCAAGAGCTTAAGCTTATTCTAGAGAAAACTGTACAATCAAATAGGAAGGATTGGGCATTAAAAGTAGACGATGCTTTATGGGCCTATAGAACCACTTTTAAAACTCCCATAGGAACATCCCCATACAGACTTGTCTACCGAAAAAGTTGTCATCTACTATTTAAATTAGAGCATAAGGATTTTTGGGCTATTAAATTCTTAAACTACGATCTTAAACTTGCAGGTGAGAAAAGAATGATGCAGTTGAATGAGCTAGATGAGTGGCGAGCTAATACCTACGAGAACTCACGTTTATATAAAGAGGCAACAAAGCGACTCCATGATGCTCGTTTAAAGCAACCAAAGCAATTCGAAGTAGGAGATCTAGTTCTACTATACAATTCAAGGCTCAAATTGTTTCCTGGAAAGCTGAAATCAAGATGGTCAGGTCCATTTGTAATCAAAATTGTTTTTTCCTATGGCAGAATTGAGGTAACTCATCCAACTTATGGCACATTCGAGGTAAACGTTCAGCGACTGAAAATTTATAATGGTGAAGATTTTAGGGATATGAGAGAGGAGCTTCAGCTTCCTGAACCTTCATTCAGGAATGAAAATAGGGTAAGTCTAGCTTAAGACTTTAAACGAGCGCTTCTTGGGAGACAACCCGAGCACTAATCTCACTAACATCCATATTTTTGGTTTTAGCATCTAACTAAGAACTAACCAATTTAACAGACGTAGGATTTCTCATCTGCACGACATAGCACACGGGCGTGGTCGTGGTCGTGTGAAAACCACGGGAAGAGACATAGGCGTGGCGGAGGCCATGCGAGCCAAGGAAGAAAAACTTTTCCCCAACACGGGTTGCAATAAAAGAGCCACAGCCATGTGATGCAGCCGTGGTCGATACTGAGTAAATGACACGGGCATGCGACACACCCGTGCCTCAAAGCCGTGGTCAGTACTGAGTAAATGAAACAGGCGTGTGACATGCCCGTGCCTAAAGGCCATGGTCGACACTGATTAACGAACACGGGTGTATGACCATCTACACGGTCGTGGGAGAAGCGAACGAAGAAATACACGGTCAAGCATTGCGGCCGTGTCACACAATGCGCCCATGGGACACGAGCGTGGGACAAGGCTCAAACGCGCCCAAAATTTAAATTCACGAATCACACGGGCTAAATAAAGACCCCACGGGCGTGGCCACTAGCCGTGTGCCCCACTTCCTATTTAAACCCCCCACTATTCAGTTTCTTCCCAAAACTTTTTTCCTCCTTAAAAACCCTAGCTATTCCCCAGTTTCCTTACTCAGTCCGGCCACCAGCGTCGACACCCCCTCTTCCTTTCTCCTTCCTTTTCTTCCTTTCCTTCTTCACAGTACGCAGCCCATGCCCGTGTAAGGTCAACACGCCCGCGCGACACCACCACGACCGTGTGCCCCTCCCACCACCTCACCATCGGTCACCATTGTTTTACTCTTTATTTTCATTTATCTAGTATTTTTCGCACTATTAGATTTTCTTTCATGAACTCTGTTAATTTCTATTCTAATTATTTTATATATATATATATTTACTCTTGAATTCTTAATGCTAACTATTATGATATTTCTAATTGTTAGACAAGTCACTTTATTATTGATTAGCTTATTTCTCTTTTAGTCATCAGTATTGCTTTCTCACTATTCACTAGACTTATGTGCTCTTAGTTTTTAGTAGTAGGACTATAGCAAAAAAAATGATTAGCAGGATCTTACATCCTTGGTTGATTCAATGATACTTAGTTATTATACATCTTTTGCAGGTAGTAATGACTCCTCTACGTGGGAAGAAGACCGCTGTCCCTGCCTCTAAAAAGCAGAAAGGAACTGGTGCGACTTCCTCGAACGCCTCAGCCAAAGTGCGCTATCCATTCCTACGACTTCCTCGAACCCCTCGGCATAGGGAGGAGCATTGATTAGGCCACTTTGGAGCAGGTCCAACTAGCCGACGACGTACGGGCCCTCCTGACTACTGACCCATGGGGGCAATTCTTCGAGATCGTCAAGCCCACATACCTAGAGCTCACTTTGGAGCTTTGTTCCATATTCCACCTTCAGACGGTGATGACGTACCACGATGACCCCGACACAATCTAATTCCGTCTCAGAGGCATTGTACGTGAACTGAGTGTCCCACAGTTCGGGGCCGCGTTGGGACTCGACACTGATGAATTCATGGAGGATAATAATCTCGAGGACCTCCACCGCCACATCCATAAATCTCCCTCTGCCTATTGGAATACCTTAGCCCCCGGCTCGGCCACCTACGACCCCAGCCGCTCCAAGGCGACAGCTCTCTCCCCATCCATGAGGTACTTACACGCCATCTTAGCTCATACACTGACAGGTAGGCAAGAGAGCACCGGCGTCGTCAACACTCACGACGCCTACTTCCTATGGTGCATGGCGAATGGGCACGTCTTTGACTTAGCCTACTTCATAGCTCGCACCATTCAACATCAGACGGAGCAGCATAGGCGAGGGGTCATCTCCATGGGTCCCTACATCACACGTTTGGCTCGGTATTTTGGGCTCCTCAACACCGCCTCTCAGTCCTCCTCACTCACCTTGATAGGACAGATGTCCCCATAGGGCATCTAGACGATGCTCCACATGAGGATGATTGAGCGCTGCCGTGGGTTCGATCCTCCCCAGTATAGGCTATCACAGCCACCAATGACCCAGAGGACATTACTGATGATGTCCCTCCACAGCAAGAGGAGCCATCTTCGGCACCACACCCCCTCTCCGACCAATTCATGCGACGACTTCACTTTCAGATATCTCTGAACGCCTCACACGATTCGAGCATTACTGTACTCAACAATTTAATGACACCGCTCGACGATTTGACGGCATCGAGGCAACTCTTCAGCAGATTTGTCATCACTTTCACATATCGCCGCCTCCACCACCTCGCGATACAGTCGATGGTAAAGACCTTTGAGTCCCTCTATTTTTATTTTTATTTTTATTTTTATTTTTACTTTTATTTCTATTTTCACTTTTATTTTCATTTGTTTTTTCAAATCCTTACCTTTCTTGGTTAAAACTTTTATTAGTATAGTTCGATTTCTCTTATCTCCAGCTGTCTAATTCTCGAGTAAATGTAACAACGTCCACTAATAGAACTCCCTAAAAATTTACTGATTACTTCACGGTTTACAAAGGTTCAAGGTGCAACTAAAGGAACGAACATACCACCGGAGTATTCTCCCCCACCTCCACCTCTACTTAGTTATCATGTTCATCATCGAATATTTTCTAAGGATTTCATCCACAATTCAGGAAGTTTCACTTCTCTCCCTCTCTTATGATCTCTAATTTTATTGTTATTATCCATTTTTGTACATTGAGGACAATGTACATCTTAAGTGTGGGGAGGTCATTGATTTCCTTATCAGAAAATCCCTGAATTATGTCTTGTTCTTAAAGTAATTTTCTCATATTACTAATTAAAATAAGACTTCTATTTATTTATGATTTTTATTGATATGTTTCAGATTAAGTCATAAGTAATTGTGCAGAGATGGTTTAAACTTTAAGATATTAGAGAATCAAGCATGATAAGTCTATTTTCAGAATTAGAAATTTATTATATTGTTTCCCTAATCCTAAATATTACTTTGAAGTTTAAAATTTACAAGGTTGATATTAAAAACCATAATTTCTATGAGATTTTGAGCCTTTTAAGAGCATATATTTTTCTTGCTCACTTTATTGATTATGAGTGTGTCAACATTGATTGATTATTCTAGAACTTGCTTCGATTATACTTGTCGAGACCACATTTTTTATTTGATATACTAAGATGATAAAGGCACCTAGGATTTAACCCACTTACTCCACAAAAAGCCTACCTCCATAATTAACCCCTAGTGAACCCCTTTTTAGCCTAATAAACCATTTCTTAACTCACCCATTAATATTAACCCAAAACTAAATTTTTACTCCCCCTAATCTTTTGACGTCCCTTTTGTCGAGATTTAATTTGAGCAGTTGCCTAACTGTTTTCGAAATTTCAGTTGTTAAATTCTATCTTATTATTGTATGTGCTTATTCTTAAAAAAAAAGTTGAAAGTTTATTCATTATTAGTTCCATGTTTTATGAGCTTAAACAGTTAAATTCACATCTTTAGAAGAAGCTCGTGCTATTGATGTAATTTTCATTTTTAGTTCTTTGTTTCTAGTTAGGTAAATTGTCAATTCAATCTCGATACTAACCCTCTAATTCAGCCTTTGTCCACACCTTTAACCAAAGCCTCATTACAACCCTTTAAAGACCTTTTAATTTGTGTATCATCTCATTTTATAGTGTGGAGATTTGATTTTCATACAAGCATATGGGATTAACTCTTCATGTTTGACTTTTGAGTGCTTAATTTGAACCTTAAACACCTTAAGTGATTTGAGTGAATCTTTAGTAAGGATGTCAATTCTTGTCGGTTTTGAATTAGAAGTAATTATTTAGGTAAGGGGAAACACCTATATTTTTGTGCTATAAAAATTTATGACTTAGGTTGTTTGAATTTTTATGACTCTTTTAGTTCAAATTATCAGTGTATGAATTATCTATGAATTATGATGAAACATTATTGACAAGAATTATGAATTGAGGAAGTTAATTTTAATTATGAGTTGAAGATTTTGCTTGAGGACAAGCAAAAGCTTAAGTCTGGGGATATTTGATAAACCAAAATTTACACATATTTTAACCCCATGCTTGGCTTAATTTTGGATGATTTTCCATTGAATTTGATGAATCCGATGCTCCTAATCTCTTAATTTCATGCTTTATACTCAGGAGAGCTTAGTGAGTCGAAAATAACGAGAAACGGGCCAAAAAGGGACAAAATGGGCCTACACGGCCTGGATCACTGCACACGGGCAAAACCACACGGCCATGTGTGGCAAGCCGGATTGAACACGGCCTGGGCTATAGACCACGGGCATGTCACACGGGCGTGTCCCTGCCGAAACTAGGATAAATTCTATTCGGAATAGGATACTCTAGGCCAAGAAAGGCATCTCGAAGCCTATATAAACACCCTAGGGGGCAACCTAAAAGGGGAGTTCGACAGGACGTTGAATTGACATCGAGTAGAAGAAGAAAATACTCCAACACTGTCGTCGGGAGAAGCTTAGGAGAAGGATCTCCATCAAGACGAAGGATCTCCTGTCAAGTTCTTTAGAAGTTTTTGGGTTTTCTTATGTTTTGTTGTTTTTTCTCTTTTATGATGTTTCCATCTTTTAGTATGAACTAAATCCCTCAAATACCTTAGGGGATGAAACCTAAGAAAAATCTTATTATTATTTGATTTATGAGATAAATACTTGTGCTTATTCTTAATTGTGAGTTCTTATTCTTGTTTTGATAATTCAGGTTATTGATTCAAGTCGAATGTGCTTATTCAGTGGAGCAAAAGTCCCTGTTTAAGAGTAGATCAACACAATTAAGCGGAGTTGATTGCAACCCTAGATATAGGGCGACAAAAATCTTCCGGATTAAGGTCAAACCTAATAAGGGAATCCATAGATCGAATTAATGTGACAATAGGGGTTTTAATTAGAAAGAAATTTCAATTAATCAACCTAGAGTCAGTTGTTAGTAGCCTCGAAAGAGGTATTAATATAATTTAGGGATTTCTATGGATTAAGCCAAGTGAATAAATCACATGAATCAAAAGTAATAAGTGAAGTCTAGGTGGATTCTTCCTTAGGTATTGCCTATCTCATATAAGTTGTCCAAAAGTATTTTCTCAATTTACTCTCTGTCGCATTCATAGTTAGTTAAATTAGTTAGTTAATTTTAGATTAAAAATAAATCCCCTTAATTATTAGGCTAGCTAATAAAAAGATAGTTAATACTAGTACTCTTGGTCCTTGAGGATACGATATTCCGAACTCACCAAAACTATATTACTATTCGATAGGTGCACTTGCCTTTGTCCAAATAATAGTTAGTTTCGAGCTCCATCAAGTGCCATTTCATGGTACGAGAAGGTATTGTTCTAGGGCATCATATAACAAGACATGGAATCGAGGTAGATAAAGCAAAGGTGGATGTTATTGAAAAACTCCCACCTCCAACATCTGTAAAGGGTGTTTGGAGCTTTTTAGGCCACGCTAGTTTCTATCGAAGATTTATCAAAGACTTCTCCAAAATTGCTAAACCCTTATGTAAATTATTGGAGAAGGACACATCGTTTAAATTTGATGAGGAGTGCTTAAGAGCTTTCAACGATTTGAAGACTTGGTTAGTCTCGGCACCCATAATAGTCACACCAGACTGGGATTTTCCATTTGAATTGATGTGTGACGCAAGTGACTTCACGAACGGAGCTGTCATGGGTCAGCGAAGGAACAAAGTTTTTCATCCCATCTACTATGCGAGTCAGACTTTGACAGGAGCTCAAATGAATTACGGTAACAGAAAAAGTGTTACTTGCTATTGTGTTTGCTTTTGACAAATTTTGATCTTATCTTGTAGGTATCAAAGTGACTGTCTATACGGACCACTCGGCAATTGAGTTTTTACTTGCCAAGAAAGACGCTAAGCCAAGATTGATTTGGTGGGTACTTCTACTTTAAGAGTTCGATCTAGAAATTCAAGATCGAAAGGGGGTAGACAATCAAGTAGCAGATCACTTGTTCAGATTGGAGCCGTAAGAAGGGAATTCTCCATTTATACTAATTCAAGAGACATTTCCATATGAACACACACTGAAGGTAAATTATGTCCATAATACCCCTTGGTTTGCTGATATTGCTAACTATTTAGCTTGTGGTTTGATGTCGATTGATAAGACATATCATCAAAAGAAAAAGTTTCTTCACGATGCGAAGTACTATTTCTAGGAAGAACCATATTTGTTTAAAAGTGTGCAGATCAAATGATCAGGAGATGCGTGGCAGAAGATGATGTACATAAGATTTTATACCACTGTCGCTCAGCTCCGAGTGGGGGACACTTCGAAGGAACATGTACCGTGGCCAAAGTATTGCAAGCCAGATTATTTTGGCCAACACTATTTAAAGATGCATATGCTTACGTAAAGAGTTGTGATCGATGTCAAAGGGTCGGAAATGTCACCAATAGAAACGAGATGCCTCGAACAAACATCATTGAGGTAGAATTGTTCAATGTTTGGGGTATTGACTTTCTCGGTCCTTTCCCTCTGTCTTTTGGTCACAAGTACATCTTGGTAGCTATAGACTACGTGTCTAAATGGATTGAAGTTGAAGCATATCCAACAAATGATGCTAAGGTTGGAATGAAGTTTTTGCAGAAGCATGTGTTCACAAGGTTTGGAACCCCACGAGCCATCATTAGTGATGAAAGGTCCCATTTTGTAAACAAGTAGTTGAAATGGTTACTTGACAATCATGGAGTGAAGCACAAGGTTGCCACAGCTTACCATCTGCAGACGAATGGGCAAGCTGAACTGGCAAACAAAGAAATCAAAGGCATACTTGAGAAGGTAGTTTGCCCAAATCGACGAGATTGGTCTAGTCTGATGCTTTATGGGCTTACAGGACAGCATACAAGACACCTTTAGGGATGTCACCCTATAGGTTGGTGTTTGGGAAAGCATGTCATCTGCCTTTGGAGTTAGAGCACCAAAGCTTACTGGGCTCTCCAACGACTCAACTTGGATCTTAAAATTGCTAAAGAGAAATGGATGCTTCAACCTAACGAGTTAGAAGAATTCTGAATGTCTTCATACGAGAATGCCAAATTACTTAAGGAGAGACTCAAGAAATAGCATGACAAGCACATTCGAGTTCGAGAATTTGAAGCAGGACAGCAAGTCTTGTTATTCAATTTCAGATTAAGGTTCTTTCTAGGTAAGTTAAAATCACGTTGGTCCGGTCCATTTATGATTCATCGAGTCTATCTATACGGAGTTGATGAACTTCAAGGTAAGGGAGGTAATTTTCGAGTTAATGCTTAATGCTTGAAACATTACTGGGGAGATAAAATTGAACGGGATCAAATCTTGTTCATTTTATCAAATGATTAAATTTTCTTTTTTCTAAATAAATGATTTAAGATGTATTTTCGCGATTAGTATGTTTAAATAAAATTTGTCTGTGAGATTGGAACTTAAGCAGGACCGTTTGTGACCCCTCCAATCTTTCTTGGGAATTGATTTTAACATAATCTTCCAAGTAATGTTTCAACCGTGTTGCTGCTTGCATCCAACCCGGGCGGCACACCGACCTTGCACTAAACCTACCCCTTTAGCCGAAAAACCTCCAACCTCTTTTAATTTTCATCTTTTGATTCAAAATTATTTTCTTAGGAGTTCCTAATTTTTACAAAAAAGGTGGTGAGACCAATTTTTCTCCTATATTTTAATTTTAATCAATTATTTAATTTTTCAATTTATTGAATTATTAATATTTTTTATTCATTAAATTTTTGAGAAAATAATTTTTCCCAGCTTATGTTCAGGTTAATCATGCCTCGCAAGAGAACTCGTGCCTCCGCCCAAATTGACGAATCACAAAACAAGTTCCATTGTGAAAAAGCCAAAGCGAGATATAAAAGTATCTTCAAGAATCAATAGATGCATCCAGAGAAAGGCTTCACATTGAAAGAAAACAACTATATTGATTTTATGGTGCGTATTCTTCAAGTTACTAAAACTCTTAATTGGGAGTTATTTTGTGAGAAGAGACCTAGTGTGGATGAAGAGTTAGTGCGTGAATTCTATGCGAATTTAACCTAAAGTGAGTTGATGGAAGTTCCAATTCGCGGAATCAAGGTGCCAATAACTTCAAATGCTATTAATGAGTTCTTTGAATTACTTGATTTTGAAAACGATGAATATTCTTCCTTAATGAGCAATATTGAGCCTGAAAATTTGCAAGAAATACTCGAGGAACTTACAGTTCTAGGTTCCAAGTGGACTGTGTCAAAGCAAGGAATCCACACTTGTAGAAAAGAATATTTGACACCACTCGCAAAGGTATGGTTCTATTTTTTTCGTTTCAGCCTTATGCCTAGTTCGCATGGGACTACAATCTCATTAGAGCGAATGGTCTTATTATACTCGATTTTAACTGGAAAGACCATTGATGTGAGAAATATCATCCTGAGAGAAATGCGGAATTGTGCCGTTAGACGTTCTGGCCCAACTTACTTTCCTTTTACAATAATAATTTCGTGCTTGAAAGCTAAAATTCTTGCAAATGTAAAGAAGACAAGATACAACCAAGGCACAATCACAGATTGGGACCTCTATCGAATAGCTGGGGACTCTATTCTACAGCAACGAGTTGAAGAAAGTGAGGATCCTAAAGAAGAAGAAGAAGAAGAAGAAGAAGAAGAAGAAGAAGATCCCACGGAGATCGAACCAGTGCAATCGGCTGAAGTCCCTGATAAGGTGGAACCAATGGAACTAGAAGCTAAACTTGATGTCGAGACTTCAATGTTCAGAGCTCAAGCGCCTCACCCAGATTTTTGAGATGAGCTGTCAAAGTTGATGGACATAATGCAACATATGCAGTGGCAGCAACAAGCTTGATGGAGATACTCAAAAATAAGGGATGACTCGATGAGAAGTGCTCTCACGAAAATTTACAATGACCCATTTATTTTTGTGCCTGAGTTTCCAGAATACATATTTGAACCATGGAGCCCATTATCGAAGAAGGAGCAAAGCGATTTATGCAAAGACAATAATGATGGAGAAAAAGATGAGTCGAATTCGGAAGGATCTGCAAATAAATAAAGGGGGATCTCGACGTTATTTTATTTATGTTCTTAGGTTAATTTAGGATTAAGTTATTAGGAATTTTTATTCTCGCATAATAAAACAAGAGATGGAAATCATTAATAAAATTGAACAAGTCGCGAAGTATAAAGTGTGGCAATAGATATATACATGTCTAGGATTGGATTTAGAAAGAGCTTGGTACTTAAGCAGTCAAATTGACTCACCTCCTCTTTTCTAGAATCCTACCTGGTGTATAGTATCTATTCACTTTAAACAATGAGAACACTGTTCATTTTAAGTAGGGGGACCGAAAAATTGAAATTATTTCCACTCAGAATAAATAGTTCTTTTAATTATGATTAGGATATATTTTGTTCAATAAATTGAAATTTTGTTAAGTATGCTAAACTTCAGTATAAATAAAGTTCTATTATTTCAATAAATTGTTATGTTAGCTTAATAATGATATAAATGTATTTTTAATAAAGCATGCAATTTGTACCATAAAAGTTTTAGTTCTTTAGGAAAGTTAGGCATGCATGAAAGTTTAAGTCTCTAGAATTGACTTAGTAGTTTCTTGAGGCGAAATCCTAGGAAGCATGGAATGTTGAAAATGATTTAGGCAACTTTTGTTTGGACCGTTTGAACCTTTCGAGCCAACCTTGATGAAATTTTATCCTTTGAAACCCAAATTTGAGACTATATGGCCTAATTTTATTTGAACCCTTGCAATATTTATCCATCACTTCTCTCTTGATTATCTTTAAATTGTCCCAAACACTAGACTTAGTACTATTCAGAATATTCTTTGAAAATAAGTTTGGGGGAGTTTAAAAGAAGTATCAAATGCTTAAAAATTTTGTAGTACATAAGCAAAATGCTCGCCAAAAAAAAAGAGCATACGTACTTGAAAGAAAATAGATGTACAAAAAGAGCATGTGAAAGCAAAGTAAGTTGGAGTATTGAAGATAATTATTCCAAAGGTCCGATTGAAGCTGAGTCTAGGGATTTTTAGCCTAAATTTATCTATCTTTTACCTACCCCTAGCCCAGCCACGTTACAACATTTTTAAAGACCTATTGGTTCAAGTTTTCTATGCTACCTACATTAGTGGAGAGAAATTGCTATGTTAACATATGTAGGCATAAGTTAAACTTAATGATTGTAGATTAATCTTGAATAAGGAAATAAAATCAAATTGGTAAGGGTTAACATGTCTTTGTTAAGGAAGCATTTAGTCTAATTTTGCTATCATAATAGTTGTTGAGATTAATTTGAACGATATGTATACTTGAGTAGCATAAATATCAAATTTCTTGTTTTTGAGCATAAGTATACCAAAATCATAATTTTGGAAAAATGTTGTTCTGAAGGAATTTTTCAAAGGTGTTTCCGAGAAATTCTTTTCAATTTGTGCATTACTTGGGACGATCAATGAATTAAGTTTGGGGGTGTGGAAACATGAAACTATACACACTTTTTTATGCCCTTTCTAACTCAAATTCATGCAGTTTTGGCAAAATTATTGTCGAAAAATATATAATTATTATAAAATAATTATTTTGTATTTAAATTATTAACTTAATGAATTTTTGTAAAAAAATATAACATCGGTAATGACAATATATCGCAAAAAAAAAAATAGAAATAAAGAACACACAGATTTTACGTGGAAACCCTTTCGGGAAAAACCACGGGCAGAGGAGAAGAAAATTTACTATGTCGAATTCGAATCAATTACAAGAGGAATAGACCATGTCTATTTATAGGCTTATAAAGCCATATTCTAATAGGAGTGTAATAAGATTGAAACTCCTTATTCTAATCAATATCAAATAGATGGAGTTTAATAAGGTTTAAAAAACCTTATTCAAAATAAAATAAAAGAAGTGTAATTCTATAAGGATTCTTCTTTTATTTTATTTTACCATTGTATTTTGTTTAAATAAGAATTTGGGTCACTTAATTCTAACAATCTCCACCTTGACACGAATTCTCAATAAACAAGTTCTTCATCGCGAACTCTCAACGAACAAGTTCTCCACCTCTTCCATAAAACCCCTTAAAGGTTTAACTTCAACAATGAACACCAACCAAGTCTAAGCAATGCTTAAACTTGGTTATAGGAAGTGACTTAGTCATCATATCTGCAGGATTTTCATGAGTACTAATTTTGCTCACAACAATATCACCACGAGCAATAATATCACGAACAAAATGATACCGAACATCAATGTGTTTTGTTCTCTCATGAAACATTTGATCTTTTGTAAGGAAGATGGCACTCTGACTGTCACAAAATACTGTGCTGATTTGAATGTCTTCATTGAGCTCACTAAAGAGTCCCTTCAACCAAATAGCTTCTTTACAAGCCTCAGTAATCGCCATGTACTCAGCTTCAGTGGTAGACAAAGCGACTGTAGTTTGCAAAGTAGCTTTCCAACTGATTGCACAACCTCCGATTGTAAAGACATAACCAGTGAGAGATCTTCTTCTATCAAGGTCTCCAGCAAAATCAGCATCAACATACCCAATGACTCCATCTCTAGTTCTTCCAAACTGTAAGCAAACATCAGTAGTACCTCGTAAGTACTTAAAATCCACTGAACTGCTTTCCAATGTTCTTTACCGGGATTCGCCATGTATCTGCTAACTGCACTGACTGCATATGATAAATCTGGACGTGAACAAACCATAGCATACATGAGAGATCCCACTGCACTAAAGTATGGAACATGTGACATGTACTCAATCTCATCATCTGATTTTGGAGACAAAGCCGATGAAAGTCTAAAATGGGCTACTAAAGGAGTACTAACAGGCTTAGCACTCTGCATATTGAACCTGCAAAGAACTTTCTCAATGTACCCCTTCTGACTTAGGTACAATTTACTTGCTTTTCTATCTCTGAGAATCTCCATACCAAGTATCTTCTTTGCTGGTCCTAAATCTTTCATCTCAAATTCTTCACTTAGTTGGGCTTTGACCTTTCTTATCTCTCCTTTATCTTTTGCTGCTACCAACATGTCATCAACATAAAGAAGTAGATACACAAAAGAACCATCACTGTTTTTCTTAAAGTAAACACAGCTGTCTAAACTACTTCTTTTAAATCATGATAAGTCATAAAGGAATCAAACCTCTTGTACCACTGTCTTGGTGACTGTTTCAAACCGTAAAGAGACTTTTTCAGCAAGCAAACATAGTCCTCTTTTTCTGAGACTGTAAAACCCTCTGGTTGTTGCATGTAAATATCTTCCTCAAGCTCTCCATGCAAAAATGCAGTTTTTACATCTAACTGCTCAAGCTCTAAATCTTGCATGGCCACAATACCAAGCAAAGCTCGAATCGAACTATGCTTCACAACTGGGGAGAACACATCTGTGAAGTCCACTCCTGGAATTTGACTGTAACCCTTTGCAACAAGCCTTGCTTTATATCTGGATTCTTCAACTCCTGGAGTCCCTTCTTTCTTTTTAAACACCCATTTACAGCGAACAACCTTTTTACCTTTAGGAAGTTTCACAAGATCCCATGTTCTATTTTTGTGGAGTGATTCCATCTCCTCTTGCATAGCACACATCCACTTTTCTGAGTCTTCACAGCTAACCGCCTCAGAATAATTAGACGGCTCTTGGTTTGCATCTATATCTTCAGCCACATTTAAAGCATAAGCAACTAGATCAGCCTCGGCATACTTCTTTGGAGGTTTAATTTCTCTTCTAGTTCTGTTTTTGGCAATAGAGTATTGTGGTGAAGAAGCAACTCTATTCTCAATTTTTGTACTGGCTTGAGGAGTTGTCTCTGTATTAATCTGATGCTCCACCTGCTTTTGATTTTCTTTATTGGAAGACTCTTTAAGAGATAAGTTAGGTAGCATAGCAGTTTCATCAAAAATAACATCTCTGCTAATCACAACTTTTTTATTTTCAGGACACCATAACTTATACCCTTTTACGCCAGCTTTATAACCAAGAAAAACACATTTAATGGATCTTGGTTCCAATTTTCCATTATTAACATGAGCATACGCAGGACACCCAAAGATCTTTAAATCAGAATAATTAGCAGGATTACCATACCATACCTCTTATGGAGTCTTTTTCTCAATGACAATGGATGGAGATCGGTTGATCAAAAAACATGCAGTAGAGGCTGCTTCGGCCCAAAACGACTTTGGTAAGTTGGCATTTGACAACATGCATCGAACCTTCTCCATGATCGTTCTGTTCATTCGTTCTGCAACACCGTTTTGTTGTGGAGTATGACGAACTGTCAAGTGTCTCACGATCCCTTCTGACTTACACAGTTTATTAAACTCATCAAAACAAAACTCTAAGCCATTGTCTGTGCGGAGGTATTTTATTTGTTTTCCTGTCTGTTTTTCAATCATAGCTTTCCAAGACTTAAATGCGGAAAGCACATCGCTTTTCTGCTTCAAGAAGAATGCCCAAACTTTTCTAGAAAAATCATCAATAAAAGTTAGCATATAATTAGCTCCACCTCTCGAAGGCACTCTTGATGGCCCCCACAGATCAGAATGAATATACTCCAATGTTCCCTTCGTGTTATGGATTCCTCTGGTGAATCGAACTCTCTTTTGTTTCCCAAAAACACAGTGCTCACAGAACTTCAGTTTGCAAATTCCTTGCCCATCAAGAAGTCCTCTTTTGCTCAATTCTGCCATGCCATTCTCACTCATATGTCCTAGGCGCATATGCCAAAGTTTAGTAATATCATCATCTGACAAAGAAGAGGAAGCGATAGCTGCATCACCAATAACAGTAGAACCCTGCAAAACATATAACTTGGCATTCTTTCTCTGGCCTTTCATCACAATGAGGGAACCTTTGGAAATCTTCAACATCCCACTTTCAGCTGTGTATTTGTACCCTTTTGAATCAAGAGTACTCAACGAAATTAAATTTCTCTTCAATTCTGGAACATGTCGTACGTCACTAAGTGTTCTGACAACTCCATCAAACATCTTAACTTTAATTGTTCCAACACCTGCGATTTTACACGAAGCATTATTTCCCATCAAAACAACACCTTCAGACACCGTTTCGTAATTTGTAAACCAATCCCGATTGGGACTCATGTGGAAGGTGCAGCCTGAATCAAGTATCCACTCCTCGCTCTCTTTAGAATTGTTGACAGAAGCGACTAGAAGTTCACCATCACTATAGTCTTCTACAATATCAGCTTCACCAGAATTTTCTGGTTGTTTTCCCTTTTGATTTGCAGCCTCCCTTTTAATCTTGTTCTGTAGCTTATAGCACTCAGATTTAATGTGCCCTTTCTTCTTGCAGAAGTTACAAGTTTTACCTCTGTTTGAAGACTTTGATCTACCCTTAGATTTACCGCGAGGATTCCGATCCTGTGTCCTTCCACGATCATCATCAGCATTCCGATCTTGTCTCCCACGAACAATAAGACCCTCTCCCTGGGAGTCGGGTTTAACCACAAGATGCTTCATCTTATCATACGAGGTCAAAGAATCATAAACCTCATCAACTGTGAGAGACTCGCGGCTATATAAAATCGTGTCTCTAAAGGTTGAATAAGACGGAGGCAACGAACAAAGTAGAATCAACCCTAGATCTTCCTTATCATACTGAACCTCCATGGCCTCCAAGTTTGAGAGAATTTCTTTAAACACTGTTAAGTGTTCGTGCACAGACGCACCTTCCTCCAAACGATGAGCATAAAGTCGTTGCTTCATTTGCAACTTGCTGGTTAGAGTTTTCGACATACATATTTGTTCTAGCCTCTTCCATAATGCTGCGGCAGTCTTCTCCTTCATCACATCCTGCAAAATTTCGTTAGATAAATGCAGATGTAACTGTGTTAACGCCTTTCGATCCTTGCGCTTCTTATCTTCCTCCGTCAATGTCGAAGGCATCTTATCTACCCCTAGCAGGGCTTCCTCTAAATCCATCTGTGCAAGAACTGCCTACATCTTTATCTGCTACAACGCAAATCTGGTGTTGTGATCCAACAGCGGAATTTCATACTTTAAAGATGCCATTACCGTGATCGAGATGAAAAAAAAACCCAGAAGCTCTGATACCAATTTGTAAAAAAATATAACGTCGGTAATGACAATATATCGCAAAAGAAAAAAAAATAGAAATAAAGAACACACAGATTTTACGTGGAAACCCTTTCGGGAAAAACCACGGGCAGAGGAGAAGAAAATTTACTATGTCGAATTCGAATCAATTACAAGAGGAATAGACCATGTCTATTTATAGGCTTATAAAGCCATATTCTAATAGGAGTGTAATAAGATTGAAACTCCTTATTCTAATCAATATCAAATAGATGGAGTTTAATAAGGTTTAAAAAACCTTATTCAAAATAAAATAAAAGAAGTGTAATTCTATAAGGATTCTTCTTTTATTTTATTTTACCATTGTATTTTATTTAAATAAGAATTTGGGTCACTTAATTCTAACAATTTTAATTAATTTTATAATAAATTTTGATCATTTTTCGTCAGATTTGCACAAAGGGGAAAAAATGACTCGGCAAACACTGCTAGAAGTTCAAAATCGAGAAGAAATTTGAAGTATCAAGGCAAATTAATTTTTAGCCTAAGTTGGTCCAATTTTGTGTATTAATTCATGATATAATTCATTTTAATTTATATCCAATTTAATTTGGATTGAATAAATTATTATTAATTAATTATGAAAAAGAGGTCCAATTGAGCCGAACCGAGTGAACTGAACTGACTAAGAAGTGGACAGCCCAAAACCATCCACATGCTGACCCAAATCAGCTTATTGGCTTATTATTTAGCTTGCAAAGAGGCCCTTGAAGACTTGTTCAAGTTGCAAACAAACCCTTCCACAATTGGTGGCTTTATAGATTTGCCCCAAGCCTAAATTAGCAAGGTTGAAACTTTCAACCTTGCCACATGTTTGGCCGGCCAAGGGAGGGCTCTTTGGCTGATAATTTTAGCTATTTTTAGCAGCCCTCTTCAGCTATAAAAACCCCCTTAGGCTGGTCATTTGAAACACATCTCAAGCATTCACATCTTTTATCTCTTCTCTCCATTTTCTCTCTTCTTTTCCATTCGAAATTTGCTTTCTCTCTTGCCTATTTCTCCTCTTGGAAAAAGGACATTCATTAGCCATTTGGAGCAGAAATAAAGTGTTCATAGCAGCCTTGGTCGACGAGGACAACAGAGAAGGAAGAACGGAGCAAACTAGTCAAGCCACGGAAAAACACCAAATTTGATTCTTGTTCCCTATCTCTTTAATTTTTGTTGTTGTTATGATGAACATATCTATGTATATTTATGTTGTTGGAATGATTAATTTAATCAATTTAGCTTGAATTAAATTTGTGTTAGGTTGATTGCATTTCATTTGCTAAAATTGTTAAAATTGTGTTTATGTTGTTATAGGCCTCAGTAAGATGCTTGATTAAGTAAAATCATGACTAAGTTGTTCTTGCATTACAATTGTGAGGTAGCTAATGAATTAATTATTTAAACGGATTGAAATTGTAATTAATGGAACACAGTACTTAATCAGTGCATGTTTAATCATCTAAGGTAGATGAGGGTTAAATTAGCAACGGTATCTGATGATACATTTGCCTTGCATAACTTGCAAGATTATTGTGATTAAACTGTTTCAAGGTAGGGATACCTTGTTACCTTACGTAGTCTTTTATGTGCTTATTAGATTTAATTAATCGTTCGAATTGATAGAGGGATATGTACAAGAGATTATTTCAATTTAATAAGTATGTATGTGCAATAAAACATTTGCCTATTAAGATTTGTTTAATCGGTTGAATTGACATAGGGATATAGTCAAGAGATGAATGGATTTTGGTAGGTGAGTATGTTCATAAGTTAGCAAATTATCGAGTTACCATGAATTTATTCATAACAATATAAACATGAGTTCAATAATTCTAAGTTAAGAAATGTAATTAATCTAACACAAGTATGTCATCTTGATTAAAATCGTATTTTGAAATCGTGCATTTGAGATTTTTTTTTTATTTAGTTTACTTAGTTTAAAATCTTAGTTTTTGATCACCCTCTTCAAGCAAAATATTTTTCTTCACCAAAGTGTTTGAAATAGCATTCATAAATAATTCTTTTCACAGTCCTTGTGGGTATGATAACTCGACATTTAATTGTCACTTTATTACTTGTTGCGATTGTGTACACTTGCACATTTTCGTCATTCCACACGACACGGAGTGTAGGGATGGCTGGGTGTTTTAAACCCCACATGATGTGATGGGATGGACGGAGTTGGTGTGTAAAGGATGGGGGTAGGATTTCTGCATATCTGTTTCTGTAATCTGAATTTGAATCTGTATCTGTTTCTGACTATGTCTATGATTCTGTATGTTTGCTGCTTAATTCTGTTGGGTTACACACTGAGTTTACGTAAACTCACATATGTTTGTCTGTTCTGTCAGGTAATCTACAGACTTAGGCGGATCGGTGTGGCAAAGACTCATCGGTGACCACTCGACCATAAACTGTTTAAGTTATTATTTTATGGTTTTATTTGTGAATTTTGTTTACTTTTGAGAGTTGTAATGTCGGGGACTCTCTAAACTCTATGGTTTTTAACTGTTGGTTTTGTTTAATTGTTAATTTGCATGTTTTGATAAGATGTATTATGAATTTGACGGTTTTACACAAAAATGAGTTTTTTTTCTTAAAATAACAAATCGGGTTTCTAAAATATAATGAATTTGTAAAACTTCCGTTGTAATAAGTGTTTTGTCAAACTAATTTATTGAATAACATTTTTGGTAAACTCATGAACGAACTCGTGGTATAAGAACTAAATGGTTTATCAAGTCGACAACGTTTTCAAAACCCATTCCTTGTGACATCACCAGATTCGACCATAACGTCTAGGCCAGGTTTGGGGTGTTACATATAGTGGTATCAAAGCCAGATTGCAAAATTTAGCTGTGAATTTTGGGTTCCAAAATTATATTTTGAAAAGAATTGGTTTCCACATATTTTGGATAATTTGGGAAAGTATGTGGTGCACCGAGTTTCTGGCGCTGATCTTGTAAGTATTTCTAAAACTTAGATATAACTGTTCTGAAAACACTGTAGATCTGTAGATAGCACTTACTAAAAGCTGTACTGAAATAGTTAGAAACTGAAATTTCTGAAAACAATTCTGAATTTCTGATAATCTATGCATAAAACATTTATTAATAAATACTAGAACTGATGCATAAAATTCTATAATGTCGATAAAACTAGAAATATACAATGAGTGCTTGTGGAACTCGCGGATGTGGTATTCGAGGCCGTGGTAGGGGCCGTAGATGGGCTTGAGCTGAGTCTACCTCTTTGGGTAGTATCCCGAACTTAGATATGAGTGAGACGCCAGTTTTGCCTGCTACTAGGACTAGGTCTCAAAGCCATTCGGCTGGGGACGACGCACTGTCCCAAGCCATGCTGTGAATTTTAGAGAGGGTCACCGAACCCCATTCTGGAGTTGGAGGCTGAGGGTCGGTAACTCAACGACTCCGATATAATGGTGTTGAGTTGTTTAGGGGTGTCACTAGAGTCACCCCTAATGTGGCCGAGTATTGGTTGGAGGCCACCGAGAGGATCATGAATGATCTAGACTGTACTCCCGAGCAGAAACTGAAGGTGCAGTCTCTTTGCTTCACGATGAGGCTTATCAATGGTGGTTAACTATCGAGGAGGGTACTTAGCCTGATCATCTGAACTGGGATTTCTTTAAGACTACCTTCCAAGGAAAGTATGTGGGGGCGATATATGTAGATGATCGTGGGTGTGAGTTCATGAATCTCACGCAAGGTGATAGATCTGTGGTCGAGTTTCTAAGGTTGAGCCGCTACGCTCGAGGCATGGTGGCGTCTGAGTATGAGAGGTGCATCTGGTTTTAGGACAGATTGAGAGACAATCTAAGGGTACTGATTGCTCCACAGAGGGAGCGAGAGTTCGAGGTCATTTTTGAGAAGGTGAAGAGCACCGAGGATGTGAAGCGCGTTGAGCACCAGAATATGGACAGAGAGAGGGGTAAGAATAAGAGGGATTTGGAGCCCTCTAGTTCTGTTTAAAGGCCTAAGAAAAAGGCCAGACCTGATGGGACGGTTAGAGTGGGGGCTCCTGTTGCTCCTACTGGGATTCAACCGTGTGGAGACTGTGGTAGGCCCCATCAGGGCGAGTGTTGGAGGTGGATGGGGCTTTTCTGAGGTGTGGTTCTCTGGAGCACTGTATTAGGGAGTGCTCATAGCGGGTAGATCAGATGCAATCTTCAGCACCAGGTTCTGTGCAGCCTCAGAGGCCAGTTCAGTAGTCACCTAGGAGCCGTGGATAGGCTAGGGGTGGTAATGGTATGGGTCGTAGGAAGAGAGCACTAGGTAGAGGTGCAAGTTAGATTGAGGTGAGGCAGCCTGCGTTGGTTATGCTGCTCGGCACCGAGAGGATAGAGATGCTCCAAATTACTGGTACGTTCTTAATTTTTGATGTACCTTATACAGCCACGATAGATATAGGTTCAACACATTCTTATGTAGCTAGTTCTGTTTCTGAAAACCTAGGGATATCTGTTGAGAGCACTTCTAGTGAGGTTACTGTATTGAGTCCGTTGGGGTAGTCTATTCGAGTTAGTAAACTCTATAGGGATGTCCTTTTAGTGGTGCAAGGGGATGTTTTTCTGGCAAATTTGATAAAGCTTACGTTTGGGGAGTTCAATTTAATTCTAGGTATGGACTAGTTGGTTGAGCACTGAGTCAGTTTGGACTGCGCATCTAAGAGGGTCATTCTGAGGACCAAGGATGATATAGAGGTGGTTGTGATCGGTGAGCGTCGAGATTATTTATCTATTCACTCTTATGGCTAAGAAACTGGTTCAAAAAGGGTGTGAGGCGTATTTGGCTTATGTCAGTGTTTCTGCTTCTAGGAACTCTTCTGTTAGGGATATCAGAACAATGAGGGATTTTTCGGATGTCTTTCCTGAGGAGTTATTGAGTTTACCTCCTAATCGAAAAGTTGAGTTTGGAATTGAACTTCTACCGCGTACAGCTCCTGTGTCCATTGCAACCTGCCGAATCGCATCAAAGGAGCTTATAGAGCTTGAGGCTCAACTTCAGGAGCTTTTGGATCGTGGTTTCATTCACCCTAGTGTGTCTCCATGGAGGGCACCAGTTCTATTTGTGAAGAAAAAGGATAGCATCATGAGGATGTGCCTTGACTATCGGCAACTGAATAAATTGACGGTGAAGAATAAGTATCCACTTCCGAGGATCGACGATCTTTTTGACCAGCTCCGAGGGGCTTCTATGTTTTTGAATATTGATCTCCGTTCTAGGTATCATCAGTTGAGGGTTAATGAGATGGATGTTCATAAGACTGCATTTAAGACTTGTTATAGACACTACGAGTTCTTAGTTATGCCTTTTGGTCTAACGAATGCTCCTACCGCATCCATGGATTTGATGAACCGAGTCTTTCAGCTATATATGGATCAGTTTGTTGTAGTTTTCATCGATTATATTTTGGTTTACTCTAAGACCGTAAGCATGATGAGCATCTTAGAGTAGTGCTTCAGATTCTCCGTGAAAAATAGCTCTACACTAAGTTGAGCAAGTGTGAGTTCTAGTTGCTTGAGGTAACATTTCTGGGGCATGTGGTTTTTGCTAAGGGGATTCGAGTGGATCCTATAAAGATAGAGGCTGTGCTTGATTGGAAACATCCTAAGAACGTGTCTGAAATCCGTAGTTTTCTGGGTCTTGTGGGTTATTATCGGCAGTTTGTTGAGGGGTTCTCCTTGATTGTAGCTCCTTTGACTAAGCTTCTGCACAAGGGAGTTCCTTTTGTTTGGATTGATGAGCAATAATCAAGCTTTGAGAAGCTCAAGTCTATTCTGACTCAGGCTCTTGTTTTGATACAGCTTGAATCTGGGAAGGAGTTTATGGTGTACAGTGATGCGTCACACGTCGATTTGGGATGTGTACTGATGCAAGATGGTAAGGTTGTGGCTTATGCGTCCCGTCATCTTAAGACACATGAAGAGAATTATCTGATGCATAATTTCGAGTTGGCGACGATGGTTTTTGAGTTGAAAATCTAAATGCACTATCTATACGGTGAGAGGTGTATTATCTACACTGATCAAAAAAGCCTCAAGTATTTCCTTACTCAGAAGGAGTTGAATCGTAGGCAGTGCTGTTGGATTAAGCTGTTCAAAGATTATGATTACATGATAGAGTATCATCCTGGTAAGGCCAATATGGTGGCCGATGCTCTAAGTCGTAGGGCGATGTCTGATTTGAGAGCGATGTTCGCTTGACTTAGTCTATTTGATTATGGGAGTCTGTTAGCTGAGTTGCAAGTTAAGCCGACTTGGATTGATCAGATTCGAGTTAAGCAGTTGGAGGATGAGTCTCTGGGTTTGCGGTTTTTTCAGGTTGAGAGTGGTAGTACTTCAGATTTTGGGCTGAATAATGAGGGTGTTCTGTGTTTTCGAGGTCAGATCTGTGTGCCAAACGATTCAAATTTGAGGCAGTCGATTCTGAGGGAGGTGCATAGTAGCCCTTATGGTATGCATCCCAGTGGTAATAAGATGTATCGCGATCTTTGTGAGATGTACTGGTGGTCGGGTTTGAAGCGTGAGGTAACGAATTTCGTTGCTCGTTGTCTAACGTGTCAGCAAGTTAAGGCTGAGCACCAATTTCCTTCTTTGTTACAACCCGTTAAGATTCTTTTATTGAAGTGGGAGCGAGTAACGATAGACTTTGTTAGTAGGTTTCCCTTGACACCCACTAAGAAGGATTCTATTTGGGTCATCATGGATCGATTGACCAAGTCCGCTCATTTTATTCCGGTTAGGACGGACTTTTCTCTGCAGAAGTTAGCAAAGTTGTATGTTTCTGAGATTGTAAGACTGCATGGGGTACATGTTTCAATAATTTTTTATAGAGATCCTTGCTTCACTTCTCGCTTCTGGAAGAAATTACAGGAGGCACTTGGGTTCGAGATTAAACTTCAATACTACGTTCCATCCTCAGACCGATGGTCAATCTGAGAGGGTGATTCAGATACTAGAGGATATGTTTCGGAGTTGGGTCATTGATTTTCGAGGTAGTTGGGAGGATTATCTGCCGCTAGCTGAGTTCACCTACAATAACAATTTCCAGGCTAGCATTTAGACGGCACCTTACGAGGCTTTATATGGTCATAATATCGTACTCCGTTATGTTGGACTGAGTTGGGTAAACGTCAGGTTTGGGGTCCTGAGTAGGTTTCTGAGATCGAGGATAAGGATAGACTGATTCGAGATCATCTAAAAGCGGCTTCTGATAGACAAAAATCTTACGCAGGTCTGAAGAGGCGTGATATTGAGTACTCTGTGGGGGACTTCATTTTTCTTAAGGTTTCTCCGTGGAAGAAGGTTCTGAGATTCAGTCGTAAGGGCAAGTTAAGCCCTAGGTTTATAGGGCCGTATTGGATTCTAAAGCGTGTGGGACCGGTCGCTTATCAGTTGGAGCTACCTCCAGCGTTGGACCATATCCACGATGTGTTTCACATTTCGGTGTTAAGGCGGTATCGATCTGATCCATCTCACGTTGTCTCTATTGAGGAGATTGAGGTTAAACCGGATTTGACCTTTGAAGAGGAGCCGGTTCAGATTCTGGATCGAGATGTTAAAGTTCTGAGAAAGAAATTCATACCTTTAGTGAAGGTTCTGTGGCAGAATCATGGCATTGAGGAAGCTCCTTGGGAACATGAGGGCTCGATGCATCAACAGTATCCTCATCTGTTCTGATCAGGTAAATTTTGAGGTCAAAATTTCTTTTAAGGGGTAGAGTTGTAACACCCTGCCTATGTATATTTGTTTCTGTGAATTTAGACAGAAGAGTGTATCTGCTTCAGTGGTTAAGTGTTCAGGGTATGTGTTTGAGGTCTTGGGTTCAAGTATCATCTTTGTTAATTTTATTGTTTTTGGATCCAATCTTTATCCTGGTTCTGTGGGCTTATATTAATTTGCTTGCAAATTAATATCAGAATGAGTCTACTGGTTCGAGTGGTAAGGGAGTTAGTATGTTGGAGGTCTTGAGTTCGAAACCCTGTGTTAGCATGAATGTTATTTTTGCTCAGTGATGAGTAAGTGTTTCGGTGGTGTTTGGATTCTGAGAAGTTAGAGGTTAGTAGGTTAGTGGGAGGAAATTAATGGATGTTTAATCAGATTGATTATTTTTCTTATTATCTTCTTTTTTTTTCTTTTTCAAAATTTCGACTCCTTTTGGAAAATTCTAACGTTCTTTTTGCTTCCATTTTCTCCCTTTCTGTTGTTTTTCTCTCCAATCGGCATCATCTTTTTGTTTTCCAAATTACGATTCTCTGTTCACGGTATTCGTACGTTGGTAGGTGATATGTTTCATTCGTGTAGGTAGTCTTTTCTTTTAATCCATTTAGAGCAGTGTTGGATTTTTCACTGATGTTGAATTTATGTTTTGGCAACAGCGAATCAAGAAGATCGTGACCTTACTCTTGCGGAATTGTAGTCAATCATTCGGAGTGTTGGGGGTGAGCGATGAACGCTTGATTTGAACTATTTTTGGTTTTGAGTTTCCGATTTAATCTTGTTTTAGGACTGATTTTTGAGCGTTGATATGTCGACTTTTAGGTATTGAAAGGCTCAAGATAGTTTTTGCATCAAAACGATACCAGGTGTGTTCCCAAAACGCGAAAAACTAGGTTTCGGCAAAAGCCAAAAAAATTGCACTATAGGCACCACATGGGCATGTGGTCGTCCGTGTAGATGGCCGTGTACGAGACACGGTCGTGTGATCGATGAAGGTTGGACCGTGCGCATGACACGACCGTGTGGTGGCCGATGCAGGGCCGTGCGAGCCACACAGGCATGTGGAACCACATGGGCATTTTTACACGGCCGTGTGGATTTTGGGTCAGACCGTGCAAGGCCAATTTGGGCGAGTGGGCCACAGGGCATGTGGGCCCATATTTCTGAAATTTTCCCTAAGGTCGCACAGGTCGTTTCGATCGACTGTGGGCCTACCGTAGGGTTGGTAAGGGCTAACCAAACCCTAATTTTATGTGATTTGATATTCTGATAGTATGCTCTAAGTAGGACATTACTATGTATGACTGTCTGTTCTGCTATCTATATTCCTGTATCTGTACATAAGCATGTTGAGCATGTCTAGTATGATAACTTGTATCTATTTCCGTATATGAATTTGGGGTGGGATTTGTATATGAGGAGGAAGTATTCTGTTCGGCGTTAAACGCCTATATTCTGGCAGCTTGGCTGCATATTATCTGATATGTGTCTTAATGGCACGACACGGCGTGTAGGGATAGGTGGGTGTTTTAAAATCCAAAAGGTGTGATGGGATGGACGGAGTTGGTGAGTAGAGGATAGGGGTAGGATTTTTGCATATCTGTTTCTACAATCTAAATCTGAAGATGTATTTGCTTCTGACTGTGTCTATGATTCTGTATGTTTGCATGCTTAATTTTGTTGGGTGACACACTGAGTTTACGTAAACTCACATTTGTTTGTCTATTCTGTCAGGTAATCCACAGTCTTAGGCGGACCAGTGCGGGAGAGACTCAGCGGTAACCACTCGACCATTAACTATTTAAGTTATTAAGTTATGGTTTTATTTATGAATTTTGTTGACTTTTTAGAGTTGTAATTTCAGGGACTCTTTGGACTCTATGGCTTTTAACTGTTGGTTTTGTTTTATTGTTAATCTGCATGTTTTGATAAGATGTGTTATAAATTTGATGGTTTTGCACAAATCGAGTTTCTAAAATATAATGAATTTGTAAAACTTATGCTGTAATAAGTGTTTCGTCAAACTAATTTATTGAATAACGTTTTTTGGTAAACTCATGAACGAACTCGTGGTATAAGAACTGAATGGTTTTGTAACACCCCAAACTCGGCCTAGACGTTATCGCCGTATCCGACAAGTCACTTGATAGTGCTTTAGAAAACATCGTAACGTTAAAACCATTTTTTGTTATCTTATACTACCTTCCAAAGACCTGTCGTTTGTTTTAATCATTATCCATTTTCAAAACGTTGTATTTTTTTTCCAAATAATTTATGGTTCACGGAATCATTTAAATAAGTTTGCGTATTCGTGATGTTTTAGTAAAATATTTTTTTATTTTGAAAACTCGCATTTAATTCTACTAGTAGCAGTTATAAATCAAAATAAAAATCCCAAATTAAAGTAACAACCCATAAAGGCCATTTATAGTAAAACTTTCCCCGAATAAAATCAAAACATAAATAAAAATAAGAAACCGTAAACATTCGGAACTGTGGTCACCACCGAGTCCTCCGCTGCACCGATCCGTCTAATGCTGGGGATTACCTGAACTGAATAAACAGAAAATGGTGAGTTTTCGCAAACTCAGTGTGTAATCCCCACAAAAAACACGCACACAACAATATACCAGAAAACAGACATGCATTTACAGTTCGAGTCTGAGCCCATTACAGAAACAGTGTGGACCTTAGCCCACTCAGATAAAGAATCAGATATATCCTAGGGCCTTAGCCCTTTTCAGACATAATATGCATATCAGAATAGAATAGAAAAGTCCTACCCACCAGCCTCTACACACCAACTCCGTCCAACCCAACACACCATGTGGGGATAAAATCAACCCACCCATCCCTACACACCATGCTGTACAAAATGCGGCACATAATCAGAAATTTGCACCTGAGTTGCCAAATATCAAGCTGAAGACCCTTTCAAACACTTCCTCCAATAAATCATCAACCCACCCTAATACAATGCAACATACATAAAATGTCATGCTATTATGCAAATATAGTTCATACACTCAAATATCAGAATTCATGCTCAGTACAGAAATCAGAAAGTCAGGTCATATAATTAGGGGTCTAAGTAATGCTTACCAACCCTACAATAGTTCCACAGTCGACTAGGGCGACCCGTGCAACCTTCCAGAACTTGTCAAAAAAGAACAAAAAAGGGGCTCGCACGCCCATGTGGCCTACCCATGTGGGCCCACAAGCCATGTGGCCCACATGGCCCAAATTGGCCTTGGCCTTGTGGATTATAGGGCCTGGCCCAGAATCCCATAGGCTCGTGTGGTTCGCCCGTGTGGGCCCACATGCCCTAGTGGCCACACGGCCCAATTGGGGGAGAATTGTAACAACCTAATTTAGGGCCTAGTCGGAATAGTGGTACGAGACCACGAATCCGAGGTGAATTTATAAGTTCACAAAGTTTATGCCATGTTTGCATGCTAGTATGAATGTTTCATGAAGCAATTTTATTAAATTGTGGTGGATTAGTCCAAAAGGACTAAATTGTAAAAAGTTGTAAAATATGAGTTTCTAGAAGCTTTTTGTATGAAATAGCTTTAGAATAGTAATTAGAAGTCCTTAAATAGCAATTTTTCCAAAAATATTATTTTGGACAAAATTGGCCTTGAGATGGTGTTATAGAAATTTTTAAGAGGAAGGGCATTTTGGTCATTTGTCTAATAAGTGATTAAAATAGGAAAAAGATGATAAAAATCTCATCATCTTCTTCCCCCCATTGCCGAAAATTGAAAGAAGCCATAGCTAGGGCTCTTCAAGTTTTGAAGCTTGCTAGTAAGTGCTCCTAAGCCCGATTTTTTACATTCTTCGTATTTTTGAGGTCCCGGTAGCATGAGTAAGCTATTTTTAGCTATTTGATGAGCTAAGATGCATGTTTAAAAATTTAGCCATGAATGACATGCATGCTAAATGATGTTTTATGGAAGTTTATGAGAGTTTGATGTTAGATAACATCTTTTCCTTAAGGAATTTCATGAAAAATGATAGTATGGACCTTTTTGTAATGATTATAAAATTTGGTCATACATGCTAGAAATAGAGAGAATTGATGATTTCTATAGTAGAGAAAATGATTCAGCTAAGCATGATGTTTAAGAAAGTTGCATGAAAATCATTTTACGAGCCTAGGGGCAAAAGTACAAATATGAGAAAGTATAGGGGCAAATTAGTAATTTTGCCAAAGTATGAATTATGAGTCAATTTAGTCAATATGATTATTAAATGATCTATATATGATTATAGAGCAAGAAAAACGAAGCCCGGATTGAAACCGAGGCAGAACAAAGTCGAGGACTAAATTGCTTAACTACATACATTTTGTATCTTGAGGTAAGTTTGTATGAGTTCTAAGCTTTATGATTTTATCATTTAATTGCTTAGTATAATATACATTGTTATCATGAATGGTTTAATGTTATGTTAAACAAAGAAGTCAATAAGATTAAACAAGAGAAAGTCCCGATTGAAGATGAATTACCCTGGATATACGGTCCAGTACATGAGATAAGAAAGTCCGTATACGACCAAGCCAAGGCATGGCATCGGCAATTAAACAAGTTATCATGTAAGTCCAAGGACCCAAGCTTGGCATTGAATAAGTTATCATGTAAGTCCAAGGACCCAAGCTTGGCATTGAATAAGTTATCATGTAAGTCCAAGGACCCAAGCGTGGCATGGAATAAGTTATCATGTAAGTCCAAGGACCCAAGCTTGGCTTTGAACAAGTTATCATGTAAGACCAAGGCAAGCTTGGCATTGATTCAAGAAGAGATCTTCCACATAAGTCCATATTTAGAGTATGGCATTGGCATCAAGTACATGACTAGAGATCTAGTATTCCCGGTAATTCATAGAAATTCATCGGGCAAATGAACAAAGCTAAAATGTGAAAACAAGAATGTTAAGAAAGCAAAGCCATTATCAAATTGAAATTGAATATTATTCATGTTATGAATAATGAATTAGAAGACATGATTATTATGTTTAAGTATGCTGATCAATGTGATCAAGAGATACAGGTACTTTGTTACCTTACAAGTATGAGATTAGTAAGTACCATGGGACAAGTAAGAATCGTGTATGAGTAAGTAAGCTTTATAGAAGAGATAATGATACCAGTCTTATGTCAAATGGTTTATATGAAGCAAGTTTATTTTTTTTATGTGTTATACATGCAAACTTACTAAGCTAAATGCTTACGTATTTGATTGTTTCTTTCTATGTAGTCTCGCCAAGCTAAATTGTGGATCATTGGAGTCGGAGCTCATAGCACACTATCGACCCTTATTTTGGTATAGCCAAATTATATTACTAAGTATGGCATGTATAGAAATCATTCATCTTGAGAACATGTTTTTTTTTTGTAAGGCCATTATATAGGCTATCAAGTTATTATTCTTTTGTATATGGCTAAATGGTTGGCCAAACTTATTTAAGTTGTTTGTATATAAATGTCAATGAAATATGTAGTAATGTTCATGAAAGTTATATTATTAATGATTTGTATTGGTTGAAGCTGAGTTGGTCTTAATTTAAGGGAGGCAAATGACTTGGTTAATAGCCTCTAATTTCCTACACGGTTAGACACACGGACGTGTGTCTAGACCGTGTTAACCCTGCACCTTAATGTTTTAAATCAAATTAGACCATGGTCATTTTACACGACCGTGTGTATGAGCCTTGTAAGACACACGTTCAAAGCATGGGCGTGTGCTTAGGCCGTGTGGTTGAAGTTAGTAGCTTCACACGGTTGGTAGACACGGACGTGTCACAGCCGTGTGAATAAAGTCAGTAACCTTCCACGGTTGTAGGCATGGGCGTGTAAATGAGTACATGGGCGTGTCCTCAAGCAACAGGGGCGTGTGAACCCTGCTTCTAAGATGAGAGTTAGATGAAGTGTCCGGAGGCGTTCGGATAAATGTTTAAGGCCTCGTAGGCCCATAATATGCATGTTATGATCAAGAAAGAAAAGTTTTAAGTTGGTTCAAAATTTTACAGCCCGTAAGTACATGTTTAAGTGAGTTAAGCATGGTAATGCCTCGTATCCAGTCCTAGCATCGGTCTCGGGTATAGGGTGTTACATTTAGTGGTATCAGAGCTACGGTTTAGTCGATTCTAGGACTAACGTAGCATAAACACGAGTTTAGCTATACAAGCCATACCTAAGAATATTTTTATAATGATAGTGTGACGACTCCTGACGACTTAAAATTTTGTTTATCCATATAGTAAATGGATTTCGAAGGAAATGTTGCGGATGATGTAGAAAGTAATGCGCCGGCTCCCGCTGAGGGGACAGTTCCGAGCAAAAATGAGAATAGACCCACTACGGTGAGTCAAAGAGGAGGAGAAGAGGCTAGAGAAGCCTTCTTCCACGTGATGAACACATGGTATACAGAGTTCATTCGGGCGAACCTGAATGCACAACCCCCTCCACCCCCGCCTGTTCCACAACCTGTTCCTGCAACCCCTCAAGTAGTAGAGGTGGTAAAAGGAGATAAACCTCCAATCGATAGGATCAGGAAACATGGAACAGAAGAATTCCGAGCTAAAAAGGAAGATGATCTAGAAAGAGCTGAGTTCTGGTTGGAAAATACCATCAGGGTATTTAATGAGTTGTCATGCACACCTGAGGAATGCATGAAGTGTGTAGTCTCTCTCTTAAGAGACTCTGCTTACCAATGGTGGAACACCCTTTATGTCTGTTGTACCAAGGAAAAAGATTTCATGGGAATTCTTCCAAGAAGAGTTCAAGAAAAAGTATATTAGTCAAAGATTTGTGGAACAGAAAAGAAAAGAATTTCTAGAGTTAAAGCAAGGCAAGATGTCTGTAACCGACTATGAGCGGGAGTTTGTACGACTTAGCAAGTACGCTCGCGAATGTGTATCCACTGAGGCCATCATGAGTAAAAGGTTTGAAGATGGGTTAAATGAGGGCATCAAATTGCTTGTTGCTGTCCTAGAATTAAAAGAATTCGTTGTGCTAGTAGAAAGGGCTTGTAAAGCTGGAGAACTAGTAAAGGAGAAGAAGAAGTTTGAAATGGAGTCTCGTGACTCTAAAAAGAGACAGTGGAATAAGTCATTTAAGTCTTCGTCCAAGAAGTCAAGAGATTTCCCTGCTCGATCAGCTACTTCCACTGGGTTTTCAAGAAAAGACAAGAGTAAGCAGTATTCGGGAAATAAAGCACAGACGACTTCAGTTGCAAGTGTTGGAAATTTTAGACCTGACAGACTAGAATGTCCACAGTGTGGCAGACGTCATCTCGGAGAGTGCCGAGCACATGAAAATGCATGTTTTAGATGTGGATCCCAAGACCATTTCATAAAAGATTGTCCAGAGATGATGAAAGAAGAAAGAACTCAAAACCCGAGATCCGGGAATATGGTCAGAGGGAGACCGTAGAAAAACCCGGGAAGTGGGGCAAGTGGAAGAAGTAACCCTAGAGATAAGGCCGCGAGACCCGAGGGTAGAGCGCCTGCAAGGACTTATGCCATTCACGCTCGCAAAGAGGCATCTTCTCCTGATGTTATTACGGGTACCTTTTCTCTTTATAATACTAAAGTTATTGCCTTAATAGGTCCCGGATCCACACACTCTTACATTTTTATGAAATTAGTATCTAATTTGAGTATGCCTATAGATACTACAGAATTCATGATAAAGGTGTCTAATCCTTTAGGCAAGAGTGTGTTAGTTGATAAAGTATGTAAAGATTGTCCACTAATGATTAGAGGTCATTGCTTTAAAGCAAATCTTATGTTGTACCATTTGATGAATTTGACCTCATTCTTAGTATGGATTGGTTGACTACTCATAAAGTAATAGTTAATTGTGGGAAGAAGTGCATAGAAATGAAATGTGAAAGTGGGGATGTTCTTCATGTCAAATTTGATGAACATGATAGATTGCCGGTAATGATTTCTATTATGACGGCACAGAGATGTTTAAGAAAAGGGTATGAAGCATATCTGGCCTTTGTGATGAACGATAAAGAAATAGAGCTGAGGATTGAGTCAGTACTGGTAGTATGTGAGTACGTGGATGTTTTTCCCGAAGAATTATCGGGACTACCACCAGTTAGAGAAGTTGAGTTCAGCATTGAGTTAGTTCCCGGTACGGTACCGATATCTATTACTCCTTATAGGATGGCTCCAACAGAGTTGAAAGAATTGAAGTTACAGTTGCAAGAATTGACTGATAAGGGTTTTGCAAGATCAAGTTGTTCACCATGGGGTGCTCCGGTTTTATTTGTGAAAAAGAAAGATGGCACCATGAGATTGTGCATAGATTACCATCAGCTTAATAAAATGACAATAAAGAACAAGTACCTATTGCCTAGGATCGATGATTTGTTCGATCAATTGAAAGGAGCTACTGTGTTCTCTAAAATAGAGTTGAGATCAGGGTACTACCAGCTGAGGGTGAAAGATTCAGATGTATCCAAGACTGCCTTTCGAATGAGGTATGGGCATTATGAATTTTTAGTCATGCCCTTTGGGTTGACCAATGCGCCTGCGGTATTCATGGATTTAATGAACCGCGTCTTTAGGCCATACCTTGACAAGTTTGTGGTCGTTTTTATTGACGACATACTGATTTATTCCAAAGATGAGAATGAGCATGCTGAACATCTTCGGATAGTTTTGCAGACTCTTCGAGAAAATCAGTTATATGCCAAGTACAGTAAAAACGAGTTTTGGCTCAAGGAAGTAGGATTTCTTGGACATATTGTCTCGAGAGATGGAGTCCGAGTAGATCCTAGTAAGATCTCAGCCATAATGGACTGGAAGCCACCTAAGAACATCTCTGAAATTAGACATTTTCTGGGCCTAGCCGGCTATTACAGGCGATTTGTCAAGGGGTTTTCCATGATTGCAACCCCGATGACTAAATTGTTACAGAAAAATGTGAATTTGAGTGGACAGAAAGATGCCAACAAAGTTTAGAGAAATTGAAAGCAATGCTGACAGAAGCTTCAGTTTTAGTACAACCCAAATCAGGGAAGGAATTTATAATTTACAGCGACGCATCCTTAAATGGATTAGGCTGTGTACTTATGCAAGAAGGCAAGGTGATTGCTTATGCCTCCAGACAGTTGAAGCCTCACAAAAAGAATTATCCGACGCATGATTTAGAGTTGGCTACCATAGTCTTCGCTTTGAAGATTTGGAGACACCATTTATATGGTGAAAGATGTCAGATTTTTACTGATCACAAAAGTCTGAAGTACTTGATGACGCAAAAAGAGCTGAACTTAAGGCAACGGAGATGGTTAGAGTTGATCAAAGACTATGAGTTGATCATTGACTACCATCCAGGAAAGGCGAATGTGGTCGCCGATGCTCTGAGCAGGAAGACCCTTTTTGCATTAAGGACAATGAATTTATGGATGACCTTATCCGACGATGATTCTATTCTAGCTGAGTTGAGAGCTAGACCAATGTTTCTTCAAGAGATCTTTGAGGCTCAGAAAGAAGATAACGAATTGCAAGTCAAGAGAACTCAGTGTGAGTCAGATGTTAATTTTGACTTTTAGATTGATTCTGATGGATATTTGATGTTTAGAGTTAGGTTTTGTGTACCGAGAAAGGAAGAACTTATTCAGAGAATTTTCCACGAGGCACATAACAGGTGTTTATCTGTACATCCGGGTAGCACTAAGATGTATAATGTCTTGAAGCAACTATATTGGTGGCCAAAAATGAAGAAAGACATTTCAGAGTTTGTTTCCAAGTGCATGATTTGCCAGCAAGTAAAGGCTGAACACCAAGTACCTTCTGGTTTACTTCAGCCCATCTTGGTTCCCAAGTGGAAATGGGACCATATTACTATGGATTTTGTAACGGGTTTACCGATGTCACCAAGCAAGAAAGATGCTATATGGGTTGTAGTTGATAGACTCACTAAGTCGGCCCATTTTATACCCGTACGAGTGGATTACTCACTTGACAAGTTGGCAAACTTGTATGTTTCAGAAATAGTAAGGCTTTATGGAATTCCCTTATTGATCATATTGGATAGAGATCCAAGATTCACATCCAGATTTTGGAAGAACTGCAAGAAGTCTTGGGTACAAGATTGAGTTTTAGCACAGCCTTTCATCCTCAAACTGACGGTCAGTCGGAAAGAGTAATTCAAATACTAGAGGATATGCTCCGGTGTTGTGTTCTTGAATTTCAAAACAGTTGGGAAAAGTTTCTCCCATTGATAGAATTTGCCTACAATAATAGTTTTCAGTCAAGCTTAAAGATGGCGCCTTATGAGGCTTTATATGGGCGTAAGTGCAGAACGCCTTTATTTTGGACTGAACTTAAAGAAAGCCAAATTCACGGGGTTGATTTGCTTAGAGAAGCTGAAGAAAAAGTTAAAGTGATACGAGAATGTTTAAAAGCTACATCAGATAGACAAAAGTCTTATTCAGATTTAAAGAGAAAAGAGATAGAGTACCAAGTCGGGGATAAAGTTTTCTTGAAAGTGTCACCATGGAGAAAAGTCCTCAGATTTGGTCAGAAAGGCAAGCTAAGCCCACGTTTCATTGGACCTTATGAGATTATTCAGAGAGTTGGACCGGTAGCTTATCGTTTGGCCCTGCCATCAGAATTAGAAAAGATACATGATGTGTTTCACATGTCAATGTTGCGACGCTACAGATCAGAACCTTCACATGTGATTACCCCATTGGAGATAGAGATTCATCCCGACATGACTTACAGTTGAGGAGCCAGTCAAAACTTTGGCTCGAGAAGTCAAGCAATTGAGAAATAAAAGTATTGCCTTAGTGAAAGTATTGTGGCAGAGACATGGGATAGAGGAAGCTACGTGGGAAACAGAATAGAATATGAGAAACCAGTACCCAAACCTTTTTGCTGGTAAGATTTTCGAGGACGAAAATCCCTAAGTGGGGGAGAATTGTAACAGCCCGATTTAGGGCCTAGTCAGAATAGTGGTGCGAGACCACGAATCCGAGGTGAATTTATGAGTTCACAAAGTTTATGCCATGTTTGCATGCTAGTATGAATGTTTCATGAAGCAATTTCATTAAATTATGGTGGATTGGTCCAAAAGGACTAAATTGTAAAAAGTTGCAAAATATGAGTTTCTAGAAGCTTTTTGTATGAAATAGCTTTAGAATAGTAATTAGAAGTCCTTAAATAGCAATTTTTCCAAAAATATTATTTTGGACAAAATTGGCCTTGAGATGGTGTTATAGAAATTTTTAAGAGGAAGGGCATTTTGGTCATTTGTCTAATAAGTGTTTAAAATAGGAAAAAGATGATAAAAATCTCATCATCTTCTTCCCCCCATTGCCGAAAATTGAAAGAAGCCATAGCTAGGGCTCTTCAATTTTTGAAGCTTGCTAGTAAGTGCTCCTAAGCCCGGTTTTTTTATATTCTTCGTATTTTTGAAGTCTCGATAGCATGAGTAAGCTATTTTTAGCTATTTGATGAGCTAAGATGCATGTTTAAAAATTTAGCCATGAATGACATGCATGCTAAATGATGTTTTATGGAAGTTTATGAGAGTTTGATGTTAGATAAACATCTTTTCCTCAAGGAATTTCATGAAAAATGATAGTATGGACCTTTTTGTAATGATTATAAAAGTTGGTCATACATGCTAGAAATAGAGAGAATTGATGATTGCTATAGTAGAGAAAATGATTCAGCTAAGCATGATGTTTAAGAAAGTTGCATGAAAATCATTTTACGAGCCTAGAGGCAAAAGTGCAAATATGAGAAAGTATAGGGCAAATTAGTAATTTTGCCAAAGTATGAATTATGAGTCAATTTAGTCAATATGATTATAGATCAAGAAAAACAAAGCCCGGATCGAAACCGAGGCAAGAACAAAGTTGAGGACTAAATTGCTTAAGTACATACATTTTGTATTTTGAGGTAAGTTTGTATGGGTTCTAAGCTTTATGATTTTATCATTTAATTGCTTAGTATAATATACATTGTTATCATGAATGGTTTAATGTTATGTTAAACAAAGAAGTCAATAAGATTAAACAAGAGAAAGTCCCGATTGAAGATGAATTACCCTGTATATACGGTCCAGTACATGAGATAAGAAAGTCCGTATAAGACCAAGCCAAGGCATGGCATCGGCAATTAAACAAGTTATCATGTAAGTCCAAGGACCCAAGCTTGGCATTGAATAAGTTATCATGTAAGTCCAAGGACCCAAGCTTGGCATTGAATAAGTTATCATGTAAGTCCAAGGACCCAAGCTTGGCTTTGAACAAGTTATCATGTAAGACCAAGGCAAGCTTGGCATTGATTCAAGAAGAGATCTTCCACATAAGTCCATATTTAGAGTATGGCATTGGCATCAAGTACATGACTAGAGATCTAGTATTCCCGGTAATTCATAGAAATTCATCGGGCAAATGAGAAAAGCTAAAATGTGAAAACAAGAATGTTAAGAAAGCAAAGCCATTATCAAATTGAAATTGAATATTATTCATGTTATGAATGATGAATTAGAAGGCATGATTATTATGTTTAAGTATGTTGATCAATGTGATCAAGAGATACAGGTACCTTGTTACCTTACAAGTATGAGATTAGTAAGTACCATGGGACAAGTAACAATCGTGTATAAGTAAGTAAGCTTTATAGAAGAGATAATGATACCATTCTTATGTCAAATGGTTTATATGAAGCAAGTTTATTTTTTTTTATGTGTTATACATGCAAACTTACTAAGCTAAATGCTTACGTATTTGATTGTTTCTTTCTATGTAGTCCCGCCAAGCTAAATTGTGGATCATTGGAGTTGGAGCTCATAGCACACTATCGACCCTTATTTTGGTATAGCCAAATTATATTACTAGGTATGGCATGTATAGAAATCATTCATCTTGAGAACATGTTTTTTTGTAAGGCCATTATATAGGCTATCAAGTTATTATTCTTTTATATATGGCTAAATGGTTGGCCAAACTTGTTTAAGTTGTTTGTATATAAATGTCAATGAAATATGTAGTAATGTTCATGAAAGTTATATTATTAATGATTTGTATTGGTTGAAGTTGAGTTGATCTTAATTTGAGGGAGGCAAATGGCTTGGTAAATAGCCTCTAATTGCATACACGGTTAGACACACGGGCGTGTGTCTAGACCGTGTTAACCCTGCACCTTAATGTTTTAACTCAAATTAGACCACGGTCATTTTACATGGCCATGTGTATGAGCCGTGTAAGACACACGTTCAAAGCATGGTCGTGTGCTTAGGCCGTGTGGTTGAAGTCAGTAGCTTCACAAGGTTGGTAGACACGGGCGTGTCAAAGCCGTGTGAATAAAGTCAGTAACCTTGCATGGTTGTAGGCAGGGCGTGTAAATGAGTACACGGGCGTGTCCTCAAGCAACATGGGCGTGTGAACCCTGCTTCTAAGATGAGAGTTAGATGAAGTGTCCGGAGGCGTTCGGATAAATGTTTAAGGCCTCGTAGGCCCATAATATGCATGTTATGATCAAGAAAGAAAAGTTTTAAGTTGGTTCAAAATTTTATAGCCCGTAAGTACATGTTTAAGTGAGTTAAGCATGGTAATGCCTCGTATCCAGTCCTAGCATCGGTCTCGGGTATAGGGTGTTACAGAGCCCGTGTGTCACACACGGCCTTGCCCGACCGTCACACTGCTTGGCTCGTCAATCACACGGCTGTGTAGTGGCTCACAGCCTTACACACGGCCTACCACACAGGTGACCACACGCCCGTGGGGCGTCGACAATAAGGTTTTTGGCTTTCACCGAAAACTTGTTTTCAGCATTTCCAGGTACACACCTGGTTTCGATTGAAGCTAAAACGATTCCCAAGCACTCCAGAACCTATATTCGATCATTAAAACACCATTTTAGTCACTTAAGGCTATACTCAAACAAAAACGCACGAGATGATCGAACGCTAAACTCATAAAAACGATACTTTCAACCGAAAAATCGGGGTTTCGTACACTTAAAGCGTCAATTAACGATCTCTAGCATTTTGATTACCTCCTTGTAACATCCCGAATTAGGGCCTTGTCAGAACTGTGATTTCGAGATAACAAATCTGACGTGGAAAATTTTATTTTTATTGTATTTTTATGGTCTACGATTTCATGGGAAGATTTCGTGAAAATTTCGTTCGAAAATTTCGACGTTTGGGCACTCAATTTAGTCAAAAGGACTAAATTGTAAAAAGTGCAAAAGTTGAGTTCTACATGTTAGAGGTGTCTAATTGTTATGAAATTTTAAATTGGAGGTCCTTAAATGATAATTAGACCATTGTTTAAGTTGGTGGACAAAAATGGACATGGATGAGTATGTTTCAAAAGATTTTTTTAAGGGGCATTTTGGTAATTTAGTGAATTAAATGAATTAAAAACAAAATTTAAATGTCAAATATGTCCATCTTCTTCATTAGGACGAAATTACAAGGGTTCTCCATAGCTAGGGTTTGTTTCAATCTTCCAAGCTCTATAGTAAGTGATTCCAAGCCCCGTTTTTAATGTTCTTTACGTTTTTGGAATCCCGGTAACTTGGTTTAACTTATTCTAGCAATAATTTAACCTAGGGTTCATATTTGGAAAAATACCCATAGGTGAAATGTGTTTATTTTGATGTTTTATGATAGAATATGAAGGCTGAAATTATGTTAAACAACTTTTGCTAAGCAATTTTACATGAAAACGAGTAAAACGACATAATCGGTAAAAATACCTAATGTTCATAAGTACATGTTAGAGTGAGAATTTGATGTTGCTATAGAAGGGAAAAATGTTCAGCATGTTATAAAACATAATAATAAGGGATGAAGTTTAATTTTCGAGCCTAGGGGCAAAATTGTAATTATGCAAAAGTTTAGGGGCAAAATTGTAATTTTTCCAAAGTTTGAGTTAGGGACTGTTTTCAGTAGTACATTAATTAAATAAGTGAAATGTGATGTTTTAGACCCCAAAAAATGTGATTTGGACCTAGAACTGGAGGGAAATCGAAAAATCAGGAAAGTTGGTAAAATGACCGTTTCGACATTCGAGGTAAGTTCGTGTGTTAATAATAATGCAATACCATGCTTGAATTGTAATTTTCTATTGATATGGCATAAATTGTATGATTTAATATGTTTAGGAGAAGTTTATGGATGGAATGTATGTTATGGAAAATGTGATGTTTGTTGTGTCATGTGAAATTGAATGGCAAATTAATGTTACAAGAATTGAATGTTAAATTAATTTTACATGGGTTGTATGAGTTGCTACACGGTTGTACCTGACGAGATTTCGACAAGAAAGTTTATATTTAAATAATGCATTTATTTTACTTGTACAATACTTATTTTGCTAGATATTATGGAAATCATTGGGTGATAACTAAAATATGAAAATGAATGGAATGAGAAATTCTCGATTGAACCTTCGAAAAATTGAGAGATACGGACAATATGTAGCTAGGTCACACGAGTGATAAGGGACCTTCACCGTGTGCACAAGAAAGCTACTAGATGGCAAATTTTGATATGTAGCTAGGCCACATGGATGATAATGGACTTTCACCATGTGTGCAAGAAAGCTACGGGATAATAATTTCATATGTAACTAGGTCATATGTGTAATACTATGTGTATACCATGTGTACAAGAAAGTTACGGGTTATGAGTAGCTAGGTCACATGAGTAGTTCCTAGTGTCACCATGTAGACAAGAAAACTACGAGATGGAATGGCTAGGTCACATGGGTGATAACGGACCTTCACCATGTGTACAAGAAAGCCGAATTATGTGTAGGTGGAGCTATATGCTAAGACCACCGAGTATCGGGCGTTTTCCAAAGGGGTTCAACGAGATAATTTACTAAAGATGATTGGTGCGATCATGTTTTGAATAAGTGCAAGTGTGAATGTGACCAATTGAGAAATGTGGCAAATGTACGTATAAACAATATGTTTGATATGTAATTGGAAATTGGAAAGGTTGGTATAAGCAAGTGATGAACACAACTAAAGTGAAAGAGAGAGCAAAAATTTACAATAAAACTGTTTGGACAGTAGCAGTGACATGAGTTTGAAAAATCACTAAAAATAGTAGCGATTGAATTATAAGTTGGATAAGATATTGGTTTAAATCTTATTGAGTCTGTTTTCATATAAAAGAAACATAGCAAATAAATGATTCGTATATTTTGAGATATTTGAATTTATGTGAGACTGGTTCAAAATGATTATGTGATCCCCTGTTCTGCCTTGGAAAAATCATTAAAAATTTTACAAAAATAATTGTGGGATATAATTTATATGCCTGAAATCTTGAATGATTCTATTTTCAAAATGAACTAAATAAGAAGGTCATATAAACTCTGTACGAGGAGAAAATTGATTCGTAGTGAAGAGAGGTTAGAATAGTCAAACAGTAAAATAGGGGAATCTTTAATGAATAAACTGTACTAATTGGCTAAGCCAAAAATTCTGGAAATTTTATGGTATGAAGATATGTGAGTCTAGTTTCAGGGAAAATTAGCGGTTTGAAATTCGGAGTTCTGTAGCTCAAGAAATAAATAATTTAGTGACAGTAATTCAAGTAGACTAATTAATGTGAACATGAGTAATAAGGTATAAGCATGTGATTTAATGATTGCATCAATTTGAGAACTTGTTGTGAGGATTTGTCATGTTGAGGCTTTGATAAGACTACAAATGATTAAGTTGGGAAAGTAAGAACTTAGCATTATTTATGCAAGTTATGACAGCTTAGTAGTAAGCTAAATTCATTGCTAATGCTTATTATTTTTACATGTGAACTTACTAAGCTCTATAAGCTTACCCCCTTTTCTTTCCCATGTTACAGAGTCCTACTAAACAAGCTCGGGTTGGAGGTCATCGGAGATCGCTTCACACTATTAAGCTATCTATGGGCATCTTTATTTATAAATGATTTAAGTTATGGCATGTATAGGGGCTTGACTAAGTCATTTTGGATATGTGTTAATTAATTTGACCAAATGTATTGTTAAGTCTGGTAATGCCTTGTACTCGGTTCTGGCATAGGATACGGGTAAGGGGTGTTACACTCCTAATCACCAATTAAAACCCAGTAAGCAATGATTCATTATACCAATCAAAACTATACTACTGCACTTACCAAGAACACAAGAGAACCGAAGCGGTGGATTGCAGATACTAAGCGATAAAAATAAAACGGTTGAAATCAGAAAAAAAGGAGGGACATTCGGCATCAAGGTGGGGAAGAGAAGGAGAATAGCATCAGGAAATTTTTGGAAACAGGGTGCTAGCCAAAAATTTTGAAAAAGGAAATCTACTAACCCCCTAATCTCTCCTCTTAATTCTCTCCCAACTATCAGATTTTTAGTCCAACACAAACACTCTGGACGTAACAGACAAAAATAATGCTCACGCCAGGATTCGAACACAAGACACTTGTACCCTGACACATCTCTTAACCACCAGACAGCAGACCCATTCTGACATGTTCTTACAAATAAATACTTATAGGCCTACTAACCAAAGGTAAGGCTTTATTCCATAAAAACCCAAAATTTGCCAAAACCAAGGCTTGAACTCAAGACTTCTCAGACACTCCTAGAACACATAACCACTGAAGTAGATAGACATTGTGTAGCAAATTAACAAAAGCCGAACTTGGGAAAATTGGGGCGTTACAACTCTACCCCCTAAAAGAAAAGTTCGTTCTTGAAATTTTACCTAATCAGAAAAGGTGAGGATACTGTTGCCGCATCAAATCCTCTGGCTCCCAAGTGGCCTCTTTCGTGCTATGATTCTGCCACAACACTTTCACTAGGGGGATAGACTTCCTTCGCAGGACCTTAATGTCGCGATCCAGGATCAGAACTGGCTCCTCCTCAAATGTCATTTCTAATCTAACTTTTATCTTCTCAACAGAAACAACATGCGTGCAATCAGAGCGGTAACGTCTCAACATTGAGACATGGAACACATTGTGAATGCAATCCAACTCTGGAGGAAGTTCCAACTGATATGCAACTGGCTCCACTCACTTCAAAATACGGTACGGCCCAATAAACCGAGGGCTCAGCTTACCCTTGCGGTCGAACCTCAAGACCTTCTTCCATGGCGAGACCTTGAGAAAAACTAGGTCCCCCATAGAATACTCGATTTCCTTTCTCTTCAGATCCGTATAGGACTTTTGCCTATCCGATGCCGCTTTCATTCGATCCCGAATCAATCGGACCTTATCTTCAGTTTTAGAAACCAATTCCGGACCCAAAACACGTCGCTCACCCAACTCAGTCCAACACAAGGGAGTGCAACACTTACGACCGTACAAGGCCCCGTAAGGTGCCATCTAGATGCTAGACTGATAGCTGTTATTGTAGGCAAACTCTACCAACGGCAGATACTCCTCCCAACTGCCCCGGAAATCTATAACACAACTCCTCAGCATATCTTCCAGTACTTGAATAACCCTCTCTGACTGACCATCTGTCTGAGGATGGAAAGCAATACTGAAGTCTAACCTTGAACCTAGAGCTTCATATAATTTCTTCCAGAACCGAGATGTGAAGCGATGATCCCTATCGGAGATGATTGAGATAGGAACCCCATACAGTCTCACTATTTCAGATACATATAGCTTAGCTAACTTTCAGATAGAAAAGTCTGTCCTGAGCGGAATGAAGTGGGCGGACTTGGTCAATCAATCCATGTTGACCCAGATAGAATCCTTCTTATTGGGTGTTAAAGGCAACCCACTAACGATTTAACACCTACTAACAAAGTCCATCGATACTCATTCCCATTTCCACATTGGAATCTTTACCGGCTGCAGCAACCCTGAAGGCAACTGATGCTCAGCCTTAACCTACTGACAAGTCAGACAGCGAGCAACGAAGTCAGTAACCTCACTCTTCAACCCTGGCCACCAGTACAACTCTTAGAGATTTTGGTACATCTTATTCCCGTCAGGATGCATAGCGTAAGGGCTACTATGCGCTTCCCTCAGAATCTACTATCGTAACTCCTCATCACTCGGTACACAAATTTGACCGACGAAACAAAGTACCCCATCACAGTTAATGCCAAAATCAGTAGTATCCCCATTCTCAACCTGACGGAACCGCAACTCAAGCGACTTATCCCCCATTTGTTTACTTCTGATCTGATCAATCCATGTAGGCCTAACCTGAAGTTCTACTAACAGACTTCTATCGTCGAATAAGCTGAGTCGAGCGAACATCGCTCTCAGATCGGTCATGGCCCTAAGACTCAAAGCATCTGCCACCACATTAGCCTTACCAGGGTGGTACTAAATGGTGCAGTCATAATCCTTAAGTAGTTCAACCCATCTACGCTACCTAAGTTTTAACTCCTTCTGAGTGAGGAGATACTTGAGGCTTTTGTGATTAGTGTAGATAGTACACTTCTCACCGTACAGATAGTGCCTCCAGATTCTCAGAGCGAAGACTACCGCTGCAAACTCCAACCCATGCGTCAGACAGTTAGCCTCATGTGTCTTGAGTTGATGAGACGCATAAGCTACCACTTTACCATCTTGCATTACAATGCAACCTAGACCCACATGTGATGCATCATTGTATACCACAAAGTCTCTACCAGGCTCCAGCTGTATCAGAATAGGAGCCTGAGTCAGAACAGATTTGAGCTTCTCGAAGCTCTCTTGTTGCTTATCAGTCCAGACAAAGGGAACTCCCTTGCGCAGAAGCTTGGTTAACGGTGCCGCAATCAAGGAGAACCCTTCTACGAAGCGTCAATAATAACCTAACAGCCCTAGAAAGGTGCAAATTTCAAACACATTCTTCGGCTGTTTCCAATCCAACACAACCTCGATCTTACGAGGATCAACACGAATCCCCTCCGCAGAAACCACATGCCCCAAAAAGGTTACTTCTCAGAGCCAGAATTCACACTTACTAAACTTTGCATAAAACTATTTCTCGTGAAGCGTTTGTAATACCACCCGGAGATGCTCATGATGCTCGTCCTCATCCTTGGAGTACACTAAGATGTCATCGATGAACACCACCACAAACTGGTTCAGATAAGGCTGGAACACACGGTTCATCAAATCCATGAACGCTGCTGGTGCATTGGTCAACCCAAAAGGCATCACCAGGAACTCGTAATGTCCACAACGACTCCTAAATATTGTCTTATGCACATCGGCCTCCTTTACCTCCAATTGATGGTATCCTGATCGTAGATCAATTTTGGAGAACACAGATGCCCCTCTGAACTGTTCAAATAGATCATCTATCCTCGGAAGTGGGTACTTATTCTTGATTGTTAGCTTGTTCAACTACCGATAGTTGATATACATCCTTATTGTCCCATCTTTATTCTTCACAAACAACACCAGTGCTCCCTACGGAGATACACTGGGACGAATGAATCCACGATCTAACAGTTCTTAAATTTGAGCCTCAAGCTCTGTAAGCTCCTTCGGTGCCATTCGGTAGGGCGCAATTGACACCGGAGTTGTACCCGAAATGAGCTCAATCCCAAATTCTACTTCTCGACTAAGAAGTAGACCCGATAATTCCTCAGGAAAAACATCCGAAAAGTCCCTTACGGTTCTAATGTCCTTAACCGAAGAGCCCCCCAGAATCAGAAACATTAATATAGGCCAAGAATGCCTCACATCCCTTCCGTACCAACTTCTCTGCCACCAACGCAGAAATCACATTCGTCAAGTAGTCTCGACGTTCCCCAATCACTACCACCTCACTGTCCTCCTCGATTCTCAAAATAACCCTTTTTGTCACACAGTCCAGACTTACCCGATGTTTGACTAGCCAGTCCATTCCTAGAATCAAATCGAACTCCCCGAGTGGAAGCTCTATCAGATCAGCCAAAAATACTGACCCTTGAACCTTTAATGAAACATCTCTATATAATTTACTAACTCGGATAGATTGCCCCAATGAATTCACAACGGTTAGCTCGCTCGGAATATTCTCAACCGGAATCCCCAAGGTTTTAGACAGAGAACTAGCTACGTAAGAGTGTGTAGAGCCTATGTCTATCAGTGCCAAATAAGGTACATTATAAATTAGAAACGTACCGGTGATGACATCCAGAGCATCCCGATCCTCACAGCGACGGGCAGCATAAACCAATGCAGGCCGCCTCGCCTCAGATGGCCCAGCACCTCTGCCTGGTTCTCTCTGTCCTCGACCAATACCATTACCACCTCTAGCCTGACCTCGGCCCCTAGGTGGCTGTTGAGCTACTCTAGGTGGCTGCACAATACCAGTACACGCAGCTTGCATCTGATCAATTCTCAGCGAACAATCCCTGACACGATGCTCAGTTGACCCACATCTCAAACATGCCCCAGTCGTCCTCCAACATTCGTCCAGATGGCGTCTACCACAGTGCCCACAGAGCGCCACCCCAATAGGTGCAACAGAAGGCCCAACTCTCACTGGCCCATCAGTCCTGGCCTTCTTCTTAGGCCTTATCACAGAATTTGAGGGCTCCGGTTGTAACACCCCAAACCCGGCCTAGAAGTTAGGCCCGAATCTGGCGTGTCACACGGAAGTGTTATTTTTTCAAAACCATCTTTGCGATTGTTAAAAACTTGTTTGAGAATTACAGCCTCATTGTTAAAACCTAAAACACTTAAGCAATTGTTATCTACTTGAAAACGTAATTATCTTTTAAAAAAACCTTTTTGGTTGCGAAAACATATTTGAAATAAACAATTCACGAAAATATGACGTTTGGAAATAGAGTTGCAGAAGCATTTTGAAAACATTGCAGAAACGTAGATAAAATACAAATATTTTTGAAAGGTTGATTGATGAGTCGAAAATCGAGGTAGTGAACTTTAACCGTGACTTTTGAAAATGTCGTCGATAATTTGAAAGAGAATTTCCGAGTTAAATCATTTGTAAAAGTTTGTTATGAAAACCATTTGTTAATCTATTTTGGAAAACCTTTATTTAAGATTTTAGAAAAATTCCCATTTAAAACAATTCGAGCAAAATACTAAGTACGACAAAAACAGAAGCAAAATAAAAATATCCCAGAGGCCTTACTACAACATAAAAACCCAAAATAGTAAAAGTAATAAAGCAAATGGAAATGGAAATTTAAAGTTCAAAGCACCATTTCTGAAGTATGGCCTCCACCAAGTCATCCATGGCCCAAGTCCTTATCACTGAGCATTACCTACAAGGGTTAAGAAAGGGGGGTGAGTTACAAGAACTTAATGTATAATCCCCTTACCGTCATCCACTGGGTCTGAACCCATTTAGCAAAAACTTGGGCCTGAGCCCATAAAACAATAACTTGGGCCGAAGCCCATTTACAATAATAATGTATCAAATATAACATGTGTATGAAATGCAATTCCCAAACCAAACCTAGTAATCCATCCGCTACACACCACCCGTACCAACCAACACACCTGTGGGGATCAAGTCAACCCACCCCGCCAATACACCAATCGCAGGCATTAAGCCATTTATAACAAATTTAATTGTGGACAAGCCACCGGAATAACAGAATTTACGTGGCATTGCCACTATACAGATTTGTGGCAGAGCCACCAAAATTATGTGGCAGAGCCACCAGAACTTCTCTTCAATATTATCCCATCCCATGCAGAATCATGTATATAATGCATAACAATTCATGATTGTTTTTAAAATAACAACAGTAATTTATTTGGATATTCATTATCAAAAGTACGACCCATTATAACAAATTATCAAATCGACGCATATAGCAAATTATCAAATCAGCCCATATAGCAAATTATCAAATCAGCCCATATAGAAAATTATCAGATCGGCCCATATAGCAAATTATCAAATCGACCCAATAGCAAATTATCAAATCGGCCCATATAGCAAATTATCAGATCGGCCCATATAGCAAATTATCAAATCGGCCCATATAGCAAATTATCAGATCGGCTCATATAGCAAATTATCAGATCGGTCCATATAGCAAATTATCAAATCAGCCCATATAGCAAATTATCAAATCGGCCCATATAGAAAATTATCAAATCGGCCCATATAGAAAATTATCAGATCGGCCCATATAGCAAATTATCAGATCGGCCCATATAGCAAATTATCAGATCGGCCCATATAGCAAATTATCAGATCGGCCCATATAGCAAATTATCAGATCGGCCCATATAGCAAATTATCAAATTGGCCCATTCAGGCAATCTATCAATTCGTCCCATTAAGGGCATTTTCGTAATTCGGTAATTTACACACTAAGGGTAATTTGGTAATTTGCAACCTAGACTTAACTACTAATGTGGGCATAAAATTTTAAAACTGTCCATCTGTGTCATACTGACTAAATTGACTATAACTCGAGTTAGAAAACTCGAAATTTAAATCCGTAAATTTTCCTTGAAACTAGACTCATATATCTTCTTAGTATAGTTTTTCCAGAATTTTTGGCTTAACCATTTAGTACAGTTTATTCCTTAAATTTTCCCTTGTTTCACTGTGCAACGATTCTGACCTCTCTTAACTTAATTTCAAATATCTCAGTGTACGGTTTTCATATACTTCTCCCACTTGTTTCTAATAAAAATAGGCTCATTAAGGAATCTGTACATATAAATTATAACCCATAATTCACTTTTTACAATTTTATAAGATTTTTCCAAGGTAGATCAGGGAACCACGAAGTCATTCAGAACCAGTCTTATTAAAATTAAGATATCTCAGAATATAAGATTCTTTTTCCTTCTCCGTTTCTTTTATATCAAAATAGACACAGTAAGATTTGATTCGATATCTTATTCACTTATTAATTCCCTTCCTCCTATTTTTCGTGATTTTTCTAAATCACGTCACTGCTGCTGACCAAACTGTTTCATTGCTAAAATACGGTTTCCACTACGAATATACGCACTCCCGAGTGGTCACGGATACTGGTTTCTGGTTTTCTTTGGTATTTCGACCGAATCACAGAATATTTCATGCAAATTTTCAGAGAAGTGTGAGATTACACACCATTTCAAACATGTATTCAGAAAGTACGGGATTACACACCTTATTTGGATTTCCTAAAAACCACTCTTCGTTGACCCTAGAACAAAATCCAACCAAAAGTTAGCCTCGGATTTCCAAAAGATTTCATACCCAATGTATTACTTACACTTGAATCACTTACCACTATTCCCAATGGATTAGCAAATAGAATATATCGAGTGATTTCGTCCCTAAAACATAATCAATTAGTCGAAACTTCAATCCGATTTGCAACATAGCCAAATAAAGATATAACGAAAAATCCACAAAAAATGAACCCTTTAACTTAATGATGATAGATCCGACTTCAATTGATTGACTTAAGACTAGAGAGGAATCGGCAAGAATGTGCTTTACGACCGCACACACTAGAACACTACGAGAGGAAAGATGATCACGTTTAGAGAAAATAGAAGAAATGATGTTTTCGGTTAAGAAAATCATCCCAAGACAAGGGCACAAAATTCGGCATGGAGACAAGAAAATACATGATAGAATAGAGCCACTTACCGATTCGATCAAAGAAGATGTGTTCAACTCACAAGATGGAGAATGGAAGATGATTGAAATTCGGCTATTGATGAGAAAATAATTAAGAAGATTTCGGCCAAAACAAAAGAGAAAAATGGACAAATGGACTAGGAGATTTCGGCCAAAGCAAAAGAGAAAAGAGTTTTGGAAAAGAGACACAAATTGCTCAAAGAGAAAAATACCTCTCATGCACCAAAAATTTGCCAATTCCCAAAGAAAATTCGGCTATCACCAAAACCCTCTCCCAAACCATTATCATCTTTTCCAAAAGATGAACATTAACCCAATGAAATCTTTCCAAAACACCTTCCACACTATAAGCCAACATGTTCCCTTATCCTTCCTTTTCTTTTGATTCTTTCCTTCATTATCCCTTATCTTCCTCCTTACCGTAATCCTTAGCCACCTTTCCATAATTTAAAAAGTCTCCCTTACCTAAAATACCACCATGGCCGACGCTATGGATGAATAGCATAAAAAAATTAATCACAAATTGCACTAGATGAGATTTGAACCCCTTCCCTCCATGCTCTCCACTTGATGCCATAACCTCTTTACCATATGCTCATTTATGCTAACAAAATATGCATTTATTTCCTTAAGCCTTGATGTCATTTACCTTCTCTCCTTAAAATGCTTAAACACAAAAATTTTGCTAAGGCCCCAATTCAACCCCGAGCCTTCTTAGAACTCCGTAACTTTCCAAATTCACTTAACTAATAAGTCCAATTTGCAATAATGCCATTCTCTTGTTCTCAAAAATTTTAAACACTCCTACGCCCAAGGCCCATTGGGCTGAATCCTACTAGGCCCAGTTTCGGGATGTTACACCGGTTCCCTCTTATTCTTTCCTTTCTCGCGATTTTAGCGTTCAGCGCGCTTAACCTCCTCAGCGATCTTCGCCTTCTCCACCAGTATGGCAAACTCACGCTCCCTCTATGGAGCTATCAGAAGTCGCAAACTGACCCTCAGTCCATCCTCAAAATGGACATATCGCTCATACTCGGTCGCCACCATGCCCTGTGTAACATCCTTAAATCGGGGTCACTGCATTTTTGTGTGTTTGCATGTGTATTGTATGGTAGGTGTGTTAGTTTGGACTACTTTAGAGTCTAGGCTCGAGCTTTGGATAGGCCAGAGTAATAATAGAAATTTTTGTTTTGAGTGCTTGGAAGGGGAGATGATAGAGCTAGGGGTTAAGTATATTTGGTAGCGAGTTATGACACAAGGAATCAATTGGAAAGGTGGCAAGGAGGCGCCACTTAAGCACAAGGGAGATGACGCCATATGCAGGGGGAGAGCCTGGGTTCGAGCAGCAGAATTCCCCTTTCTGCTAATTCTTTTTGACGCCAGAATCAGGGAGAAGGTGTGCTCAGGAGGGACTCTGATGGATGAGTATGGATTGAGTCAACATATTCAAAATGGGTGGAGGAGAGAAAATGTAGGAATTTGACTCATTCAAATGGGTTTGAATGAGTGGATGAGAGGAAAATAAGGAGGAAATGAGGGGATTGAGTTGGGGGGAGTTGTTAGCCGAAATTTGAAGGGAGTTTTGGTGAGCATTTCGGTTTTGGAGAGTAGTAGGTGGTGTGCCGAAATTGGGATTTTGGGGTATGATTTTCCGCATGTTGGTGTGAGTTTCATTTTCTTTTTGACGTGAGTCTTCTTCCATTCTCTTTGGGTGCCAAAATCTCTCTCTCTCAATTGCACACTCTTGTATTTTGGTTCTTTTTCTTTCTCTTTTCAAAATACCTTTGGCCGAATGTCCTCCCAAACCTTTCCTCATATTTGTTTCTTTTAACTTCATCTCTTCTCTCAATCCCTCTCATTGTGCCGAAAACACCAAGAGCTTCTTTCTTTTTCTCTTATCTTGTATTAAAGCCGAAACCATCACCCTCCCTCTCTATTAACATCTTTTCTTCTTTTCTTCTGACCATAGCCGAATATCCTTTGTCCATATTCTTCTATCTCTTTGCGTTTTCCCTTAGTCTTTGTGGAAGCCGAAATCTCAACTCATAGTAAGCTTTTGTCGAATCTCTTCTCTTCAGGGCTAGTGCCGAATTCTCTAAGGTGAGAAGGGGATCTTTTGCATTAAGGTGAGTGGTGTTCTCTTGAATCGTTACTTTCTTTTCAGGATTTCTTGATCAAAGTCGAATGGCTATTTGATTAATAGTGCATGTTTGGCCGAATTGGAAGGGGGTGTCATTTCCAGTGGAGATATTCGTGTTTCGTTGGGTTTGTGGATCAATTCTAAAGGCTTCAGGAGTGGTCGATTCAGGTAAGGGATTTTATTTCGGGATTTAGTTTCTTATGATTGGTTTCACTGCATTAACCTGATTTAGTGATAAGGTGTTATGGATCCTGTAGCCAGCCAAACATTAGGAGGGGTCAGATCTGAGACCCCAGCCCCTAAGTTCAAAAAGAGAGCAGTGTCTGCGGTTCGTGACTGGCCACTTGGGTGTGGACCAGCATCTGAGCAGGAGAGTAGGCAGATCGTGGTGGTGTCGATTGACGACAGCGTCAGCGTAGATAGTGTCGTATTACGAGTAATCAGGTGTGTAACTCTTACACACTTCGTAGGTTAATATGATTTTGTTATGTGATGTGTTAAATGCTGGAATAATAGCATAAAACGAGGTTGTACAATGAGCTACCGTTATGGGTATAAGCGAGGACTCCGGGTAAGTCCACTCTGTTTTGGTTAATATTAAATGCCTCAGTTAAGTTGCATAAGTATGATATGATATCCTTGTATGTTTCGCATAATATCTATGCCATGAAAAGTATGTTCATTGATGTGGGTATGATGAGATGAGGGGGAAGGATGATTTAGACTGTCACCAGTGGTGTTGACCACACAGTGGGTTGGCCTCGCTTTACATATATTATTGTGACTAAGTCTTATGGTTTTGACCACTAGTGGTGTTGACCACATCTATTATTTGTGATTTCGGTCACCAGTGGTGTTGACCACATATAACTATTTTGTGACTCGTCCCTGTGGTTTGATACCACCGTGGGTTGGCCCCACATAGCAATACGAGATTGTCACCAGTGGTGTTGACCACAAGGTGGGTTGGCCCCACCATATTATTTGTGACTCCGGTCACCAGTGGTGTTGACCACATGATTATTATTTGTGACTCCGATCACCAGTGGTGTTGACCACATGATTATTATTTGTGACTTCGATCACCAGTGGTGTTGACCACACGTATATGATTTGTGACTCCGGTCACCAGTGGTGTTGACCACATGGGGTAGATACAGGAGTTTCGGATGGTTAGGTTTTGGGTTGCATGGCATACATATTGATTTATGATCTGTGTAGGGGTTATATCTTTGGGATGGGGATTTATGCACTGAGTCTCAGTGATTCACCCCTTCCTTTACAAATTTTAGGTGACTCATAGATCGCGGATGTAGAGCCGGGACAGACTCGAGGTGGCCATGTTCATTGCTTTAGGTTTGATTAAATTATATTTTGGATTTTGCTTTACTTTTAATTTGGTTTCACATACTTTAAGTTTGGTTTTCGGGTTGTAATAAGGCCATTAACTTTCACTTTGAAGTTTATCTATTTGCTTAAATTATCACGGAAATGTTTGTATAAGTTAAACAAAACGGCATGCCTAAATAACCTTTTAAATGAGTGTTTTCTAAATCCACAACTTATCGGGTTTTTCCAAAACTTTACCATCGGGTAAGGACAAATAAGTAGTATCAATAGGATAACTCGATTTTCCTAAATACCCAATTGGAAACGGTTTGGCAACAAGATTAAAACTATTTCAGATTTCCAATAAAAACCAACAGCTTTCTTAAAATAAGAAACAACACACAACTTTCCAAACCATGTTTTTACTAAATCAAACAACTCGTTTTAAATAAATGACCCCTTCTTTCAAAACTTAAATCTACAAACTGTTTTCTTAGAAATCATTTCCTCCTGTGACTTACCAGATTCGGTCGTGGTGTGTTGACCGGGTTTGGGGTGTTATACCCTGGGGATAACGGCTTAGTTTCAGGAACTCAGCCTCATACTCGGCCACTGATCAGTCTCCCTGGGTGAGATTAAGGAACTCACACCTCCTAGCATCAATGTAACTGGCTCTCACATACTTGCTCTGGAAAGTCATCTTAAGGTAGTCCCAAGTCAATCGATCGGGCTGAGTGCCTTTCTTAACCGTCAGCCACCATTGGTAAGCTTCTTCACGAAGCAAAGAAACAACCCCCTTAAGTTTTACTCGGCGGTGAAGTCTAAGTCGTCCATAATCCTCTACGCGGCCTCCATCCAATATTCGGCCACATTAGGGGCAACTCTAGTGACACCCCTAAATAATTCAGCCGCATTGGACCGGAGTCATTCCGTAACCGACCCTCGGCCCTTAGATCCGGTGTTAGGCCCAGCAACCCTCTCTAAAATCCGTAACATGGCTTGGGACAATGCGTCGTCCCCAGCCACACGATCATGAGACCCAGTTTCTGTAGCAGGTGAGATCGACATTTTGCTCGTATCCAGATTAGGTGGATTTCCAGATGATGAGGACCCAGCTCGAGCCCCTCTACGGCCTCTACCACGGCCGCTAGTACCCTGTCTGCGGATACCTCGTACGCTCATCGTAAATTCAGAATTTATCTATATTAATAGTTTTATGCTTTAGTTATAGTTCCAATATTCATTAACAGATATTTTATGCAGACAGTATCAAGAGTTCAGAATTTGTTATTGCGAATCGCAGTCTTACTATGGTTTTTGGTTTACACTACCTAGAGTGTTTTTAGTACAGTATACTACCTATTAGTTGTTTCAAGCATACTAGTAGTATTTTACACAAATGTAAATAGAGTTTCAGAACACTTATAGAATCGGCACCAGAGACTCGGTGTACCACATACTCATTCCAAAAATATTTTAAATCACTTAAAATCACTTCTTAAAAACCAATTTTTAAAACTCAAATCCACAGCCGAGTTTTGCAATCTGGCTCTGATACCACTGAATGTAACACCCAAAACCTGACCTAAACATTATTTCTATATCTAGCGATGTCACATGATAGTGCTTTAGAAAACATAGTAACGTTAAAACCATTTTTCGTTATCTTATACTACCTTTCAAAGACGTGTCGTTTGTTTCAATCATTATCCATTTTCAAAACGTTGTCTTTTTTTTCAAAATTATTTATAGTTCGCGGAAGCATTTAAATAAGTTTGCGTAATCGTGGTGTTTCGGTAAAACATTTGTTTATTTTAAAAACTCGCATTTAATCCTACTGCTAGCAGTTATAAATCAAAATAAAAATCCCAAATTAAAGTAACAACCCATAAAGGCCATTTACAGTAAAACTTTTCCCGGATAAAATCAAAACATAAATAAAAATAAGAAACCGTAAACGTCTAGAACCATGGTCATCGCCGAGTCCTCCACTGCGCTGCTCTATCTAATGCTGGAAATTACCTGAACAAAATAAACAGCAAAGAGTGATTTTTCGCAAACTCAGTGTGTAATCCCCATAGAAAACACACACACAACAATATACCAGAAAACATACATGGATTTACCGTTCGGGCCTGAGCCTATTACAGAAATGGTGTGGACCTTAGCCCACTCAGATACAAAATCAGATATATTCGAGGGCCTTAACCCTTTTCAGACATAATATGCAAATCAGAATAGAATAGCAGAGTCCTACCCACCAGCCTTTACAAACCAACTCCGTCCAACCCAACACACCATGTGGGGATAAAATCAACCCACCCATCCCTACACACCATGTTGTATCGAATGCGGCACATAATCAGAAATTTGCAGCTGAGCTGCCAAATATCAGGCTTAAGACCCTTTCAGACACTTCTTCTAATAAATCATCAACTCACCCCAATGCAATGTAACATACATAAAATGTCATGCTATTATGCAAATACAGTACATACACTCAGATATTAGAATTCATGCTCAATACAAAAATCAGAAAGTCAAGTCACATAATTAGAGGTCTAGGTAATGCTTACCAACCCTACAATAGGTCCACAGTCAACTAGGGCGACCCGTGCAACCTTATAGAACTTCTCACAAAAGAAAAAAAATGGGTTAGCACGCCCATGTGGCTTGCCCGTGTGGCCTACCTATGTGGCCCACACAGCCTAGATTTGCCTTGACCGTGTGGATCACATGGCCTGGTCCAGAATCTCACATGCCCATGTGGTTCACCCGTGTGGGCCCACACGCTCGTGTGGCCCAGACGGCCCAATTGGTCGAGCTCGTGTGTCACACACAGCCTTGCCCAGCCTTCACATGGTCATGTCACTCGCGCATGGCCTGGCTCGTCAATCACACGGCCGTGTAGTGGCTCACAGCCTTGGACACGGCCTACCACACGGGTGAACACACGCCCGTCTGGCATCAACAGTAAGGTTTTCAGCTTTTATTGAAACCTCATTTTTTGCGTTTTCAGGTACACCCTGGTTTCGATTGAAGCTAAAACGATTCCCAAGCACTCCAGAACTTATATTCGATCATTAAAACACCATTTTAGTCACTTAAGGCTATACTCAAACGAAAACGCACGAGATGACCGAACACTAAACTCACAAAATATTACCTTCGGTCGAACAATCAGAGTTTCATACACTTAAAGTGTCAATTAACGATCTCCAGCCCTCTGATTACCTCCTAATCACCAATCAAAACCCAATAAGTAATGATTCATTATACCAATCAAAACTATACTACTGCACTTACCAAGAACACAAGAGAACCGAAGCGGTGGATTTCATATACTAAGCGATAAAAATAAAACGGTTGAAATTAGAAAAAAAAGGGGGGACATTCGGCAGCAAGGTGGGGAAGAGAAGGAGAATGGCGTCAGGAAATTTTTGGAAACAGGGTGATAGCCGAAAATTTTGAAAAAGGAAATCTACTAACCCCCTAATCTCTCCCCTTAATTCTCTCCCAACTATCAGATTTTTAGTCCAACACAAACACTCTGGACGTGATAAACAAAAATAATTCTCACGCCGGGATTCGAACACAGAACACTCAGTACCCTGACACATGTCTTAACCACCAGACCAGCAGACCCATTCTGACATGTTCTTACAAATAAATACTTATAGGCATACTAACCAAAGGTAAGGCTTTATTCCATAAAAACCCAAAATTTGTCCAAGCCAAGGCTTGAACTCAAGACTTCTCAAAAACTCCCAAAACACATAACCACTGCACTTACCAAGAACACAAGAGAACCGAAGCGGTGGATTGCAGATACTAAGTGATAAAAATAAAACAGTTGAAATCAGAAAAAAAAAAGAGGGACATTCGGCATCAAGGTGGGGAAGAGAAGGAGAATAACATCAGGAAATTTTTGGAAACAGGGTGCTAGCCGAAAATTTTGAAAAAGGAAATCTACTAACCCCCTAATCTCTCCTCTTAATTCTCTCCCAACTATCAGATTTTTAGTCCAACACAAACACTCTGGACGTGACAGACAAAAATAATGCTCACGCCAGGATTCGAACACAAGACACTTGTACCCTGACACATCTCTTAACCTCCAGACAGCAGACCCATTCTGACATGTTCTTACAAATAAATACTTATAAGCCTACTAACCAAAGGTAAGGCTTTATTCCATAAAAACCTAAAATTTGCCAAAGCCAAGGCTTGAACTCAAGACTTCTCAGACACTCCTAGAACACATAACCACTGAAGTAGATAGACATTGTGTAGCAAATTAACAAAAGCTGAACTTGGGAAAATTGGGGCATTACAGGTTTATGAAGTCGACACCGTTTTCAAAACCCATTCCTTGTGACATCACCAGATTCGGCCATAACGTCTAGGCCGGGTTTGGGGTGTTTCATGGTAAGATTTGAAGAATAAACTGTATTTATTGGCTTAGGTATAAATTCTAAAATTTCTATAGTAAAAACTTCAGTGAGTCTTGTTTTAAAAACAAAAAGCGCATTTTAAATATCGATTTTGTAGATTGAGATATAAATAAATTCGTGATTGTTATCAAGTGGACAACTTTGCTAAAATTATGTATTTAGTAAAATTGAAATTAATGTTGCATATAGGCATATAATAGTAAAAGCCATAAATTCTTGTATAAATACAGGTACGTAAAGGATGTAGAATGGAAAGGAAGAGGAGGAAAAATAGTAGAAGAGGATTTTTTATAAAAATAACCAAAATTTGATTAACTATGTAAATGACTGACTTTTTTGATTAAACACGTAAATGACCTAAAATCTACAGTGAAAGTTGGTGGAGCCAAAGAGTTTGGCGCCACCAACATGCAACGATAGCAATCGGGATAAAAAAAATTTGTGGAGCCATGTAGAATGCTGTCACATGTATAAATACCATGGAAATACTGCAAATTTTGAAAAATTAGGGGGCTTTTAAAACATATTTATTTTTTTGGTGGAGCCAAATAATTTGGCGCCACCAGTTTCCAATGCTATGTCAGTGTCTTTTTTAAACCTTTTTGCAGTGCCCTTTTTTAAAATTATTCTTTATTATTTGTTTTTAAAAATTTTAAATCTATATTCTTTTTGGTAGAGCCATTATAAATGGTGCCATCAGTACATTTTAAGGCTTTTTTTAATTTAAAATTTTATAAAATAATATTTTATTTGGTGGAGCCATTCTTTTTGGCGTGACTAAATTGGTGTATATAACCCTCAGTGGCAAATCAATCTGAGTTGAAGGAAAAAAATTACTTATACTTTGTTACAGGATAAATGGGAGAGATATAAGAAGCGTTTTTTACACATTTGTGTTTTTTTTTTAATTCAAAGGTATGTTTTGTTTAATGCTAATCTGGTGGAGCTCTGACACTAGTAAATTTAATTGTTATTTTCGGATGCCAACTATTTATTTGGTAATAGGTTCAAATTGGTTATGTAAGTATTTTCATTGGTTGTGGTAGTGTAATATCCTGAATTTTTGGGCCTATGCGGTAGGATATGTTTAATGTGTTAATTTAAGTGTTAGGGGTCCAAATTGGGCTCAGGCTTAGGTAGAGGCCTTGATTAAAATTTTCTGTTTGGGCATTATAGGGGTTTAAAAGGTAGTATCTATGTTTAAAATACCAAAGTGGGCTTGTGGCCCAATCTTAGGAGGTGACGCCACACAAGGGAGTAAGGGGCCCAAATTTAAGTTTCATGGAGCCCAATTCTTTTAAGTTAGCTAAATTTTGGGCATTAGGATTAGGTGGAGTGGATGGCAACAAGGCTAAAAGTTAGGGGTTTTAATGTTTAAAATATGTGGATAATATGCTGATAAAGGAGGGAGGAGTTAGAGATAATTAAGTCTCTTTTAGATGAGCTAGTAGATTAAGATAAAGGAGAAAAGATAGGATTTATCTGCAAGGTTAGGTAAGTGCCGAAATTCTATAAATAGGGGGAATATCTCTTCAACTTTGGCATTTGGGGTTTTTCTCTCATTCTTTTATCTTCTTCTCTGAGTAAAAGCCGAAAACTCCTAAAGTTCCATCTTCTTCTTCATTCTCTGCAGAAGCCGAAATCTCTAAGCCTATTCCCTCATCTTCACTTTGATTCAAAAGTCGAAACTACACCTATTCTTCTCCTTAATATTCATTGGCCGAATCCCTCTTAGCCATCTTTTCAATTTTTAGTTCTTTCAAAAGTCGAAAATGCGATAGATCATCTTTCCGGGATTTTTCCTAGAAGCCGAAACTCATAGATCTCTAAGTTATAGAATCGTGTTACATTCGGGATTTCAAGGTAAGAGGATTTGTTTATTCATATATATAAAATCAGGTAGAAGACTAACTATGGCCGAATATAGGAGAGGCCTATTTTCACATCTTTCTGGCTTTTTGAAGCAAAGCGTAGATCGGTTTAGCAAGGGTATCTACATTAATCAGGTGTGTAATTCTCCACACCATCTAGATCTGTTTGTTAAATATATGATTATAAGTTTTATATGTCTTGATAAATGTCGAAATTCCGGCTTAATGATGGAAACCCAAAGAGGGTAAAAGCAAATCACCAGGTTAGCGAATGTTCTGATTAAATGATATAAGTATATTGATATTCTGTGATTGCATGGGTTGGGTTGATGAAAGGAGGAAGTTATACGTTGTAGCGGTTTTTACCGTGATCTGTTGTAGCGGTTTTTACCGTGATCTGTTGTAGCGGCTTTTGCCGTGATCTGTTGTAGTGGCTACGGCCATGATCTGATGATGAGCAGCAAGACTGTCATCAAGGCGTGTAGCGGTGTGGGTTGATTGTAGAAATCCCCAATGGTGTGAATGGCTGGTACGGGGGCGTGTAGCGGATGGAAACCTAGGATTTGGGTTGGGCTTTGCATGTTATCTTTTATATTAAGTTTAATATTTTGATCTGTGGGGCTAAGGCCCAAATCTAATGGTGAATGAGGGTTGCACACTGAGTCTCACGACTCAACCAATTAATTAATATTTCAGGTAGCACTTAGTGCATCGGACCGGGCTGGAGAGGAGCATAAGGTGGCCATGCAAAAGAACATTTGGATTCAGCAAAAAGACTTTAGTTTATTATTTTATATTTTTTTAATGGGTTTTAAATCTCGTTGTAATAAGGCCATGGGCCACTAGTTTATATTTTGTTTTATTATGGGCTTTTATTACTTTTAGTTATTTAAATTTTTATTTTAATTGAACTAAGGCATATTTTATTTAAACTATCAACTATTTATTTTTCCAACTATTTATTTTTCCCGAATAAAAGATAAACTTCAGAAAAATATTTTCTAAAAATACGATATGTTTTCCAAAATTTTCTTAGTGACATACCAGATCAGGTTGTAATGTTTGGGCCGGGTTTGGGGTGTTACAAATTGGTATCAGAGCCCGGTTCAAAACTCGGCTCTAGGGGTTTTTGGGCTCAAAACGTTTTCTAAAGATGGGCTTTTGAAATATACATGTTTTTAAATAATAACAGGTTTTTAGCTCTGCATGGCACCTGCGTCTCCGGCCCAAGTCCGCCAGGTAAGTATTCTGAACCATTGTGTGATATAAATATGTGGGCTTGATGGGCTTTATGGGACGTAGGTTAGTTAGATTAGAACTTGATGGACTCTAGGCTTAGCTGAAACAACTCCTTAAATCTCATAAGACTTAATTTCACTAAACAAACCCATAAACGAGTCGCAAGACTAGGGTGTGGCAACAGGCATGCGCATGTCTAGTATTGGATCCGGAAGAGCCTGGTACTTAAGCAGTCCTAGTGACTCACCTCCTCTTCGCTGGAATCCTACCTGGTGCGTAGTGACTGTTCACCCTAGCCACGAGGATTTGTTGACGGGCCAAAATCTATAATTAAAACCCGAAAGGGACCAACCACATTATTTTTACAAAATGACCAAAATACCCCTGATTTGTAAAATTACCAAATTACATTGATTTGCAAAATGACCAAATTATCCCTGATTTGTAAAATTACCAAATTTCCCCTGATTTGTGAAATGACAAAAATACCCTTGATTTGTAAAATTACCGAAATACCCTCGAATTTCAAAATTACCGAAATACCCCCGAATTTCAAAATTTCCAAAATACCCTTGGATTTCAAAATTACCGGAATACCCCCAGACTTCAAAATTACCGAAATACCCCCGGATTGCAAAATTACCAAAACACACTTATTTCACAAAATCACCAAGGAACCCTATTTTGAAAATTATGAAAATACCCCTGTAGGATAAAATTACGAAAATACCCCTAGGTAGTGGAATAACGAAAATACCCCTATGTATTGAATGTGGGTGTATGGATGTTGTCAGTTGAATGTATGTAGTTTTTAGAACTAAGAAAGGTGAACTTGAGACTAAATTGCGAATTCGAAAGAACTACTCTTAAAACTACTAATCATAAGACTATTCGTGGATAATCAGTGGAAGAAAACCAATAATTCATAAAATTTTTAATCAGATAAACGTGAACCGATAGCATGAGTACAAGGGGACGAGGACGCTCTAGATGTGAATACCGGTGCGTACTCTACCATAGAATACTAAGTGTTTATTTTGGGTTTAGAAGTGCGCAGCGAAAGCATGGTAGTGAGACTTAGGTAGTACGATTAATAGTTAGTTGGAAATTTTGAGGACGAAATTGCTTTAAGGGGGTAGAACTGTAACATCCTGAATTTTTGGGCCTATGCGTTTAATAGGTAGGATATGTTTAATGTGTTAATTTAAGTGTTAGGGGTCCAAATTGGGCTCAAGCTTAGGTAGAGGCCTTGATTAAAATTTTCTGTTTGGGCATTATAGGGGTTTAAAAGGTAGTATCTATGTTTAAAATACCAAAGTGGGCTTGTGGCCCAATCTTAGGAGGTGACGCCACACAAGGGAGTAAGGGGCCCAAGTTTAAGTTTCATGGAGCCCAATTCTTTTAATTTAAGTTAGCTAAATTTTGGGCATTAGGATTAGGTGGAGTGGATGGCAACAAGGCTAAAAGTTAGGGGTTTTAATGTTTAAAATATGTGGATAATATGCTGATAAAGGAGGGAGGAGTTAGAGATAATTAAGTCTCTTTTAGATTAGCTAGTAGATTAAGATAAAGGAGAAAAGATAGGATTTATCTGCAAGGTTAGGTAAGTGCCGAAATTTCTATAAATAGGGGGAATATCTCTTCAATTTCGGCATTTGGGGTTTGTCTCTCATTCTTCTTCATTCTCTACAAAAGCTGAAATCTCTAAGCCTATTCCCTCATCTTCACTTTGATTCAAAAGCCGAAACTACACCTATTCTTCTCCTTAATATTCATTGGCCGAATCTCCCTTAGCCATCTTTTCAATTTTTAGTTCTTTCAAAAGCCGAAAGCGCGATAGATCATCTTTCGAGGATTTTTCCTAGAAGCCGAAACTCATAGATCTCTAAGTTATAGAATCGTGTTACATTCGAGATTTCAAGGTAAGAGGATTTGTTTATTCATATATATAAAATCAAGTAGAATACTAACTATGGCCGAATATAGGAGAGGCCTATTTTCACATCTTTTCGGCTTTTTGAAGCAAAGCGTAGATCAGTTTAGCAAGGGTATCTACATTAATCACCGTGATCTGTTGTAGCGGTTTTTACCGTGATCTGTTGTAGCGGCTTTTGCCGTGATCTGTTGTAGTGGCTACGACCATGATCTGATGATGAGCAGCAAGACTGTCATCAAGGCGTGTAGCGGTGTGGGTTGTTTGTAGAAATGCCCAATGGTGTGAATGGCTGGTACGGGGGCGTGTAGCGGATGGAAACCTAGGATTTGGGTTGGGCTTTGCATGTTATCTTTTATATTAAGTTTTATATTTTGATCTGTGGGGCTAAGGCCCAAATCTAATGGTGAATGAGGGTTGCACACTGAGTCTCGCGACTCAACCAATTAATTAATATTTCAGGTAGCACTTAGTGCATCGGACCGGGCTGGAGAGGAGCGCAAGGTGGCCATGCAAAAGAACATTTAGATTCAGCAAAAAGACTCTAGTTTATTATTTTATATTTTTTTTAATGGGTTTTAAATCTCGTTGTAATAAGGCCATGGGCCACTAGTTTATATTTTGTTTTATTATGGGCTTTTATTACTTTTAGTTATTTAAATTTTTATTTTAATTGAACTAAGGCATATTTTATTTAAACTATCAACTATTTATTTTTCCAACTATTTATTTTTCCCGAATAAAAGGATAAACTTCAAAAAATATTTTCTGAAAATACGATATGTTTTCCAAAATTGTCTTAGTGACATACTAGATCCGGTTGTAATGTTTGGGCCGGGTTTGGGGTGTTACAGGTAGGACGATAACGGGTTCAAATTGGTTATGCAACCAATGGGTGGATTATTTGGGATTCCCTAGGTCAATAGGATGTTTGAAGGTTTTAAGGAATCCCGAATCGAACCGCACGGGTGAGATCATCAATATCAGCAGCATTCGGGCTACAATTTAATAGCACTGAGAAAGCGCCCTTGTTGCGGTTAAACAATTTATTTTTCAATTTGTAAGATAGAATGATGTCGGTTTTGAACAAAATCGTTTAATATTTTTTTAGTATTGAGAAAGTTGTTCGTGTTGTAAAATTATATATTGTAAGTTAAGTGAAACTATTTAGAATGTTTGAAATGTAAAATTATATTATTTGAATTATGTAAATTGATAGTTTTTTTGTAAAATATAATTTTCATGCAAATCATTTATGTAATGTGAAATCAAGAAAATTAAAGGGACATTTTTAAAGAAAGATTGACAAGGGACATTTTTAATAGAAATAAAAAATGGAAAACCAAAAAATAAAGAAAGTTTGGAAAAAATGAAAAAAAAAAGAGAAAGTAAGTGGGGGTTGAATTGACTGAAAAAATGAGAAAGGGTTTATTTGTAAAAAAATAAACTATGGCATTTTTAAAAAAAAAATAAAAGGGTTAAAAATAAATATACTGACCGGTCATATTGCGTCAATCGCATCAACGATGGGACTGGTCAAGGGTTTAATAATTGTTACTTTAAAAAAAAAAGAAATGGAAAGGGAGAAGAGGAGATATTGGGCTATTTATAAAAAGGAAGGTGGGGTTTTGGTCCCCCTTCAAATTTTTTATAGAATAAGAGGAAGAAGGGAAGAACAGAGAAAAGCAATATATATATATATATTTGTTTTAAAGTTGATAAATACAATGTATGTATAGTTTTTTTATGTGCATGTATTATATTAAAAGTAGTTATTGTAATATAATAATTAATTATATTTAATGTATGTAATTTTTGTAAAATTATGCAGATATCAGAATGTCTTCTCGAGTAAACACAGATCACGCTTCATCGAGGATCAATGAAACAGTAAAATTAATTATAAATTAAATTAAAAGATTTTGTTTTGGTTTCTCTTTGTTTCATACTCAGCACTATTTTGCTCTATGTGTTTTAGTTGCATGAAATTGATATCTATTTGATTGTTATTAGCACTTTTTAATCCTTTTTTGCATGAAACTGATCTCTACGTGTTTTGCATGTATTTATATGTATTTATCTATTTGGTTGCATGTATTAAAATGTTTTTTGGATACAAATAAAATTTAATAGCTTATATTACATCTTAGGGTTGTTATTAGCCCTTTTTTTTCATTTTAATAATATTTTATCACTCATTTAATTTAACTTAAATAAAAATATTTTTAAATTAATTTTATGTTAAAATATAATTTCTTTAATTTAATGAGTATTGAATGTGTGAGTGTGTCCAACAAGGTTATGTTAAATTATTTTCAAGTTTCTCGTGTATTTGAAAAATCTTTCAAGGATCTAATTATAAGGATCCAATCCCCCATTCTCAAGCAAATGGTCTTCTCTTACAATTTAATTTAACATTGGTAACTTGTTTATATGTGCTAAGCTAAGTTTGCTTTGATATGGATGCTTGCTACGTTGGTTTGATTAAAAACATTTCGTTGCATTTTCAAAGATTTATTGGGATTAAGGTCAAACCATTATCTATGATCATCTCTCAGAGTTTGCTTTGATATGGATGTTTTCAAAGTTTGCTTTGATATGGATGTTTATATATGTACTTTTCTTTTACATGTTATAATTATGTGTGAAATATGTAATTTGGATACAACTTTTACTTTTATTATTTATATTAAAGAAATGGCTTAAATGCAAATTTAACTCCCAAGCTTTAACTTTTTCTCACTTAGGTAAGTTCTTTTATTTTTGTCAAAAATAGCATTTAAACTATAATTTCATGTCTCGACTTTTTAATTTTATGTTTAAACATAAAATTATCCTACAACGAGGATGAATCGAAGAGTATAATATAAGTTTTTGTTTTTGTTTTCTCAAGCTTTTAGTTATACTCTTCAATATATAATTTTATGTTTAAATTATATAGATAATGGATTTATCATATTTTTATAAAAATTTTACCATACAGGATGGGTACCGGGTTTTGAGGTCACTGTTTCATTTTCCCAAGTACAATCCAGACGAGTGAATCATGCCATACTTACAGTTGGCCAGATTTGGGGACGTCGTATTGATCCAGAGGTTTGACTTGAGGGCGAACCTAATATCCACCTCAGTTGAGCAGTGGTGTCCACAGACCTATACCTTCATTATGCCGTGTGGGGAGTGCACTATCACATTTGAAGACGACGCAATGCAACTTGGGTTACGAGTTGACGGTGATGTGGTCATAGGCCGAAGCAAAGTGTTGGAACCTTCAGTAGTATGCCACAGATTGCTTGGACGGTCCCCTAGTGATGGGGAAAGGAACTTCACGTGCTTGACATTGGCATAGTTGAGAGCAAATTTCAAGGAGTTATCTAGCACCGCCACTGTGCATAAGGTGATGTGCGCTACTCGAGTGTAACAGCCCATTTTCAATGTAATCGGAACAGTGATTTCGGGACTACAAATCCGATCCCAGAAGAGAAATTTATTTTAATATTATTTTATGATCTACCAAATTATATAAATATCGTGTGAAAATTTCGTTAAGAAATTTTACTAGTTATATGTCTAATTTGATGAAAGGACCAAATTGCATAAAATGCAAAAGTTGAATTCTAGTAGCTATAAGGATTAATTAGCTATGAAATTCAGAATTTGAGGTCTTTATATGGTAATTAGACCATTAAGAAAAGTTAGTAGATATTTTTGGTGAATCATCCATGGAAAATTAGAAAAAGAAAAAGACTAAATTGGAATGTTGAAAAATTAATGGATGATAATAAATTAAATAGAAATATCATATTATTATTATCATCTTCTTGTCCTGTTTTTAGTAATTTTTATATTTCTGAGATCAGAATAGTTTAATCTATCTATTTTGGGGAAAAATTTGTAAAGATATCAAAGTATAGAAATTTTTCCATGGATGTAAATGCTGAAATTTTAAAATTTATGGTAGAAAATGAAAGGTTGTTGATAGATAAACAACTTTTACAAAGAGAATTTTGATGAAATTATGATTTAGAGACTAAATTGAAAAATGGTAAAACCCATGGAAAAATTCTTATTTTTGTGAACTTCATAGGCTGTTATTAAGACATGTAAAAATTGGTTAGGCTTGGAATAAGGATTAAATTGCATGAATTTTATTTTCCGAGCCTAGGGATAAAATTGTCATTTATGAAAAGTATAGGGGCAAAATGGTAATTTTTCCTAAGAAGTGAATTGAGTTCAATTGAGTATGAAATGTATTAAATTGAGTTAAATTTACTCGTATAGATCCGGTTAGACCTCGTACGGAGTTAGATCGAGGAAAAAGGAAAATATTGAATTAGTAGTCTTTGTGAACACGAACATTGTCGAGGTAAGTTCGTGTAACTAAAATGTATGTTTATATGTTTATATGTTTATATGTTTATATGTTTAAATTGAATGTTATGATTGTGAAATGTATAATTGTCATGTATAAACATAAATCATATATCCGAAAATGTTTGATAAGTGTTAAGTCCCGTTTGAATAAAAAATTTCGACGGATACATGATTTTCCATATTGAATGTGGTCCTACATATGTTGTGTAACACCCCAAACCCGGCCTAGACGTTATGGCCAGATCTAGCATGTCACATCAAAAGGTAGTTGAAAGGCAAACCGATCGTTAAAAATGTTGCATCTCCTTTTGAAACTCCGAGTTTCGTTGTTTGTTTGTAAAAAAGCGATTTGCTTAATGTTCGTCTTTGTAAAGTTGTTATTATTTTGAAAAGTTGTTTTTGTTGTGAAAATCGAACTTGAATAGTTGCGGAAATATGATATGTTGAAAAACGGTTATTAACATTTTAGGAAAACCCAGTATTAAGTGTTTAACAATTTAATAATAGCCGGAAAGTAAGTTTAAAAGGAAAATAAAATCCAATGGCCTTATTACAAAATATTAATCCCAAAATAATAATCTTAAAATAAAGTAAAGACTGGATTTACTAAGTTTCGTGAGAAATAACTCCGATGTGTGGCCACCACCAAGTCCTCCGCGGTTCCAAATCCTCTATTGCTGGGGATTACCTGCAAGGTTAAAAGAAGGGGGTGAGTTACGAGAACTCAGTGTGTAATCCCCTAAATGGTCACTATTTGGGCCCGAGCCCATACGGCATCAATCTGGGCCTAAGCCCTATAATCATGATAATGTAGATAATGCAATGTAGTAAAATAAAACCCAACCCAATCTAACCATCACACCACTCCTACCAACCATACACTCTTGTGGGGACCAAGTCAACCCACCCAGCCCTACACACCAAGAACGCAGCCGAGCTACTAGAATATAAGCGGCTTAAAGCTGTCGATGTCAGGCGACCCGTGCGACCCTAACAATCAAATCGGTGGGTCCAAAGTTGTCTCGGGTGACCCGTGCGACCCTAACAATCAAATCGGTGGGTCCACGTCGTCTCGGGCGACCCGTGCAACCCTAACAATCAAATCACTTCCTCCAATTACAAAATACCAACCCAATGCAATATGTAGTGACATGTTAATTTAGTGTATGCAATAATGTACCATCATAACAGTTAAATGGAACATACAAAATCATACTAAATCAACCCCTAAGGGTATAACAACAATTTTACTCACCGAGGGTATTTCAGTAATTTTACCCACCAAGGGTATTTCAATAATTTTACCCACCAAGGGTATTTTAGTAATTTTACCCACCAAGGGTATTTCGGTAATTTACCCACTAAGGGTATTTCGGTAATTTTACCCATCGAGGGTATTTCGGTAATTTACCCACCAATGGTATTTTGGTCTTTTAGTCGATTCACAGATCATGGCATTAACAGAACAAACAGGAGTGTGAGATTGCACACCTTGATTACGAGTGTGCCGCCAACCCCTTAGCACCGATCCTTGTTTCACCAGGTTTTCCTAAGTCCTTTCCGAATACCAGTGAAGATTAAGAATCCCTGGAATTATCCTACTATACAACACACCCTAACAGGAAGAAACGAGATAACGATGCGATTGGGCCTAGGGCCCATTCTCAGCCCAAATGGGCCCACACGCTCGTGTGGCCCATTTTGCCCAGATCTAACTACAGATATGAGATTCACATTGGCCAGTCCAATATCTACTACACAATCATACAATTTATTCATATGGGCCCACGGGCCCATCGTGGCCCAAACAACCTAAACCCACAATAATACTCATGGTGGCCTCAAATATTGCGTCGAAGCTCCCACATGTGCGCTCACACGTTCGTGTGGCTACCATCGTCTTGTGACCAGCATTTCGGCATTTGCCGCTCTACTGCTAGAGTAGTGCGAAATACACACCTGACAGGAATCTGGAGTTAATCCGCGCTCCGACCACTCTTGTGCCCAAACACCCACCAAGGTATGCTTGCTCTCCTCATAGATTGCTCTATTTATAGCCAATTTCTCACCTTCCCTCTTGCTAGCTTCCCGATGTGGGATCCCTCCTTCAGTAGAGTTTAATTCCAACACAAACTCTGGCCGTCCCAACTTAGCAAAATAAATATCCCTTTTTGCTTGCGATGGGATTCGAACTTAGGCTCCCCTGTAACATAATCCACGCCGCTAGCCACTAGGCCACAAGCTCCTCTTGTGTCTAAAATCAAGCGCAACTAAATATAAGTCTATGGGCCAAAGTCTAAGTCCATTTAAAAAGGAAATCAAAATGAAATGCAAGTGCCAAGACTTGAACCTTGGACCCCTTGCTTCCTTGTGTGGCGTCATTCCCTCGTCTCCCATGTGGCGTCATTTGCCACTTGACCACAACTCCTTTTTGTGTCATTTTTCTCCAAATTTTATTCTTAAAGCCTACCTTCTAACTCTCAAGGTTTTATTCACCTAAAACCAAAATTTTTCCTAAAGCCCAGGTTTGATACCGGGACTTCATGGAAGCCCCCTAACCTTCCAAAATCACTCACCTAATAGGTCCAACTTGCATTAGTGCCGTTCTCTTGTTCTCAAAAATTTTAAACGCTCCCACGCCCAAGGCCCAATGGGCCCAATTATACTAGGCCCAAATTTGGGGCGTTACATGTTGTGGACAGAATATAGCTCAAACGAGCAATCCTGTGAAAAGCCTTCTCGAGCATTCCTGCTATATAGTTCCTACGAGCATCCTGATCAGTAGTGATCCTCCATGTGTTGCACACTACCTCTGCTCTTTGTGAGCATCCTGTTACACGATTCGATCGGTTGTGATCCAGCATTTATTGCAGACACAAACGTAGCTCTTCGTGAGCATCCTAATATAGGCTCTTATGATCTTCCTGACATGGCTCACTTGAACTCCTTGTTATGCTATCCAGAGCTCCCTGATAAACCTATTAAGCTGAATGAGCTTCCTATTCTAAACTCTTTGGAGTTTCCTGTTTAGCCCAAATAAGCATCCTATTACATGGCTCATCTAAGCATCTTGATATATGGCTCGAGAGTGTGCTTCCTAATTATGTGCCCTTATGGGTACCCCTGAATATGAGTTGACATATCACAGTTTTGTACACTTCGAGTGTACTACATGTGTATCCATTGATATTTCAAATAAATTCAACAAGTAAAAATCTTGATATGAGACGATGTGAATTTGAGATTAATTATTACAAGTACATACTTGAATTACATGGACATGAATTATATATGATATTTGAATACTTAATGTGGAAAGAATGTGCATATGGAAAAAGGACTATTACTATTGAGCTCATACAAGCTTATTGATATTCTTAAGAAATATATATGACTAACATGTTTTGTACATGCTACATGGATACATGATGAAAGAAGTATTTGAATATATAAATGATATCACTTGATATTAAGGCATGATGTACTTGATACTTGAATGTGGAACATACTTGATGACTTTGTTTATCCATGATATATTGAATTATGTGATGAAAATATATGTGAATAAATCTTGTCTGATGAGAGTATAAATTCATAGTTGTGGACTATTATATGGAATACGGTGACTAACATGGTTGATGAGGATATGTGTTTAGGCACTTGGTCAACACAACTTGGGAATGAATTATAGGTTTACCTTATGTATATAAAATAGTGGTAAGTTAAATTCCCAGTTATACGAACTTACTAAGCTTAAAAGCTTACCCTGTTTTAATTTCCCTATTTTAGAGGAATTCGGAATCTCGTTGGGTTGGAAGCTTGGCGGAGATATTACACACTATCCATCGACCTAGTCGGTACAAATGTAAATTAATCTTGATTATAATGGCATGTATAGGTTTATTAACCAATGTTGGCATGTAAATATTGGTTTGTGATTAGCCATTGGAACGGCTAATATTTGATGTATTTTGGTATGTATAAACATGGCATTGTGTTGGTTGATATGTATTAACATGGTAAATTAATGGTAAGATTATAGAAATGTAGATGGATAAGTTAAGGTAGTATGTTTGGCATAAATTGTAAACAAGTGAACTTAATTAATATGGTAAGTTTGGATACTAAGTTATATGTAGTAAAATGACATGCTTAAAACTTAGTTTTGATTTTTTTTGAGTGCCTTGATATACCATGTTAATGTCTAAAATGTTAGACAAAGTTGATGGTAAATTTGGGTGAGAAAAATGGCCAGAAAAGAGCCTATTTTTCGTCCACACGGGTAGAGACACGGGCGTTTGTCTTAGCCGTGTGTGACACACAGCCATGCGCACGGGCCTGTGTTTTGGTTGTGCGTCCCCTGCATTTTAAAAATTGAGAAATAGAATGCTCAGGTATTATCACACGGGCAAAGACACAGGCGTGTGTCTTAGCCGTGTGTGTCACACAGTCCAGCACAAGGGCATGTATCTTGGTTGTGTGACCCCTGCACCTAATTATTGAAATTAAACTGTTCGCACGGCCTAGCAGACAAGCTTGTGCCTTGGCCGTGTGACCCAAGTTAGAGAGTTACACGGGTAAAGACACAGGCTAGGACACGACCGTATGCCTCACATCAAATGCCCACGCGGCCTGGGACATGTGCGTGTCATTTGGCCGTGTGAGCCACACGGTGTAACACCCCTTACCCGTATTCTATGCCGGAACAGGGCACGAGGCATTACTGGGTTTATTCTACTTAATCACACAACTACTCTATAAACTTTCAGTCCCAACTTGACATAGCACTATCATTATCACAATAACCTCATTAAAGACCTACGAGGCCTTAAACATCCATACGAGGGGTTTCGAAACCCAACCAAAATCTTACGCAATTTTAAAAATTTTCACCTAAATAGGGGCCACACGCCCGTGTGGACAGGCCGTGTGGTCACACACGCCCATGTCCCTACCTTGTGTGGGATTTATTTTCATTTCGAACCTACAGGGGTTTTCACACAGCCAGACTCATGCCCGTGTTCTTAGCATTCTGTTTGTGACGTCATCAACCTTATAAAGGTCACACGGCCTATGCACACGCCCGTGTGGCTAGCCCGTGGTCGACACTAACTTACAACACCAACATGCAGGGGACACACAGCCAAGTCACACACCCATGGGACTGACCGTGTGCCTACCCGTGTGGACAAGAACAAAGCTATTTTCCAAGCTCTTTTTATCCCCCTAACTCACACATTATGGATCCATTCAACATATCACCAAACAACTCATGTTTTGTAATATAAACTTCCATGAATGACTACATCTTTTCATATATATATATATATATATATATATAACAAAAAGAGCCAACATCTATGGCTATATACGTAAGAGTTTCTCATTAAAGGGGCCAACACACATTTGGCCAAATAACAAAACAATAAACCTAGTCTAGCCCCTATACATGCCATACTCAAAATCACTAAGTCTAAATATACCGAGGTGAGCTGATAGTGTGGGCGATCTTCTGGTTATTTTTGTATCCCGGCTTGACTCTTAAACTCTATAAAACAAGGGAAAAGAAAAGGGAGTAAGCTTTAAGCTTAGCAAGTTTACATGTAAACAAATAGCATTGTAGTATGTGCTAAACAATAAATAGCATTACATACTAAACAAGAACAATCCACATTCATAATCATGCTTACTCATTTCCTCCCTTACCACTTTCCAACCACATCACAAACTTAGTACTCACATTCATTAACATACATCCCTGCACTTAGTACTACAAAGTCACATGATACAACACATCATATTTTCTCAATAAGCCATTCATACTACCTATCACTCGGGGGTTTCGCACTTAGCCCGCCATCAATCTCTAATAGGGTGGTATCGCACAAAGCCCACAAAAAGGATAGTTACGGTGGTATCGCACATAGCCCACCAAATGATAAATAGACAATGGTATCACACAACCCATCATAGTTATGTAATAAGGTGGTATCACACTTAGCCCACCGTTAAGTGTTGTCATTACACATTTACATATCTATTTCGTAATTCATACGATGATTATTCAATAACTACCAAATTCAATCCACTTGAACTACACATGTTCTCAATCATGTCATGCACTAATTAGCAACAACAATATGTATATAAAAATGCATCGTTTACACATAAACTTACCTCGGTGCAAAACGTTTTAATTTGCGGTTTATTCCGTAACCTTGCCTTTTCCCCGGTCAAGGTTAATTCCGTGCTCTTCTTGATCTATAACAATAAAATTTACTCATTTAGATCATTCCATGATCATAATGCATCAAAATCTACGCTTAGGCAAAAATGACCATTTTGCCCTTGAACTATGGCAAAATTACGATTTTTCCCCTAGGCTCGTAAATCATTTTTCAACTCACTTTCTCATTAAACAAGCCTAGCTGAACATTTATTTCTCTTACAACTACTCACAATTCCAACTATTTCATGCATTTATTACACAAATTTCATCTTTGCATTTAAGTCCTATTTAGGTGTTTTCATGCTAACACCTTTCACAAAAGTTGTTTCTCATCTCCCTAACATTCATTATCTTCCATAAAAACTCAGCTATCAACATAACCACTCTCATGGCAAGTCCCTAGACTTTCAAACATATTGCAAATTGGCCCCCTCATTAGCTAGCTTAAGCTTTGGGGACTCCAAAAACACAAAAATTATCAATTAACACCACCAAAAATCACTTACTTGGGTGAGGACAAGTAGCTGAAATTTCAAATCTTTCAAAACCCTTCTTTGAATGTAAAAATTGGTGGAAGAAAAAGAGAAGAGAAAAAGATGATAGCCTTCCCTTATTTTATCATATTTTAGTCAATTAGTCACCAACTATCACCAAATTTGACTAAAATTTAATGCTCTTGTCCCTTGTGCATCCTATGGCCGGCCATCACACTCCAAAATGGCCTAATTGAACTTTAAAGACCTCCAAATTACATTCTATATCTATACCTTGAAAAAAAGAACTTTCGCACTTTATGCGATTTAGCCCTTTTTCACAATCAAGCATGCTATCACTAAAATTAAAACACCAAAATTTCCACATAGCCTTATATTAATGCTATAAAACATAAAATAACATCAAAATAACTTTCCCTAACCTCGGTTTAGTGTTCTCGAAACCACTATTCTGACTAGCCCCAAAATCGAGCTGTTACACACGGCCTGGCCAAACGGGCGTTTGTCCCCTGCACGTAGAGAAAAAAATTTGAAATTTTGCGAAAAATTCTCTGAGTTCTCGATTTTGTCTCGACTTGATTCTAATGTTTATTTTAGGCCTCGATGGCTATTATAAGGGACTATATGATTGATTTATGATGTGAATGAGATATGATGTGAAATTTCTGATAATTGATTTATATATTCCAGTAATACTCCGTAACCTTATTCCGGCGACGGATTCGGGTTAGGTGTTACATCGAGCCTATACTATGCAACAGATCGGGGGGTACTTATGGCAAACGACACGTCTAATAGGGTCCACTTAAAGACTTGCCTCTATTGGAGGATTTCCATCATGCTGGTACTTACAATTGGGGATCAGAAGTGTTGGCCATATTGTACTGTGAGCTTTGTTGAGCAACAAAACACGGGGTAAGTAACATGGCCGGTTGTGTGGGTTTGCTGCAATCTTGGGCTCTGTACAAGATGTCGTTTCTAGAGGCTATTAGGCACCAACCATATTCGTGGCCACTTGTCAATAGGTAAAGACAAAATTATATCTAACATTTAACTATTCATAGGTGTGGATAATATTTTCCCAAGTTTAAGTGCTAACATGTTTGTTTCGGTTTCAGATGGGCAACTATCTGAGAATTGGTGCGAGAAAAACATTAATCATATAATGTCAGATTATAGAGGCGTCTGCTGGAGAGAAAGTAATATATATTGACTTAACTTATCCAGTTGTAGTATGTGATGTGACTTGACTCATTTTGTTATATTGTGCAGTTCTTGTGGATGTCGTATTTTGCACCGAACGTTGTGACCCTTATTCCACAGTTGGTTTACGTCGAAGCCCATGTGTGGTGCATTAACACTTCGGTGCTCAACTTCTCAACTGTTGAGTGGGACAACGCCGATCAAGTTATGCGATAGTTTGGGTGTAGACAATTTGTGTCGAACGATCCACAACAATTTGTTGATATCCACGATAAGACCATGAAGGGAAAAGATAGAGCGAATTGGAGTGTAGAACATCAGCGTTATATAGCACTATTGTAACACCCCTTACCTGAGATTGTCGCCAGAATCGAGTACGAGGCATTACCAGACTTAACTTACTAGTTCAGGGCATAAAAATTTTCTTTTAAAATTAATTCGTTCATATACATCCAATATGTTCCTAAAAAGGGCCTTCGAGGCCCTAAAACATGCAATTGAAATGGTTCGGGACCAAACCAGAAACATTAAAAAATTTTCTAATTTCTTAAACAAATCAAAACAATTTATTTCCCTATTCATAATGAAACTGTCCGTTTGCGTCATAGTCACTAAATTGACTATAACTCAAGTTACGAACTCAAAATTTAAATCCGTAAATTTTCCTTGAAACTAGACTCAAATATCTTCTACTATAATTTTTCCAGAATTTTTGGTTAGTCCAATTAGTACAGTTTATTAGTTAAAGTCTTCACTAAAAATCAATTATCTCATAATATACAATTCTTTTGCCTAGACCATTTCTTTCATATAAAAATAGACTCAATAAGCTTTAATTATATACCTCGTTCACACCCTAATTCCATTTATACTATCCTTAGTGATTTTTCAAAATCACGCCACTACTGCTGTCCAAAAATTGTTCCATTGCAAATTTTACTCTTTCATAATTTCTTTGTAATAACTATCATTTAGGCATACATAGCACCCAAAACATGTTCTTAATTAGCCATTTTAATGGTTGCTCATTATCAAGTATTTACAAGCCATTCTTTAGCCATATCATAAGGACATACACACAAAATGGCTAAGTCCCTATACATGCCATAACTTAAAACGTTTCGAATCACAAAATACCGAAATAATCCTTTGATAGTGTGAAACAATCTCCAACATCCTTACGATCCCCGAGTTGGCTTGCGATACTATAAAAAGAGAGAAAGGAATGGGAGTAAGCATAAAGCTTAGTAAGTTTTCATGTAAATGAATTACAACATTCTTAATGAATTATCTTATTCTTTTCTTATCAAGATCATTTAAGCCTTTAACTCAATATGCTTAAGTCTTGAATTCTTACCTGTACCTTTTTAGCATGAACTTGTCTTACCTTTCCTTTGGTATACTCTTTGAATTTTCCGTTGAACCACTTGGAATACTAAGGATACATGGGTACCTTTCCTTTTGAAACTTACCATTTCCATGTCTTGACATGGTCTTACGTGATATCCTTGCCTTATGAACTCACCAATGTCATGCCTTGGCATGGTCTTACATGGGATCTTTGCCTTATAGAAACTTATCAATGTCATGTCTTGACATGGTCTTACATGATTTCCTTAAACCCTAATGTCATGACATTTGTATCCTTCACATTCCTAAGGTTCAACCGGGACTTTTTGAGATTGCTTCTCTGTCAATTCATGCTTGAGTCTTTAAATGATAATTTACAGAATAAGTATGTAAATTCTGGAATTTAACAATATTAAATGTGAAATAATAGAAAATTGCATTTATTTACCGCAAACTTACCTCGTAACAAAATACGATCAACTATATTGATTTAGTCCACTATCTTTTTCTTTCCTCGGTCTAACTCCGGATTTTGTTCCTCTTGATCTATAATAGCAAATTTAGCTTCTTTAATACTCACATTTATTAAAACAGTCATTGACTCTAACTTTGAAAAAATTACAATTTTTGCCCCTAAACTTTTACATATTTACACATTTGCCCCAAAGCTCGGAAATTAAAATTTATCCCTTATTCTTATGTTTTATGACATGCTGATCATTTTTCACTTCTATGACAACATCAAATTGTCACTCTAACATGTACTTATGAACATTAGGTATTTTTACTAATTAAGTCGTTTTACTCATTTTCACTTAAAATCGCTTAGCAAAAGTTGTTTAACATAATTTAAAACTTCATATTCTATCATAAAACATCAAAATGAACACATTTCACCTATGGGTATTTTTCCAAATATGAACCCTAGGTTAAATTATTGCTAGAATAAGCTAAATCAAGTTACCGGGACTCCAAAAAAGTAAAGAACATTAAAAACGGGGCTTGGATGCACTTACTATGAGCTTGAGAAGTTGAAGAAACCCTAGCTATGGTGTCCCCTTTGAAATTTCGGCCAAATGAGGAAGATGGACAACATTTTGCCATCTTTTTCCCTTTTAATTCCTTTTTAATTCCAAATAACTAAAATGCCCTTCATTAAAACTTTAGTTATTTTTTATCTATGTATGTCCATTTTTGTCCATAGAAAATATAATGGTCTAATTACCATTTAAGAAATCCTACTTCAAACCCCCATTTCAATCAAGTACTTTATGAATTAGAACCCCTTTTAGCAATGTTTGCAAACAAGTCCTAATAGGCAATTTAAGCATGCAATCAATAAAATTTCTTATCGATACTCTAACACATGTATTTAATCACTCAGTAAATCATAATAATTAATCATAATAAACTTTTCTATCTAAGATTCGTGGTTTCGCAACCATTATTCTGTTTTGGCCATATTTCAGGATGTTACATTTCTCCCCCTTTTAGGGATTTTCGTCCCCGAAAATCTTACCTGTGAAGAGATTTGGGTACTTTTTTTGCATAGTCTCTTCGGGCTCCCATGTAGCCTCATCTACCCCATGCCTATTCCATAATACTTTCACAAGTGAAATACTTTTTTTTTTTAATTTCTTAACCTCTCGAGCTAGAATTTTTACTGGTTCTTCACCGTAAGTCATATCTGGTTGAATCTCAACCTCTGTCTGTGAAATCACATGCGATGGATCTGAACGATAATGATGTAGCATAGACACATGAAACACATCATGAATCTTTTCTAACTCAGTCGGCAAAGCTAACCGAAATGCCAATGTCCCAACTCTCTCAATCACCTCAAACTGTCCAATAAAACGTGGACTTAGTTTGCCTTTCTTGCCAAATCTGAGAACTTTCTTCGACGAGGATACTTTCAAGAACACCCTATCACCAACTTGAAACTCAATCTCTTTTCTTTTCAAATCTGCATAGGATTTCTGTCTATCTGAAGCTGCTTTTAAGTAATCTCTGATGACTTTTACTTTCTCTTCTGTTTCTTTGACTAGATCAACCCCGTAAATCTAATTTTCCTTAAACCCTATCCAATACAAAGGTGTGCGACATTTATGCTCATACAAAGCTTCATAAGGTGCCATCTCCAAACTCGATTGATAACTATTATTATAGGCAAACTCTATTAACAGAAAATATTTCTCCCAATTACCTTGAAATTCCAATACACAACATCTAAGCATATCTTCAAGTACCTGAATAACTCTCTCTGACTGACCATCAGTCTGAGGATGGAAAACTGTACTAAAACTCAACTTTGTACCTAAAGCTTCTTGCAATTTCTTCCAAAATCGTGAAGTAAATCTCAGATCTCTATCTGATATAATCGATAGCGGTACTCCATGTAGTCTAACTATCTCTGAAATATCAACTTGGCCAACTTGTCAAGTGAATAATTCATACGAACTGGGATAAAATGAGCCGATTTCGTTAGCTTATCAATCACAACCCATACTGCATCTTTCTTACTCGATGTCAAAGGCAATCATGTCACAAAATCCGTAGTAACTCGGTCCCATTTCCACTCGGGAACTAATACAGGCTGCAATAAACCTGAAGGTACCTGATGTTTGACTTTTACCTGCTGACAGATCAAGCATCTAGAAACAAACTCTGAAATATCTCTTTTCATTCCTGCCTACCGATACATTTTCTTCAAATCATTATACATCTTTGTACTACCTGGGTGAATAGACAAAGAACTGTTATGTGCTTCTTGTAAGATCTTCTGAATAAGCTTATCATTCTTTGGTACACATACCCTGTCTCTGAACATCAAACAACCGTCAGAACCGATCTAAAAATCATACTCTACACCTGACTCGCACTGAACTATTTTGGCTTGCAACTCACTGTCATCCTTTTGAGCTTCACAAATTTCTTCAAGAAACATCAGTTTAGCTCTCAACTCAGCTAAGATAGATGTAACATCCTAAAAATTAGGGGTTGGTAATTTTTGCATTATTGCATGTTATGCTTGCTCTGCGGGTTATTTGAGGGTGTTTAGGGGCTCTTGGGAGGCCTGGGTTTGGGTCCAAGCCCTGGTAAAATTTTGATTTTTGGGCCTTCAGTGGAGAGGGCTGTTGGAAGTAGGATTTAAGTAAATTAAAGTGTGTTATGCTAACACAAGTTGGCCATGTGGTAGGATGGTTGTGGCGTCAATGGGAAAGCAAGGGGGAAGGGGTTCAAATCCCACAAGCTACATATGGAAGCTTTTATTTTATGCTTTGGGAGAGGAGGAGGCAGAGTTGGGATCAAACTCTACTATGGGAGTTGGAGACTGGGTCAAATGGTTTCAAATGGATGAAGGGGAGGAAATTGAGGAGGAAAAAGGGGAGAAAATCGTGGGATACGGGAGAGTGGTAGAGTTGGCCGAACTTGGGAGTATGTGGGGATGAGAATTTCAGCTGAAGGGGGGCTTGGGTAGCATATTCAGCCTTGAGTGAGAGAGATAGTGCCGATTTTCTCAAGTGTTCTTTTGAGAGAATTTTACTTTTTGCGTTTTTCGGCTATAGTATTTCAGGTCATTTTGCTTCAATTTTCTTTTGCTAAAACCTCAACTTCTCTTATTCTCTTCTTCTCATCTTTTTCAAACACTCTTCTTTACTTGTTGCTGCCTAAACATTTGTTGGCTGAATTCTTCTTCTGACCTCTTTCTTCCAGTAGCCGAATCTTTCCTACACCAACATTTCATCTTGTGATCTCTAATTGGTAAGTCTCTACTCTCATATTCTTTCTTTTTTTTTGACCGAATGCAACACTCTCACGTTCATTATTCTTTCTCCCCTCTCTGCTTAGCATAAGCCGAAGCACTTATCTTTTGGTGTGGGCCGAACCTATTGGAGTTTAAGCATACCCTCCTCACCATTCTTTCAGCCTTCAAATTCCGGAAGTTGGTTGGTAAGTATGGCTAGGTCCAAATAGGGGTGATGGAGTTCTTTTCTTATCAGTTTGTATTCGCTCAAGCCGAAAGGCTGTTATGATTTCAATTATGGCCGTGAGTATTATGGCTAACATCTCCTCTCTATTTTAACGTTGTAAGGGACTCGACGTGCTTAAACCAAAGAATCGACTAAACATTTTTCCTTTGCAGTGGATCTCTTGGTTGTTGGTAAGTAGTGTAGATTGATTTATCGATCTCAATTTTTGGAGATGCCGTATCAAGGATTAAGACTAACGGTTTGGAGTTGTTGATTTCTTAGGTGCGTAATTTCGGGAGTTCAACCTACGCTCATAATAAGGTGTGTAATCTCACACCCCTGCTTAAACTATTATTGCTACAACCTGTGAGTCGGCAAGAAATCGAAATATCGAAAGTCGAAATACTGTCTATGAAGATCACTTAAGCGTGCGAGCACTCGTAGTGACAAACCGAGCCTTTAGGGAGAGTGATAAATCGTTGAGAGTGTCACAAACGCTCTCGTGAAACTGAGGCCACAACGGGCCTTGTTGAGCCGATATGGGCTAAATGGGCCCATGTAAGCGAAACAACGAAAAAGGTGAGTTGATCGATGCGACTGCAAAGTCGCAGAACTGCAACTGAATACGAACTGAATGGGCCACACAAGTGTGTGGGCCCGAATGGGCCGAAATCGAGTTTTAGGCCCAATAGCACTGTAATGACCGGTAATGGTAACTGAGTCGCTCAAGGCGACATGAGGCCTTCGAAAAGGTCGTTGTAGGGGTAAAATTACTGAAATACCCTCGGTGGGTAAAATTATTGAAATACCCTCTGTGGGTAAAATTATTGAAACGCCCTCGTTGGGTAAAATTACTGTTATACCCCTTAAGGTTGAAATTACTGAAATGCCCTCGTTGGGTAAAATTACTGTTATACCCCTAAGGGGTAAATTACCGTTCTACCCCTACCGACCAAGTTACCATTATACCCTTAGGGGTAGATTTAATATGGTTGTGTGTAATCTATTTAATTGCTATGATGGTACATTATTACATACATTGAATTATAATGTCACGACATCTTGCATTGGGTTGGGATAAATATATATACATATATATATATATTGGAGGAAGTACTGCACTGGTGGCTATGCCACGTTATACTGATTCAGTGGCTCTGCCACGATATACTGATTTTAGTGGCTCAGCCACGTATACTGTTACTGGCAGCTTTGCTGCGTTTATGCTAGCAGCTCGGCTGCGTTCTTGGTGTGTAGGGCTGGGTGGGTTGGGTGGGTTGACTTGGTCCCCACAGGAGTGTAGAGCTGGTACGGGTGGTGTGTTGGTTGGATTGGGTTGGGCTGCATTCTCTGTTTGCATTACCATGATTTTGGGCCTTAGGCCGAATTGATACTGCATGGGCTTGGGCCCAGACTGTGACTATAACTGGGATTACAAACTGAGTTCTTGTAACTCACCCTTTTCCTTAACTGTGCAGTTAACCCCCAGCCTTAGAGGATTTGGTGCCGCGAGTGACTCGGAGGTGGCCACACGTACCGTCTGTTTCGAGGGTGAATTTAGTATTTTATTTTGGGATTACTTGCTTTAATTATTGGGTTTTATAATTGTTGTAATAAGGCCATTGGAACTATTTTAACTTTTATTTGGGTTTTCTTTAAGCACTGCAAAATTTAATCAACTCGGTGTTTTCAAAACAGTAAACAACTGATTTTCAAATATCACGCTTTCGTAATTATTAAAACCCAACTTCTGTAATTAACACGGTTTTTAATGGACAAGGTAATACGTGTGTCTTTGACAAGGTATTACAACGAATAAACTTCTTTTGGGAATAAGCAACGAGAAATGAAATTTTGAACGTTTAAGTTGGAAATTTGACAATGGGTTTTTCAAACAACCATGAGGTTTTAAACATCACCTGGTGTGGCACGCCAGATCCGATTGTAACGTTTAGGCCAGGTTTGGGGTGTTACAATAGAACCATCATCTTATAAGGCCAAACTAGTGTGCAAAGCTCTTAATGCAAATAAAGATTTTCTACTCAAAGCATCAGTAACAACATTTGCCTTACCCGGGTGATAATCGATCACTAGCTCATAATCTTTAATCAACTCTAGCCATCTTCTTTGCCTCAAGTTCATATCGTTCTGAGTCATCAAGTATTTCTAACTTTTATGATCAGTGAATATTCGGCATTTCTCACCATACAAGTGATGTCTCCAGATTTTCAATACAAATACAATAGCAGTTAGCTCTAAATCATGTCTCGGATAATTTTTCTCATGTGGCTTTAACTGTCTAGAGGCATAAGCAATTACCCTTCCTTCCTGCATAAGTACACAACCTATTCCATTCAAGGATGCATCACTATAAATCACAAACTCTTTACCCGGTTCTGGTTGTACTAAGACAGGAGCTTCAGTCAACAATGCCTTTAACTTGTCAAAACCCTGCTGACACTTCTCAATCCATTCAAACATGACAGCTTTATGTAGCAATCTTGTAAATGGAGTAGCTATCATGGAAAATCCCTCTACAAATCGTCTATAATAACCGGCAAGACCAAGAAAACTTCTGACCTCTGATACATTCCTGGGAGGCTTCCAATCAACAATGGCTGAAATCTTGCTCGGATCAACTCTAATACCTTCACCTGAGATGATATGTCCAAGAAAACAGACTTCCCATAACTAGAACTCACTTTTGCTGAACTTGGCATAAAGCTGATTATCGCTGAAAGTCTGTAAAACTGTTCTCAAATGCTCTGCATGCTCAGTCTCATCATGAGAATAAATCAGGATGTCATCAATGAACACAACTACAAACTTGTCTAAGTAAGGTCTAAAAATTCGATTCATTAAATCCATGAAAGCATTAGTTAAGCAAAATGGCATCATAAGAAACTCATAGTGACCATACCTAGTTCAGAAAGCAATCTTTGGAACATCTAACTCTTTAACTCGCAACTGATAGTATCTAGATCTCAAATCTATCTTAGAGAACACAGTGGCTCCCTTCAATTGATCAAACAAATCATCTATTCTAGGCAGTGGATATTTGTTCTTGATGGTTACCTTGTTAAGCTGCCGATAGTCTATACATAATCTCATGGAACCGTCCATTTTCACAAATAACACCAGTGCACCCCATGGTGAACAACTAGGTCTTGCAAAGCCTTTATCAGTTAATTCCTGCAGCTGAGCTTTCAATTCTTTCAATTCCATCGAAGCCATTCTATAAGGAGCAATAGAAATAGGTGTGGTACCTGGAATCAATTCAATACCAAACTCAACTTCTCTAATAGGAGGCAAACCTGGTAGTTTTTCCAAAAACACATCAGGAAACTCACTTACCACAAGCACTGATTCAAATTTCAATTCCGGATCATTAGTATTCAACACAAAAGCAAGATAAGCTTCACATCCTTTCCTCAAGCATTTCTGAGTAGACATAACAGAAACCATGGTAATTGAACTATCTGACTCATCTGAATTAACCCAAAGAATTTCACCATTTTCACATTTCAACTCAATGAATTTCTTTCCACAATTCACTATCACATCATGTGCAGTTAACCAATCCATACCAAGAATCACATCAAACTCATCAAATGGCAATAGTATGAGATCGACCGGAAAACAGTAACCTCTAATCATCAAAGGGCAATTTTTACATACTTTGTTTACTAACACATACTGACCTAATGGATTCAATACTTTAATCACAATTCCCATAAACTCTATGGGCATGTTCATAGTAGGCATCAATTTCATGCAAACATAGGAATGGGTTGAACCTGGATCAATCAAAGCAATAACATTAACATCATAAAGGGAAAATGTACCCGGAATTACGTTGGGGGAAGATGCCTCTCCACGAGCACGGATAGCATAAGTCCTTGCGGGTGCTCTAACATCTGATCTCATTGCTGAATCTCTAAATGTAACTCTACCTGCCCCTATTCCCAGATTTCTCTGAGGTCTGCCTCTAACGGGGGCATTGCCTGATCTTACACTCAGTATTACTTCTCTTTTAACCATCTCAAGACACTCCCAAATGAAATGATTTGGTGCACCACATCAGAAACAACCAGTCTCAGTTGCTCGACATTGACCTCGATGACGTCAACCATATTAAGGACACTCGGGTCTATCATGTTGAATACTGCCAACACTCGCAATCGAAGTGGTTTGAGCTTTCAGACCCATAAATCTTCTATCTCTGTTTCAGCTAGAATACCAGACTGAAAAATTAGATCTCGTAGAGAACTCTCTAGGCCTCTTGGATATAGACTGAAACGGCTTGCTCATCTGTCTTTTCTTCGTATCTTACATCTCAATTTCAGCTTTACCCTTTCCTTTCAACAACTCCTCCGCCTTACAGGCTAGTTCAACCAAAACAACAAACTCTTTTATCTCTAGAACACCAACTGACAGTCAGATATCATCATTGAGCCCATCCTCAAATCTTTTGCACATGATAGCCTCTGTAGACATAAACTCTCGAGCATAATTGCTAAGTTTGATAAATTCACAGTCATACTTGGTCACAGTCATCTTACCCTGTTTTAACTCAAGGAACTCTTTTCTTTACTGGTCAATGAACCTCTGACTGATGTATTTCTTACGGAACTCCTCCTGAAAGAAATCCCAGGTAACTCTTTCTTTCGGTACTACTGACACAAGTGTCTTCCACCACTGGTAGGTCGAATCTCTCAAAAGTGACACCACACACTTAATACACTTTTCTGGTGTGCAGGATAACTCGTTAAAGACTCTGATAGTATTCTCGAGCCAAAATTCAGCTTTCTCTGCATCATCATCTTTGGTAGCTCGAAACTCTTCGGCCCCTTGTTTCTAATCTTGTCAACGGGTGGCTTCTCTCTTCTAACTGTCTCTGTGACTGGGGAAGCTACATGGGTGGTCTAAGGATCATGAGGGAGTAGAGGTCTAATGGTCGGATTCGTACGAATGAGCTCGACAAACCATTCATTCATAATATGGAAGAAGCCTTTTTGAGCCCCTCCTCCCTGACTAACTGTAACGGGCCTTTCACTACTATCGGGTGGCACCGTCCCTTCTGCGGGAGTGGGCGCATTACTTTCTACATCATCTGCACCAGCTAGTTCGGGATCCATAACTATAAAAGAAAAATATTTTTAAAATCGTCAGGAGTCATAACACCATCAAAATATAAGTATGGCATGTATAGCTAAACTCTTACTCGTACTGAATATTCCGAGAACCGACTAAAATCTCGCTCTGATATCAATAAATGTAACACCCTTTACCCGAGACCATCGCCAGAGTCGAGTACGAGGCATTACCAGACTTAACTTACTAGTTCGGGCCATAAAAATTTGCTTTTAAAATTAATTCGTTCACATACATCCAATATGTTCCTAAAAAGGGCCTTTGAGGCCCTAAAACATGCAATTGAAACAGTTCGGGACCAAACCAGAAACATTAAAAAAATTTCTGATTTCTTAAACAAATCAAAACAATTTATTTCCCTATTCATAATGAAACTGTCCATTTCTGTCATAGTCACTAAATTGACTATAACTCGAGTTACGAAACTCAGAATTTAGATCCGTAAATTTTCCTTGAAACTAGACCCTTACTATAATTTTTCCAAAATTTTTGGTGTGGCCAATTAGTACAGTTTATTAGTTAAAGTCTCCCCTATTACACTATCTGACGGTTCTGACCCCTCTTCACTAAAAATAAATTGTCTCACAATATACAATTCTTTTGCCTACACCATTTCTTTCATATAAAAATAGACTCAATAAGCTTTAATTCTATACCTCGTTCACACCCTAATTCCATTTATACTATCCTTAGTGATTTTTCAAAATCACGCCACTACTGTTGTCCAAAAATTGTTCCATTGCAAATTTTACTCTTTCATAATTTCTTTGTAATAACTATCATTTAGGCATACATAGCACCCAAAACATGTTCTTAATTAGCCATTTTAATGGCTAATCATTATCAAGTATTTACAAGTCATTCCTTAGCCATATCATAAGGACATACACACAAAATGGCTAAGTCCCTATACATGCCATAACTTAAAACGTTTCGAATCACAAAATACCGAAATAATCCTTTGATAGTGTGAAACAATCTCCGACATCCTTACGATCCCTGAGTTGGCTTGTGATACTATAAAAAGAGAGAAAGGAATGGGAGTAAGCATAAAGCTTAGTAAGTTTTCATGTAAATGAATTACAACATTCTTAATGAATTATCTTATTCTTTTCTTATCAAGATCATTTAAGCCTTTAACTCAATATGCTTAAGTCTTGAATTCTTACCTGTACCTTTTTAGCATGAACTTGTCTTACCTTTCCTTTGGTATACTCTTTGAATTTTTCGTTGAACCACTTGGAATACTAAGGATACACGGGTACCTTTCCTTTTGAAACTTACCATTGCCATGTCTTGACATGGTCTTATGTGATATCCTTGCCTTATGAACTCACCAATGCCATGCCTTGGCATGGTCTTACATGGGATCTTTGCCTTATAGAAACTTATCAATGACATGTCTTGACATGGTCTTACATGATTTCCTTAAATCCTAATGTCATGACATTTGTATCCTACACATTCCTAAGGTTCAACCGGGACTTTCTGAGATTGCTTCTCCGTCAATTCATGCTTGAGTCTTTAAATGATAATTTACAGAATAAGTATGTAAATGCTGGAATTTAACAATATTAAATGTGAAATAATAGAATATTGCATTTATTTAATGCAAACTTACCTCGGAACAAAATACGATCAACTATATTGATTTAGTCCACTATCTTTTCTTTCCCAGGTCTAACTCCGGATTTTGTTCCTCTTGATCTATAACAACAAATTTAGCTTATTTAATACTCCAATTTATTAAAATAGTCATTGACTCTAACTTTGGCAAAATTATGATTTTTGCCCCTAAACTTTTACATATTTACACTTTTCTCCAAAGCTCAGAAATTAGACTTTATCCCTTATTCTTATGTTTTATGACATGCTGATCATTTTTCCCTTCTATGACAACATCAAATTGTCACTCTAACATGTACTTATGAACATTAGGTACTTTTACCGATTAAGCCATTTTACTCGTTTTCACTTAAAATTGCTTAGTAAAAGTTGTTTAACATAATTTCGGACTTCATATTCTATCATAAAACATCAAAATAAGCACATTTCACTTATGGGTATTTTTCCACATATGAACCCTAGGTTAAATTATTGCTAGAATAAGCTAAATCAAGTTACCGGGACTCCAAAAACGTAAAGAACATTAAAAACGGGGCTTGGGTGCACTTACTATGAGCTTGAGAAGTTGAAGAAACCCTAGCTATGGTGTCCCCTTTGAAATTTCGGCCTAATGAAGAATATGGACAACATTTTACCATTTTTTTCGCTTTTAATTCCTTTTTAATTACAAATGACTAAAATGCCCTTCATTAAAACTTTAGTTATTTTTTATTTATGTATCTCCATTTTTGTCGATGGAAAATATAATGGTCTAATTACGATTTAAGGACTCCTACTTCAAACCCCCATTTCAATCAAGTACTTTATGAATTAGAACCCCTATTTAGCAACTTTTGTAAACAAGTCCTAATAGGCTATTTAAGCATGCAATCAATAAAATTTCTTATCAATACTCTAACACATGTATTTAATCACTCGGTAAATCATAATAGTTAATTGTAATAGACTTTTCTATCTCAGATTCATGGTTTCGCTACCACTGTTCTGTTTAGGCCCTATTTCGAGATGTTACAACTATGGAACGCCCAGTACGAGAGGCAGCCTGAGATGCACTCATGTATGTTTGACTTCAGTCCCTCGATTGAATATATGCTGTGGTGTATGTCCCAATGGCGCATTTATTTATAAGGTAGGAAACTTATGATAGTACTGGATCACGGCGACAGACGTGAAAGTCAATTTATAATGGAGCTCGACCCATAGGATGAACATATGGCAAAGCCCAACTCGAACACATGGGTTGATGCTTTTTGTGAGAGGTCCCAGAGTAGTTAACATCACCCGGAGATGGGCAGTTCTAGTTCAATTTATATGTAACTGCAACCACTGATAACATTTGATATGTTTGGTAATTCCACGTACTCCACGCCGTCTTAGGCCACGTTCGATCCGGCAGCCAATCCTCCTGATGTGAACAGTACACCCTAACATACACCCCGTCAATGGAAGCCTACAAATCAATGTACCCGAACGACGATACCACTCCCAGTTCATTTCAATTTTGATACATGAGTGTTATGTCATATTTGTTGTATAGGTTTTTAATTCCACAACTTATGTATTAGTCTTTTTTTGTATAACTTATAATATCTTTTAAAGTATTAAAAGTTGTATAAGCTAATTTTAAATAAAATCTTAACACTAAATAATTCAAACTTCATTTCCATAAGACCATAAAATGCAAAAATTGGGTACAACATTTAATTTCCTCCAGACCGTGAAGATTGGCCAATATAGACTTTTCCATGGGGACACTTGCTCCGATTGTGGCCGGCTATTCTACATATGGTGTAACGCTTTGGATCGATCTCTTCTCTAATATCCATGTCATTTTGAATCCTCGTTGTTCCTGGTCAACCTTTGACTTTCCTTTATAGTGACCTATCAGGCAACATCTCGAACGTAGGCGGTTGCACTTCCCATGTCGATACATCCCTCAATATGGGGTACTCGTTACCCCAAATACATAACATACATCCAAGCATGTACACATCGTTGATATATTCTTCGACATTAAAATTGAAGGTAGCTCACGCTGCAACCACATGTGCACACAGGTACCATAGTGTTTGGAACCTCCTACACTCACATCGCCTGTTTTGAATATCAACTCCGTAGGACCATGGCGGGATCCCCGACTGATAATTGATGTACTCTGTCACTCAAAAAATTTTCAAGTTTCGGGAATATAGTTTTGTATTTATCGACCTAGCCCTTTGAGCGTTCTCTTTCATGCCATTCCTAACATTTTCGTCGTGCACGTGTTCTGCCTCCAATTGTTTTGCTTATTTCAACCCCATTTTTGGGTATTAAGGTTACCAGCCTATAAAACGTGGCTAAAAAAACCACTGAAATTGGCAAGTGATGCATACGCCTCAAGACGAAATCAACGGCCTCAACAAGGTTGGTCGTCATATGACCATATTGGTAGCCCTTGTTAAAATATTGAGCCCATTGCGACAGCTCCATGCTACCCAACCACTATCTAAGAGAAGTTCAAACCCCGCCATATCAGTCTCTAACCTCGCCAACTTATGTCTAAATCGGTGTGCTTCCAGCTCGTATCCTACGTATGTATTTCGATAAAACACGTTCCATTTTATTTAATAAATGGACTCGAAATATTTAGAAATATGAATTTAACTACGATATTTTTACCCATGTCATGATCGTTTGCGCTAGTCTTTGTTCTTATACTCTTTATGGAAGTTGACAGTGATGTGGCGAATACAGTAGACAGACCTCCACGGAATCTTGGATTGCCGAATTACAGCAACAAGGTCGTTCGATCTATCAGAGACAATGCAAATGTTGTCTTGCCTAACAACATGCCTCCGCAAGTTCTAAATGAAAAATGCCCATGATTCGAAGTTCTTTGACTCCATGATGGTGAAAGTGATCAGTAGTACATTTCAGTTACCATCTTTTGCAACAGTAATCAGAAGTATCTACGTGTATTTTTCATAAAGCCACGTTTCATCAACCTGCACTAGCGATTTGTAGTGGAAGAAGGCCCTAACACATGGATCGAAAATCTAAATCAATCAATAGAAAACTCTTCTCCCTGGTTCCAGTTGTCCATTCGGGCCTCTATAAGTCAACGTTTGCAAGTCCATGACAGTTCCTGGGACGTACTCCACCATCGCCAAAATCCAACCCTGTAGTTCATTGTATGACTCATCCCAATCGCTGTACAATTGTTGCATGGCCACTTGTTTCGCCCACCATGCTTTCCTGTACGACACTTTGTACTGGACCTAGGCTTGCATGTCTGCAATCAATGTCTAGACAAGAGTGGTTAGACTATCTTTCACTAGTGGCATGATGCAGTTGCAGATACTTTTAGCATCCAATTTACGATGGTCTTGAGACTACGTGCAACAATGCATGTATGGCACCCTTTTAATTTTCGTATTTGCCACTATTGAGTCCTCCATATAAATACAGTCTGAACTCGCTACCCACACCCATCCCCGACTCTCCAACATTCCCCAACATATAATGTTATGTAGACTTGGTAACCTTGTAATCAATCGACACCTTCATGCTATACTGTTTCATGGCAAACACACAGTCCGCCTTGTTCTTGAATTGTTGCCCAACGAACAACTCTTCTAACTGCGAATTTGATGCCAATTTGTGAGCAAGTACTATATCAGTGTACTCAAGGAACTCAGATGCATGCGCTGCATCTAGATCTAAGCTCCACATGTCGCCCCTAGGTTCATTTTGTAAAACAATGCCATGATTCGGATTACTGAATGAAGGGTCGTGAGCATCTTTAACTTTCTTTGGGCCTTCATCGTCAATATTGTCTAGAACCTCATCAATATCGAGGTCACTAAAATCTTCAACGACCTGATTAGAATCTTCACCATTATTGGTCGCTTCTCCGACGTCTGCCTCAGTGCTTATTATTACCTCTAGATGTATTTGTAGACAGGGACCCAGGTAGGGTTGTTATATGAACTCCCACCATAATTTGGATTTTTGGGTAACTGCGATATCCCACCGCATTCTAACTGATTTTTCCATCCAACATTAAGATCAAAGTCAAATCCGTAATGTTGACTTATTGGACAAACATTCTCAATGGGCTCTAAGTCCACTAACTCAGCAAATAACTCAACTGGTTGGGGGTTCTCACTCTGAGTCGACCACCATATTTCCATTATAGTGCCCAAGTCATCATCATCTAACAGTTGCATCTCACAAAATGTCAACAGATCTGTAGAGATTGAAAACTTGTAGAATAATCTGGACATTTCCCTTCCACAATAGATAGCTATTTTCACACTGATCTTCCTTTTCATTTCTTCTAGCTTTACATTTTTATTCAATCTCAACCCTACTGTAACACCCCTAACCCGTATCCTCGCCAGAATAGGGTTACGGAGTATTACAGAAAAACTATAACATAAAAACATTCATTTCTAATCATTTCATAGATCATAACATAATCCATTCAAACACATGCATACCGTCCCTTATTCGAGCCCTCGAGGCCTTAGAAACACTTTAGAAATGATTCGGGACTAAATCGAAAACATTTAGAACTTCATGGCAAAAGATAGAAAAATTCATACTATAGGGGTCACACGGCCGTGTGACTCACAGAGCTAAGACACACGCATGTGTCTCAGGCTGTGTGGGCATTTGAAGTAGGGACACATAGCCATGTCCGTGCCCGTGTAACTCTCTGACTTGGGTTATACGGCCAAGTCACACGCCCGTGTGCCAAGTCGCGTAACTCTCGAAATGAAACCTTTAAAAACCTACAGGGGACACACGACCATGTCGCATGGCCATGTGTCACACACGGCTGAGACACACGCCCGTGTCTTAGGCTGTGTGGACAAGTAAATGGCCAAAATCAAGCCATTTATTTTACCCTTTCATCGTTGAACTTACAAGTTATTTGCACACATGAACAAAGCATCATAACCTACCAAAACATGCATAAAAATGACCAAACCATTACACCATTTATCCATACAACCAATATGCCAATAAGGCACCTCAATCACAACAGTCAAACATGCTTATACAATTGTTAAGTTTAACCACAAATCAACTAAACTTTATAACAAATTTTATGCCAACATTTACCATAATGTTCACATACCAATATCATACTCAAAAATTCCAATTTGACTATTCAGCACCTATCATCACTACCTTAGCAAACTTGATCATATGTCAACATATTCAAACACACCAAATGTAATATCTTGGATTTTGGGGATTTGCATTTAATGTGTGTTGTGTGTCTATGCTATACTCTGTGTGTTAATTTGGTGTGTTTGGGGGCCCCAGGAAGGCTCGGGGTTAGGTCTGAGCCTTGGTGAAATTTTTCTTTTCAGGCTCTTTAGAGGGAGAGCTAGCAGAGGCATGAGTTAAGAATAAATATTTGTGTTTAGTTAGCACAAAAAGTGATGCGGTAAAGTGGCAAGGAGATGCCACTTAGAATGCTTGAAGTGGCGTCACAAGGGAGAAGCTGTAGGGAGAAGGGGTTCGAGTCGCGTCGTCAGTAATGAGAAGCTTTAATTTTTGTGCCTGGGGAGCTTGGGTGGTGGATTAGCAAGGGCACTGCATGGATGGGTGTTGAATGAGTCAAATAATTTGAATGAAAGGCCATGAGGAAAATGGGGAGTTTGAATTATTCAAACTGTTTTAAATGGGTGAACAAGAGTGAATATAGGAGCAAAGTAAGGGAATTGAGGTTGGTGGGGATGTTGGCCAGTTGTGGGAAGATTGTTAGGGAGAAATTGGTTGGTGTTAGGCATAGGTGTGTGCCGAAATCGTTTAGGCTAGTGGCACTTGGTCTTTATTTTTAGGGTGTGGCTCAATCGAGATTAGGGGTATCTTATGGTGTCGTTTTCTTCTAAGGGTCAAAATCGATTTTAGAAACACGTCCTTTCCCTTTTGTATTTTTGACCATTTTCTTTTCTCTTCTAACTAAAACCGAAACTCTCACCCCATTTCTCTTTTGTTTACCAAAATGAATTAGCTATTCTCATTTTCTTCATCTTTTCTCCTCTTTTGTGCATTAGCCAAACCTTTGGAAGTTGTCTACTCGTGCATTCTTCTCTTTCATCTTTCTTTCTCCCCATTTGAGTGTTAGCCAAAACTCAACTCACTTCTTTTTATTCTCTCTGTTTGCATCTTCTTCTACACCATTAATACTTGGCCGAACCTTCCCATTCCCTGTCTCATTTGCTCTTTGCCGCAACGAACCGAAACCCCTGCTATCTTCTTCTTTTCTTCTTCAGATCCTCTATCTTCATCTTTGTCAAGTGCCGAATATCCCTTGCTCCATCGTTCTCTTCTCTGATCAGCAGTCGACTTGGTGAGTTTCGCTTCTTTCGGGACTTTTTCTGTTATTTTTGTCAACCCTTTCTCTTTTGGTCGAAGGCATGGTGTGTTGTTGTGAGTATTCTTTTCTTTTGGTTAAGTCGTTGGTGACTTCTAATTGTTTAAATGCTACTTTGTTTCACTTTAGTGAAGGGCCGAATCTAAGCACCCTTGCTACTGATCATCTTTCTTTCGACTTAGATCTTCAAAAGTCCTTTGGTAAGTGGGTATAGCCGAATGAGGGGAAGGCCATCCTTTATGTTCCGTTTAGGCCATTTAGCCGTTTCTTCTTCATTTTGAAGCACTATTCTCTAACTTGTGGGCTGTTTAGGGGATCATCTGAAGCTGCAAGCCGAATCAGTTGGTGCTATTCATTGAAATTAAGGTAAGGAATCTTTCGTTATTCTGTTCGGTAGGAATCTATTCGTGTTGCTCTATCTAAATCAAATCTTTTGGGTTTAGTACTCAGCGTTCTTTTTTTGAGTAACTGATCAAGTCTCTTCATGGATCCAACTGCTAGTCAATCCAAGGAAGGCAGCGAACCCCTACTTTCGGCTTCTAAGTTTAAGAAGCGTGCTGTGTCGGCAGTTTGGGACTTTCCGCCGGGCTGTGGTAGAGAGTCGACGTCTGTCTGGGATAGACAGATAGCTGTCGTTCCTCCTAGTGAAAGCGTCGACATAGAGGGTATAACCTTACGTGTTATCAGGTGTGTATTACTCACACGCCTTCATTGTTATTGCTATTGTGTTATTAACTGAAAAAGGGCAAAAAGCCGAAATAACTGATATGATAGGTTAACTACCATTATGGGTAATGTTGGAGATGTCGGGTAAGTTCTCGATACTGATATTGTTGTTAAATTGCATGTATGTATCTTTTGATGTTATGCATGTATATGATCTGTTATACACTGTGATATAAGTTGCATACATATTGTGCACAATGTAAAGAGCATGGGCTCGGGATTGAATGAAAGAAGGAGGGAGAAAAGTGACTACTGTCACGAGTGACTACGGTCACGAGTGGTCTAAGTACCATGGTGGTTAATACCATGATTTCTTATAACAGTGACTTATTTCGGTGGTCTAAGACCACAGTGGGTTGGCCCCATGTAAACAAACACTATTCATAGATCATCACGGTAGTCTAAGACCACGGTGGGTTGGCCCCACGATTATATTATAGTTACTTTGCCACGAGTGACCACGGTCACGAGTGGTCTAGGACCACAGCGGTCATGGACCACGGTGGCATAATGCCACAGGAGTTTGGATGGAGAGCTATTCTGGGATGGGCTGCATCGCATGCATATAACATGAGCTATATTGAGTGGTCTAAGGCCCAATTTGCATTACATGGGGATGTACACACTGAGTCTCGATGACTCACCCCTTGCTAATTTTGCAGGTAATCAGTAGATGGTGAATTATGGGCCGGGGCAGACTCGAAGTCGCCATGCATTACAGTTTCTTCAGTAAATTCGAACTTATTTTAAAATTTATTTCTATTTTGGGATTTCAAGTTGTAATAAGGTCGCTTTACCTTTATTTTTATTTTTTTTAGGTTTTTATCATATGTTGATTTTATACATGTGTAGAATCATAAGAAAAATGGGTTTTTCTTAAAACGTAAATAAAGGTTTTCCAAAAGATTAACAAATGTATTATAAGTCGTAAATAATTTAACTCAGTTTTCTTCTTAAACACTGCTAAACCTATTTTCAGAAGATCGCATACCCCAACATTGTTTTCCAAACGTCATTGTACAAAATCTACTAAATTCAGTTTCTTTTTAAGGAAGAAAAAAATAGATCTACCGGTTTCTATCATCTAGCCACCCTTACCAAGAGTTTAACAAGTTTTAAGTTTACTAAATCATGAATAGTTTTTAACATGGAATCACCAAAACTAAATATCTTTTTTTCATATGACGATACTTTACCAATATTTCCAAATCTTATTTTCCGTAATGTTCCAGATTCGGTCGTAATGTATTGACTGGGTTTGGGGTGTTACAATTGTGGTATCATAGTGAGGTTTCAAAACTTGGCCGTGGGTATGGGGGTTTAAAATGTTTTAAAAGATGGCTAGAAAGTGATTTAGAAATATATATATGTCTTTTGGAAGCATGGCACCCGAGTCTCCGGCACCCAAATCCGCACGGTAAGTTCTCTGACTATTGGTTGTTTATATGAACTATGTGTGATGTGCTATGACTACTTGTACTGTGAAATGTAACTCTAGGGACTGAAACCTTAGGTTTGTGTGAATAGGACGAGAATTACTCATTCTGCAATCTTCATAAAACTGCTCTGGAAAAATAGTGGAAGAAAACACTAACTCATAAAACTCTTAATCAGATTAAATCGCGTTAGTAATAATGAGTACTAGAGGACGTGGACGCGGTATGCGAGGCCGTGGAAGAGGCCGAGATGCTGGGGCTGAGCCTTCAGAATCTGAGCATGGGCCGGAAGGTGAAGTACCCGCATCGCCAGTTGGAGAAGCGAAATTTCAAGATCAAACTGGTGTAGACGATGCTGTGTCACAGGCTATGTTACGCGTTTTGGAGAGAGTGACTGGAGCGAGCACGAGATTAGTGGCTCGAAAATCTGTGCCTGAGTGACTCAGGGCTGATGGGGCTGAAATGTTTAGGGGCGTTTCTGGTTTGGCTCCTAATGTAGCCAAGTACTGGTTAGAAGTAGTGGAACAAATCATGGATGATCTTGACTGCACCGCAGAGGAGAAGCTAAAAGGGGTTGTGTCTCTGCTCCGAGGTGAAGCCTACCAATGGTGGCTCATGGTTAGGGATGGTACAGTTGCGGACCGCATTACCTGGGACTTCTTTAAGTCTGCGTTCCAGGGGAAATACATTGGGTCAAGCTATGTGGATGCTCAGCGTAAGGCATTCCTAAACTTGGTACAGGGGAGTGAGTCAGTAGGCGAATATGAGGTGGAATTCTTGCGCCTAAGCCGGTATGCTCGTGGTATTGTGTCTACAGATCATGAGCGTTGTATTCGATTCGAGGATGGTCTGAGGGATGAGTTACGAGTACTGATAGCTCCGCAACAAGAAAGGGAATTCGATGTTCTGGTGGAAAATGCTAAGATAGCCGAGGAAGCAAAGCGTTCTGAAAGACAGAATCAGAATAGGGACAAGGGTAGAAATAAAAGAAGTTTTGGACCGTCAAGATCTATTGGGAGCTTTCAGAAGAGGCCTAGGTTGGATGGGTCGAGTCGAGCGGTGAGACCCGCTGTTACTGGTCAGCCACCGCAATGTGCTACGTGTGGGAAGTTCCATTTTAGGGAATGCTGGGCAATAAGTAATGGATGCTTCAGATGTGGATCAATGGATCATTGGGTGAAAGACTGTCCACAAGAGCCAAACAGAATGCGACCCGCAGGTTAGAACTATGTTCAGCCTAGTAGAGGTGGTCAACAGCCACAGAGAGGTCGTGGTCTGGACAGAGGAGGTAATGGTTTTGGTCGTGGACGTGGAGCACCGGGCAGAGGTGCTGGGAACACAGATGCAAGGCAACCTGGGTTAGTCTATGCAGCTAGACGCCGAGAGGAGGGCGATGCACGGATGTCATAACCGGTATGTTCCTTATTTATGGACTGTCTTTTTCTGCACTAATTGATATTAGGTCAACACATTCCTATGTTGCTAGTACTGTGTCTGGAACTCTGAACATAGACTCTGAGATTGCTTCTAGGGAGATGACTGTACTTAGCCCTTTAGGACAATCTATAGTGGTGAACAAACTCTTTAGGGATGTGCCTCTAGAAGTACAAGGGATGGTTTTCCCGACTGATCTGATGGAACTGCCATACGGAGAGTTTGATTTAATCTTAGGTATGGACTAGCTAGTGAGGTATCGAGCAAACGTGGACTGTGCTGCCAAGCGCATGGTGTTAAGGACTCCTGAGGATGATGAGGTGGTAGTGATAAGTGAAATGAGGAACTACTTGTCTAACGTAGTATCCGCATTAAAGGCTGAGAGGATGGTAAGGAAAGGATGCGAGGCTTTCTTAACGTATGTTTGTGCTCTGGAGGCCAAGGAGTTGGCTGTAGGGAATGTCAGAACGGTGAAGGAATTTCCTGACGTTTTTCCAGAAGAGCTTCCAGGGATACCTCCGGATCGCGAGGTGGAATTCAGTATTGATCTTCTTCCGGGGACAGCGCCAGTGTCTATTGCACCATATAGAATGGCGCTGAAGGAGTTGGTGGAATTGAAAGCCCAAATTCAGGAACTGTTAGACTGGGGTTTTATCCGACCAAGTGTGTCACTGTGGGAAGCGTCGATGTTGTTGGTTAAGAAGAAGGACGGGTCAATACGGATGTGCATTGACTATAGGCAGTTGAACAAGTTGACGATTAAGAACAAGTACCCGCTGCCTAGAATAGACAATTTATTCGATCAGCTGCGAGGTGCTTCAGTCTTTTCAAATATAGACTTGAGGTCGAGTTATCACCAGCTTAAGGTCAAGGAGGCAGATATCCATAAGACAGCTTTCCGAAGTCGTTATGGTCACTACGAGTTCTTGGTGATGCCGTTTGGTTTGACCAATGCACCAGCAGCGTTTATGGACATGATGAATCGGGTATTCCAACCCTATCTGGACCAGTTCATCGTGGTGTTCATAGACGATATTTTGGTTTATTCAAGTTCGGAAGAGGAACATAATTCGCATCTTCGGATAGTTTTACAAATTTTGAGGGAGAAACAGCTATACGCCAAATTCAGTAAGTGTGAATTCTGGCTGAGGGAAGTTACCTTTCTGGGCCAGGTTGTGTCTGCTGAGGGGATTAGGGTTGATCCCCGGAAAATTGAAGCCGTGGTGGATTGGAAACCGCCTAAGTCTGTGGTTGAAATTTGGAGTTTTCTTGGTCTAGCTGAGTATTATAGAAGATTTGTGGAAGGGTTCTCAGTAATAGCTGCACCGTTAACCAAGTTGTTACGAAAAGGGGTACTGTTTGTCTGGTCAGATAAGCAACAGGAAAGTTTTGAGAAGCTGAAGAGGATCTTAACTGAGGCTCCAGTGTTGATTCAGCCTGAGGCTGGGAAGGAGTTTGTTGTTTACTGTGATGCGTCACACACAGGGTTGGGATGTGTGTTAATGCAAGAATGGAAGGTAGTGGCATATGCGTCTCGGCAGTTGAGACCGCATGAAGTGAATTATCCCACGCATGATCTGGAATTGGCTGCAGTGGTGTTTGCTCTGAAGATCTGGAGACATTATCTGTATGGGGAGAAGTCCGTTATCTATACAGACCACAAGAGTTTGAAGTATCTCCTTACCCAGAAGGAGTTGAATTTAAGGCAGCGGTGCTGGATTGAATTGTTAAAGGACTATGACTGTTCGATTGAATACCATCCCGGTAAAGCTAACATGGTGGCGGATGCGTTGAGTCGTAGGGTGATCTCGGATCTGAGAGCAATGTTTGCTCATCTCAGCTTATATGATGGTGGAAGTTTATTACTGAGCTACAAGTGAAGCCTTCTTGGGTCAGTCAGATTAAGGAAAAGAAATTGTCTGATGAATCGCTAAGCTCGAAACTTTAGTTAGTGGCAGGAGGTGATGTAGGAGATTTCAATGTGAACAACGATGGGGTATTGTGTTTTCGGGGAAAGACTTGTATGCCAAAAGATTTTGAGTTAAGACAGAAGATCCTACAGGAAGCGCATAGTAGCCCATAAGCTATGCATCCTGGGGAAAGTAAGATGTATCGGGGTCTGCGAGAACAGTTTTGATGGCCGGGTCTGAAGCGAGAGGTAGCTGAATTTGTGAGTAGATGCTTGACTTGTCATCAGATAAAAGCGGAGCACCAATTGCCTTCAGGGCTGCTACAGCCAGTAAAGGTTCCACTCTGGAAGTAGGAGAGGATAACGATGGACTTTGTGAGTGGGCTACCCCTTACGCCTATAAAGAAAGATTTAGTGTGGGTAATTGTCGATCGGCTGACGAAGTCTGCTCATTTCATACCGGTTCGGGTTGATTACTCATTACAGAAGTTAGCCAAGCTATATGTGGCGGAGATTGTGAGATTGCATGGGGTACCTGTGTCTATCATATCAGACAGAGGCCCCAGGTTTACGTCGAGGTTCTAGAAGGCGTTGCATCAAGCGTTGGGTATGAGATTGGATATTAGCACAGCGTTTCATCCACAGACTGATGGTCAGCCGGAGAGGGTAATTCAGATCTTGGAAGACATGTTGAGAGGTTGTGTTATTGACTTCAGGGGTAGTTGGGAGGAGTTCCTACCGTTGGCAGAATTCGCATACAACAACAGCTATCAATCCAGTATTCAGATGGCACCTTATGAAGCGTTGTATGGCCAGAAATGTCGTACTCCTACTTGCTGGACAGAGTTGAGTGAGCGACAGTTGTTGGGGCCAGAATTGGTTTCTAAAATAGAGGAAAAGGTCAACCTAATTCGGACTCGGTTGAAGGAAACTTCTGACAGGCAGAAATCTTATGTGGACCTAAAATGTAAAGACATAGAATTTGCAGTGGTGAGCAGGTTTTCTTGAAGGTATCACCGTGGAAGAAAGTCTTAAGGTTTGGACGAAAGGGAAAGCTGAGCCCTAGGTTCATCGGGCCTTATCGTGTGTTGAAACGTATGGGACCAGTAGCTTATCAACTCGAACTACCTTCAAAATTGAGACAGATACATGATGTATTTCATGTCTCGATTAAGGCGCTACCGTTCGGATCCATCTCATATAGTTTCGGTGGAAGAAATCGAAGTAAGACCTGACTTATCTTTCGAGGAGGAACCAGTTTAGATCCTAGACCGAGATGCTAAAGTGTTGCGGAGGAAGACGGTTCCGTTGGTTAAAGTGTTGTGGCGGAATCATGGTTCCAAGGAAGCTACATGGGAGCCAGAGGAGGTGATGCGACAGCAATACCCTCATCTCTTTTGACCAGGTAAATTTCGAGGCCGGAATTTCTTTAAGGGGGTAGAACTATAATATCCTGGATTTTGGGGCTTTGCATTTAATGTGTGTTGTGTGTGTATGCTATACTTTGTCTGTTAATTTGGTGTGTTTGGGGGTCTAGGGAAGGCTCGGGGTTAGGTCTGAGCCTTAGTGAAATTTTTCTTTTTAGGCTCTTTAGGGGGAGAGCTAGCAGAGGCATGAGTTAAGAATAAATATTTGTGTTTAGTTAGCACAAGAAGTGATGCGGTAAAGTGGCAAGGATGAGCCACTTAGAGTGCTTGAAGTGGCGTCACAAGGGAGAAGCTGCAGGCAGAAGGGGTTCGAGTCGCGTCGTCAGTAATAAAAAGCTTTAATTTTTGCGCCTGGGGAGCTTGGGTGGTGGATTCGGCAAGGGCACTGCATGGATAGGTGTTGAATGAGTCAAATAATTTGAATGAAAGGCCATTTCATGAGGAAAATGGGGAGTTTGAATTATTCAAACTGTTTTAAATGGGTGAACAAGAGTAAATGTAGGAGCAAAGTAAGGGAATTGAGGTTGGTGGGGATATTGGCCGGTTGTGGGAAGATTGTTAGGGAGAAATCGGTTGGTGTTAGGCATAGGTGTGTGCCGAAATCTTTTAGGCTAGTGGCACTTGGTATTTCTTTTTGGGGTGTGGCTCAATCGGGTTTAGGGGTATCTTATGGTGCTGTTTTCTTCTAAGGGTCAAAATCGATTTTAGAAACATTTCCTTTCCCTTTTGTATTTTTGACCTTTTTCTTTTCTCTTCTAACCAAAACCAAAACTTTCACCCCATTTCTCTTTTGTTTACCGAAATCAATTAGCTATTCTCATTTTCTTCATCTTTTCTCCTCTTTTGTGCACTAGCCGAACCTTTGGAAGTTGTCTACTCGTGCATTCTTCTCCTTCATCTTTCTTTCTCCCCATTTGAGTGCTAGCCGAAACTCAACTCACTTCTTTTCATTCTCTCTGCTTGTATCTTCTTCTACACCATTAATACTTGGCCGAACCTTCCCATTCCCTGTCTCATTTGCTCTTTGCCGCAACAAACCGAAACCCCTGCTATCTTCTTCTTTTCTTCTTCAGATCCTCTATCTTCATCTTTGTCAAGTGCTGAATATCCCTTGCTCCATCGTTCTCTTCTCTGATCAGCAGTCGACTTGGTGAGTTTCGCTTCTTTCGGGACTTTTTCTGTTATTTTTGTCAACCCTTTCTCTTTTGGTCGAAGGCATGGTGTGTTGTTGTGAGTATTCTTTTCTCTTGGTTAAGTCGTTGGTGACTTCTAATTGTTTAAACGCTACTTTGTTTCATTTTAGTGAAGGGCCGAATCTAAGCACCCTTGCTACCGATCATCTTTCTTTCGACTTTGATCTTCAAAAGTCCTTTGGTAAGTGGGTATAGCCGAATGAGGGGAAGGCCATCCTTTATGTTCCGTTTAGGCCATTTGGCCGTTTCTTCTTCATTTTGAAGCACTATTCTCTAACTTGTGGGCTATTTAGGGGATCATCTGAAGCTGCAAGCCGAATCAGTTGGTGCTATTCATTAGAAATCAAGGTAAGGAATCTTTCGTTATTCTGTTCGGCAGGAATCTATTCATATTGCTCTATCTAAATCAAATCTTTTGGGTTTAGTACTCAGCGTTCTTTTTTTGAGTAACTGATCAAGTCTCTTCATGGATCCAATGCTAATCAATCCAAGGAAGGGAGCGAACCCCTAGTTTCGGCTCCTAAGTTTAAAAAGCGTGCTATGTCGGTGGTTCGGGACTTTCCATCGGGCTGTGGTAGATAGTCAATGTCTGTCTAGGATAGACAGATAGCTGTCGTTCCTGCTAGTGAAAGCATCGACATAGAGGGTATAACCTTACGCGTTATCAGGTGTGTATTACTCACACGCCTTCATTGTTATTGCTATTGTGTTATTAACTGAAAAAGGGTGAAAAGCTGAAATAACTGATATGATAAGTTAACTACAGTTATGGGTAAGGTTGGAGACGCCGGGTAAGTTCTCGATACTGATATTGTTGTTAAATTGCATGTATGTATCTTTTGATGTTATGCATGTATATGATCTGTTATACACTGTGATAAGCTGCATACATATTGTGCACAATGTAAAGAGCATGGGCTCGGGATTGAATGAAAGAAGGAGGGAGAAAAGTGACTACTGTCATGAGTGACTACGGTCACGAGTGGTCTAAGTACCATGGTGGTTAATACCATGATTTCTTATAACAGTGACTTATCTCGGTGGTCTAAGACCACAGTGGGTTGGCCCCACGTAAACAAACACTATTTAGAGATCGTCACGGTGGTCTAAGACCACGGTGGGTTGGTCCCACGATTATATTATAGTGACTTTGTCACGAGTGACCACGGTCACAAGTGGTCTAGGACCATGGTGGTCATGGACCACGGTGGTATAATGCCACGGGAGTTTGGATGGAGAGCTACTCTAGGATGGGCTGCATCGCATGCATATAACATGAGATATATTGAGTGGGCTAAGGCCCAATTTGCATTACATGGGGATGTACACATTGAGTCTCGATGACTCACCCCTTGCTAATTTTGCAGGTAATTAGTATATGGCGGATTATAGGCCGGGACAGACTTGAGGTGGCCATGCATTACAGTTTCTTCAGTAAATTCGAACTTAATTTAAAATTTATTTCTATTTTGGGATTTCAAGTTGTAATAAGGCCGCTTTACCTTTATTTTTATTTTTTGGGGGTTTTATCATATGTTGATTTTATACCTGTGTAGAATCATAAGAAAAATGGGTTTTTCTTAAAACGTAAATAAAGGTTTTCCAAAAGATTAACAAATGTATTATAAGTTATAAATAATCTGCTAAACCTATTTTCAGAAGATCGCATACCCCAACATTGTTTTCTAAACGTCATTGTACAAAATCTACTAACTTCGGTTTCTTTTTAAGGAAGAAAAAAATAGATCTACCGGTTTCTATCATCTAGCCACCCTTACCAAGAGTTTAACAAGTTTTAAGTTTACTAAATCATGAATAGTTTTTAACATGGAATCACCAAAACTAAACATCTTTTTTTTTCATATGACGATACTTTACCAATATTTCCAAATCTCATTTTCTATAAAGTTTCAGATTCGGTCGTAACGTATTGACCGGGTTTGGGGTGTTACACCAAACTAGCCATTAATTAACTCAATGTTCACTATCAATTTCCATACCTCAATGATCACATTCAAGTATATCAAAACAACATTTCATAGCATGCGTTTTATATACCATTCCAACTCCCAACCTTTAAGTACCAACATGCCAAAATATCAACCTTTAAACATCAAAGTGCCAAAAGCACACCAACCATCAAGGCATCAAATATCATAAGTTTCACAAATTCAAAGTAACATTACATGCCGATATCATTAACTAAACATTAGACATAAGTCCACCTATACATACCTTGATAACCACGATCAGAGCATCAAAATCTACCGATAAAATCGATGGATAGTGTGATGGATCTCCAACTAGCTTCCAACCCAATCAAGCTTCCCATAATCTGTAAAGGAAATATAACTACGTAAGCAATGAATGCTTACTAAGCTCGTATAAACTTTAAACATAACATTTCATTTTAATAAAGAACTTTATATGGTAATTATAAATCTAAACCAATCTCACAAAGTTTATCAACTTTATAACCATTAACTAAAAAATAAGTAAATTCCTCAATATCACAAATGTTTTCCATTCCTAACATAATAAAATTTTATAATACTTTGAACCCTTCCATTTACTTACTTTAGCTCAAATAACAACATCAATTAACTAATTTGTATATTTGTTCATGAACTAGGTATATTCATCCATAATATACGTAAATTTCTCACATATATGTACATCATTCAACTCATCATTCCCTTTTTATCATATTACAATTCAATTATGACTTATCATTTCATTACTTTTTCTCACCCATTTCATGTGCATAACATACAAAACATAAGCATAACATCAACCATTGCTACAAACTAGTGCATTTAAACATAGCTCCTTTGGGATCAACTTCATAATAAACCTCACTTGAATGCATACCTTTCTTTCCCTTTTCATGCCCGTTGAACCAAATAGAAAAACATTGGATAATTGAAACAATATTTACCCTAACAATTACCTATATAACACACCGAAATAAAGCTTGCTAAGTTTGAGGCCTGATACAATTACACCGACACAAAGCCTGCTAGGCACATAGCCCAAATATCACCGACACTCAGCATGCTAGGCACAGAGCTCGAATATCACCGGCACTCAGCCTGCTAAGCACAAAGCCCGAATATCACCGGCACAAAGCGTGCTAAGCACAGAGCCCAAATATCACTGGCACAAAGCTCGCTAGGCACATAGCCTGAATAACATTATAATTCTATTTTTTTAAACATAACTAAATGAAATTCATGATTTAACCAATACTGAAATAGTATGAAATATTCAATACAATTAATAATAACCACATAACGAACTTACATGGCTAAATTGCAGAAATGTCAAAGTATAGAGGCTATTTGTGTAACATCCTGAATTATTGGGCCTGTGCATTTTGGTGTGTTGTATGTTTAATGTGTTAATTTGAGGGTTAGGGGTCCAGATTGGGCTCAGGAATGGGCTGAGGCCCTGACTAAATTCCTGTGTAGACACTCTAGTGCTTTAAAGATAGTCTTTGTAGTTTAAATATCAAGGTGGGCTTGTGGCCCAAAGCAAGGGGCGTAGCAAGGGGGAGCTATAGGGGGCGTCAGTGGCAAGGAAGGAAGGAGGCCCAAGTTTGGCCGCATGGGGCCCAAGTAATTGGGCCAAATTCGGCACTTATAAAGGGGCTAGGGGGGACGGCAACAAGGCTAAAATATAGGGGATTTTTAATGTTTTAATATGTGGATATTAAAGCTGATAAAGGAGTGAGGAGTTGGTGCTAATTAGGTTTCTTTTGGATGTGAGTTCAGATTAAGATAAGGGGAAAAAGATGAGGAGCTAATCTAGGAGGCTAGTGTTGGCCGAATGTAGGATGCTTATTGAGGGGAGAAGTTTCGATTGAGTGTTTAAGTGTGGGAATGCCGAAATTTTGATGATTTTTTTTGGGAAACTCTCTTCTGATTATTCTATTTTCTCTCCTCTCTTCTCTATTTTCTTTTGAGTGCCAGCCGAATTCTCCCTACCCATTTGTTCATCTTTTCTTCCATTCACTAAAAACCAAAACCCTCTGAAGCCTCATCAATTGTCGAAACATTGTTATTTTCTGTCTCTTCTCTTTCAAACACATTGGCCGAATATCCCTTGTAAGACAGCATTCCTCTTGTTCAATCTTTTCCGGCTTTTGGAGACCATAGCCGAATGGGTAGATAGTTGGCTAATCTCGTGTTTTCTTTCATGGGCGACATTCGGGATTTGAAGGAGATCTAATCGCCTAGGTTTTTAAAATTGGTAGCACTCGAATCATACTACTTTCGGGATTTAATCAATTTAGGTAAGGAGATTTATCTTCGTCGTTTTATTAAATCGGTTTCTCTCCAATCTGACATTTAACCTTGTTGGGTGGTTACTCAAACCAATCTCTTAAAGTGAAGTCTTTGACCGGCAGTATAGTGATCTGATAATTGCGACTCCGGCTAGGGAGAGCATCAATTTCGATAACATAGCATTAAGCGTAATCAGGTGTGTAATTTCTCACACCATCTCTATTGTCTGTTAGTTTATATATGAATCTGTTTATATTCTGTTAACGCTGAAATCCCGGCATGGATGTTGAAAACCCGTGGAGGGTAAGGGCGACTCATCAGGTTAGTGATTTCTGTGATCTTCTTTGAGTAAAATGATTCTGCTGAGCTGATATAATATACATGCATGCCGTTTTCTATGTTTGCTCAGGGTTGGGCGTTAGATGTATATGAAAGGGGAAGTGTTTTGTTGTAGTGGCTCTGCCACGATCTGTTGTAGTGGCTCTGCCACGATCTGTTCTGGTGACTATGTCACAAATCTGACGATGAGCAGCTAACTGCAGCATGACTGCCATCGGTGGTGTGTAGCGGTGAGGGTGATTGTAGAAATCCCATTGGTGTGATTGGCAGGTAAGGGTGGTGTGTAGCGGATGGATTTAGGATTGGGATGGGCGTTGCTAAATTCTGATATGTGATATTTTGCTATTCTGTTCTGTGGGGCTAAGGCCCAGTCTGATGGTGCAAGAGGGATTGCACACTGAGTCTTGTGACTCACTCCGTTGTTTAACATTTTTTTTTCAGGTAGCACTTAGTGCATCGGACCGGGCTGGAAAGGAGCGCAAGGTGGCCATGCATGGATTTATTATGACTCAACAAAAGACGTTGTTTTAATTATTTTTCCTTAATACTTTCAATTTGTCTGGTTTTATATATTATTGTAATAAGGCCACTGGCTATTGTTTATTGGTTTTGTGTTTTCGTTTTCGGGTTTCCATACACTTAGATTTTATGATTAATTGAAACTAAGGCATGTGTTTGAATAATAAAACTCAGAGGCAAAATTTTGGTTTTTATTCCTTAAGGCATTAATTAAAAATTTATTTCTTTTACAAATTATCAAATTATTAAGTTTCCCGTATAAATGCTTAAACTATACTTTTAAAAAAAATATATGCGACATGTTTTATAAAATCTTCTTAGTGACATGCCAGATCCGGTCGGGGTGTTTGGGCTGGGTTTGGGGTGTTACAAATTGGTATCAGAGCCAGGTTCAAAACTCGGCTTTGTGGTTTTGGGCTCAAAACGTTTTCTAAAGGTGGGTTTTGGAAACATGCATGTTTATAAATAATACAGGATGGTTTTCTCGGCATGGCACCTGCGTCTCTGGCCCAAGTCCGCCAGGTAAGTATTCTGAACTCACTATGTGTTATATAGGTATGTGGGCTTGATGGGCTTTATGGGACGTAGGTTATTTTAATTAGAATTTGATGGACTTTAGGCTTAGTTTAGGCTCACGGTAAAGGAAGGTACTACCGCAGACCGAATTGACTGGGAGTTCTTTCAGGAGTCATTTTAGGGAAAGTACGTTGGGGCCAGCTATGTGGATGCACAGAGGAAGGCATTTCTGAATTTGGTACAGGGAAGTAAATCTGTGTCCGAGTATAAGGCAGGATTTCTTCGTTTGAGCCGTTACGCTCGAGGAATTGTAGCAACTGACCATGAGCGCTGTGTACGGTTCGAAGATGGATTGCGGGATGAGTTGAGAGTGTTGGTAGCATCGCAGCGAGAAAGGGACTTTGCCATTCTGGTCGAGAAAGCTAAAATATCTAAGGAGGTGAAGCGGACTGAGAAGCAAAATAAGGATAAGGATCGGAATAGGAATAAGAGAAATTTTGGGCCGTCGGGATCATCTGGGAGTTTTCAGAAAAGGCCTAGGTTTGATGGGGACATGCCAGATCCGGTCGGGGTGTTTGGGCCGGGTTTGAGGTGTTACAATTTGGTAATTTTCCATTCTCCTCGATTTTCCACTGGATCTTTATCTAAATTAATAATTCCATTCAATTTATTAATTTAGATATTAAAAAAATTTATTTTATACAATTTAGTCATTTTTGACATTTTACAAAATTTCCCTAACATTTTACTTTTATTCAATTTAGTCCCTGAGCCTAAAACATGCAAATTAACCATTTTTATTACAATTTCCCATTATTTGAATATTCATAGCCTCCATTTTAGCACATTTTTGCAAAATTTCACATCAAGTCCTTGAACCATTGCTATTTCAACAATTTAGTCCCTAATCGGCAAATTCATCAAAAATCACTTAACAAAATAATTTTAAATAACAACTAATATCTCAGATTCATCATTTAACATAAAAAAAACTAGATTCATCAATGGAAACATTCAAAATTTTTAACAGTTTCAAAATCGAAGGTACGTGCTAGCTGGACCTAGTTGCAACGATTTCAAAAACATAAAAATTATAAGAAATAGATGAGAATTAAGCTCACATGCACAAAGATGAAAGGACCAAAGCTTGAAGCTCTCCCAAATGGTGAATTCGGCCAAGGTTAAAGAAAATGAATAGGAATTGAATTAGTTTTTCAATTTGTTTTACCTAATTTCAAACTATTTACAATTTTTCCATTAAATTACTTAATATTTTTATCTTTTTCTTTAATAATGCCATCCCACCACACTAAATAAGGCCTAATTGTCACATAGGTCCTTTCTCAATTAATCACTAAGCCATTTGGTCACTAAATGCATTAATTAACAAATTTTGCACCTTTTACAATTTACTCCTTTTTCTTTAATTAACTATCTAAACGTTAAAATTTCTTAACGAAACTTTAATACTACATTAATGACACTCTGTAAATATTTATAAAAATACTTATGGTTCGGTTCATAGAAACGAGGTCCCAATACCTCATTTTCTAAAATCATTTGACCTTAGGGTCTTACCACTTGAACTTAATAAATTACTTAAATAACATAAATAATTAAATCAAAACCCTTTTCAAAACTATATTTGACTTGTAAATATTAAATAATAATATTTACAAACCTACTCATTAGATTTGTAGCCCCGAAACCACTGTTTCTAACACCACTAAAAAACAGGTTGTTACACCTACTCTCTGCCGACCTTGAAATACACAACCAACATCACCTTTTACAATTTCACCATAAAAAAGAGCGTACACTAAAAACATCGTGTTATTCGTCTTCAACAAAATTTTTGTAACTCTTCTACTAAACACAACAATTTCTCTCTTTTCTTCTCTTCTAGTTCAACTCTTACAAAAATGCCTCAATATATCTATATATGTTGAAAAACCAAGTGGCGGAGCCATAAAGAATGACTCCACCAAAATAAAATATCAATTTTTAAATTTTTAGATTAAAAAAGCACATTTAAAAAATAAATTAAACTAGTAATAAAGTGGTGGAACCATTTAGAATAGCCCCACTAAATAAAATATTATTTTTAAAAAATTTAAATATAAAAAAATAGATTAAAAAAAGTCTTGAAATGAACTAGTGGCGCTATTTAGAATAGCTCCGCCAAAAAGAATATACATTTAAAATTTAAAAAATAATAATAATAAACAAAAATAAAAAAAGACACAAATCAAATTAAAAGAAATGACCGTGGCAGACATTGGAAACTGGTGGAGCCAAATGTAACGGCCCTATTTTGGGGCTAGTCGGAATAGTGATTTTGGAACCACTAATCCGAGGCCGGAGAATTTTTTTAAATATTAGTTTATGTGTTATAGCATGATTATATGAGTTCATGAAAATTTTGGTGAATTAATTTTAGTGATTACTTGCTTAATTTCGAAAAAGGACTAAATCGCATAAATTGCGAAAGTTTGTTTTACAAGATAAAGGTGTTAAATAGCTAGAGAACCTTAAATTAGAGGTCCTTAATGTGCAAATAGGCCCTTATGAGAAGGATGGTCGGCCATAGGGGACAAAAAAATGAAAATTGGTCAAAGTTGGTGGTATTAGGTGACTTAATTGATGAGATAAAATAAAATAAAGAGAAGAAAAGATATCATCTTTCATCTTTCTTCTCTCCACCGATTTTTCCCCAAGAAAACAGCCATGGAAGCTTGAAAATTTTCAGCACCTTATAACCTTTGCAAGTAAATGATTTTGGTGGTGGTTTTTGATAATTTTTGTACTTTTGGAACCCCTATAGCTTAATCTAGCTAATGAGGGGACTATTTTGCAAAATGGTTGAGAGTCTAGATTTTTACCATGTGAGTATTCATATTGTTTGCTGAAATTTTATGGATGAAAATGAATCTTGGTTGTTAAATAAACAACTTTTGTGAAAGGGGTTTCCATGAAAACACCTAAAATGGACCTTTTTTGTAAAGGTTGTAAAATAGGTAGTAAATGTGTGAAATAATTGGATTCGTGAGTTGCTGTAAGCTTAAAAAATATTTGGCTAGGCTTGGTTAATGAGGAAATTTGATGAAAATCGTTTACGAGCCTAGGGACAAAATCATAATTTTGTAAAAGTTTAGGGGTAAAATGGTAATTTTACCAAAGTAGGAATTTTGGAATGTCTTGATTAATGTGGTGATTAAATGTGTGAATTTTATCGTTATAGATCAAGAAAAATAGAGTCCGGACTTAGACCGGGGGAAAACCAAGCTAGTAGATTGACTCAATCTAGTCGCCCACTTTTTGTATACCGAGGTAAGTTGTACGTAAATAATACAACTCTATTGTTATTATGCATTAAAAAATTGATATTGCATAAAATGATTGATTATTGTTATGAATACACCTGATGAAATTTGATGTGGTATACTTCCAGTTGAACCTTAGGAATAGATTGGATATCCAAGCCATGACATTTGGGTGATATGGTGCTAGTGTAAGACCATGTCTGGGACATGGAATCGGCATTGATATGTGTGCTAGTGTAAGACCATGTCTGGGACATGGCATCGACATTGAGATGAGAGCTAGTGTAAGACCATGTTTGGGACATGGCATCGGTCTCGATATGTGACCTAATGTAAGACCATGTCGGGGACATGGCATCGGCATCGTACCCTCTCGTGTGAGGCTTGTCGGATATCCTTTGGTATTCCAACTGGTTCAACGGGTAATTTAGAGCTTGTTTCAAAAGTGAGAAAAATTACGACTATATTGTAAGTGATACAGGTACCTACATGAAGTTTATGAGAAATGAGCTCAAATTATGTTGTATGATTAGTAAGGGTGAAAATGAGTAAGTTATGCCTTTAATCATTTGAGAATTATGTGCAAGTTTATAATATGTTATGAGTATGATAATCCAGGGTAATTTTTTGTTAATTATTTACATGCGACTTACTAAGCTTTATGCTTACTCCCTTTCTTTCCCATTTTCTTATAGTATTGCCAAGCTAGCTCGGGGATCAAAGGACATCAGAGGCTTGATCACACTACCAATCTGAACATTTGGTATAGTTAGATTTATCATTTCGAGTATGGCATGTATAGGTACTTGGTCTTTGTCATGTGTCATATTGTTTTGGCCAAAGGTGTTGGCTTGTCTTAAAGATTGATTCATTTTTTATAAAACCATGGATGATGGCTATTACTTATTATTGATATATAAAAATGATGATGTTTTCCATGAATGTGCAAATTGCATGGTTGAGTATTTGGTATATTAATGCATGAATGAGTAGGTTACTTGATATGGTTTATGTTAGTGCAAGTAAGGGTGGCAAAAAGGGGCTTGGTAAATAGCCTTGTTTTTGTCCACATGGGTAGACACATGAGTGTGTGTCTAGGCCGTGTGTGACACACGGTCTGCCCCATGGGCGTGTAGTCAGGGCGTGTAACCCTTGCACCTTAATTTGGTAAAATAGAATGCCAGTAGCAACCACATAGGCTGAGGCACGGCCGTGTGTCTCAACCGTGTGGATGACACGGCCATAACACATGGGCATGTGCCCAGGCCGTGTGAAGTCTGCACTTGATTTTAGGAATTTAATTCGCCACACGGCCTAAGGACACGGGGGTGTGCCTCGGCTGTGTGACCTTATTGGATTGATGACGTCAGAAACAAAATGTCAAGGTTTTTACACACAGGTCGAAACACAGGTGTGTCATGGCCGTGTGAGGGACACGGGCCATGGACACGGGCGTGTGCCAGACCGTGTGAAAACCCTTGTAGTTTTGAATTGAAAAATAAAACCACACGGCTAGGGACATGGGTATATTTTGGGCCTCATAGGCCCATATTAAGGGCATTAAGAGGAAGTTTGAAAAGTTTTAAATTTGAACGAACTTTTATGACCCGGAAATGCATGTTAGTATGGGTTTAAGCTAGGTAACGCCTTGTACCCTGTTCTGGCGTTAAACACGCGTAAGGGGTGTTACACCAAATCATTTGGCTCCACCAAAAAAAGGAATATTTTTAAAGGCCCTTCATTTTTCAAAAATTATAGTATTTCCCTAGTATTTATACATGTGGCGCCATTTTACATGACTCCTCCAAAAAATTGATTTTTTTTATCTGGTTGCTGATGTGGCATGTTGGTGGCTCCAAACTCTTTGGCTCCACCAACTTTCACTGTAGACTTTGGTCTTTTACGTGTTTAATAAAAAATGGGTCATTTACGTAATTAATCAATTTTTTAAGGTTATTTTTATAATAAAAAAAGCCGTAGAAGAGTATGATGCTAAGAAATTATTTTAAGTGATAGAATTATTAACACATAAGAATAGTAAAGTGAATTGTTAAGACATTAAGTGAATAATTGTAATATGATAGACTTAATGGAATTATTTTTATAACTTTGATAGTTGTTTCAATCTTATAAATTTGATTGAGAATCAAATAGTGTTGAATGGGAAATACAAGCATAGGAATAATAGTGAATTTCATGATATAGTAATTAAATTGCATAAAGTGTAAATATAGTATTTTATTGTGAATATATGATGCTAAGATTTGAGAATAAGTTATATGAATGAATGATTGAGGAATGAAGTAAAAATTGGAATAGGAAGTAGGTAATAGACTATAACGAAAATTGAAAACTTGGAGAAATTGAGAAAAACAGGGTGCATGTCACGATGTGGCCATCTAACTAAATGTAACACCTCAAACCCGGCCTAGAAGTTAGGCCCGAATCTGGAATGTCACATTAAAGGCGCACTTCAAACAATTTACTATTTAACCATTTAAGGCCCAAAAACCCAAAACAAAAGTTTATTTCGAAAACCATATTAACACTTTAATAATTTTATGAAATTTCTTAAGTGGGAAGTTGAAACAATAATAATAACCCAAAATATAAATTCAGTTAGGAGTTACATGGCCTTCTCGCAATCCAATGAAAAAAAACAAAGTATTTAAAACAAAATCATTTGAATAAATTAAAACATTTGAACAGCTTGTAGTGTGGCCATCTCCGAGTCCTCTCCCACGTCGAGCCGTCTATTCAGGATCATCTGAAACATTAAATAAAAGGGTCTGAGTTTCGAAACTTAGTGTGTACAACCCTTGGCAATCAAATCACATACAATTATTCACATTGGGCCTAAGCCCTATCAATATTGGTGGTCTTGGGCCTTAGCCCACAATGACCTCATATCACATCATATCGCATCGTATACAAACAAGATAATGCAAAACCCACTCCAAAAGTCCATCCGCTACACACACCATTTCCCTTCCGACCTTATGACTCCTGTAGGGAATTCTAGCTCGACCCACCCCTCCGCTACACACCAAGGGTAGCCCGGTTGCGGTACTACTGAGCGTTGCAGCAAAGCTGCTAATCATATATTGGGCTTAAAGCCTCAGGTGGATCCATACCATACGGCCATGCGATTCTGGATCCATACCATATGGCCATGCGATCCTCAAATCTTCCTCCGTACCATAATTCCCACCTATATGCATCTTAAGTAGAATATTATATGAATGCATCAAACACACAAGTAACATCTATAAGCTTATGTTCGTCACGTAGGGGTATTTTCATCATTTCACTACCCAGGGGTATTTTCGTAATTCTACCCTACAGAGGTATTTTGGTAATTTGGTAAAATAGGGGTATATCAATAATTTTGCAAAACAAGGGTATTTTGTTACTTTTGCAAAACAGGGTATTTTGGTCCCTCTCGGGTTTTAGTTATGAACTTTGGCCCATCAACATGTCCTCGTGGCTAAAGTGAACAGACACTACGCACCAGGTAGGATTCCAGAGAAGAGGAGGTGGGCCACTAGGACCGCTTAAGTACCAAGCTCTCCCTAGATCCAATCCTAGACATGCGTATGCCCGTTGCCACACCCTAACCCAGCGACTTGTTCACAGACATGCTTAATTAGATTAAGTCTTATGAAATTTCAGAGTTGTTTAAACTAGGCCTAAAGTCCATTAACCTTAACATACTTGTCTACGTCCCCACAAGCCCATCAAGCCCAAATCACATCCTTATGGCCCATTAGGCCCAAATCTCATCATATGACCTATTAGGCCCAAAACATATCCAGATCGTGCATCAAGCATGGCTAACTTAATTTGTATAATCAACCAAACCATTTCATCAAACTTAGCCTCAGGGCCCACCGGGCCCATTTAGCCACTTTCGGCTTTTCGGCCTTTCGGCATTGCCGATATCGTGTGTGTAGTGTTTGTACACACCTGGTAACCTCGCGTGTTGCAAACCCCTTAGTCACGAACCTACAATCGACATTACTAGCAATTAACCAAAGCTTTAACATACACTGACTAAAAACCGAAACCTCACCATACCCTTACCGTGTACCCTCACGTTCTAGTAGCCCTCCTTTGCTACTATTGGCGATTATCCTCTAGATCTGCACCCAAACACCTATATCGTCAAAACCAAGTGACCCATATTGATCATAAGTCACCCCTATGAGCCACAATAGATTCGGTCACTTATTAAAACTCTAACTGAATCGAGAATACTTACTGCCTTGATAACCATCCTTACCTACCGCGCTTGCGATTGCTGAGCCTCACCCTTGTTAGTACATGGTAACGGAAAATAGGGGTTAGATAGCCCTTCGGCTTTTAATAAAACACACTAAAAATTCAACTAAGCTCTTACCAAAATCTTCCTTTGATCCTACGGCTTAAGTCTAGCTTTTGAGACTAGTAAGGTGACAAAGGCAATTCGGCAACACTAGGGGGAATAAGAAATAAAAGTGATTTGGCTAGAACCGAGTGGTGAACCAAAAGGGAATTTGAGGAGGGAGGATATGAAGGTTTTGGCTTTGGCACACTTAGAAGAAGAAAAAAAAAACGTCTGCCTCTCACAAGTGAAGAAATTCGACTAGCAGGAAAGCAAAAATTCGACATTAATCTAGGAACTTAATTCGGCACTCATATATATAGCCCCTAGCCGAATTTCTCTTCCCTCAGAGTCCAATTCGGCACCACTATATCCACCTCCCAATCCCTATCTTTTCTCCCTTATCTGCACCTTAAATTTCTCTCCTGAACACTCCCTTATAGAGTCCCCTCCAACGCCAACTCCTTCTGTCCAGACACAAAAATAAAACTCCTTAATTTCCCCTCCTAAGCCTCGAACCTTGGACCTCCTTAACTGCTTAACACGCCACCTCATAGCTCCTATATGACGCCACTTTCCACTGGACTACAAGCCCATCTGTGTCCCTTTTCTTCTCTTAATCCGCTTATGAGGCCTCCTACTTGAGACTAGGGTCCATTAAGTAAGAAAGAATAAATTTCTCCCTATGGTCTTCCCTATCTCTAAGGCCTCAAATAAACCCGATGATACCTTAATATTATTATTCTAAGTGTTACTCATACATACCAACCTCAGTACATAAAAAAAAATTAAAGTTTCGGGATTTTTGGGGCGTTACAACCCAATAGGCCCAAATCTACTAGGCCCAAATTCGGGGTGTTACAAATGTCGCGACAATGCCTCTGATGTAAAAAAAAAAAAAAAGAGTTTGTAAACAAAACCTAAGTGGTCGATAAAACTTAAATAGAGCTAACAAAAGATCGGTTAAAGCTTGAAATGTAATTTATAAATTTAATAGTAACTACAAATTGTTCTGTTAACTTGATTAGGAAGAGTATTTGAATTGAATTTATCTGAAGTTGCTTCAGCAATGAATGTAACATTCTGATGCTCGGTCCCAGCGAGCGGGTCGAGTATGAAGGTGTTGCAATAAGGTTTTGTAATTGTGGGGTGAGAATATGTAAAGCAAGTTTTATTTTGGTTTCAGATTTCGTCTTTTCTTTTTTTTTTCATAAACATAAAAAAGTTTTAACAAATAGAAAACATAGAAAAATTACGTTAAAAGATATGGAGAAAGGAGAAACACAGAGCGAGAAGTAGAAGAGAATGGAAAATAAAAGATAGAGGTGTTCAAACGGTTAACCGATCAGTTAACCAAACCGAACTAGTGTTAACAGAATTAATCGAACTTTTTAATCCTTTAACCATTAATCGAACCGAAATTTTTTCAAAAAAATTTAACAGAACCAAAACTTTTCAGTTAATTCGGTCAGTTAACCGAATTACCCAAAATTTATATTTTTTTTTTTTGGTTAGAACAAGTATAAAACATATCAAAAAAATAAATTGATAATGTTTATTTGATCGAATTAACCGAATTAATAATAGCCTAATACATATAATATAAATATTATTTATTAAGTTAGTTAATTACTCAATTTCGAATCGAATTAACCGTTAACAGAAATTCTAAAAAAATTTTAACCGACCTCCGATCAAATTAGACTGATTTATTCGGTTAATTCGATTTTAATCGAAGTTTGAATACCCCTTCTTACCTTTACACCGTTAACGACAATTAACGGCTTAGTAACTAAAATGTTATAACACATTAACGTAAATGATTAAAACGTAACATTTCAAACATAAATAACTAAATATAACATACTATAAATAAAATTAATTATTTTAATAGTTTAGCTATTACCGCATCTCCTCCAAGTATACAACCGGAAGTTTGGAACATAGAACTTTCTGCTTTTGCCTTTAGGAAAGGAGAAGAAGCCACAAATGACGTGGAGCCTTACTAGTCGTTGATTTTAAAAAATACTTAGGGCACGTTTGGTTCGCTGTAATGGAATAGAGCTGTAATGGAATAGAGGTGTAATGTAATAGAGCTGTAATAAGTAATTCAACTGTTTGGTTGAATGGAATGGAATAGAGCTGTAATAGAATTCTTGTGTTTGGTTGAATGGAATGATGTTGTAATAGCATAAGGAAAAGAACTAAAATGACCAGAATACCCTTAGCAGAATTTTTGTTAGGTAGATGATTATTGTTATTGTTATTAAATTTTAATAAGGTTATTATTGAAAATAATTTAATAAAATAATAAATAATTTAATCATATTTTAACATAATTATGATTAAATATAATTTAATAAAAAATATAATTTAATAACATGTTTAATATAATTATTATTATATGAATTAAAAAATCTTAATATATAATACTATAAAAATATATAATTTATTTTATTATTTTTAAACTGCAATACATATATGTGCTAAAATATCATTATTAAAACAAATAATTTAATTACTTTACAAAAAAAAATATTAGAAGTAATTAATTAACTTGAGAATTATATTTCACATCCAAGCATAATATTCATATATTAACAAAAAGTTACATGATTTCATTAGTTTATATGTCATAATCCATATGTTTTAAAATTTTATAACATCAAAAAGTTACAACATTGTAATGACATTCTATTATGTCATTATACCATCCAAATATTACAAACACAAAAAGATACCAATATATAATATATACTTTTACTTAATATCTTTTACTTAATAATAATATATAATTTAATAATATACTTATATAATAAGTATATATACATGTATTTTACAAATATATGTATATTAGTATCACACATGTCGCCATATGCACCATACATTTGTCTTAATTTAATTTATTCATCACATAATATCAATTTAATAATAATAAATACATTAAATATTTACTTAAATAATAAGTAAATGCATACATGTATTACAAATGTATGTACAATATTTATTACACAATAGTAAGAAAAAGGTGTCGACCTGTTCTCCTAAATATCCAATGAATAACACAACTAGCAGCTTTCTCAAAAGCAGTTACTCCAAAAAGAAATGGTACCTGGAAACAAACATTTTAGTAGACCAATAAGCAAAGACAATCCAACAACAGCTACTATCCTTGACATACTGACATGGATGACAGATAATGTGTTGCATAGCAAGCAACGCAAGTCAACAAATAAAAGCATCTTATCTTACAACAAATAAACTACTGCAGTAAAGAAAAACTCATCTACTAAACTAAAATTCATTCATAAGCAACAAATAAGTTACACTCTGAAATACAAAAGCCTGTAATGTTGGAATAAACTCCTGAAACATAGCAATCTTTGAGTGAGTGCAAATACTTGCACATGATACACGGCAAAAGAGAAGAATAATTTATTTTGGCTATTACATGCATAAACATTTGTTAATACAAAAAACATACCTGCTTATTACCCCTTGAACCAAGATGAGGAGATGCAACTGTGATAAAGTTCATAGCCTCCAAGCCACCAATTGTACCCCTCTGTTCCTCCTTGCATCCATCACGTGATTTATCCTCTTTAACTTCTTCCTTAGGTGGTCTATAGAGCCTCCCAATTGCGTATCTTGCCACCAGTCCTCCAACAGAATGTGCAACAAAAAAGATCTTGCACAAATTTGCTTTTTCTTGAATTACCTCAAGGACCTAGCATTCAAACATTTTTTTCTCGATAACATATTGGAATATGAAACTGATAGTCCTATAATATAATAAATTTCACTGGTTTCGATGACCTAAATAGGACATTATCAAATATTGCTAACCTCCTTTGCCAGTCGTTCACCCATTACATCCACACCATCTCAAGTCAGCTTAGACATATTCCGTTCACTGCCTGTGGAACACATTAATCAACAAAGTGACATCAAGCAGAAGTACTCTAGCTAGAAACTAAGATATCATCATTGTTGATCTCAAAACTTCAAAATGAATTAAACACTTTCTGAAAAAACATGTATAAAAGTGTGGTTTTGGAGCAATGAAGAAAATCAAATTAATGGTGTTTGATGCCACTATGAATGCATTAATGGACTCATCATCCCCAGCAATCTAAATTGAATTCCATGACATGAATTGAAAACCAAATCTGGTAGCTTTTTTATGAACTCTTAACTTGAGTAAAATTAGGTGCAAAATCTGTGTCTGTATATCTACAAAATTATATTGATCATTAGGCAAGAGTAAGCACCAACAGTTAGACATGTATATGCATAAGCATATAAATCTAGGGGCATCTACTTATGGAGACATGCAATGTGCCAATACATGAAAAATATTGATTAAAGCCCTATTTCCCGAAGCAGCATTGTTTGTTTGTGAAGCATTGAATTGGGTTGGATGCAGAATAGGTGAAAGCAACTATAATTTGTTTGTATCTCCATGCTGCGCGTGATAGACCTAGACCAGACGGAGATTATTGTCCCGACCCCTCCACTTTGTTTACTAATATTTATTAATTTCAGTGCTGCTATCTACCATAAAACCTAAAAGAAAGAAAGTGACAACAGTTTATTTACTGCATGCCTTGAAATCAACTCCACTTTCCCCCATTTATTCTCTAATTATATGTTCTCATTAGTTAAGAAATACAAAGGAGACGGATATTTTAGTAAATAAAAAGAAAACAATCTAAAACTGAGTAAGCATGTGCAACTCTGCAAGTGAAGAAAAATAAATAGTACCGCCTCATCTTGGAGGCTTCTTCTTCCTTACTCTGCTCTTCACTTTCCTATAAATTCCCCTCTCTGCTTTGCCCTTCTTTTCACCCAAAACCAAACCAAAACCTTTCTTTTCTTCTCTCTGAGACTGCACATCTATCAAATTTCCAGATTTTCCTACAAATATCACATTCCTCTCACTGTCAAACTCACATTCCTCACATTCTCTTTGTAAAACATACTAAAACACCATGATCTCTTCAATTAAGCTCTCTCCATCTTCTTTCACTTCCTCAGGCTTCTTACCCAAGAGACGTTCAGTCCCCCCTAAACCCAAGGAAAAATTTTGAATGATAATGAAGATGCTACAACAAGTTCATACCCCTGCCAAATGAGCTTAATAAAAAGGCAAAAGCAAGCATAGAACCTAGTAGCAGTAAGAGGGTGGCCAAGGCATGCTCTAAAGAAGTTGAAAACAGCAAGAAAATGCAATGATTAGCCAGTAAATGGCTGCTAATTATGTTACTTGAACTTACGTGTGAGTGTTGAATATAGGTATACATCCTACGCAAGTTCAGATTTTTCCAAGTTATTCTATGTTTGGAGGTCATATCCTCAAATCCATGTGCTAAACAGAGTGTCAGACGCGGGGACTTCAAAAAAAAAATGAATAGTCGAAGCAACCTAACCTGGTAATAAGAGTTCATAAGACTAGGTAAGTTACACGTTATAATCCTATTCAATGTGAAACATTAACAACAACTTTTCTTAATCTATCACCTAGAAATGTGTATTTGATTTTCAAATATTTGTTTCAGCTTACTTCTTTGTTCTCATTCTATGTTTATGTTTCCTTTTGATTATTGAACAGTCGGTGCCTCAGTTTCATAAGCTAAGGAAACAAAGAAATATATCAGAGACCCATTCCAGAATTTGACAATCAAAGATGACCATGAGAAGAGTTATGAAGTTATGAGGAAGAAGAAATACAAAACAGGTAAAAAAAGAAAACGTACCAGAGACGAAGATGAAGGGCGAACGTGCTGTTGATTTGGGAAAAAATGTCGGAAGAAATCTGGAGCAAGGGAGAAGAAAGTAGGCTATTTTGGGTGGAAAAAATCTGGAGCAAGGGAGAAGAAAAGGCTATTTTGGGTGGAAGAAATTTGGAGCAACGGAGAAGAAAGCAGGCTATTTTGGGGATAAATTTTACAACAAATGCGTTGAATGGCTATTCAGCGCTTCCACCCAGGAATACCTATTACGGCATATGAGGGAATACAGGGGTAATAGCAAAACCACGGAATCAAAAAAACGGTGAACCAAACGGTGTAATAGCAGAAATTTACTGTAGCACACAGAATTGGGCAGGAATGGAATGGCTATTCATGCCAACCAAACGTGCCCTTATTGCATCATAATATCAAATTTTCACTTCTCCTTTAATGCACTTTCAAATATTTAAACTCTAAAACTTTAGTGATAATATTGTAAAATAAAATAAATATAAATTCAAAAACTAAAAATAAGTAATTGAAAAAGAGAACCACAAATTGTAAGCAGAACATGAAAAATAGTTTCACCATAAAAAATATAGATAATATTTCCGTCAAAGAAAAGTTATAATGTATTACCTAAATAAAGAAAATCCAAGGAACCAAGATGCAGGGAGGTCGTATTTCCCAAGAGAACACATAATTACCAAACTACCCTTTATTGCCATAGCCTATATCGGTGCGATGCGCCAAGCTTTTTAAATTAAAACCAAAGCTGCAAATTCGTCCGGTCGGAGACGCCGCGTTTGGAGAGAGAGAGGGGAAAGGAAATGGAAAACGTGATTCCTCAGCAATGGGCTTCTCCTTGTGGAAATCAATGCACTCACAAATACGCTGCTCTCATGCAAATTCCTTGTATTACTTCCTTTTCTTTTTTCCTCTTTTAAACAATACCATTCTTTTTATTATTTTCTAATAATCCGGGATGGAATTGGATAAGCTTGCCGATCCTTTCAATTTGGATTTCATAGATCTTGGTTTTTTTTGTGTATTTTTTTTAAAAATTGTTTACATTTGAAGTTTCTTCATTCAAGGTTCCGTTTAATTCGTTAGTGTCTAGGCGTTTTGATGCTTTATTTGTTGTGATTGAGAGGATTTCTTTTACTATTTTTGAATGGATACTCTATCTCTGTTGCAAGTTTTGGGTGTAAATAGGCTATTATTGTGTATTTGTTTGTCAGATGTCCAAATTACTTTGTTTACTCAATCAGTTGCTTATAATATTAATTTGGGATTCTCTTCATTTTAATCTCCACTTTTTTTTTCAATTGTGAGCAATGGTTGATTTATCTGAGAAATCTTTTTGTATGTCATCGATTTATTAACGTTGCTAACTATCACGAATTCTTGTAGGGAGAGTGTTCTGCAAAAAAGGGTGTAATGCGGATGGAGACACTTGGGAAGAGTGTAAGCAGTTTTGTTTGAGCTGTTTCTTATGATTTAAGAACCATTTCCGAGGATAGAGTTGTATGTTTCATGGAATCTGGTTTAGTCAGTGTTTTGATGTTCCTTGTTCGGCTTTCTGATGCTTATTTCATATTTGCAATGAATTAGTCTCGTCAAAGATCTGACTGAAACATGAGTTCCAGTTATGATTTGACCTTCATTCCTTTTGATAGGAAAAATGTGCCGACTTGTAATGAAGAATGGACAACATTCTTGTCACATGTTCTTGAAAATGATGTCTTGTTATTGATTAAAGTATCAAGCATTCAATTCTCTCTCGATTATTCACTTTAGAAGGATTTCATCAAGTGGAAGAGTTCTTTAACCAACCTTAACAAAAAGTTGTTTTCTTACACTGGCAAAACAACATATCATTTACAGCTGATTATATCTTAATTTTTATAATAATGTACTTTTCAGGTTTAGCAGAGTGCGACGAGATATGCTATAAGGATCCTGTATTAAAGGATCAGCAATGGAGTGCTTACATCGATCGCTCCCCTGGAGCTGTCAATTACTCTCAGGTATTGAATCTTGTGGCCATTCTGTGTGTCCCCTTTTCTCACTTTTAGTGACCCTAGATTTTGTCATTTAATTCATACATTTTCAGGTCTAATATGGTTGAACTTCTGTTTCTTTGGTCATTTGGTTGTTAGTGCTGGTTTTTGTGTTTCCTCTTTTTGTTTTTTTAAACTAGTTTGCAATTGCTTTTTAGTGTTAGACAGGTTGAGCCACAACAAATTTAGTCTTTATGTGTATCGAGGGTGATATACTCCCGTAGATGCCTTTTAAGGCATTCTGGAGTTGATAACCAGTGATGCTGCTTGATTGAATTTGGAATGATCTTGGAATTGCAATGAATCAAACAAAACGTGGTATATATACTTGAAATTATTGTGCAAAAAAAGGAAAATCTGTTACAATGACAACTTTTCCCAATAGCACCACAGGTACTGCCTCTATGCTAGTAAAGCCAACTCTACTTGTCTTGCTTCTAGACTTCATAAAACAGGATATGCTTTTGCTTTTTGCAAGCTTCTTGTCAGAAATGATGAGGATCATAGTCACATGGAAGCTTCTCGAGAGGTGGCTTATTCCATCATCGTGATTATGCTTTGCTTAATACGGTACTTCCAAAGAGATATTTATAATGGTTTGCACAACAGTGAGACACCAAATTAAAGGTGGAAAGTGCTATAGTTTAAAGAATGTAATAGTGGTAGTGAGTTCTTCAAACATTTTGTAATTCAAAGCATAAGGATGTATCATTGGATAAATTATAGGAATTCGTAATATGGATTAGTGAAGGAAAGCAATATTTTTGGTCAAACAATATACTATTAAATTCATTGTTCTTTTTTTCTTCATACAGGACTGCTTCAATGCTTGTGTAACTGGCTGTGGTTATAAGGTTGGTTTGACACCGTGAATTTGAAGGACTTATCATTTGCTTTCTTCACCTATGTTTTATCCGCAATTTGATGCTTCTTTATATATTGCAGTTTGAAATTTGTAAAGAGAAAGTTGATCAAGTCAGACCAAGACCATTACCATCCGAGCCTCTTCCAGAGGTGAAACCACCAACCTCGCCAGCAGCCACTAAACCTGATGAGCCTGCTGAAGATGTACCGAGTACTTCAGCGTAGCAAGAGGTGAAACATAAAAGTTCTTATTAGATGAATAGTCTGCTAGGAGAGATTCATAACGTTGCTGACATTCTACTATTGATCGATAAAATCTTGTCCAGGGCCGTTTGTGAAGAAACATATATATTTTTCTTCTGTTGTTTGCCCCTTGTCAGTTGCCACCTTATATAACCCTTCAACATCTCTGCAAATTGATATTGGAAGGCGATATAGGCATCCAGTTTTGTTAATCATGGCATAATGGAAAGGCTTTTTTGATATTTTGGTGATTTTGTAATTTTGATATTCTGAATGAAACATTGGAATCTTTGGTCTGCTCCTTTACGAGCCAAGATTGAAGCTCGGAATGCAAGAATTCTTTTAAACTTGCCTTTTGCTTTCTATGCGCTTTCGATGGATCATTAATAGATGGTTGGTAGGGATAGCAATGACACCTAACTTGCGTTTTGCGGATTTGGATAAGATTTCTATTCCGATTATTCTAATTATCATTTGGGGTGAATGTGGTGTTAAATTTCATATATCCATTATTCAAATCTACTTAGCGGATGTTCAAATTGCTTTATTTTTTAAAATTTTTATTTAAAAAAGGCTTATTAGTGAAAAAAATAAAAAAATCAACTAACTCTTTTAACAAAATTTGAGCTTTTAATGGATTAAAAAAATTAAACAATCAAGTACCTTCATTAATATTGATAAGGTTTTACTTAAGCTTCGTAGATGTTGATAAACTAATCGGTTGGTGACACGTGATAGTCATGTGTATATCATATTAATGTGGCATTTTGTCATGTAAATAAATATTTAAAAAAAATTATAAAAACAATTATTTTAAAAAACTACATCTAGAATGAACTTTAACAAAATAAAACTTTTTTAAAAAATAAAAATCATGAAAAATAATTATTTTAAAAAAATCACATCTAGAATGAACTTGAACAAAATAAAATGGGAAACTTATTAAAATTAAAATTAATATAAAAAATAAATATAATTAGTTGTAAAAAATTATTAAAATTGATAAAAATTATTAAAAGCAACGCTAGGAATGAACTTGGACAAGCGATTGCTCAAATGCATTTGAAACCAAGCAAATGGTTGTTCTAAGTTCGTTTCAAGCATATGGTTCTTTATTTTTTCTAAATATTTTTTTTAAAAATAAATTTAATAATTTTAAAATAATTTTGTGCAAAAAAAATTTATGAATAAGTTTTTCTATAATTTTTAACAATTATTTAAAATAATACATCTAGGATGAACCTGAATAACCATTTGTCTAGGTTCATCGTAGATGTATTTTTTAAATAATTATTTTTAAAAAAATTATTTTTTAAGATTTTCTATTTTTAAAAAGGATTTGCTGACATGGTAAAATGTGCACATGACTGCTACATGTTGTCGTCCAATTGGTCTGTCAACCACACCAACAAAATTTAATGGTCAAACTTGGTAAACACTAACAGAAGGGCTTGATTGATTAATTTTTTATCCTTTAAGGGTTCAATTGAATGCTAAATTTTGTTGAGGGCTTAATTTATTTTTTGATTTTTCATTGAGAGTGCTTTTTTTTTTTTTAGTAATAAGCCTTTAAAAGATACTTTTATGTTTACTAAATCTAGATACTTTGCAAATTTGGATATGGGGCTTAATTAATTGGGATTTGGATAATAGAAATACTTGAATTATTTGTGGATAATAAATGGACTTCAATTTTAAAGTAAATTTTCATATTTGAAATTGGATTTTATTGAAATTGAAAGGTTAAAATATATTGTTAGTCTTTATACTTTGACAAAATTTGAGATTTAGTCCATATACATAAAAATTTAGAAATTAAGTCCTTTAATTGTTTTGATTTTTTTTGTAAGGAAGGAACTATTTTGATTTAAAAATATCAGTTAATTTATTAAAATCATAAGTATCTTTTTTCAAAATTTGTCAATTGGGCATGGTGATTATGTAACACCTCTTACCTGAAATGAATCGATATGTCCCAAGCAAGAGATGTTACATTTGGACACTAAAGCTAACTTTTAACACCTCTTACTTGACCCGATCGCCAGATTCAAATAACGGAATGTCACATTCTTTGCAAAAGTAACCCACATCAAATAAATTCTGTAACACCCTAAACCCGGCCTAGACATCCAAACCAAGTCCAGAGAGTTACATCAACGATACTAAAAATACCACATTTATAACGCAGTCAAAATGAACCATTCATCATATAGAATCCATCACAACACATAACTAAGAATATAATCTTCCTAAATACCATAACATCATAAAATATCGAAATTTCTAATAGTAATACTTAGAAGAAAGAAAAAAGCTTGACCAAGCTCCCGTGGCGCCGACCCATTCAAGTCTGAGAACCGCCTAAAATCCAATCAATAACAAACTGAGTTGCAAACTCAGTGCATAAAAGAAGTTGGTTCAGTCAGAACACATTTATAAGATAGTTCCCGAATCCCAAGATTCGATTTAGTAACATAAGAAATATCAGTTCAGATTCAGGATAGATAAGTTGCATATATAGAAGCGATTTCAGTTTCATATACTGAGCATGTCAGATTCAGATGCAGATATTCTACCTTTATCCGCTACACACCGTCTTTGGCCATCCCAACACACCGTTAAGGGCGTTCAATGCCCAACCAACCCTACATATCATAGAGTGTCTGTCTGACACATTTACAGAGACGCAGCTTAGCTGCTAGATCGAAATGCAACAAAGTGCCAAATTCAGATTTATATGCATTGTGGCTTTGCCACTAATTCAGAGCAAATTACTTCCTTCTTCACAATATCCCAACCCATGCAAATGCAGAATACAAATATCCACAATATGTGTTCAGTCATTCTAAATTATTTCACAATTAGATAGTACAGTTCAATATCAAAAATAACTATCACAGTACACATACAGTTATATTGTTCATATGTCAGTCACAGAATACCAGAGAGTCCTCATACAATCAAATTCAGATCATTCATATATTGGGGAGGTCAGTATTAGTGTTGGGCAACACTCACGGCCTCAAAAATAGGATTCAAACCCTATTTATATGCCATACGGCCTGGACACACGCTCATGTCCTTGCCCGTGTAGCTTACACGGCCTGGACACATGCCCATGTCTTTACCCGTGCAACTCACACGGCCTAGGCACATGTCCATATCCTCTACCCGTGTGGTTCAAAAATGTAAACAGTGAGTTACACATCCTGTACACACGCTTGTGTCCTTGCCCGTGTGACCCACACGGCCCGGGCACAAGCCCATGTCACTGGCCGTGTGGCTTTAAGTCACAAATAAAGAGTTACACAGCCTAGATACACGCCCGGGTTTGTTGCCCATGTGAACCCTACACTAACATGGCCACACACGGCCTGGACATACGCTCATGTGGCTCAAATTTGATTAACAGTGAGTTACACGGCCAAGCACACGGCCGTGTGGCGCACATGGCCTGGGTACGAGCCTATGTGCCTAGCCTTGTGGCGTCGACAACCACGTTTTTTGGTGTCTGAAATTCACAAAAAATTAAGGTTTTCGGTACGCATCTGAAGAGATTTCGAAGCAACAACAATGAGGAGGATCTCTGAAGCTTAAAACAAGTAATCAATTACACAATTAAGCCATTTTATCGATAACCATTCTCAATTACATGCCTAATGCCTAAGTCGAAAGTTTCAACACGAAACCTTCAACTGACCCAATACCTACCCAAAATTCAACGACAATCACTGGAATTGGCGTGTTGCTGTTCGCCACTTCCTATATTTCCGCCTAAATAGCAAAACAACAATCATCTATCAATGATTCTCATAGAACACTTAATACTTAACTTGGAGCAACTTACAAAGAACAAAAAGAACACTGTGCAGACAACGAATTGGATGTGACTTACTCAATAGCCTTTCAATCGATGCGATTTATAGTGTATAGCTTTGACTAGACCGTAATTACTTACGACCACAATTAGAATGAAGAAAAAATAAAAGAGTTGGAAAAGGAAAAGAAAAAGAAATAAAGAAACACAAAAAGAAATATAAAGAAGAAGGAGATGACAAATTTAAAATTCTAATAACTTCCCATCAAACTTTTAATGTCTGGAAAAATATTCCCTATTGCGTACTCTGAGATTTGAACATGGGACCAGACAATACAAATACTTAATTAGTGACCAACAGGCTCATTCTTGACATAAGTTTACACTGAATTGAACTTAACTATGTAGTGCCTGATTAAGTGTTGTTTAAAAAAATAACAAAACTATTAACGATGTGACTCGAACTCCAGACTTTAAACACAAAAGCATAGCACAAAACCACAGATACAGTGATTTAATTACTGTAGATTCTCACCATTAAATTCTCAAATTTTTAGGGCGTTACAAATTCAAACTTAAATACAATTTATATAATTACAAATCTCAAACCATACATACATAGTAAATTGAGATCATTAAGGACCTAATTATGAAAATGTGGACATGATGGGATTAGATTGTAAAATTTCAAAGCTTTAAAGTTAGCATAAAAAATTCATAGTTGGAATCGATACTGTACCGATACCTTATTAAAAATCGATACTAATTTATGAATCTATTTTCTTTGCAAATCAAGGTATCGATATTTATCAACTAGTATTGATATTTTATGAAAAAGTATCGATAGTCATATAAACATCGATACCATTTTGGCATTCTGTTTGTTTTAAAAATGATTCATATAGTCAAGTATCGATATCAAATGCCAAAATATCGACACTTGAGCTTAGAAATGGTAAAATCCTATCTTTAAAATATCTTTCTCATGCCAAAATCACCTAGAATTCAATTAGATATAATCATAGACACAATAACTTCCAACTATGAATAAACCTATTCATAAACAACATAATCACTACTTACCAATTTTACAAACAATTCAAAAACACCAAATACATGCCGAATACATCATTTAAATCAACCAAACCAATATGCCATTAAAATACCTCACCATGACTAACTAAGCATGCATCACTTAACCGTTCCAAGACATGATAAAACATTCAAATTCACTTTTAATACATACACCAAATATTGCCATCCATTGCAAGACCAAAACCATGTACCGACCATCATTTTCACAACTATGCATTAACCAAATACACGCCTAACATATTAACTTCTTAACTATCAAACCATTATGCACATAACCAAACCACTTTAGCAAGATAACATCAATTTGACCATTTCCATCAACCACATATATAAACACTTATACACATAACATTCAAATACCATCAAGATACAAAATGATCATATTAACCAAAAGAATTCCTAGGTACATACCAAGAAAAAAAAATTTAAAACATCACCAACACTTGAGTTCGGGATTGTCGTTGGATGCTACGTCAACGATCGAATTGTAAAGTACCTAACCTATACACAGAAAGTAAAACCGTACACTGAGTATAACTTAGTGGTATTTCTATAATCCAAACGTTAAACAAATCATATATCATTTTAAACACATAAGATACATGTAAATGTTAATATTCAATTAACATGCCATTAATGCAAATTCACATTTATTCTATCTTCAATCTAACATATATTGACAATATATTTTCATGACAATCTAATTCACATATCATTTGATATCTCAATTCCTAAATCCATAATTTCAATGAACATTTCCATTAATGTTCCAAATCATTTCACAATTGAATAACCCATTCCACATTTCATTTCCGTTTCATATTCTGTTTGCCATTTCAATAACAACAATTGCATTTCATATAGTATCTTTTCCCATCATATGGATTTTGAGGACTTATTCAATATCACCATTTCAATCATAACCTTTTATTTTTATCTTTTAACTCCCTATTAACACAACTCGAATTCGGACGGATACACGGATACAACCAACACACCAATTTGGCACCCAGTGCCTCATTGTACAAATTTGAAGCAATTAGTTGCGCCCAACACTATAATTAAGTTGACACCCAATGTCTCATCGGTTAAATTGAAGCAAATTGGCATCCAATGCCTCATCGACTCGTGGTCAAAGTAACCCTGAACTCTTCTTATCCTCTGCCATGCCATATATATTCGACTCAGCCCGAATAGTTAATAGGGTTTTCATTATGTATTTCATACTCTGTAACATCCTGAATTATTGGGCCTATGCATTTTGGTGTGTTGTATGTTTAATGTGTTAATTTGAGGGTTAGGGGTCCAGATTGGGCTCAGGAATGGGCTGAGGCCCTGACTAAATTCCTGTGTAGACACTCTAGTGCTTTAAAGATAGTCTCTGTAGTTTAAATATCAAGGTGGGCTTGTGGTCCAAAGCAAGGGGCGTAGCAAGGGGGGAGCTATAGGGGGCGTCAGTGGCAAGGAAGGAAGGAGGCCCAAGTTTGGCCGCATGGGGCCCAAGTAATTGGGCCAAATTCAGCACTTATAAAGGGGCTAGGGGGGACGACAACAAGGCTAAAATATAGGGGATTTTTAATGTTTTAATATGTGGATATTAAAGCTGATAAAGGAGTGAGGAGTTGGTGCTAATTAGGTTTCTTTTGGATGTGAGTTCAGATTAAGATAAGGGGAAAAAGATGAGGAGCTAATCCAGGAGGCTAGTGTTGGCCGAATGTAGGATGCTTATTGCGGGGAGAAGTTTCGATTGAGTGTTTAAGTGTGGGAATGCCGAAATTTTGATGATTTTTTTCGGGAAACTCTCTTCTGATTATTCTATTTTCTCTCCTCTCTTCTCTATTTTCTTTTGAGTGCCAGCCAAATTCTCTCTACCCATTTGTTCATCTTTTCTTCCATTCACTAAAAATCGAAACCCTCTGAAGCCTCATCAATTGTCGAAACATTGTTATTTTCTGTCTCTTCTCTTTCAAACACATTGGCCGAATATCCCTTGTAAGACAACATTCCTCTTGTTCATCTTTTTCGGGATTTTCTTAAAAGCTGAAATTCCTAGATCTCTAATCTTCTATGCTTCGATCTTCTTCTGTGATTGCCGAATCTTTCTGCAAGGGGTAGCCAAAACCATCTATAGAGGTAAGTGTCGATTTGTGTATTCTTTCAATCTTTTCCGGCTTTTAGAGACCATAGCCGAATGGTTAGATAGTTGGCTAATCTCGTGTTTTCTTTCATGGGCGACATTCTGGGATTTGAAGGAGATCTAATCGCCTAGGTTTCTAAAATTGGTAGCACTCGAATCATACTACTTTCAGGATTTAATCAATTTAGGTAAGGAGATTTATCTTCGTCGTTTTATTAAGTCGATTTATCTCCAATCTGACATTTAACCTTGTTGGGTGGTTACTCAAATCAATCTCTTAAAGTGAAGTCTTTGACCGGTAGTATAGTGATCTGATAATCGCGACTCCGGCTAGGGAGAGCATCAATTTTGATAACATAGCATTAAGCGTAATCAGGTGTGTAATTTCTCACACCATCTCTGTTGTCTGTTAGTTTATATATGAATCTGTTTATATTCTGTTAAATGCCGAAATCTCGGCATGGATGTTGAAAACCCGTGGAGGGTAAAGGCGACTCATCAGGTTAGTGATTTCTGTGATCTTCTTTGAGTAAAATGATTCTACTGAGTTGATATGATATACATGCATGTCGTTTTCTATGTTTGCTCGGGGTTGGGCGTTAGATGTATATGAATGGGGAAGTGTTCTGTTGTAGTGGCTCTACCACGATCTATTGTAGTGGCTCTACCACGATCTGTTCTAGTGACTATGTCATAAATCTGACGATGAGCAGCTAACTGCAGCATGACTGCCATCGGTGGTGTGCAGCGGTGAGGGTGATTGTAGAAATCCCCATTGGTGTGATTGGCAGGTAAGGGTGGTGTGTAGCAGATGGATCTAGGATTGGGATGGGCGTTGCTAAATCTGATATGTGATATTTTGCTATTCTGTTCTGTGGGGCTAAGGCCAGTCTGATGGTGCAAGAGGGATTGCACACTGAGTCTTGTGACTCACTCCGTTGTTTAACATTTTTTTTCAGGTAGCACTTAGTGCATTGGACCGGGCTGGAAAGGAGCGCAAGGTGGCCATGCATGGATTTATTATGAGTCAATAAAAGATGTTGTTTTAATTATTTTTCCTTAATACTTTCAATTTGTCTGGTTTTATATATTATTGTAATAAGGCCACTGGCTATTGTTTATTGGTTTTATGTTTTCGTTTTTGGGTTTCCATACACTTAGATTTTATGATTAATTGAAACTAAGGCATGTGTTTGAATAATAAAACTCAGAGGCAAAATTTTGGTTTTTATTCCTTAAGGCATTAATTAAAAGTTTATTTCTTTTACAAATTATCAAATTATCAAGTTTCCCGTACAAATGCTTAAACTATACTTTTTAAAAAAAATATGCGACATGTTTTATAAAATCTTCTTAGTGACATGCCAGATCCGGTCGGGGTGTTTGGGCCGGGTTTTGGGTGTTACAATTTGGTATCAGAGCCAGGTTCAAAACTCGACTTTAGGGTTTTAGGCTCAAAACATTTTCTAAAGGTGGGTTTTGGAAACATGCATGTTTATAAATAATACATGATTGTTTTCTCGGCATGGCACCTGCGTCTCAAGCCTAAGTCCGCGAGGTAAGTATTCTGAACTCACTGTGTGTTATATAGGTATGTGGGCTTGATGGGCTTTATGGGACGTAGATTATTTTAATTAAAATTTGATGGACTTTTGGCTTAGTTTAAACAACTCTTTAAATTCATAAGACTTGATCTATCCAAACAAACCCGTGAACAAATCGCTGGGTTAGGGTGTTGCAACAGGCATACGCATGTCTAGGATTGGATTCAGGGAGAGCTTGGTACTTAAGCAGTCCTAGTGACTCACCTCCTCTTCGCTGGAATCCTACCTGGTGCGTAGTGACTGTTCACCCTAGCCACGAGAATTTGTTGATAGGCCAAAATCTATAATTAAAACCCGAAAGGGACCAGCCACCCTATTTCGCAACAAAAATACCCTCAAGTTTTGTAAAACTTTCAAAATACACTTAATTTTTGAAAATTTCCCAGAATACCCCAGAATTGTAAAACTACCAAAATTTGTGGAATTACCGAAACACCCCGGTTGGCAAAATTTCCAAAATACCCTTGGTTTGTGAAAATTCCTAAAACAACCGTAATTTTATAAAATACCCATGTTTTGCAAATTGACCCGAAAACCCCTAGATTTACAAAAGTAACCAGGTTTGCAAAATTAAATTTTCCAAAGTACCCCTGCTTCAAACAAAAAAAACAACAAACAACAACACCACCAAAATACCCTATTTTGAGGAAATTACCAAAGTACCCTCGTCCTTAAAAAAATGTACCAAGGTACCTCTAAATCGAAGAAAATCACCAAGATACGTTATTTTTGAAAATACCCTGTAGGGCAAAACTACGGAAAAACCCCTAGGTAGTGAAATGACGAAAATACTCGTATGTGATGAATGTGAGTTCATGGATGTTATATGTATGTTGATGTTTGGTGATTGAATGTATGTGCTTCTTAAAACTAGGAGATGCGAACTTGAGACTGAATTGTAGATATAACTGCGAATTCGAGAGAACTACTCTTAAAACTATTATTCATAAGACAGTTCGGGGTTAATCAGTGGAAGAAAACTAATAATTCATAAAATTTCTAATCAGATAGACGCGAATCAGTAGAATGAGTACAAGGGGTCGAGGACGTCCGCCGCGTGGTCGTGGTAGGGGTAGGATGACCTTGTTAGAGCCAGTAGGGTCTGGCCACGGGTCAGGAAACGAGATGCCGGATCCGCCAGCTGTAGAGGGAGAATTTCGGGAGCAGGCGGCCGGAGATGATGCGGTATCTTAGGCGATGTTGCGGGTCCTTGAGAGAGTTGCTGGGGCAGGCACGGGTTCAGGAGCTCAGAAATCTGTGTCTGAATGACTCCGAGCCAACGGAGCGAAGATGTTTAGGGGTGTTTCTAGCGTAGCCCCTAACACAGCTGAGTATTGGTTAGAAGCGAGTGAGCGCATAATGGATGACCTAGACTTCACGGTGGAGGAGAAGTTGAAAGGGGTCGTGTCTCTTCTTCGAGACGAGGCTTACCAGTGGTGGCTCACGGTAAAGGAGGGTACTCCGCAGACCGAATTGACTGGGAGTTCTTTAAGGAGTCATTTCAGGGAAAGTACGTTGGGGCCAGGTATGTGGATGCACAGAGGAAGGCATTTCTAAATTTGGTACAGGGAAGTAAATCTGTGCCCGAGTATGAGGCGGAATTTCTGCGTTTGAGCCGTTACGCTCGAGGAATTGTAGCGACTGACTATGAGCACTGTGTACAGTTTGAAGATGGATTGCGGGATGAGTTGAGAGTGTTGGTAGCACCGCAGCGAGAAAGGGACTTTGCCATTCTGGTCGAGAAAGCTAAAATATTTGAGGAGGTGAAGCGGACTGAGAAGCAAAATAAGGATAAGGATTGGAATAGGAATAAGAGAAATTTTGGGCCGTCGAGATCATCTGGGAGTTTTCAAAAAAGGCCTAGGTTTGATGGGCCAACTTGTGCTCCGACATCTGTTACTGGGAGTCAGAATCGATCATGTAACTTGTGCGAGAAAGTACATTTCGGGGAGTGCAGAAGGAGAACTGGTGGATGCTTCAGGTGTGGGTCTATGGACCATATGGTGAAAGACTGTCCACAGGTGGATCAGGTACAACTAGTTGGACGAGGTTCTGATCAGGTTAGGAGGGGTGGTCAGCCATTACCAAGGGGCCGTGGCCCAGTCAGAGGAGGAAATGGGTCTGGTCGGGGCCGTGGAGCACCTGGTAGGGGTGTAGGTAATGTAGACTCGAGACAGCCGGGTCTAGTTTATGCAGCTCATCGACGGGAGGACGGTGATGCACCGAACGTTATAACCGGTACGTTTCTTATTGTTGATAATCTATTCCTTGCTTTGATTGATATTGGATCAACCACTCTTACGTTGCATGTTCGGTATCTGAGACTTTAAGTATAAAATTTGAAACAACTACTAGGAAGATGACTGTGGTTAGCCCGTTAGGACAATCTAGGATAGTGGACAAACTATTTAGGAGTGTACCTTTAGAGACTCAAGGAGTAGTGTTTCCAGCAGACCTAATGGAGTTACCGTTTGGGGAGTTTGACCTTATCTTGGGAATGGATTGGTTGGCTAAACATCGTGCTAAGCTGGATTGTGAGACTAAGCGCATGGTATTGAGTACCCTGGAAGGCGGGGAGGTGGTTGTGCTAGGGGAAAGAAGGGATTATTTGTCCAACGTAGTATCTGCATTGAAGACTGTTAAGATGATTCAGAAAGGATGCAATGCATTTCTAGCTTTTATCAGTGCTTTGGATGCTAAGGAGGTGACTGTCGATGAGGTAAGAACAGTAAAGGATTTCGTAGATGTCTTTCCTGTGGAGTTGCCAGGGTTACCTCCAGATCGCGAAGTGGAGTTTGGAATAGAGCTACTTCCAGGTACGGCTCCGGTGTCCATTGCTCCTTACAGAATGGCGCTGAAGGAGCTGGTGGAGCTCAAAGCTCAGATCCAGGAACTGTTGGATCGAGGTATTATTCGACCGAGTGTGTCTCCGTGGGCAGCGCCGGTCCTATTTGTGAAGAAGAAGGACGGATCCATGCGTATGTGTGTGGACTACCGTCAACTGAATAAGTTAACGATTAAGAATAAGTACCCGCTACCGAGAATCGACGATCTGTTCGATCAGCTCAAAGGAGCTTCGATTTTCTCTAAGATTGATTTAAGGTCAGGATATCATCAGTTAAAGGTAAAGGAAGGGGACATTCATAAGACGGCGTTTCGAACTCGCTACAGTCATTATGAATTCTTGGTGATGCCGTTCGGGTTAACGAACGCGCCAGCAGCATTTATGGATATGATGAATCGGGTGTTCCAACCATACCTTGATCAGTTTGTTGTGGTGTTCATTGACGATATCCTGGTTTATTCCAAGTACGAGGAGGAGCATGATGCACATCTTCGTGTGGTGTTGCAAGTTCTGAGGGAGAAGCAGTTGTTCACTAAGTTCAGTAAGTGTGAGTTTTGGCTAAGGGAAGTAACTTTCTTAGGACATGTGGTTTCTGCAGAGGGGATTAGGGTTGACCCTCGGAAGATAGAAGATGTATTGGATTGGAAACTGCCGAAGTCTGTGGTAGAAATTCGAAGTTTCTTGGGATTGGCAGGGTACTACAGGAGGTTTGTTGAGGGGTTCTCATTAATTGCGGCACCTCTAATTAAGTTGTTGAGGAAGGGAGTACCGTTTGTTTGGACCGACAAACAGCAGGAGAGCTTTGAGAAGATGAAGAAAATTTTGACAGAAGCACAGGTGTTAATTCAGCCAGAGGCGGAAAAAGAGTTTACCGTCTACTGTGATGCGTCACAGACGGGGTTAGGATGTGTGTTGATGCAAGATGGGAAGGTTGTTGCATATGCATCTCGACAGTTAAGACCGCATGAATTGAATTACCCTACGCATGATCTTGAATTGGCTGCAGTAGTGTTCGCTCTAAAGATATGGAGACACTATCTGTACGGGGAGAAGTCTGTTATTTACACCGACCATAAAAGTCTAAAGTATCTCCTTACCCAGAAGAAGTTGAATCTAAGACAACATAGGTGGATTAAACTTTTGAAGGACTATGACTGCTTGATCGAATATCATCCGGGCAAGGCTAACGTGGTGGCGGATGCGTTGAGTCAGAAGGTGATAGCTGATTTAAGGGCGATGTTCGCTCGTCTCAGCCTGTATGAAGATGGCAGTTTGGTAGCTGAACTCCAAGTGAGACCAGTGTGGACTAGTCAGATCAAAGAGAAGCAGCTTCTAGACGATGTCTTGAGTGCTCGATTCTGGCAAGTGCAAAGTGGTGAAGGAGAGGACTATAGTTTGAATGGTGAGGGGGTTCTATGTTTCTGTAAGAGAATTTGTATGCCAAAGGATGTTGAGTTAAGGCAGATGATTTTGTGGGAGACGCATAGTAGCTCATGCGCTATGCATCCTGGAGGGGTTAAGATGTATCGAGATTTGTGAGAGCAATTCTGGTGGCCAGGTCTGAAGCGAGAAGTAACAAAATTTGTGGGTAAATGTTTTATGTGTCAGCAGGTGAAAGCGAAACACTAGTTAACTTCGGGGTTGTTGCAGCCGGTGAAGATTCCGCAGTGGAAATGGGAAAGAATCACGATGGATTTTGTTAGTGGGTTACCTCTTACGTCCACTAAGAAGGATTCGATTTGGGTGATTGTTGATCGGCTGACGAAGTCTGCTCACTTCATACCGGTCCGTGTTGATTATTCTCTGCAAAGGTTGGCTAAGCTGTACGTGGCTGAGGTTGTGAGACTACATAGTGTACCTGTGTCGATCATATCAGATAGAGACCTTAGGTTCACGTCACGATTCTGGAAGGCTCTGCATCAGGCAATGGGAACAAGGTTAGACTTTAGTACCGCTTTCCATCCGTAGTCTGAGAGGGTAATTCAGATCTTGGAGGATATGTTAAGAGGTTGCATCATTGATTTCAGGGGTAGTTGGGAGGAGTATTTACCTTTGGTAGAATTCGCATCCAACAACAACTACCAATCTAGTATTCGGATAGCGCCTTATAAGGCATTATACGAACGGAGGTGTCGTACTCCTACTTGTTGGACAGAGTTTGGTGAGTGTCAGGTGTTGGGTCCAGAACTGGTTTCGAAAACGGAAGAGAAAGTTAAGTTGATTCGGGCTCAGTTGAAAGAAGCGTTTGATCGGCAGGAATCTTATGCGGATCTAAAACAGAAAGAGTTGGAATTTGCGGTGGGTGATCAAGTTTTTCTGAAAGTCTCACCATGGAAAAAGGTGATGAGGTTTGGTCGGAAGGGCAAGCTAAGTCCTCGGTTTATTAGATCTTATAGGGTACTAAGACGTGTGGGACCAGTGGCGTATCGACTAGAGTTGCCTCCAGAGTTGGAGCAGATACATGACGTGTTTCATGTCTCGATGCTAAGACGTTATCGTTCTGATCCATCGCACATCGTGCCAGTGGAAGAGATTGAAGTAAGGCCAGACTTGTCCTTTGAGGAGGAGCCAGTGCAAATCTTGGATCGAGATGTAAAGGTGTTGAGAAGGAAATTCGTCCCGTTGGTCAAGGTTTTGTGACGAAACCACAGCGCAGAGGAAGCAACATGGGAGCCAGAGGATGTTATGCGACAGCAATATCCCCATCTCTTCTGATCAGGTAAATTTCGGGGCCGAAATTTCTTTAAGGGGGTAGAACTGTAACATCCTGAATTATTAGGCTTGTGCATTTTGGTGTGTTGTATGTTTAATGTGTTAATTTGAGGGTTAGGGGCCCAGATTGGGCTCATGAATGGGCTGAGGCCCTGACTAAATTCCTGTGTAGACACTCTAGTGCTTTAAAGATAGTCTCTGTAGTTTAAATATAAAGGTGGGCTTGTGGCCCAAAGCAAGGGGCGCAGCAAGGGGGGAGCTATAGGGGGCGTCAGTGGCAAGGAAGGAAGGAGGCCCAAGTTTGGCCGCACGGGGTCCAAGTAATTGGGCCAAATTTGGCACTTATAAAGGGGCTGGGGGGACGGCAACAAGGCTAAAATATAGGGGATTTTTAATGTTTTAATATGTGGATATTAAAGCTGATAATGGAGTGAGGAGTTGATGCTAATTAGGTTTCTTTTGGATGTGAGTTCAGATTAAGATAAGGGGAAAAAGATGAGGAGCTAATCCAGGAGGCTAGTGTTGGCAGAATGTAGGATGCTTATTGAGGGGAGAAGTTTCGATTGAGTGTTTAAGTGTGGGAATGCCAAAATTTTGATGATTTTTTTAGGAAACTCTCTTCTGATTATTCTATTTTCTCTCCTCTCTTCTCTATTTTCTTTTGAGTGCCAGTCGAATTCTCCCTACCCATTTGTTCATCTTTTCTTCCATTCACTAAAAACCGAAACCCTCTGAAGCCTCATCAATTGCCAAAACATTGTTATTTTCTATCTTTTCTCTTTCAAACACATTGGCCGAATATCCCTTGTAAGACAGCATTCCTCTTGTTCATCTTTTCCGAGATTTTCTTAAAAGCCGAAATTCCTAGATCTCTAATCTTCTACGCTTCGATCTTCTTCTGTGATTGCCGAATCTTTCTGCAAGGGGTAGCCGAAACCATCTGTAGAGGTAAGTTTCGATTTGTGTATTCTTTCAATCTTTTCCAGCTTTTGGAGACCATAGCTGAATGGCTAGATAGTTGGCTAATCTCGTGTTTTCTTTCATGGGTGGCATTCCGGGATTTGAAGGAGATCTAATCGCCTAGGTTTCTAAAATTGGTAGCACTCGAATCATACTACTTTCGGGATTTAATCAATTTAGGTAAGGAGATTTATCTTCATCGTTTTATTAAATCGGTTTATCTCCAATCTGACATTTAACCTTGTTGGGTGGTTACTCAAATCAATCTCTTAAAGTGAAGTCTTTGACCGGCAGTATAGTGATCTGATAATCGCGACTCCGGCTAGGGAGAGCATCAATTTCGATAACATAGCATTAAGCGTAATCAGGTGTGTAATTTCTCACACCATCTCTGTTGTCTATTAGTTTATATATGAATCTGTTTATATTCTGTTAAATGCCGAAATCCTGGCATGGATGTTGAAAGCCCGTGGAGGGTAAGGGCGAGTCATCAGGTTAGTGATTTCTGTGATCTTCTTTGAGTAAAATGATTCTGCTGAGTTGATATGATATACATGCATGCCGTTTTCTATGTTTGCTCGGGGTTGGGCGTTAGATGTATATGAATGGGGAAGTGTTCTGTTGTAGTGGCTCTGCCACGATCTATTCTGGTGACTATGTCACAAATCTGACGATGAGGAGTTAACTGCAGCATGACTGCCATCGGTGGTGTGTAGTGGTGAGGGTGATTGTAGAAATCCCCATTGGTGTGATTGGCAGGTAAGGGTGGTGTGTAGCAGATGGATCTAGGATTGGGATGGGCGTTGCTAAATTCTGATATGTGATATTTTGCTATTCTGTTCTGTGGGGCTAAGGCCAGTCTGATGGTGCAAGAGGGATTGCACACTGAGTCTTGTGACTCACTCCATTGTTTAACATTTTTTTTCAGGTAGCACTTAGTGCATCGGACCGGGCTGGAAAGGAGCGCAAGGTGGCCATGCATGGATTTAATATGACTCAATAAAAGACGTTGTTTTAATTATTTTTCCTTAATACTTTCAATTTGTCTGGTTTTATATATTATTGTAATAAGGCCACTGGCCACTGGCTATTGTTTATTGGTTTTATGTTTTCGTTTTCGGGTTTCCATACACTTAGATTTTATGATTAATTGAAACTAAGGCATGTGTTTGAATAATAAAACTCAGAGGCAAAATTTTGGTTTTTATTCCTTAAGGCATTAATTAAAAATTTATTTCTTTTACAAATTATCAAATTATTAAGTTTCCCGTATAAATGCTTAAACTATACTTTTAAAAAAAATATGCGACATGTTTTATAAAATCTTCTTAGTGACATGCCAGATCCGGTCGGGGTGTTTGGGCCGGGTTTGGGGTGTTACATACTCAATCAGTATATTAATTTACATCAATTATATCATGAATTCATTTATTAAAACATATGACAACATCAAATATCTTATTATGCATTCAATTCAATAACTATATAAACATTCACATCTTTCACATATGTTCAATTCAGTCCTTAAAAATATTAATCATTTTGAAACAACCCAAATACATCTCATTATCACAAATTGACTCACCATATATTCTCACCATGCACATACAGTTCAAAATGCAGCAATTTACTAATAGTTTGGATTATAGAAACACAAACCATAAACTCCAAGCTATTCGTTGACGATTTTGTCCTTTCCTTTCTTTTTTGAGGAATCCGGGTCGACGTTAGCAATGAATCAAAAAAAAAATCAATACACAACCAAAATCACATTCAATTTCTAATTTATGAAAATTTTGCATTTTATTCAATTTAGTCCCTAAAACTGGGACTATCATAACTTTTAAATTAAACCCCCAATTCTTATACCAATTTCACTCTAGGCCTAATTAAACTTCCTATTTCACATTTCTACCGTTAAATTCAAAATTTATGCATTTTAGTCCCTGTTGTAAAAAATCATTAATTGGCTTTACAATTTAGTCCTTTTTCAATTCTATACTTAAAATTTATCAAATTAGTCCCTAAAACTTCAACTACTCAACAATGATAACATCTTCAAACTTTAAAAATACAAAAAAATATGACATGGGTCAACTAGATTAAACTACGGGGATTCCGAAAACATAAAAATGACAAGAAAATGGACTAAATTGACTAACCAATTGAAGACAAAAAATTGAAACCCTTAGAAGTCGAAACTTCTCTCTTCTTCTTGCTTCTATTTTCTTTGCATGAAAAAGATGAGAAATGTGTTTTCCTTCTCCACTATCTTTGTTTTTATCATATTTTATTATTAAGTTTTATTTATTCATTTATTTTAATTATTAACTTAAAACATAGAAATGCTATGCATCATTTCCCATCGTCCAACATCATTACTAAAGTGGTAATATTACCAATTTAGTCCCTAGATCATGTTCTAATTAAAGATTTAATAGTAATTTGAATTTTGACACTTTTACAATTTAGTCCCAACACCTTAATTAAACATTAATTCGACGAATTTACTCGACTGAAATTCAATTCACTTCTAAAATAACTCCATAATTATTTAATAGAATATTTACGAGCTTGGTTTATAGAAACGGGATCCCGAAACCATACTTTTCGGTACCACTGACTTTCGGGTTGTTACATAACCTAATTTGAGCATCAATTTAAATAATTTATTTTAACATAAATAGACCCTTTTGAAATTATTTAAGTCATTTCTGGGCTTCCTTTTAAAGTTAGGTTACAAACGAGAATCGTTTGGGGCTTTTTCAAGTCAAAATAAGGTAAATAGGGTCAATGTTGCAGCACTAGAAAATGGGTGTCGCGACACTAAGAGTCAATGTCGTAGCACTGGAAAATGGGTGTCGCGACACTAAGAGAAAATTACTCTTATGACTCTAATGTCACGACACTAAAAGTTGCATGTCGCGGAATTGGAGACAAATTACCCAAAACATATCTAAAACATCTAAAACCAAGTTTAAACAAACATCAATCATTCCATAACACATCTAACATTATAAAACATAAATCTTATCTATACACCTGCATTAACCTATGTTCATGCCATAATCTAAAACCAAAATATCCAATTCATACTCTCTTTCAAGCCTTTGGTGATGTGATCAGATGCATTGAAGTTGTGACTTGAATCAAAAGTTTCATTTCGATCTTTCACCTACGTGCTAAGCTGCATTATAACTTAGTAAGTACATTAAGAATTTAAACTTATCATTACCTTAACTAAATTTAACATGTAAATGCTTTAAATATAACATATTTAATTTAGCTAAATAATCATTATGTAACATCCTAAAGTAAGGCCTAGAAGTTTGAGCCTAAAGAACTGTGATCGCCAACAGGTTTGGCGAGCTGGTGTGTGCCAATAGGTCTGACAAGATGGTGTTCGCTAGCAGGCTTGGCGAACAATAATCGCCAATGGGCCTAGAGAACTAGGGTTGCTAGTAGGCCTGACAAACTATGATAGTTATTATGGGTCAAGAGTCAAAAGTAGGAGTAGCAAAGGGTAATTAGGAGTAGCAAAGGGTAATTATAGTAAAGTTATGAAGTCAAATTATTTTACAGCACTATCCATGCACGTTACTATTTCCTAATTCTACTGTGATTAGGATATCCTAAAAACACCAAAATACTCAATGCCTATAAATTAAGCCCTTTCCATTAGAAATTTCATATTTTGTTAAACAACAAAACTCTCACAAAATCTTCATTGATTATTTTGTTATCAAGCTTTAGGAACCCAAAAATTAGCTCTTAGGATCTCAGGTAAGACTCTGTTACTTTATTTTGTTTATGTTTTGAAGAGTTCGCAACAAAGGAAACTAGGTTTGCCAAAAGACCAATATGTGCGAACCTAGGTGCGCTTGGGTTTATGTATGAGTTTTAATGTACTATGTTTGTTAGTGACTTGTGTATGTTTGTGAAATTGCAAACTTGACAGAACCATCCACAAGCAAAGATAAGGGAAAAATAAAGCTTGTCTAAAGTTTTCAGCAAATTTGCGAGTGTTCAGTGATCGCCACATGTATGTACAAACCATAAAGTTAATCAGGAGCTTAGGGTTTTAACCTAAGTTTCGAGAGTAAGCCTTTTCTAAAACTCTATTTTGTGAAAATGTTAAATATGTGTTTTTATGAACAGTGAAATGCAAGCTTTTTATTGCGAGCTCAACATGAACAGTACTCTGCAAGCTCCTCATAATTGGCGAGCTTTATGTTTTAAGTAAATGTTTTAACAATAAAACTTCTAAATTGTTGGATATAATGGCATGCCATAGGATTGTGAGTACTCACTTTTATGTTTTGTGTTTTGGGCGAGAGGTCTTAGGCCGGGTTGTAGAGATAAGGGATTATCAAGCTAAGCTCCACTAAATGGGACATGTTGGTGTGTTGGAGAGTGCTTAGCTTTATGCTACACTTATGGGACATGTTTAGACTCATTGAGTCATACTATACCTTTCTATTCATTGCAGATAACTAGATCACGAGGTGAGTAGCAGCGAGGCGAGTGATCCAGGCAAGGTACATGTTGTAAAGGTAGAAGAAGCGAACTCTGGATTAAAGGCAATGTAGGAATTCTTCTTTGGCTTAAAGATATAATTCTGTTGACTTCGCCAATTATTTTAGGACTTAGTTATTTTTATGCTTTTCTTTATGTCCATAATTGCGAACCGATAATGTTTTATAAACACATATGAATTTTATGTATATAAATATAGTTCAAATATGATTGATGTTTTCTTAATTTTACAATTTCACTCTTTAATATTTAAATTATAACATAGTGTTTGCCAGAAGCAAATGCATGAAATATTCTTAACTGACAAACTACGCAGAGCTCACCAAAATTATAGTGAACTAGTAGGGTTGCGAACTGTGTTAAGTGCGAACCTCAACGATTGGCGAACCTTTAATGGATAGTGATATATGCAAACCTTTAATGTATATTGATATATGCTATAGGAAAAACCCTATGAATCGTGCTCACAATATTCAAGCACATAGGGGTAGTTCGCAAGACTTACCCTGTTTTAAGAAATTTATTCTACGAAGTCTATGCTTTGTGCAAGCTATGCAGGGGTGCGAACCCTTATGTTAGATAGATGAATTGATGTGTTCTTTGTTTTGCAAAATTTAGTATTCGCATGTTCTTAATTCCTTTCTTCAATATCTATGAAAAGAGTAGTTAAGTTCTCATATGCGAAGCAGGTTGGCATATTATTTCTACTGCATAACATGAAGCAAGCGAAGTAAGTTTGTGAGCTTGTGCTTTCTTATATTTATATATTTTTTATGATTTAACTTGTGGTGTGTTGGAGGTTAGGTTGGGTGCTAATTGTAACAGTCCGGTTTAAACCCTTTTCGGAACAGTGGTTTCGAGACCACAAATTCGAGTCTGAATAATATTTTAATATTATTTTTTATGCCACTAATATGTGATTAAACATGTGTTAAATTTTAGTAAGTTAATTTGTCCGTCTGTGTGCTTAATTTGATAAAAGGATTAAATTGCATTAAATGCAAAACTAGCATGATATTTGTAAAAGTGTTTATTTGAGATGGCTTTTAAATGAGGAGGCCTTATGAAGCAATTATGCCAATATTTAGATAGTGGGTGATTAAAAGACATTGATGGCCTTATATACATATGTTATACATGTTTTATTATAAGGACAATTTTGTAATTAGATTAATAATATGTTAGAAAATAAAACAATTAAGCATGATAGTGGATCTTATTCATCCATCTATCATTGAAAATTCAAAAGAAAGAAAGGAAGAAAACTATCCTAGGTTTCGGCGACTATCAAACAAAATTAAGGTATGTATTAGCTTTGGATTTTGATGATTTTTATGTTTTTGAGATTGTTGCTTAGTCTACTATCAAGCCCATGTTGTAATTTGAAGAATTGATGATGTTCATGAGATGTGCCATTGATGAAATAGTGAGCTTTGTGATGAGCTTAGGTGTTAAATGAAAGATATGTGTTAAATGAACATGTGTTGTTCTTGAATTTTTGATGAATTTAGCTAATTATAGCTAAATTGTGAAAATAGTATTTTAAGGGATTAAATTGTGAATTTAATGAAGTGTTTGGACTTATATGAGATATATGAGCATTCGGCTAAGCATGAGTGTATAGTGATTTTGTATATTTGATTTTTTGAGAAAAATGGACTAAATTGATAAAATATGCAAATGTGAGGGCTAAGTTGCAAATAGCCCTAAATATGTGATTTTGGATTGAATTGAATGTGTTGTTAAATAAGAGGGTTAAATTTGAATATGTATAGATCAAGAATCGAAGAAAACAAACTTAGATCGCAGGAAAGCGAAGGAAGTCGAATAATCGAGTCCGAACGAATAATCGAGTCTGAGGTAAGTCAATATACAAATAAATGTAATTGTATTGAATTATGTATGTTCATATACTGATATTGATGAATGCTTATAAGATGTTCTATACATGAATTTCGAGATAAGATCGACATAGTGTTAACATCCGAGAAGTCTCGTACGAACCTAGGAATAGATGGGATTAACTATGTCATGATAGGTGTCTGTTATGTGTTATCACGTAAGACCACGTCTGGGATGTTGGCATTGATTCGAGATTTCGTGTAAGACCACGTCTGGGACGTTGGCATCGATATGAGACTTACGTGTAAGACCATGTCTGGGACATTGGCATCGTATTGATTCATGTAAGACCCTGTCTGGAACAGTGGCATTGACATCTAATTACATGTAAGACCACGTCTAGGACGTTGGCATTGTACGACTATTCTGAGTATTCTACATATCCTATTAGGTTCTGAACGGTTCAACGGGAAAATCCGAGCTACGAACGATTATGTGATTGTATATCCGTTTCAGGTAAGTTTGATATGTACACTAAGTGTGTATAAAAGGTAAGTATCTATATGAACTTACTAAGATGAATATGTGCAATAGGATGATGAGATGATATGTGAAATTATGCCTAAATGAGCTATGTGTATATGTGGTATTGAGTTGAAGAATGTGATAAGTTATGGCTAAGCAAGTGAGCCAAACTCTATGTGAGATGTATATGCTATGAGAACCATTATCGTTACTACATCAATACGGTTATGAGCATTTTATGTTAAGTTTATTTGTATATGGCTTACTAAGCTTTTGAAAGCTTACTCTGTATGTTGTGTTTTCTCTGTTTTATAGATCGTCAAAGTTATTGAAGGCTCGGGGACCGTCGAGGATCGTCATCATACTACTCAACTCATTTTGGTACTTTTGAAATATGTTATTAGTTAGATATGGCATGTATAGGCTGGTCATTTTGAATGATGTTTGAAATGTGTATATAATAGCCATGAGACATGGCTAGATAAGTATTGGTAATATGTTAGGCATATATGAAAAATGATACATGTTTTGGTATGGCTAGATAGCTAATGAAATGGTCAAAGTTATGGTAAGTTTATGAATACATTGAGAGTATGTATGGTTGAGAAAAGAAATGATTATATGAAAGGTAAATGTAGATGAATCATGTTTGATTGTAATTGTGTTTTTAGTTGGGTAAAGTGGTATGATTAGAAGTGAGTTCAAAAATGAAGAATTGTTGATTGTTTGACATGTTTTGGATATCAAGTGTACATGAAATGAATTGGTAATTTGCTTGTAGGGATTGACCCTTGTGTGGGTGGCATATTGGCCTTGTAAATGGCCTGTTTTGCCTACACGCTTGTGGCACATGGGCGTGCCTAGTGGCCGTGGGATTAAGACAGTAGCTAGCCCAAGTGTGCACGGCCATGGTATACGGACGTGCCTGGTAGCCGTGTGAATAAGTTAGTATCTTGCCTAACAGTACACGGTCATGACACACGGGCGTGCCCGGTGGCCATGTGGAGAAGTCAGAATACATGCCCTGATTTGGCACGACTAGGACACATGAGTGTGTCCAGTAGCCGTGGGAGGCACACGGCCTGGCCACATGGGCGTGTGACGTTGACAGTTTTGAAAAAGTTTTTAAATTTCAGAGAATTTTTGTATGTGTTCAGTTTAGTTCCGGCCCTACTCTAAAGCATGATTAAGGTCTCGTTGACCTATTTAAGGGATACTATGATTACGTTTGGTGAATTATTGTATGAAATGTCTACAAAAGTTTTTCGATCTGTCCGGTAATGCCTTTAACCCTAATCCAACTATGGATATGGGTTAGGGGTGTTACACTAATGGAGAGTCACTTAAGTGGCTAATGTGGAGTTCCATAGCTTGGGTTCGGCAAGCGAACCGAGTATGGGGTGTTACACATTAAATGTTTACCTTCACTTGCAATCTCACCTCATATCACTTACTGTACTTTCATCATACATGTAACATCCTAAAAAAAATTAGTATCGATATGTTGCATAAGTTTGGTGCTTAGCTAGTGAATGATTTAATTTGTGTGTTTATTATATAGTCTTGAGAAGGCTCGGGATTTATTCGGAATTAGAATAAATTTTAGTAATGAGTACTTTATTGAAGTGGAATAAGTAACCTTGATGTTTAAGGAAATTAAGTGACAAAGTTAGCATAAGATGAGCTAGTAGTGAAGTGGAGTTGGCGTTATAAGTGTTGCTTGAGGGAAGAGGTTCGAATCCCATGGTATGCATTTTGTGACTTTAATTTTTGCACTCTTTTGGCATGTGTCGGCCAAGCTCTATTTTTGGTAAGGTTGGACTATTTTTTTATGGTAAGGTGGCTAAGGGTTTAAGGCAAGATTTGAACATAGGGAAAGAAATCATAAGCTTATGGTATGTAATGGGAACACAAGGCACTTATTAAGGGGAGTGTTTTGGAAAGTTTGGAATGGCCAAACTTTGTCCATGAATTTGGACGGTTTTGGGGGCTAGGGGGTGGTCGAATATTGTTGGAAGTTTTTGTAAGGATGTGTAGCAAGTTTGGTCACTTTGATTTGATTATTTGGTGCTTTTCACAAAAGCTTTCTCCTCATCTTTTTCTCTCCTTAGCCGAATGCATTTTTATGCATTAGTGAACATTTTGTTTTCTTCTTTTGGTCATTTCTTTTAACCATTTGGTCATATTTTGCCAAACCTCTCAAGTCCTTTTTCCACTAGTGCCGAAAAACACCAAAACACAAAGGCCATTTTTCTCTTTTTCTTTTCTTCTCCATTGCCGAATGCTCTCTTGTCCCAAATCCCTTTCTTTGCTCCTTTTTCACCTTTGAAAACCGAAACACATTTCTCCCTTCTCTTTTCCTCCATGGCCGAATGTTGCTAGCATCATCTTCATCAAATTTTCTTCTTAGCCGAACCCTCCTCTTCACATATATTTCTTATTAATCATTCTTTCAACCTTCGTTTTAATCAATCCGTAAGGACCCTTTTCGAATATTTATTCTCTTCTTTTCTTTAGCCGAATATACATATTGGTTTGGGAGGGTCTTTTGACCGAAAATAGCATCCTCTATCCCTTTCTCTTAGACAATCTTTTTCGTCTTTATAGTGATATAGTGAAGGCCGAAACTCAGAGTATTCGTAATCATCGTGAATCGCTAGGATTTGGTTCAAAGTGTTAAGGTAAGGGTTTCTATCAAGGACTCCCATATTACTCGTTATTTCGTCAAAGATGGGTTACTAACCGATTTTATCTTAGGAACGTTATTGCTCGATTTTCATCCCGCGAAACGTAAGATTTTGTGGCAAACAAGATAGGGTCGAAAAGGGTGGTGAATAGTGTTCGGAAGAGGGGTGGATTCGCTATTCCCTCTAGTTTCAAGCGAAGGGCTGTTTCGGCAATTCGAGATTTTCCATAGGGTTGTGGACCCTCATTCGGGGAGAATCAATTATTCGAAGTTGTTCGTAGTTCGGAGCCATTAGTTATTCGGGATTTTCCACCCGGTTGTGAACCGTCAACCGGGGAGAACCGCCAAATAGTAGTTGTTCGAGATTCCGAGGGTAAAGATCTAGATCGATTATTTTTTTTAGCATAGATTTATTTTAATTAGTAGTGTTCTAATCAAGCGTGATACGTATTTAGGTATCGACAATCGGGAAAGTATAGTCCTCACCGTAATCAAGTGTGTAATCTCACACTTATCTCATGGGTTAGATGACTTTACCGTAATTAAGCGTTAGACTAAAAATCGCAAAGTCGGTGAAATCGAAAATATGGTATATTAACATTTTAGTGTTAAGAGCATGAAATCAGTATTAAAATCGAGAAAATTTCGGAATCGCCCTTAATGGGCTAAAATGATAAAAAGTGATAATTTGGGCCCCATGTGATAAATGGGCCATATGAGTTATTTGATAAAATTGGCCAAGTGTGATATGAGATGAAATGGGCCAAATTGTGAAATGGGCCAAATTGTGATATGGGCCAGATTGTGAAATGGGCCAAATTGTAATATGGGCCAGTTTGTTATAATTCTTTTATGGGCCTTATGTTGGAATTATCATATGAATGAATTGTTATGCATTTTATATTCATGATTGCATGGGTTGGGTTATTTGACGAAGAGAAGATGGCTTCGTGCCCAGTTAATCGCTTCGTGCCCAGTTAATGGCTTCGTGCCCAGTTTAATATATGGCTTAATGCCCAGTTGGTGTGTTGGCGGGGTGGATGACTAAATCTCCCCACAGGTGTGCTGGTTGGTACGGGTGGTGTGTAGCGGATGGAAATTTAGGCTTGGTTGGGAATTGCATATCACATGCATTTTATACTTGTTATATTGTTACATTTGTAAATGGGCTCAAGCCCAATTGAATGCTTAAATGGTTTCGGCCTAGTGGACTTGGTAAGTGGGTTACACACTGAGTTCTAAGTAACTCACCCCGTTTCCTTTACCCTTCTCAGGTAACGATCATTAATGGAGGCTTGGGCCGGGGATGACTTCGTGGAGGCCATACTTCGAATGATGGTTTTTGTGAACTTTGAACTACTATTAAGTATTTTTATTTAATTACTATTTCAGTTATGATGTAATAAGGCCTCTGGAATTATTTTTATGGATTTTTACTTGTGGATGGATTTTAATTATGTTTAAATACTTAAATGGGACTATTCTATGTTTTTATAAATGTTTTCTTAAATTCTCGTGCAAAAAGGGGTTTTTCTTAAATATTTTATTCTCGTAAATTTTTCTGTAAATGTTTTTAGAAACTTGTTTTCAAATTTCTTTCGAACTCCTTTAAACTTCTCGTAAAATTTTAACCAAATAAATTTCTAAGTTTTAATTTATAAACTCTTATGTCTTAAATAATAGATTTTAATATTTACCTCGGTTTTTAATAAACTTCAATTCCAAAATAGTTTTGAGAATCTGTTTTCTTTAAATCATTAGTTGACTAAATGTATGTTCGTTTTGTGTGACATACCAAATCTGGTCTTAAAGCATAGATCGGGTTTAGGGTGTTACATTTTATGGTATCAGAGTTAGTTTCAAAACTCGGCTGTGGTTTGGGTTCAGCACAATTTTTAGTTTAAAACAGTTTTGAATTTATATAATTTATCTGTTAAAGGTAGTATGGCACCACGAGCATCCGACACCAAGTCAAGTAAGTATTCATATATTGAATGTTTATTATTGTGATATGATCATAGGAACACTCTAGAACTCCTAGTTTTAGGTGTTGAAACTATAGAGATTGAGACTATAGGATGCGTATGCGAAAACAAACTCTATCTCTTATATCTCATAAAATATCGTTAATAAACACTGAAATAGTATTCTGATTCATAAAACTTGTAATCAGATTAAACTGAATTAGCCATTATGAGCGCTAGAGGACGTGGACGTAGTAGACGTGGCCGTGGTAGAGGCCGAGGTACTAGAGCCCTGTCTGAGGCATCGGGACATATGCCGAAAATGGATGCACCGGTATCACCTATGTCGGGAAATGGATCCCATGACCATATGAGAGAGGACATTGCTTTGACCCAAGCAATGTTGCGAGTCCTAGAAAGGGTTGCTGGGGCTAGAACTAGGCCAGCAACTCGTGGATCAATATCAGAACGACTTAAATCAAGTGGTGCCGAGGTTTTTAGGGGTGTCTCAGGTGTAGCTCCAAATGTAGGGGAGTATTGGCTCGAGGCAGTGGAGTGAATCATGGATGATTTGGAGTGCACCGTCGAGCAGAAATTGAGAGGAGCGGTGTCCTTGTTAAGGGACGAGGCGTATCAATGGTGGCTTACTGTTCGAGAAGGCACTGAGGCTGTATTTGTTACTTGGGATTTCTTCAAAGCTGATTTCTAAGGGAAGTATGTCGGGACAAGTTATATGGATGCCCGGAGGAAGGAATTCCTGAATCTGGTTCAAGGAAATAAGACGGTGGCAGCTTACGAGGCAGAATTTCTACGCTTGACTCGTTATGCTCGAACGATAGTGCCAACTGATCATGAGCGCTGTGTACATTTTGAGGATGGGCTGAATGATGAGTTGCGGGTACTGATAGCCCCACAACAAGTAAGGACTTTTGCCACGCTTGTGGAGAAAGCCAAGATCGCTGAAGAGGCTAAGAAATCAAAACGTCAGAACCGGGAAAGAGTCAGAGGCAAGAGGGATTTTAAGTACACGGGTTCTGCTAAAAGGTTCCAAAAGAGGCCTCGGAATGATGAGCCAGCTCAAGCTAGAGCACCTGTGGCTACCAATCAGGTTCAAGAATGTGCTGACTGTGGGAGACGACACCCTGGGGAATGCTGGAAGAGAATCGATGGTTGTTTTAAATGTGGTTCTAAGGATCACCAGTTTAGGAATTGCCCTCGACGGACTACGACTCAGGAAGCTCGTAACCCTGATGCACAGCCAGCTAGAGGCACTCAGCAGCAACCGAGAGGCCGTGGACCAGGTTGTGGTGGTAATGGTGCTGGAGTGGTCTAGGTGCACCGGGTCGAGGTAATGGTTTTAGAGGTAACGCGGAGGCAAGACAGCCGGGGTTGGCCTATGCGGTCAGGCTCGGGAGGATGGCGATGCACCTGATGTGATAACTGGTACGTTCTTCATCTTTGATGTACCTGTTACTGCTTTGATAGATATCAGGTCTACCCACTCGTATGTTACTAGTGCCATATCTGGACACCTGAATATTAGATCTGAGATTACCGATAGAGAGATGATGGTAATTAGTCCTTTAGGACAGTCTGTAATCGTGAATAAATTGTTTAGAGATGTGCCTTTAGAAATTCAAAGAGAAGTATTTTTGGCGAATTTGATGGAATTGCCTTTTGGCGAGTTCGACCTTATTTTGGGCATGGATTGGTTGGTAAAGCACCGGGCGCAATTGGATTGTGCTGCAAAGCGGATGTCAATCAGGACCTTGGAAGATAAGGAAGTTGTGATGATAGGCAAACGAAGGAATTATTTGGAAAATATGGTATCTGCTTTAAAGGCAGAAAAGTTGGTGCGAAAAGGGTATGAAGCGTTCCTAGCCTTCATTAGTGCTTTGGATGCCAAGGAGTTATCAGTGGAAGGTGTGAGAATGGTGAAAGAATTTCCAGATGTCTTTCTCGAAGAACTTCCTGGTCTACCTCCAGATCGGGAAGTAGAATTTGGCATTGAGCTTTTGCCCGGAACGGCTCCGGTGTCCATTGCTCCTTATAGAATGGCGCCGAAGGAGTTAGCGGAGCTTAAAGCCCAAATTCAAGAATTGTTGGGTCAGGGATTTATCCGACCGAGTGTGTCTCCGTGGGGAGCACCGGTTTTGTTCGTCAAGAAGAAGGATGGGTCGATGCGTATGTGCATTGATTATAGGCAGTTGAATAAATTGACGATCAAGAATAGGTATCCATTGCTGAGAATCGTCGACCTGTTTGATCAATTGAGAGGAGCTTCAGTTTTCTCCAAGATTGATTTGAAATCGGGTTATCATCAACTTAAGGTTAAGGAGGCAGATATTCATAAGACGGCATTCCGAACTCGTTATGGGCATTATGAGTTTTTGGTGATGCCGTTTGGTTTGACCAATGCACCAGCTGCATTTATGGATATGATGAACCGAGTCTTTCAGCCCTATCTAGACCGGTTCGTGACGGTGTTCATAGATGATATCTTGGTATATTCGAGGAATGAAGAAGAGCATGACTCACATTTGCGTATAGTATTGCAAATACTGCGTGATAAGCAACTTTATGCCAAATTTAGTAAGTGCGAATTTTGGTTGAAGGAAGTGACTTTCTTGGGTCATGTGGTGTCAGCTGAAGGAATAAGAGTTGATCCTCGGAAGGTAGAGGCTATGTTGGATTGGAAACCACCGAAGTCAGTGGCGGAGATTCGGAGTTTCTTGGGTTTGGCTGGTTATTATAGACGCTTTGTTAAGGGGTTTTCGTTGATTGCTGTACCCCTAACTAAGCTATTGCGAAAGGGAGTACCGTATGTGTGGACCGATAAACAACAAAAGAGTTTCGAGAAACTGAAGAAGATTTTGACGGAAGTGCCAGTACTGATTCAACCTGAGGCTGGAAAAGAGTTTACCGTTTACTGTGATGCGTCACACACGGGTTTAGGATGTGTGCTGATGCAAGGTGGAAAAGTGGTGGCATATGCTTCTTGTCAGTTAAGGCCGCACGAAGTCAACTATCCTACTCATGATTTGGAGTTGGTTGCGGTGGTTTTTGCTTTAAAAATTTGGAGGCATTATCTTTATGGTGAGAAGTCGATCATTTATACGGACCATAAGAGTCTTAAGTACCTCCTTACCCAAAAGGAGTTGAACTTCAGACAACGGAGGTGGGTGGAGCTGTTAAAGGATTATGACTTCTCAATCGAGTATCATCCAGGAAAGGCTAACATTGTGGCAGACGCGTTGAGTCGTAAGGTAATATCGGAGTTAAGAGCAATGTTTGCTCACCTCAGTTTGTATGAAGATGGCAGTCTGCTAGCGGAACTTCAGACAGATCAAGGAAAAGCAGTTATCTGGTGAAAGGTTGGGTCCGTTAATGCAACAAGTTGAAAGTGGTGTAATAAGGGATTTTGGAATGAACAAGGATGGAGTGCTGTGTTTTCGTGGAAGAGTTTGTATGCCCATGGATTCGGATTTGAGGCAAATGATTCTGCGAGAGGCGCATAGTAGCCCTTATGCTATGCATCCCGGAGGAAATAAGATGTATCGAGGCCTTTTTGAGCAGTATTGGTGGCCAAGGTTAAAACGGGAGGTACTGATTTTGTGGGTAAGTGCTTGACTTGTCAACAAGTGAAGGCGGAACATCAATTACCGTCGGGTTTATTGCAACCGGTAAAGATTCCTTTATGGAAATGGGAGCGGATAACAATAGACTTTGTTAGTGGGTTACCCTTAACACCTACTAAATAGGGTTCTGTTTGGGTGATAGTGGATCGATTGACGAAGACTGCCCATTTTCTATCAGTTCGTACGGATTACTCGCTGTAGAAGTTGGCTAAGTTGTATGTATCGGAGATCGTAAGGTTGCATGGAGCACCAGTGTATTTTATCAGACAGGGATCCTAGGTTTACATCACGGCTTTGGAAAGCTTTGCATGAGGCTTTGGGAACAAAGTTAAACTTCAGTACGGCTTTTCATCCTCAGTCAGATGGTCAGTCGGAAAGAGTAATCCAGATTTTGGAAGACATGTTAAGGGGTTGAGTGATTGACTTCAGAGGTAGTTGGGAAGATTTTCTACCGTTGGCAGAGTTTGCGTATAACAATAGCTATCAGTCCAGCATTCAGATGGCACCCTATGAGGCATTGTATGGTCGTAGGTGTCGTACTCCTACTTGTTGGACTGAATTGGGCGAACGACAGTTATTGGGTCCTGAGTTGATATCTGAGACGGAAGAAAAGGTAAAGGTGATTCGAGCACGGTTAAAGGAAGCTTCGGATAGACAAAAGTCGTATGCGGATCTGAAGCGTAAGGATATTGAGTTGCGGTGGGAGATCAGGTCTTTCTGAAAGTCTCACCTTGGAAGAAGATTTTCAGATCTGGAAGGAAGGGCAAGTTGAGCCCTAGGTTCATTGGACCGTACCGTGTGTTGAAGCGTGTAGGACCAGTGGCCTATCAGCTTGAATTACCTCCAGAGTTGAGTCAGATTCATAGTGTCTTCCATGTTTCTATGCTGATGAGTTATAGATCGGATCCGTCTCACATAATATTGGTAGAAGAAGTGGAGATAAGGCCGAATTTGTCTTTCAAGGAGGAACCGGTGAAAATTTTAGATCGAGATGTTAAGGTGCTAAGAAAGAAGTCGGTACCGTTGGTTAAGGTTCTATGGCATAATCACAGAGCGGAGGAAGCTACATGGGAGCCTGAGGACGCATTTCGGCAGCAGTATCCTCACCTCTTTTAACCAGGTAAATTTCGAGGACGAAATTTTCTTTAAGGGGGTAGAATTGTAACATCCTAAAAAAATTTAGTATCGATATGTTGCATAATTTTGGTGCTTAGCTAGTGAATGATTTAATTTGTGTGTTTATTATATAGTCTTGAGAAGGCTCGGGATTTATTCGAAATTAGAATAAATTTTAGTAATGAGTACTTTATTGAAGTGGAATAAGTAACCTTGATGTTTAAGGAAATCAAGTGACAAAAGTTAGCATAAGATGAGCTAGTAGTGAAGTAGAGTTGGCGTCATAAGTGTTGCTTGAGAGAAGAGGTTTGAATCCCATGGTATGCATTTTGTGACTTTAATTTTTGCACTCTTCTGGCATGTGTCGGCCAAGCTCTATTTTTGGTAAGGTTGGACTATTTTTTTTATGGCAAGGTGGCTAAGGGTTTAAGGCAAGATTTGAACATAAGGAAAGAAATCATAAGCTTATGGTATGTAGGGAGAACACAAGGCACTTTTTAAGGGGAGTGTTTTGGAAAGTTTGGAATGACCAAACTTTGTTCATGAATTTGGACGGTTTTGGGGGCTAGGGGGTGGCCAAATATTGTTGGAAGCTTTTGTAAGGATGTGTAGCAAGTTTGGTCACTTTGATTTGATCATTTGGTGCTTTTCACAAAAGCTTTTCTTCTCATCTTTTTCTCTCCCTAGCCAAATGCATTTTTGTGCATTAGTGAACATTTTGTTTTCTTCTTTTGGTCATTTCTTTTAACCATTTGGTCATATTTTGGCAAACCTCTCAAGTCCTTTTTCCACTAGTGCTGAAAAACACCAAAACACAAAGGCCATTTTTCTCTTTTTCTTTTCTTCTCCATTGTCGAATGCTCTCTTGTCCCAAATCCTTTTCTTTGCTCCTTTTTCACCTTTGAAAACCGAAACACATTTCTCCCTTCTCTTTCCTCCATGGCCAAATGTTGCTAGCATCATCTTCATCAAATTTTCTTCTTAGCCAAACCCTCCTCTTCACATATATTTCTTGTTAATCATTCTTTCAACCTTCGTTTTAATCAATCGGTAAGGACCCTTTTCGAATCTTTATTCTCCTCTTTTCTTTAGCCGAATATACATATTGGTTTGGGAGGGTCTTTTGACCGAAAATAGCATCCTCTATCCCTTTCTCTTAGACAATCTTTTTCGTCTTTATAGTGATATAGTGAAGGCCGAAACTCGGAGTATTCGTAATCATCGTGAACCACTAGGATTCGATTTAAAGTGTTAAGGTAAGGGTTTCTATCAAGGACTCCCATATTACTCGTTATTTCGTCAAAGATGGGTTACTAACCAATTTTATCTTAGGGACGTTATCGCTTAATTTTCATCCCGTGAAATGTAAGATTTTGTGGCAAACAAGATAGGGTCGAAAAGGGTGGTGAATAGTGTTCGGAAGAGGGGCGGATTCGCTATTCCCTCTAGTTTCAAGCGAAGGGCTATTTCGGCAATCCGAGATTTTCCACCGGGTTGTGGACCCTCATTCGGGGAGAATCAATTATTCGAAGTTGTTCGTAGTTCGGAGCCATTAGCTATTCGGTATTTTCCACCGGGTTGTGAACCGTCAACCGGGGAGAACCGCCAATTAGTAGTTATTCGAGATTCCGAGGGTAAAGATCTAGATCGCTTATTTTTTTTAGCATAGATTTATTTTAAGTATTAGTGTTCTAATCAAGCGTGATACGTATTTAGGTATCGACGATCAGGAAAGTATAGTCCTCACTGTAATCAGGTGTGTAATCTCACACTTATCTCATGGGTTAGATGACTTTACCGTAATTAAGCATTAGACTAAAAATCGCAAAGTCGGTGAAATTGGAAAATATGGTATATTAACATTTTAGTGTTAAGAGCATGAAATCGGTATTAAAATCGAGAAAATTTCAGAATCGCCCTTGATGGGCTAAAATGATAAAAAGTGATAATTTGGGCCCCATGTGATAAATGGGCCATATGAGTTATTTGATAAAATTGGCCAAGTGTGATATGAGATGAAATGGGCCAAATTGTGAAATGGGCCAAATTGTAATATGGGCCAGTTTGTTATAATTCTTTTATGGGCCTTATGTTGGAATTATCATATGAATGAATTGTCATGCATTTTATATTCATGATTGCATGGGTTGGGTTATTTGACGAAGAGAAAATGGCTTCGTGCCGAGTTAATGGCTTCGTGCCCACTTAATGGCTTCGTGCCCAGTTAATGGCTTCATGCCCAGTTTAATATATGGCTTAATGCCCAGTTGGTGTGTTGGCGGGGTGGGTGACTAAAGCTCTCCACAGGTGTGCTGGTTGGTACGGGTGGTGTGTAGCGGATGGAAATTTAGGCTTGGTTGGGAATTGCATATCACATGCATTTTATACTTGTTATATTGTTACATTTGTAAATGGGCTCAAGCCCAATTGAATGCTTAAATGGTTTCGGCCCAGTGGACTTGGGAAGTGGGTTACACACTGAGTTCTAAGTAACTCACCCCGTTTCCTTTACCCTTCTCAGGCAACGATCATTAATGGAGGCTTGGGCCAGGGATGACTTCGTGGAGGCCATACTTCGAATGATGGTTTTTTTGAACTTTGAACTACTCTTAAGTATTTTTATTTAATTACTATTTCAGTTATGATGTAATAAGGCCTCTGGTATTATTTTTATGGATTTTTACTTGTGGATGGATTTTAATTATGTTTAAATACTTAAATGGGACTATTCTATATTTTTATAAAAGTTTTCTTAAATTCTCGTGCAAAAAGGGGTTTTTCTTAAATATTTTATTCTCGTAAATTTTTCTGTAAAATTTTTTAGAAACTTGTTTTCAAATTTGTTTTGAACTCCTTTAAACTTCTCGTAAAATTTTAACCAAATAAATTTCTAAGTTTTAATTTATAAACTCTTATGTCTTCAATAATAGATTTTAATATTTACCTCGGTTTTTAATAAACTTCAATTCCAAAATAGTTTTGAGAATCTGTTTTCTTTAAATCATTAGTTGACTAAATGTATGTTCGTTTTGTGTGACATACCAAATCTGGTCTTAACGCATAGACCGAGTTTGGGGGTGTTACAATACACTTATCTTTTATATATTATTCATGTTGTCCATTGTAGACTCGAGTGAGCAAGAAGGATAAATGGAATGAAATCATAAATACACGAGCATATAAGTGCTAAATCATGAGCACTAGAGTGCAAAATTTCACAAGTATGCTATGGTATTCCTAATGGCATGCCATCTATATCCAATAAGTTCTAATCTTGTCTACATGGGCACTAATAATATTTGTATCAAATTCATTCATAAATTCAATTTCAACTGAAATTTTACACACTTTCTAATTTAATCCTTAATAACATAAATTAAATCATCAACACTATGCACTTGATTCACTTTCATATAGACACTTCACTTAAACCCATTCACGTATTTATTTTAATTTATATAATTATTTTTATACTATTTACAGTTTAGTCTTTATTATCACTGTAACACCCCAAACCCGGCCCACAAGCCTTGACCGGATCTGGTATGTCACGGAGTAAAAACTTTTTGAAACGTTTTGAAAATTTCGTGTTCACAGTGGAAATCTGGAAATATTGCGGAAATTGTAAAACAACGTTTGCTAAAACTAAGATGGTTTGGTTTGATAACCACGATGGAGTTGAAAACTTTTTCTTTTCCTTTGAAACCATTTGATCATTTAGATTTTTAGAAGTATCGGGGTTATTGATAACTTGGTAAAATTTTGCTACCCGATGGTAGCATCTTTGAAAACGCGTACGAGTATTAATTTTGAAAACGTTGCCTTTACCGATTTGCTTAACAATTCATAAGTTCGTTAGAAATAAGGTAAAACTACTACTTAATCATACGAATAATAATAAAATAATAAGCGGCCATATTACAACCCAATCGAATTTAGCAAATAGTAAGCTTTAATGGTGCGAAATAAAACTTCAAAACGAGGAACAAGCATGGCCACCTCGAGTCCTCTCCGGCTCCATCTCCGCGATCGACTCACCTGAAAGGATAGGGAAAGGGGTGAGTCACCAAGACTCAGTGCATAGCTATAACACATGTCCCCACATATGGGCTTGGCCCATATTCACACAGTCCATACACATGAATATGTAATTATGAAGTGAGTATGCAATTATGAAACCCAACCTAGCCATCCATACTCCATTTTCTACCCCGTGTGGTACCAAACCACTGGTGGTGCCAAACCACTGGTGACTTAAAGTCACAATATCCGTCAATACGTGTGGTGCCAAACCACTGGTGACTTAAAGTCACAATATCCGTCAATACGTGTGGTGCCAAACCACTGGTGACCGAGGTCACAAATGTGATACCAAATCACTGGAGGTGCCAAACCTCTGGTGTCCGAAGACACAAATCGAATGATGGGGCCAACCCATCGTGTGATACCAAATCACTGGCGTCGATCCCGTATCTCATAGTGGGGCCAACCCACGGTGGTACTAAGCCACAGGGACGAGACGCTATGAGGTGCCAAACCTCTGGAGGTACCAAACCTCTGGTGACCGTAGTCACAATGTGTTACCAAAACACTGGTGCCCGTCGACACGAATATCACTGCCCCCTCCACTCAATTAATCCCACCATCATCATGCTTACATAAAAGTATCATGATCCCATATATCATGCATTTGTATATAGCATAACATTTTACAGCATATGATGGCATACACAACATATATCATAGATCGAGTATTAGGGGACTTACCTGAAAACCAAGCTTATGCCCACAAGGCAAAGATACTACGTGATAAGTAATAAAATATCATTATAACAACAATTTATACTAATAAAGTGTGTAAGAGCTTACACACCTGATTAAACGATCACCCACCTTGGGTATCCAACATCTTAGCCCTTATTTCGGCTAACATGCACAACATGTATATTTACAATAACATACATAAACCAGCAAGAGAACAGTGCGATAACTACGCACCTGATTACGAACAACGTTATGCCCTCAATCCCGAAGCTATCTTTAAGCGATACTACGGCTATTTGCCTACGTTGTTGCTCGGAGGCTGGCCCACACCCCAGTGGCCAATCTCGTACCGCCGAGACAGCTCTCTTTTTAAACTTGGGGATAGGGGTTACCCCATTATCTTCTTGACTGGTATTTGCCTCCATTAACACTTAATAAGCATAACACATTAGTCACTAAGCTATAAGCAAAATCAACCCAATCTAAACTTATCAAAAGCCCATGCCAAAACGATCTCCCGAAAGCTTACTTACCGAAGCAAACTTGAACCCCGGAGGCTACTATATGCTTCTTTTGATTAACCCCTACTTCAACGTGAACAGAATCGATTAGCTCCTTTAAAACCAAAATAAAAGGCCTAAAGCCGAATGTTACCCTTCCTTACCTTGTTAACTAAATCCCGGGAACCACCTCTTGAATATGGGTTGTCGAAATCACTGTTACACAACTTGTTAGAGTCGGTTTAACACATAAAACCATAAAATTGGCCCTTGGCCGAATACCATAAGTCCTTTACCTAGCTTATTTCGATCCCGAGACATCACTGGTTTCTGTAAATTGGCTCTCAAAGTCATCGAATGTCCATTTACCTTGTTCAACAAAACCCCTTCCTTTGATGCTTCTTAACATTAGCTACACACAAAAAGAGCACATCACTATGGCTTTATACATATTCGGCCATCTTTAAAGCCAAACTCAATATTAGGTTATCTCCAAACCCAAAAATATAGCTTCTAGTCGAAAGTTAACAATCATAATTCTTTGCTAAAGGATCCGAAAACTATTATTTACTTTAGGTGTTGACAACAACTCTACTAACAATTTATTAGGATCGGTCAACACAAGAATACTACAAACATGGCCCTTTGGCCGAAACTTCTTTCTTGCTTACCTTGGTGTTCAAAATCCAGGAAGTTCCCTTAATGCACCTTCATAATGTCACATGCAAAAGAACATGTATTCAATAGCCCTTCAAAACAAGGATTTGGCTAAGGTGTTTCGGCACTGTAAAAAAAAAAAGGTGAAGGAAGAGGCTATGGTTCAAATGGTAATGTATCATGCGGATAACAACATGAAGAGAACTTTGGTTAGCCGAAATACTCCCTAGCCTCTCAAACTTGTAACAAAAGAAGAAGAATGAAGCTCTCTCTCTTTCTCGGTCAAGAACATAAAAAGAAAGAACAAAACAATTCAAAGGCCTCTTCCCTAGCTGCCACAAAGCCGATTGTGGAGGTTCCTAAGGGAAAACTTCATATTCGGCCATACACCAAAATGAGAAGAAAAGAAAATTCAAAGGAGCATTTTCGGTCATGCTTCCTCAAACACAAAGCCGGCCAAAGAAATCCCCAAGGCATGCTTCCTTTCCACGGTCAATGCTCTCTTTCTTTTGCTAACTTCTAACCCACAAACAATAAAATATACTACATAAAAATGTAGCCCATCATCATAGAAAGTTTAAACATTTTGGAATCAAAGAAAAACCCAAGCATGAGTTTCGGCCATGCTTACTACACCAAGGCCGGCCACATGCTCCTATTCCCCAAGACCAAGACCTGTCCTCTTTGAAAAAGGAAGGAATAAAACTTTGTTTATTCCTTATTCCTCCACATTATCCATCCTTTCATAAATAATAATAATATAACTATTATTAAAAACCACCCATTACCATTTAAAATAAAACTAAGTAATAATAATAATACATATCATCCCGTTATTCTAAGCAAACAAAACAAAAATATAATAGTAATATTAATAAAAACCATCCCAAGATATAACCCATACTACAACATTTTCTATACTTTAAAAAGAATAATGATAAAAATAATAATAATATAAACTTTCCCATCCACCTATATAAAAAATATAGAAAACCAAACTAATCTCCATATATACTTCACGCATATAAAAGTGATAAAAATTAAATAATAGTAATAATAATAAAATAAAACTCATGCTTCCCTTAATAATTAATAATAAAACTAATAATATAAAATCCCATACTTCTCTATTTCCATAAATAATAATAATCCATCATTAAATAAAATAATAACACAATAACATAAAAGTTTGAAGTCTCATGCTTCCAAAACAAATAACAGATAAAATAATAAAGAAAATGATGAAACAATAAAAGGTTATTTTCCAAGCTCCCACGACAATGCTTCCAAAAAAACAATACAATAAAGCATTGATTGATCACTTCATTCTATCCTTTTCCCATATTCTCATAGAAGTTGATAATGATAATAATATTATATATATATATATATTATCCCATTATCCTAAACAAACAAATAAAATAAAATAAAGCAATCCTAGAGCAGCACCCACAAGCATGCGTGCATGCCTCTCCTTTTTACAAAAATAAAGCCGGCCAAGCACTCTTCTCTCTTGCTAAACTCAACATCATTTCCATTGTTTTAATAATATCATCACCTAATTCATCCTCTAAAAATAATATCTAAACAATCCCATTGTTCTAGGTGAACAAAATAATGGTTTAAACTCATGCTTTTACAGCTTTGAAAGCAACAAAAATAAAATAAAAGCAGTACCTATACCATGCGTGAAATCCCCTCCCAAAACTGCATGCATGCGCATGGGCCATGCAGGCCATATAGCTCCCATGTTGGACCAAAAAGGAAAACAAACCTCAGGTGTAGCCCCCAGGTCTCGAACCCGAGACCTGGAGAAAAGTTCTCCATGCCCCAGCCACTCAGCCCTTTACGCATTTCATGACATATATCGCATCAGAATCTCTTTTAACCCTTACTTCGCTGGCGTCTGATGTTTTAGCGCTAATATAAAAATAAAGCGCCTTAAGCGCGATTCTCAGGGCTCGAACACAAGCCCTCGAGAGGGTCTCCCAGCTGCACGCATTTTAACCACTCGGCCACTATGCATTTTATGCTAATAACCCCATCTAAAATTCTTTTAAAACCTTCTTCGGCATTAACACCTTACAAGGCAAAAAAAAATGAAAACCCATGCGCCCAGCATGGCTCGATCCCTTGACCTGTTTAGCGCTAAACTAAACCTTAAGTGGCATGCGAAGACCACTTTACCAGGGCATTTTATATGCCAAAATTTTACAAAAATTTTACTTAAGGCTTCCTTCCCCCAAATTCTCACTTTTGACCCAATTTTTTTAAAATTTTTCCAAAATAGTCCCTTTTTATCCTCGGGCTTAAATAACCCCTAAAACTCATCAAAACAATTCTTAAAGCCTATCGACTCGTGAATTTGGCTACAATGCGCAGCCCCTAATTTAGGATATTACAAATCTACCCCCCTTAAAAACAATTTCGTCCTCGAAATTGCTTACAACTGAACATCTGTACATTCCAATTCACCGCACCATGCTTAAGCTGCGCACTCTGATTCTATAAAATTAACACATTCCTTGTATACTATCTCGAGATTCATATTCAAAGTTCCATACTCCACTAGCATACAAACACGAACTATCTTGCCTTGTAAACACAGTTTCTAAGTTCACATCCAATGTTCAAGCACTTCACCAATAGTACAAGTATGAACCGATCTTATAAAATCCATATAATAAAAGATATTCCATAACAAGAAACTCACCTACTATCACATCCTCGGGCCTCGCATCCAAGCCTTTAACATCTCAACTTGAAATTCCGCGTCCTTGACTTCGCGCCCTATCCATCACTTGAGGACAGTCCTTAATCAAGTGAGACTTAGATTTACACCTAAAACATCTTCAATTCCGGTTCCAACACTCGCCGTCATAATATCTTCCACACTGAGCACACGGACAGCTCTGATTTCCCGTAGCTGGCTTAATTACACGAGCAAAATTTCAATCCTTAGTCTTTTCCGAAGACCCTCAGATGATTCAGACGGTCCAAAATTTCTCCTACCTCGGTTCCTATTCTCATTTCTGTTTTGCCTCATCGAGTCCTTAATCCATTCAGCTATCTTAGCTTTTTCAACTAACACCGCGAACTCCCATTCCTGACGAGGAGCTAACAATAATCTTAGGTCGTCCCTTAATCCGTCCTCAAACCGGACACATCGTTCATGCTCCGAAGCAACTACCCCTCGAGCATATCGACTTAACCTTAGGAATTCCGCTTTGTATTCCGCCACGGACTTATTCCCTTGAACCAGCCCCAAAACGCATTCCTCTGAGCATCAATGTAGTGAGTACCGACATACTTCTTCTGGTATGCCGTCTTGACATACTCCCAAGTGAGGTCTTCAGCCGTGACACTCTCTCGGACCGTGAGCCACCATTGATACGCCACGTCGCGAAATAGTGCCGCCATTCCTTTCACTTTTTCCTCAGGGCTCAGATTGAGCTCATCCATAACTCACTTGGTTGCTTTCAACCAATATTCAACCTTACTGGGTGCCACACCGGATACATCACGGAACAACTCCGCTCCATTGGCTCGAAGTCGCTCGGGAACAGATTTTCAAACTCTCATATTTCTCTCTCTCCAACCACCATCTCAAAAAGGCTGGTGGTGGAGGTGATAGCTTATTATCAACCCTTGACCCGATCTAACGAGTTCCGAAACGGCCATTCCGCCTCGACCACACCATCTATCTCTTATCGCGTAATCTAACTTGAAAAGTTTTATGCATTTGTTCCACTGATTAATCGCGAACAAATTTTATGAAATAAAGTATTTAGAAGTGGTTCTTTCGATCACACAAAGGTTCAATTCAAGTTCACTATTCTAATACAGAGAGTCGCATTCATGCTCATAAACAGAGACATATTCATATCACCTCAATAGTCAGAGGTACTTACCCGTGCGGATCGGTGCCGGAGACTTGGTGCCATGCTGTTTAAAACAAACCATTTTCATAATATTCCCCAAAAGACTATTAAGAAAACATTTTTGGGCCTTGGGCCCCCGCAGCCGAGTTTTGAACCGGGCTCTGATACCAACTTGTAACACCCCAAACCCGGCCCACAAGCCTTGACCGGATCTGGTATGTCACGGAGTAAAAACTTTTTGAAACGTTTTGAAAATTTCGTGTTCACAGTGGAAATCTGGAAATATTGCGGAAATTGTAAAACAACGTTTGCTAAAACTAAGATGGTTTGGTTTGATAACCACGATGGAGTTGAAAACTTTTTCTTTTCCTTTGAAACCATTTGATCATTTAGATTTTTAGAAGTATCGGGGTTATTGATAACTTGGTAAAATTTTGCTACCCGATGGTAGCATCTTTGAAAACGCGTACGAGTATTAATTTTGAAAACGTTGCCTTTACCGATTTGCTTAACAATTCATAAGTTCGTTAGAAATAAGGTAAAACTACTACTTAATCATACGAATAATAATAAAATAATAAGCGGCCATATTACAACCCAATCGAATTTAGCAAATAGTAAGCTTTAATGGTGCGAAATAAAACTTCAAAACGAGGAACAAGCATGGCCACCTCGAGTCCTCTCCGGCTCCGTCTCCGCGATCGACTCACCTGAAAGGATAGGGAAAGGGGTGAGTCACCAAGACTCAGTGCATAGCTATAACACATGTCCCCACATATGGGCTTGGCCCATATTCACACAGTCCATACACATGAATATGTAATTATGAAGTGAGTATGCAATTATGAAACCCAACCTAGCCATCCATACTCCATTTTCTACCCCGTGTGGTACCAAACCACTGGTGGTGCCAAACCACTGGTGACTTAAAGTCACAATATCCGTCAATACGTGTGGTGCCAAACCACTGGTGACTTAAAGTCACAATATCCGTCAATACGTGTGGTGCCAAACCACTGGTGACCGAGGTCACAAATGTGATACCAAATCACTGGAGGTGCCAAACCTCTGGTGTCCGAAGACACAAATCGAATGATGGGGCCAACCCATCGTGTGATACCAAATCACTGGCGTCGATCCCGTATCTCATAGTGGGGCCAACCCACGGTGGTACTAAGCCACAGGGACGAGACGCTATGAGGTGCCAAACCTCTGGAGGTACCAAACCTCTGGTGACCGTAGTCACAATGTGTTACCAAAACACTGGTGCCCGTCGACACGAATATCACTGCCCCCTCCACTCAATTAATCCCACCATCATCATGCTTACATAAAAAGTATCATGATCCCATATATCATGCATTTGTATATAGCATAACATTTTACAGCATATGATGGCATACACAACATATATCATAGATCGAGTATTAGGGGACTTACCTGAAAACCAAGCTTATGCCCACAAGGCAAAGATACTACGTGATAAGTAATAAAATATCATTATAACAACAATTTATACTAATAAAGTGTGTAAGAGCTTACACACCTGATTAAACGATCACCCACCTTGGGTATCCAACATCTTAGCCCTTATTTCGGCTAACATGCACAACATGTATATTTACAATAACATACATAAACCAGCAAGAGAACAGTGCGATAACTACGCACCTGATTACGAACAACGTTATGCCCTCAATCCCGAAGCTATCTTTAAGCGATACTACGGCTATTTGCCTACGTTGTTGCTCGGAGGCTGGCCCACACCCCGGTGGCCAATCTCGTACCGCCGAGACAGCTCTCTTTTTAAACTTGGGGATAGGGGTTACCCCATTATCTTCTTGACTGGTATTTGCCTCCATTAACACTTAATAAGCATAACACATTAGTCACTAAGCTATAACCAAAATCAACCCAATCTAAACTTATCAAAAGCCCATGCCAAAACGATCTCCCGAAAGCTTACTTACCGAAGCAAACTTGAACCCCGGAGGCTACTATATGCTTCTTTTGATTAACCCCTACTTCAACGTGAACAGAATCGATTAGCTCCTTTAAAACCAAAATAAAAGGCCTAAAGCCGAATGTTACCCTTCCTTACCTTGTTAACTAAATCCCGGGAACCACCTCTTGAATATGGGTTGTCGAAATCACTGTTACACAACTTGTTAGAGTCGGTTTAACACATAAAACCATAAAATTGGCCCTTGGCCGAATACCATAAGTCCTTTACCTAGCTTATTTCGATCCCGAGACATCACTGGTTTCTGTAAATTGGCTCTCAAAGTCATCGAATGTCCATTTACCTTGTTCAACAAAACCCCTTCCTTTGATGCTTCTTAACATTAGCTACACACAAAAAGAGCACATCACTATGGCTTTATACATATTCGGCCATCTTTAAAGCCAAACTCAATATTAGGTTATCTCCAAACCCAAAAATATAGCTTCTAGTCGAAAGTTAACAATCATAATTCTTTGCTAAAGGATCCGAAAACTATTATTTACTTTAGGTGTTGACAACAACTCTACTAACAATTTATTAGGATCGGTCAACACAAGAATACTACAAACATGGCCCTTTGGCCGAAACTTCTTTCTTGCTTACCTTGGTGTTCAAAATCCAGGAAGTTCCCTTAATGCACCTTCATAATGTCACATGCAAAAGAACATGTATTCAATAGCCCTTCAAAACAAGGATTTGGCTAAGGTGTTTCGGCACTGTAAAAAAAAAAGGTGAAGGAAGAGGCTATGGTTCAAATGGTAATGTATTATGCGGATAACAACATGAAGAGAACTTTGGTTAGCCGAAATACTCCCTAGCCTCTCAAACTTGTAACAAAAGAAGAAGAATGAAGCTCTCTCTCTTTCTCGGTCAAGAACATAAAAAGAAAGAACAAAACAATTCAAAGGCCTCTTCCCTAGCTGCCACAAAGCCGATTGTGGAGGTTCCTAAGGGAAAACTTCATATTCGGCCATACACCAAAATGAGAAGAAAAGAAAATTCAAAGGAGCATTTTCGGTCATGCTTCCTCAAACACAAAGCCGGCCAAAGAAATCCCCAAGGCATGCTTCCTTTCCACGGTCAATGCTCTCTTTCTTTTGCTAACTTCTAACCCACAAACAATAAAAATACTACATAAAAATGTAGCCCATCATCATAGAAAGTTTAAACATTTTGGAATCAAAGAAAAACCCAAGCATGAGTTTCGGCCATGCTTACTACACCAAGGCCGGCCACATGCTCCTATTCCCCAAGACCAAGACCTGTCCTCTTTGAAAAAGGAAGGAATAAAACTTTGTTTATTCCTTATTCCTCCACCTTATCCATCCTTTCATAAAATAATAATATAACTATTATTAAAAACCACCCATTACCATTTAAAATAAAACTAAGTAATAATAATAATAATACATATCATCCCGTTATTCTAAGCAAACAAAACAAAAATATAATAGTAATATTAATAAACCATCCCAAGATATAACCCATACTACAACATTTTCATACTTTAAAAAGAATAATGATAAAAATAATAATATAAACTTTCCCATCCACCTATATAAAAAATATAGAAAACCAAACTAATCTCCATATATATACTTCACGCATATAAAAGTGATAAAAATTAAAATAATAGTAATAATAATAAAATAAAACTCATGCTTCCCTTAATAATTAATAATAAAACTAATAATATAAAAATCTCATACTTCTCTATTTCCATAAAATAATAATAATCCATCATTAAATAAAATAATAACACAATAACATAAAAGTTTGAAGTCTCATGCTTCCAAAACAAATAACAGATAAAATAATAAAGAAAATGATGAAACAATAAAAGGTTATTTTCCAAGCTCCCATGACAATGCTTCCAAAAAAACAATACAATAAAGCATTGATTGATCACTTCATTCTATCCTTTTCCCATATTCTCATAGAAGTTGATAATGATAATAATATTATATATATATTATCCCATTATCCTAAACAAACAAATAAAATAAAATAAAGCAATCCTAGAGCAGCACCCACAAGCATGCGTGCATGCCTCTCCTTTTTACAAAAATAAAGCCGGCCAAGCACTCTTCTCTCTTGCTAAACTCAACATCATTTCCATTGTTTTAATAATATCATCACCTAATTCATCCTCTAAAAATAATATCTAAACAATCCCATTGTTCTAGGTGAACAAAATAATGGTTTAAACTCATGCTTTTACAGCTTTGAAAGCAACAAAAATAAAATAAAAGCAGTACCTATACCATGCGTGAAATCCCCTCCCAAAACTGCATGCATGCGCATGGGCCATGCAGGCCATATAGCTCCCATGTTGGACCAAAAAGGAAAACAAACCTCAGGTGTAGCCCCAGGTCTCGAACCCGAGACCTGGAGAAAAGTTCTCCATGCCCCAGCCACTCAGCCCTTTACGCATTTCATGACATATATCGCATCAGAATCTCTTTTAACCCTTACTTCGCTGGCGTCTGATGTTTTAGCGCTAATATAAAAATAAAGCGCCTTAAGCGCGATTCTCAGGGCTCGAACACAAGCCCTCGAGAGGGTCTCCCAGCTGCACGCATTTTAACCACTCGGCCACTATGCATTTTATGCTAATAACCCCATCTAAAATTCTTTTAAAACCTTCTTCGGCATTAACACCTTACAAGGCAAAAAAAAATGAAAACCCATGCGCCCAGCATGGCTCGATCCCTTGACCTGTTTAGCGCTAAACTAAACCTTAAGTGGCATGCGAAGACCACTTTACCAGGGCATTTTATATGCCAAAATTTTACAAAAATTTTACTTAAGGCTTCCTTCCCCCAAATTCTCACTTTTGACCCAATTTTTTTAAAATTTTTCCAAAATAGTCCCTTTTTATCCTCGGGCTTAAATAACCCCTAAAACTCATCAAAACAATTCTTAAAGCCTATCGACACGTGAATTTGGCTACAATGCGCAGCCCCTAATTTAGGATATTACAATCACATTATTCAATAATCACTATATTCTCACTTCAACATACATTTCACTTCCATAATTGCTTCACGTAAATATGTTAGTTCCAAGTCTTAATACACTTAACCACTTTTTGAATGCTTTACAATTTAATTTTTTTAACATCAAATAATTCACATATATCTATTATAATATATCTTATATATCACTTGTGTAACAGCTCGTTCTCAGTGAAATCAGAACAGTTGTTTCGGAACCATAAATCTGAAGTCAAAATATTTATTTTATTATTATTTTATTGTCTATAGCATGATAGTAATACCGTATAAAAATTTTGTTAAGAAATTTTACCGCTTACATGCCTAATTTGATAAAAAGGACTAAATCGCGTAAAGTGTAGAAGTTGTGTTCTAGTAGCTAAAGGTATTAAATAGCTATAGAACCTTAAAGTATGAGTCCTTATATGGTAATTACACTATTCATGTTGATAGTGGAATCTGATGGCTTGGTATTGTTGAAATTATGTAAGTTTTAAAAGGTTATAAAAGTAAATTAGTAAATAAATGATAAATTAAATAAAACAAAACAAAGTATCATCTTTTTCCATCATCTTCAATTGAATTTAGGGTTAAGATAAAGCCATTGGAGAGCTTTATCATTCAGTCACTTCTCTTGCTTGTGTGGTAAGATTTTTCATCCTATTTTTAATGATTTCTATGTTTTTAGGATCGTTGTAGCTTAATCTAGCTAGCCCAGGGACTAATTTGTGAAACTGTTAAACTATTAAAGTTTTTCCATGAATGAATGTGTATGAGTTTTGATGATTTATGGAAGAAAATAGTTAGTTGTTGTAAGATAAACAACTTTTGTTAAGTGATTTTTGGTGAAATTGTCAAATAGGGATTAAATAGAAAAATAGAAAAATATACATGGTAAAATTGTGAAATAAATGAAATATAGGGATTTTTAGGGACCTATTTGATATTTGGTTATGATGGGTTGTGGTTAAATTGCATGAATTTCCATATTTATAAGCTATGGACTAAACTAAAAAGAAATCAAAAGTATAAGGGCAAAATTCTAATTTTTCTAAAAATGTGAATTTGGGTTAAATTGAATAAAATAAATATTGAATTAAGATAAATTTATCCATTTAGATAAAGACAAATCTCGTACGGCTTTAGATCGGGGCAAAGATAAAGGTTTGGATTAGTAGCCTCCGTATGTACGTTTACTCGTCAAGGTAAGTTCGTGTAATTATATTGTGTTTATATGTTTTCAATTGAATTATACATGTGTTATATATCGAATGCATATCCAACGACGTACGAAAATTACCGAGCCCTGTTTGAACCTTAAAAATTCGTAGGATACAAATGACATGTCATTAGGATTTACATGATTAGGGTGCTGGTCTTGAACGTCCTTGTAACAGCCCGATTTTGGGCCTAGTCGGAACAGTGGTTTCGAGACCAGAAATCTGACATAAGAAAATTTATTTTTATTATATTTTTATGGTATACAATTTCACGGAATGATTTCGTGAAAATTTCGTTCGAAAATTTCGACGTTTGGGCATTCAATTTAGTCAAAAGGACTAAATTATAAAAAGTGAAAAACTTGAGTTCTAGAAGCTAGAGGTGTCAAATTGCTATGAAAATTTAAATTGGAGGTCTTTAAATGGTAATTAGACCATTGGTTAATTTTTTGGACAAAAATGGACATGAAATAGGTGAAATAGAATATTTTTAAGTTAGGGGCATTTTGGTCACTTGGTAATTAAAATGAATTAAAAACAAAATTAAAAGCCAATTTTTGTCCATCTTCAACCCCATGGCTGAATTTCACAAGGGGAAACCATGGCTAGGGTTTTCAAACTTCCAAGCTTGATTGTAAGTCCGTTCTTGCCCCGTTTTTAATGATTTTTACGTTTTTGAAATCCTCGTAACAAGATCTATCTATTTCTACCACTAATTTGAGATATGGTTAAAGTCTAGGGTTTTGACCCATGATGAATATGTGTGTATTTTTGTGTTTAATGGTAGAAAATGCATGTTTATGGTTAGATAAATGACTTTTACTAAGTGATTTTCGGTAAAAATGCCTAAAAGGACTAATTTGTAAAAGTTATGAAATTTGTCATAAAAGTGTGAATTAGAGGAAATTGTGGGCTGTTGTAGTTATGAAAATGGTTCGGCTAGGCTTAAAATACAAGTAAATTAAATGAAAATCATTTTACGAGCATAGGGGGAAAAGTGTAAATATGACAAAGTTTAGGGGCAAAAATGTAAATTTTGCCAAAATGCGAATTTAGGCTAATTTCAGTAACAGGATGAATAAAGAAATTAAATGTGTTGTTATAGATCAAGGAAAACGAGGTTTGGAACTAGAACGAGGGAAAAATGAGTAATTGACGAATGAGTCCTTTTCATAGATTTTGCTTTCGAGGTAAGTTTGTATGTAAATAATACATCATTTTTTATTTATGTTTTAATATTTTGTTATATTATATGAGATATGGTTGAATATGGAGTAATTATTTGATGTAAATTATGAATTGTGATTGATTATGGATGAATTGGTAAAATGTTGAAAAGTGAGAATTTCCGGTTGAACCTTCAGAATAGAAAAGATACGAATGAGGTAGCTAGGTTACATGTGTGGTACTAAGTGTAGGACACTATGTGTACAAGAGAGCTACAAGATGGTTTTAGGTCACGTGTGTAGTACTAAGTGCAGGCTACTACGTGTACCAGACGGATAGGTCACATGTGTAGTACTAAGTGCAGGCTACTATGCGTACCCGATAGCTTCGATCACATGTGTGGTACTAAGTGCAGGCCACTATGTGTAAGTGATGTTTTTGGTCACATGTGTAGTACTAAGTGCAGGCTACTATGTGCACCGTTTTTGGTCACATGTGTAGTACTAAGTGCAGGCTACTGTGTGCACCAGATAGCTTCGGCTACAAGAGTGGTACTATGTGCAGGCCACCGTGTATCTGTTATTATTCTGATGAGTTCAACGGGAAGTTAACTAAGTGAAAATACATGTGATCATGTAACGACTAAGTGTAATTGAATATGACTATGTGATGAATAAGTGCAGATATAAATGTGAAAATTTATGAACAATGTGCTTGATGTTTGATCGAACCTTCGGCAAGTTGAAATGGAGTAACTGAAATTATGAAAGAGTAAATTTAGCAACAAAACAGTTTTGGATAGCAGCAGTTGTGTGACTTTGAAAAATCACAAAAAATGGTGGAAATCGAATTATAGGTTGAATAAGATATGAAATTAAAGCTAAATGAGTCTATTTTTACATAAAAGAAACAGTGTAAACAAAAAAATTTCATATTCTGTGATATTTGAATTTTTATGAGACAAGGTCAGAATCCCCTGTTTCGACTTTGAAAAATCACTAAAAATTTTATAAAAATTATTATGGTTTATAATTTATATTCTTAAATTTCTTAATGAGTCTACCTTAAATAGAAACAAACGGGAACATCATCTGAATCCCGTACGAAGAGATAATTAATTTTTAGTAAAAAGGGTCGAAACTGTTAGACAGCAGAATAAAGGATATTTTAAAGAATAAACTATACTTATTGGCTAAACCAAAAATTATGAAAATTTTATGGTAATAATATATGTGAGTCTAGTTTCAAGAAGAATTAACAGATCTTAATTTTGAGTTCTTGATGTCGAGATATAAATAATTTAGTGACTGTGACTCGAGTAGACAGCTTGAGATGAACATGAATAAATAGTGGAACTATGTGCAATTATGATTGTATTATCATGAGAACATATTGTGAAGATTTATAAAAGCCTGTTAATAAATCACTTATTATTTGCATACCTACTTACTAAGCTATAATACTTACCCCCCTTCCTTTCCTTTTTCCTATAGCGTCACAGAGGCTAGCTCGGGTTGGAGATCGTCGGAGATTTTATCACACTATCAAGCTTTTGATTGGTATCAATGCCTTCAAGTAATTTAAGTCTATGGCATGTATAGGGACTTAGTCATTTTGTGTATGTGTTATTATGTTTTGGCCAAATGTATTGGCTTGTAATGGTTAAAGGTTATTGTAGTATGTAGCCATGCTAATTGGCTTATATTGGCTAATTGATTGTAAGCCTATATATATTATTTATATGTCAATGTCTTGTGATGTGAGTTGTGTTTGCATGATACATGATGAGTTGTGGGTTATGGCCTAAATACCTAATGGTTGAATGTGCTAGTAGTCTTGATGTTGAATGGCTAAGTTTGGCTCAATGGTATGGTATGATAATTAGATATAATTATGCATGTATAAGAGTTGTTGAGGATGCATATTGAGTGTGACCCTATTTTGAAGAAAATTTTCTAAGTGTTGTGAAATTTTCCAAAGTTCTTGGTTTAGTCCCGAACCTCTTCCAAAGCATGTATTGGGCCTCGTAGGTCCATATTAGGGACTTTATGATTGAATATGAAAAGTTTTAATTTTGGATGGAAATTTGTGACTCGGAAATGATCGGTTATATGTGATTAAGTCCGGTAATTCCTCGTACCCTATTCTGGCGACGGATACGGGTATGGGGTGTTACAGTCCTACTGATGGCTGAGGTCCGACATGTGTTGCGAATACTCGATAGATCATGTGAGCAGCATTATGTAGCTACGTTTCGACCTACAGCTCTTGTGAGCAGACCCATTTTCAAAGCTCGTGTGAGCATGCCCATTTTCACAACTCGTGTGAGCATTCTGATTCACAGCTCGTGTGAGCATACATGTATAGGAATTGACGAATTACAGCTATATGAGTTAGCACACTATGTATGAGTTATCCTGGGTATCCAATGGTATTCTAAACGGTTCAAGGGGCATTATTCGGATATGAGTTATCCTGGGTATCCAATGGTATTCTAAACGATATGAATTAAGACATAGACACATGTGAATTTTATTGAAATGGTAATACATGGTATATTGAGATTTGGGATGGATGATATATGTATATGATACATGATTAAATGTTGTGCTCATCCATGATTATGTTGCCTTTTTTATATGTTTAAATGGCTAATATGTTTGATGTACATGTTTAGGCTTTGGTCAAGTTGTGGTTAGATTATGCCATGTTTAATTTACCTATGATGTGTTGAAATGGTAAGTTGTGTTTTACATTATACGAACTTACTAAGCTTTTATGCTTACTTTGTATTATTTTCCGTGTTTTATAGTGAATCGAAAGCTCGTTTGGGTTGGAAGCTTGTCGGAGTTATGTCACACTATCCATCAGCTATATTGATACTTTTGGATGTTTCTAAGTTTGGTTATAATGACATGTATAGGTATTTTGGTTGTTGAAGTAGCCATTTGTTTTGGCCAATATGTTTTGGCTTGAGAATTTGGTATTTTGAATGTTTGAAATGGTTGAATTTATAGTTTATGGATGCTTAGATGATGGAAGTGAATATAGTCATTTTGGTATGAAAATGTAGTTGGCATATATGAGTTATGATGCTATTTGCTAATGGTAAATTTGGTATTTGTGAGTGTGAATTTAGTATGTGATCAAAATGATAATTGTTGGTTAAATGATGCACATGGTTACATATATTTATATGTTGTCATTGAGGTGCCTTTGGGCATATTGGTTGTATGAAAATGTATCTTATTTGGTTAGCTTGATTATGCATGGTTTTGGTGCATTTTGAAGGCTTAATTTTATGTGCAAAAGTGATTGTAGGTATATGGATGAATGGGTGAGAAAAATGGCTTGAAAATGGCCTATTTTTTTCCATACGGGCATGTGTCCCAGTCGTGTGTGACACATGGCCAATCGACATAGCCGTGTGTCCCTTGTAGCTATCAAAAGGTTGCAAGTCAAGCTGTTACACGTCCTAGCACACGGGTGTGTGAGGTCATTTCGAAGGGTACACGGCCTGGCACACGGGCGTGTGGCTTGGCCGTGTGACCCAAGTCAGTGAGTTACACGAGCATGGACACGGACTGTAACACCCCTATCCCGTGTCCGTCACTGGATTAGGGTTAGGAGCGTTACCGGACATATCAGAAAGCATCAACAGAAATTTCACACATTCATTCATCATTTTTAGACATTATGTCCTTTAAAACGGTCAACGAGACCTTAAGCATGCTTACAAATTGAGTTGGGACTAATCCGAAACACATACAAAATCTCATGAAAAATTTAAACTTTTCTAAAATACAGGGGAGACATGCCCGTGGTAGGAGACCGTGTGTCCTCCATGGCTTCTAGACACCCCCGTGTGTCCATCCGTGTCTATATACTGGCTATACCAACACGGTCACTAGGCACGCCTGTGTGCCATGGCCGTGTGCTACTAGGCCATATACTGACTTCCCCACCACAGCCACCAAGCACGCCCGTGTGCTATGGCCGTGTACTTTTAATTAGCTACTGACTTGTACACCACGGCTAGCTGACACCCCCGTGTCGAGGCCGTGTGCTACTAAGCTACATTCTGCCAATTCACCCATGGTCTTTAAGCAAGTCCCTGTGCCACAACTGTGTGACATTATAGGCTATTTTCAAGGCCAAAATATCACTCACTTGGGGCAAACCTACAAGCATCATATATCATCTCAATTATTCACATATAACCACCAAATACATACCAAATAGTCATCCAAATCATGCACATTTGACCACTAAGGTAATCACAACCATACATTAAATTTTCATTCAATCTATACATTCAAAACCAATTCCAAACATACCAATTTGCATGACCAAAAATCAATTATGCCCATGCATCATTTATCTATATACTCACCATCTCATAACCATTTCATATATCAACTAATCATACCAACATAACTTCACATATCAAATTCCTTTAAGCATACTACCAAAACATAACTAGCCAAATCACATGGCTAAGTTCACTAAACAAATTATACCAAAATACTAGCCTATACATGCCATATCTAGTTTTATACAATTCCAAAGTGTACCAAAATAAGTTTATTAGTCATATGAACAATTACCATTGCATACATATACGTTTAATTGCATAGTGATTTACCTCGGATTCGATATATCGAAATGAAAACGGCTACTCGATAACTTTCGCTTTCCCGCGATCTAGGTCCGTTTTCCTCAGTTCTTGATCTAAACATATTCAGAATTAATCCTTTTATTCACTAATTCATTCAATTCATCCATACACACATATTTTGGGCTATTTACAATTTAGCCCTCATATTTGCACCTTTTATCAATCTAGTCCATTTTTCACAAAACATCAAATTCACAAAATCCACACGTATACATGCTTGGCCGAATACATATACATCACATACAAGCCCACATTTTTCATAAAATTTGTAATTTAGTTCCTCAATTTACCATTTTCTCAATTTAGCCCTATTTAGCTAAATTCATCAAAAATTCAAGAATAAAGTATGTTCATCTAGCTCATATCTTTCATTTAACACCAAAAATCATCAAAAAAGCTTGACATATTATCTATGGCATCTCACACAAACATCATCAATTTATCAAATTAAAACATGGGCTCGATAGCTCTCAAAGCAACGATTACAAAAACGTAGAAATTATCAAAAACGAATCAAAAACTAACCTTGAATAAGACCAAATATGTGCAGAATGTTTTGAGAGCTTTTAACCTTTCTATTCTCTTGAATATTCGGTGGAAGAACACCAACCAAAAGACCACCATTTTGTTCATAATAAACTATAATAACATTAATAAACATTTTCCTATTTTATCCTTTAAGAATAAAAATATATAACTTATTACACAAGGTCATTATTGACCATTATCATTCCACTATCTTAAAAGTGGTACAATTGCCACTTAAGGCCATAACTTTAATAAGCCACAACACATTGGTATTTAACAAATAGCAAACAACCTTCACATTTAATGCAATTCAATCTTTTTGTGAAATTAAACACACAGACGGACAAATTAACTCACGAAAATTTACCACATGCTTAGTCACATACCAACGACATAGAAAATAATTAAAACATTATTCGAACTCAGATTCGTGGTCCCGAAACCACTATTCTTACTAAGGTACAAATCGAACTGTTACACAGGCTAGGACACGACCTTGTGTCCCTACTTCGAATGCCCACACAGCCTGAGACACAGGCATGTCTCTTGCCCGTGTGACCCCTGCAGTTTTGAAAATTTTCATTGTTTTTCTGAAAAATTCTATATGTTTCTGATTTAGGCCCGGCTTGTTTCTAATGTGTTTTTAGAGCCTCGAGGGCTCGTATAAGGTACGATATGCATATTATGGTTTGGTTTTCATATGATTAATGACATAAATTGAAATGTTTATAAATTTTGTTCGTTTTGAAATGAAAACTCTGGTAATGCTCCGTAACCCTATTCCGGCGACAGATATGGGTTAGGGGTGTTACAACTTGCATTCAATCTCACTTACATTTAACCCTTCATTAAAGGTTTCTATCATATCGTTTTATTTCACACATAAGCTTTGTACACTTTCCAATCTAGTTCTTTTTACTTTAATTTCACTACACTTAGTCTATTCACTTTGTTATTAAAACCAAGCTCATATATCTATTTCTTTATAATTAATTTCATAATAAACATTAACTTTTTCACATATATATAATTAAACCTTAAGAACTTTATCATAACAATTTAATTAAAAATCATACATATTTTAATTAAGGTAAGGTTCTTGATGTACTCACTTCTCTTTTGTTAAAATTTCACTATTTTGCTTTGAATTCTCTTCCTTCCTCACTTTTGTCACCACCTTCACTTTATTTCCAACACTTTCATCATTTCTTTTCTTTTTTTACTTCATGAACACATCAAATACATAATCAATTTCTTTACTAAAAATCGCTTTCTCATATCTCTACTTCAACTAAACATAAATTTCATAAGAAAACACTTGAATTCTTACCTTGTCTCTTTAATCTATTCACTTCCTTCTCTACTTTCTTCACTTGCACCCTCTAATTTCTTGCTTCCAAGATGATTATAAAACTCTTTAGATCTCTACTTCACTTTTTCTTTTTGGTGATTATGGAAATTCTCAAGAATTATTAGTGAAAATTGTGACATTGATGAAAAATGACTAATTTATAAAGAAAAGAAAGTTTCTCTCCTCTCCCTTTTCTCATTCACATTGGAAAGATAAGAACTTTCTCCATCTTTCCTTTCTTTTATACTAACTTTAAATATTTAAAATATTCATAAAAAATTTAAATAAAATATTATTAAAACAATAATTAACTAATTAAATAATGTAAAATATCGCCAACATTATGATTACAATCCAAGAGCTCGTATTTTATACTACAAGGCTAAGCAAATCCAATGGTCACAATTCATACACATTTCCAAGGGCATTTTGGTAAATTTCCCCAAAATTATATTTCTTGCTAAATGACCATTTTACCCTTGGTCAAGTTTTATATTTCCATTTATGTCTTTTCCACTTTTGCTTATTTTCTTTTTAGTCCTTCAAATTTTCAAATTTACACTTTAACCCCTCAACTTTTTAATATTCACACTTTGATCCCATCACTTTTTACTTTTTTACAATTTAGTTAATAACCTCGGACTTATATCTCACAATATAGTACTTGTTTCAACTTTCTCCAATATCCAATGCCTTCCTCTATGAACACTAATGTTCCTTATTTCATTTACGTGATAATTCAATTATACCCATTCCAAGTATTATACTTTACAAATTTAGCATGATGATTTTAGGGGCATTACAAATTAAGTTGTCCTCACGTGACATGTCACATGATTGATGGGAGCGAACATGTTAAGTTGACATTTTTAACAAAAACAATCAATGGCAATAATGATTGAACTAAAACTTTTTAAATTTTTTGGATTGAATTTTTAACTTTTAAAGTATAAGGATTAAATCTCAAATTCTATAAAAGCATAAGGGTTAATAGCATATTTTAACCAAATTGAAAATGTTCATTATCCAAACAGCTTTATTTAACCAATTTGGATAATAGATGTTCAAATATACTTTTTTATATTTATTTAAAAAATATTTTTTGTATTTACTATGACCCTGTTTAATATAAAGTGTTCAAAAAAAATTAAATTGATTGAAAATTAATATTTTCAAAATTTTAATTTTTTTTAAACACATTTGGTAATCCACAATGAAATTTATTAAATATATTTTTTATACAAAAAGTGTGGAAAATGATAGGTAGATAAGACCTACTTATCACTTAATAAAGAATAAATTCAATTGTTTTTATTTTTTCTATTTCTTTTAAGATTATATTATCATTTATCAAACAATCTAATTATAATCAATATTTAATTTTAAGTAATACACCAAACATATTTTATAACTTATATTTAACACTTAATTTTTTAATATTTATTTTTCAACACTTATTTATTTTTTATTTTTTTCAACACTTAATTTTTTAATCTGTCAAAGAAATTGAAAAATTAAATCAATTGAAAATATTAATTTTCAATTGATTTAATTTTTTACACAGGTTTGATAATTTAAATAAAACAATATGTTAGAATTTTTTTCTATAAAAAAAGTGTGGGAAATAATATGTAGATAAGAGCTACTTATCACTTAATGGAGAATATTTTTAATTAAATATATTTTATTTTATTTATTTTAATATTATATTTGTAACAACCCAAACCCGGCCCAAACACTATGGCCGAATCTAGTCTGTTACAAGGAAAATATAAAAAAAAATATTTGTTTTTCTAAATCAATTCAAGTTGTTGAAAACCTTTTGTTTGAATGTCTTGTAAAAACTTTACTTAGTTTTTATTAGAAAATTTATTTAAGCCAAGTTGATATAAATTCCAAATGTGCCCGATGGCACGTTAAAAACAATTTTCGTTTTAACTTGGAAAACATGTGATTTTAATTTAATTTTAATAATATAGTTTTAAAACAAAATATTCAACATATGAGAAAAATAACAAAAATAAAGTATAAGGAGGCCTTATTACATCCAAAATAAAATAAACCAATAATAAAATAAAATAACTAAATTTGAAGTTCAATTAGTTCAAGTCCACTGCATGGCCACCTCGAGTCCATCCGGCTCCACATCCGCGTCTATGTATCACCTGAAAAATAAAGGAGAAGGTGAGTCACCAAGACTCAGTATGTAACCCTTCCCCCGATTTTAAACATATTCATACATAACATATAACAATTAACGTGCATAATATTATGTGCCCCAACCTAACCAACCAATCGCCTCAGTCTACCCCGTTGTGGTACCAAACCATTGGTGGTGCCAAACCACAGGTGACATATAGTCACAATGTGTTACCAAAACACTGGTGTCCGTAGACACAAATCGGGTGATGGGGCCAACCCATCGTGTGATACCAAATCACTGGCAGACGATCCCATATCTCAAGTGGGGCCAACCCACGGTGGTGTTAACCACAGGGATAAGTCGCTATTGAGGTGCCAAACCTCTGGAGGTACCAAACCTCTGGTGACCGTAGTCACAGTGTGTTACCAAAACACTGGTGCCCGTCGGCACAATATCACTGCCCCCTCCACTCATCAATCCCACAACAGATAAACATACATATGTTTCATGCCATCACATTCTTAAATTTCATGTGTCAATACATCATGCTTACCAAAAGCATTAATAATAATAAATCACATTAACAGGTACTTACCTGAATCACCACTTATACCGATTTGGTATTAATTCCAATGCTACATAAATCAAAATGAGCATTCACAAAATTAAGCATAGTTAATTTATTATATAGTGTGTATGTACACACCTGTCACTACTGAATCGTCTTATTCCCGAAAAGAGATGTCGGCCACTTAGTTCTACTGGTCCCTATATTCGGCCAAACATGGGAGTTAGTACTATGGCCTAATCGGCCAACCCAAATATTTAAAAGAGTTCTCTTTTTGAACCCAATCCTTACCCGAGTGCCTTTGAACCCAAGTCCCTAAACTCTGAATGGTTTTACTTCCCTGAAATCGGCAACTATTAGTAACCACTCAATAGCCTTTGGCCTTTCTTAATCATTAGAAGAATAACTTTCATAAGTAGGCACTTACCACCACTTACCCAAATCCGATTGTCAGAGAATGCTAGATCTGATCTTACTGCTTTGAGATCTCGAAGTGCCTATCATCGATTTCACACTGGTTAGAACCCTTGCTACTGGTTACCGAATTTTTGGCTTCCATTCCATCCAATCAAGACGACAACAAAAAGAAAAGATACACAAGGAGGGTTCGGCCATCCCTTACCTTGATCCAAATCAATTGATCATTAAAATCTGAAGAGATTTATCCCTTTTTGATGTTCGACCAAGGGGGTTAAAATAGGTTCGGCTAGAGGAAAACAATAAGAGGAAAGGATGTTTGAAGTTTCGGTCAATAAGGGTGAATATTCGATCAAAGAAAAAGAAAATTGTGGAGGAGAAGATGCTAAAAGTTTCGGCTAAAAGGGGTTTGAGAGAGTAAAGAAAATAAAAGAAACACAAAGAGAGAGGGGTTAGGGATTTTCGGCAACTAGCAAGAATGGAAAAAAAAAACAAAATAAGGGGGTCAACTAATGCTTTTATAGGCACTTAGTACCCTTGCCGTCCACCTCTTTGGATTAATTCAATTTAATTTGAATTAATCCCCATTAATCCATTGATAAATCTTAATACTCCTTTTTATCCAATAATCCCCTTAATAATCTTGTATTATCAAAATAAAACTATTATTATCTAATTATCCCTAGAATTAAACAAATAAAGTCCTTGATTATCCCATCAATTAATCCCATGATAATTCATTAATTATCCTTGAATATCCTCTTATTATCACTATAATTAAACAAATAAAAATCCCATAAAAACTCTCATATTATCCTATTATCTAAATAGATAATAAAAAGAATTTAAGGAGAGAAAATCTCTCCCCTTTGTGTCGTCCAAATAAAGAACAAAAAGAGGGATTTCCATAACTCGAACACAAGCTCTCCCTTTCTCCTTGGTGGCGTCACATGTAGCTCTTAAGTGGGCTTACTTTGCCACTTATTCTAGGCTCATCTTATGTCCAAATTATCCCCATTTATTCTTATAACCCCCTTCAGCTAAGGCTCCCTACCTTAAAAGTTAAAAACTGAAATTTTTCTATCGAACCGGGCACACTCAAAGCCTTAAATTAAGCTCTATTATTTCATAAATAATAACATAGCACTTCATACATAAGAAAAATAATTAAATTCCAAATAGCCCCATTTTTAGGATGTTATAATATTATCCTATATAAACTTTACCTTTAAAATTTAATTTTTGTTTAGAATAAAATAAAATGTTTAAAAATTAAGGATAAAATTTAGAATATGTTATAAAATAAAGAGAGATGGAGAGAATAAGAACAAAGAAAATATGAAAGCAATAGAGAATGTACTTTATTGATCAAAAGTGGTGATTACAATGCTTCATCAGAGATCTAATTCTAATATCTATTAGAATTTAAACTATATTAAAACTTTATCTTGATCATGATGGACATCCACTTAATAAGATATTCATAACACTCCCCCTTAATAAGATAATGTGCCTCGTTAAACCTTATTAGGAAAAACCCGTGAGATAAAAACCTAAAGAAGGAAAAAGAGTACACAATCTATAATATGCATAATATGCTGCCTCATTAAACACTTTACCAAGAAAGCCCAATGGGACAAAACCTCGGTTAAGGGAAAAAGAGTACAATGCGTATTTACTCCCTTTCATGAAAACATCACATACTTTCTCATATTCTACGTATTCAATCTTGAATACTAGTTTTTCAAATGACTATTTGAATGTATTGCTAAGCATTTATATCACCATTCTTTTGAAAATCATGAGTGAGGGAAAATTTTGGGGAAACATATTTTGATCTCTTTAGGAGTTTCAACAATAATCATAGCAAACTTTAAACATGATCCTTCTATAAAAATACAAATAAATGTTTTGGATAATTTTATAATCCTCTTTCAACTACTATTGACTAAGTCAAATTTACCACATATGTTCAATTATTTCAATTCATATAAATTAGCAATTTCTCGAGAATTTCAATATGCTTTTAGCATCCTAAATCCTTCAAGGATTTTAATATAAACTTTACTATATAGTGATTCATAAAAGGTTGTAACAATAACCATAAGATGCAAGTTCAATCTTTTATGAATTGTCAATTTAATAATATATCTAAAGAATATTATATCTTTTCATAATCAATGTCAGGACTTAGCGAAATACTTCATATTTTTATTCCACTTTTGCAAAACTACTTCAATTGCACCCCCACTGGCTTTATACCTTTAGATATTGGGACTACTGGTCCAAAAACTCCACGAATTTAATTGTACTTGAGTTGCGTCTTTCTATTTTGGTCAATTTATTCCATATCTATATTTCTCAATAGATTTATTTAAGATCCTCATTTTATTTCATTATTTCAATAATAATAACATTGCATGCAAAATCATTGTCGACCTATTTTATTATTTGGTTCCACATTTTCTCGAATTGACATAACTTATCGAGATCTCTCATTTTCATTATTTTAAAATTCAGTTTCATGTACCTAAATCTCTTCTGAAGTTTTACTTATTAGTTATGTCTTGGGTCTCTTTTGAAGCACCCGCCTCCACTATATGACCATCTAGAAGAATTTTCATCTTTAGAACCGATCAATCTATTATTTATTCTAATTGATTGTCCTACTAGGACTTTGATTCAAATTAAAATATTAGATGGTATATAACACTTGGTTATTCTCATTAAGTTTGTAAATACATCTAACAGTTAACTTGCAATGAGGTATCCTTATTGAACTTCTAGTTCAAATTACTCTCCCCTTAACTCATTACAAGTTATTATTTCTCTCCCCTTAATGCTGGGAAAACCGTCGAATCAAAATTATAATCACAAAGCATGTAATAATTGAATCTTGAATACATTCAAAACATCTAATAGTATAAAGAAACTTGTAATTAATATATATTCCCAACTTTCTTTGAGGATTCACCCATCTTTGTATGTTGTGGTAGAGCAATTGGAACATATATGTGCATACAAAAATTTAAAGATGAGAAATATTTAGCTCTTGATCAAAAACCAATTGTAATGGGGAGTATTTATAACTTATTGGCTTGATGCGTACAACACGTAAATCAACATAATCTCATGTTGAAATAGGAAGTCTAGTTCTCATTAGTAATGGTTTAGACATTAATCAGTGATGTTTAATCAGTAATTTCTCTGTAACAACCCAAACCCGGTCTATGCGTTTAGACGAGATTTGGTTTGTCACACCAAACATACATTCGTTTATTTTCAAGTGGTTAAAATAAATAGTGCTACAAAAATTTTTTTGAAAATAGAGTTTAATAAAATTTAGTTCGAGGATTTGAAATTTGTGACTTAAGAAAATACTTGTTTGAAAACTTATCATTGAAATATAAAAGTCAAAATCTTAAGATAGTTTCAAAGGGACTTTGAAAGAATTTAAAATAATTAAAGTGTCCAAAATTGTTGTAAAACCAATATTTTAAAGAAAACTTAATATATTTAAGATAAAACCATATTAAAAGTTTGGAAATGAAATTAAATCCATCCACACAATAAAAACCATAAAAACATAATAAGAGGCCTTATTACATTAAACCCATAACAATAATTTAAGATAATAACTTAAATAAAGTTCATAGTTTATTAAACCCAAGTTCGTAGTATGGCCTCCACCAAGTTATCTCCGGCCCAAGTCCACATCAATTTCCATTACTTGAAATGGTTAATAAAAATTGGGTGAGTTACAAAGAACTCAATGTGCAACTCACTTACCACCATTATTGGGCCAGATCGTCAAGATATTATGCTGAGCTTGAGCCCAATTACAGAATTCAACAATATATCATAAAATGAAATAACATAATTTGAAAATGCATGTAAAATGAATTTCCCAAACAAACCTAATTTTCCATCCACTAACACCCCCGTACCAACCAACACACCTGTGGGGATCAAGTCAACCCACCCTGCCAAACACACCAATCATAGGCTTTAAGCCTTTAAATAATTTTGTAGTGCACTACCGAACTAGATTGTGACATTGTCACCGAACTAGAGGCATTTAGCCAAATTTGTGGCAAAGCCACCAAACTAGAGGCATTGAGCCGAATTTGTGGCAGAGCCACCGAACTAGATTTTTGGCAACTGGCCATTCTTCTCTTCATATAATACCCCACCCCATGCAATCATGCGTGTATAACAAATATAGCCATATAACAATTTTTCAGTTCATAACATCGGTGGGTTTATCGTTAAACTTTTCATTTGGCCCATAAAAATAATTTAGCAATTTGCCCATTTAGCAGTTTAATGGGCTTTGGCCCATTTATCGAACTAGAGTATTTTGGCCCAATTTATCGAACTAGAGTATTTTGGCCCAATTTATCGAACTAGAGTATTTTGGCCCAATTTATCGAACTAGAGTATTTTGGCCCAATTTATCGAACTAGAGTATTTTGGCCCAATTTATCGAACTAGAGTATTTTGGCCCAATTTATTGAATTTTAACCGTTTTCATGCATTTACTCAAAAATATGGATTACTACGTATTTTTTTCTGTTTTTGCTATTTTTACGATTTTATCACAGAACTTACAACTTGATGTCTAACCCGAAAATGAGTGTGAAGTTACACACCTGGTTATTGAGAGAACTACACTTTCCCGCTCTTCAACACCTATATGTATCGCGATAATTAGAACACTATAATCTATAATAAAACCGATCTAAATATAACGATCTAGAAATTTTACCCTCGGATTTTCGTAATACTTCTACTTGCGATTTCTCCCCGATTGATGGTTCGCTAACCGAATCGAACCCACGAACGAATAATGGTTCGGGAGTACGAACGACTTCGAACAGTTGATTTTCCTCGGTTGAACGTCCGCAACCCGGTGGAAAATCCCGGATTCCCGAAATAGTCCTTTGCTTATACTTTGGGGGATTACTGGTACCACCCTTCTTCCGAAGACTATATACGGCCCGTTTCCTCCCTATTTTGAATGTCTTCAAAGACAAAGATCGTTAGCACATCCTAATCGTATATATATATCGATTATGACTAAAGGTTTTGAGAACGAGATTCTTTACCACAAATATTCTTGTTCCACAAGGGAAATCGATCCAAGCGTTCTATGTCACACACGACTTCTTGATTTCCAATCTTCCGTTATCGCACTAAAGTGTAACAAAATAAACGTTAATAGTATGAATGTTTATTTTGGTCTAAGAAAGCCTTCAAACCACCATCAATATTCGGCCATGACTACTTTTATCTAAACGAAACTAAAAAGAATTCTTACCCTTATGTCCACAGTTTGAAAAGAGAGGATTGAAAATGATGTTTATGAGTGTTGGAGATTTCGGCTATGCAACCAAAGAAAAGAGAAAATAAATTCGGCTATAGGCACTCTAACATTCGGCCATTGGAGAAAAAGAAAGAAAATATGAGTGAAAAGAAAGAAAGAAAGATGAGAGAAGAATGATGGTGATGTTGTTTTGATTTTCAAAGAGAATGGAGAAGAAAAGAAGAAAGGGATGTGTTTTGAGAGCAATGTATATTCGGCAATGGGGAGAAGAAAATAAAAGAATGGTCTTTTTAGGTATTGGTAAAATCGGCACTATGAGAAAGGCACAAAATTGAACACTAAAGTGAAAAGCAAAAATGACCAATTGGTCAAAAGAATCAAGGCTTACCAAATGCACAAATTCGGCCAAGGGAGAGAGAGGTTGAGAGAATTTGCAAAACTATGCACAAAACTAAAAAAAATGACCAAAACAAAAGACTACAATTCTAGCCAAACTATCACCAAAAATTCGGCTCCCCCCTAGCCATATTGCCGTCCATATGCATGGTCAAATGGCCATGATATTGTTTCCATAAAAATTTCCTTGATTCTTGCCCCATATCTTCATACCTTTCCTTAAATTCTTGATTCCCTTCCTTAAGTTAACAATTTCCTTAATCCTTTGATATACTAACCAAAAATAACATGGTCAACACATACCATATATGCTCTTGGCCGACACTTGCTATACATGTGCAGAAAAATTAAAAATAAAATTCACCTAGATGCTAAACAAGGGATTCGAACCTTCTCCCTTATGCTTAAACCCATGCACCATTACCACCTTGCCATTAACTCATCTTATGCTTCACTTTGACACTTAAATTAACTTATGTGTCAATGCCACTTAATCCATTTCCATAATTTCTCACAATTTAAAAAAAAAATATTCCATTCCCAATAAATTCTAATTCTTCTTCAGGACTATATTAAACACGAAAATAAATAAGAAAATTTTTACTTACTAGATTAATTACTCAAAGCACACAATGAAACAATACTCGAATTTTCAGGGTGTTACAACTCTACCCTCCTTAAAGAAAATTTTGTCCTCGAAATTTACCTGATTGAAAGAGATGAGGGTATTGTTGCCGAATTGCATCCTCAGGCTCCCACGTAGCTTCCTCCACTCCGTGGTTACACCATAACACTTTGACCAACGGCACGGTTTTCTTTCTTAGCACCTTAACATCTTGGTCTAAGATTTCCACTGGTTCCTCCTCAAAAGACAAGTCTGACTTCAACTCCACTTCTTCTACTGGTACTATGTGCGAAGGATCCGATCTATAGCGCCTCAACATGGACACATGGAAAACATTATGAATTTGGCTCAATTCTGGAGGTAGTTCGATCTGATAGGCCACTGGACCAACTCGCTTCACCACACGGTATGGTCCAATATATCTTGGACTCAATTTGCCCTTCTTCCCAAACCTGAAAATCTTCTTCCAAGATGAGACCTTCAAGAAAACTTGATCCCCCACGGCATACTCGATATCCTTACGCTTTAGATCCGCATACAACTTCTGTCTATCCGAAGCTTCCTTTAACCGTGCTCGAATAGCTTTCACTTTTTCTTCCGTTTCAAAAATCATCTCAGGTCCTAACATCTGTCGTTCGCCCAACTCAGTCCAACAAATAGGAGAACGGCACCTACGACCATACAATGCCTCGTAGGGTGCCATCTGAATGCTAGACTGGTAGCTGTTGTTGTAAGCAAATTCTGCCAACGGTAGAAAATCCTCCCAACTACCTTTGAAGTCGATTACACATCCTCTTAACATGTCTTCCAGAATTTGAATCACTCTCTCCGACTGACCATCTGACTGAGGATGAAAAGCCGTACTAAAGTTAAGCTTTGTTCCCAGAGCTTCATGCAAAGCTTTCCAAAATCGGGATGTAAACCTAGGATCCCTATCCGATATAATCGACACGGGTACCCCATGCAACCTCACGATTTCAGATACATACAGCTTCGCCAACTTCTGCAACGAGTAATCCGTACGAACTGGTAGGAAATGAGCAGTCTTCATCAAACGATCAACAATTACCCAAACAGAATTTTTCTTAGTAGGTGTTAAGGGTAACCCACTAACAAAATCCATCATTATCCGCTCCCATTTCCAAAGAGGAATCTTTACCGGTTGCAAAAGACCTGACGGCAATTGATGTTCCGCTTTCACTTGCTGACAAGTTAAACATTTTCCCACAAATTCTGAAATCTCATGCTTCAACCCTGGCCACCAATACTATTCACGAAGATCCCGATACATCTTATTTCCTCCGGGGTGCATAGCATAAGGGCTACTATGCGCCTCCCTTAAAAACATTTGCCTCAGATCTGAGTCCTTAGGCATACAAACCCTTCCACGGAAACACAACACACCTTCCGGGTTTATTCCAAAGTCCTCTAATCCACCATTTTTAACTTGCTGAAGTAAAGGTCCCAACTTTCCGTCTAATATTTGCTTTTCCTTAATTTGCTCCAACCACAGAGGCTTCACCTGGAGTTCCGCTATCAAACTACCATCCTCATACAAACTCAAATGGGCAAACATAGCTCTCAAATCAGATACCACCTTACGACTTAATGCATCCGCCACCACATTAGCCTTTCCAGGATGATACTCGATTGAGAAATCATAGTCCTTTAACAGCTCCACCCATCTTCGTTGTCTCAAGTTTAATTCCTTCTGAGTAAGAAGATACTTAAGACTCTTGTGATCCGTATAGATGATAGACTTTTCACCATAGAGGTAATGCCTCCAAATCTTTAAGGCAAACACCACTGCTGCTAACTCCAAATCGTGAGTAGGGTAGTTTACTTCGTGCGGTCTCAACTGACGAGAAGCATAAGCTACCACTTTCCCACTTTACATCAATACGCAACCTAATCCCGTATGTGACACATCACAATAAACTGTAAATTCCTTTCCAGCTTCAGGTTGAATCAATACCGGCGCTTCCGTCAAAATCTTCTTCAATTTCTCGAAACTTTCTTGCTGTTTATCAGTCCATATAAACGGTACTCCCTTTCGCAAAAGCTTAGTTAAGGGTGCAGCAATCAACGAAAACCCCTCAACAAAGCGTCTATAGTAACCAGCTAAACCCAAGAAACTCCGGATTTCAGCCACTGACTTCGGTGGTTTCCAATCCAACACAGCCTCAATCTTCCGAGGATCCACCCTTATTCCTTCGGCTGATACCACATGACCCAAGAAAGTCACTTCTCTTAACCAAAATTCACATTTACTGAATTTGGCATACAATCGATTATCTCGAAGCAACTGCAATACAATTCGCAAATGCGAGTCATGCTCTTCTTCATTCCTTGAATATACCAAAATGTCATCTATGAATACTACCACAAACCGGTCTAAATATGGTTGAAAGACCCAGTTCATCATATCCATAAATGCAGCTGGTGCATTGGTCAACCCAAACTGCATCACCAAAAACTCATAGTGTCCGTAACGGGTTCGGAACGCTGTCTTGTGAATATCCACTTCTTTCACCTTAAGCTGGTGATAACCCGACCTTAAATCAATTTTGGAGAAAATTGAAGCTCCCTTCAATTGATCAAATAGGTCATCAGTTCTCGGCAAAGGATACCGATTCTTGATCGTCAGCTTATTCAATTGCCTATAATCGATACACATACGCATCGACCCATCCTTCTTCTTAACAAACAAAACCGGTGCTCCCCACGGAGACACACTCGGTCGAATAAAACCCCGATCTAGCAGTTCTTGAATTTGGGCTTTAAGCTCCGACAACTCCTTCGGTGCCATTCTATAAGGAGCAATGGACACTGGAGCAGTTCCGGGCAAAAGCTCAATACCAAATTCCACTTCCCGATCTGGAGGTACACCAGGAAGTTCTTCGGGAAAAACATCAGGGAACTCCTTCACCGTTCTCACATCTTCCACTGATAACTCTTTGGCATCTAAAGCACTAATGAATGCTAAAAATGCACCATACCCTTTTCTTACCAACTTCTCCGCCTTTAACGCAGAAATCACGTTTGCCAAGTAATTTCTCCGCTCGCCTATCATAACTATCTCCTTATCCTCCACAGTTCTTATCGACATCCGCTTTTCAGCACAGTCCAATTGCGCTCGGTGCTTAACCAACCAATCCATGCCCAGAATGATATCAAATTCGCCAAAAGGCAATTCCATCAAATTTGCCAGGAATGTTTCTCCTTGAATTCCTAAGGGCACGTCTCTAAATAATTTATTAACCAATACCGACTGTCCTAAGGGACTAATTACCTTCATCTCATTATCGAAAATTTCAGATTTTAAATTCAAGTTTCCAGTTATGGTGCTAGCAACGTACGAATGGGTAGAACCAATATCAATCAAGGCAATAACGGGTACATCAGAAATGAAGAACGTACCAGTTATCACATCAGGTGCATTACCATCCTCACGATGTCTGACTGCATACACCAATCCTGGCTGTCTTGCATCCGTGTTGCCTCTAGGACCATTGCCTCGACCCGCTGCACCTTGACCACGTCCAGCCCCATTACCACCACGACCTGGTCCACGACCTCTCGGCGGTTGCTGAGCTCCTCTTGTCGGTGGTGCATCAGTAGTACGAACTTCTTGAGTTGTATCCATACGTCGAGGGCAACTCCTATAATGATGATCCGTCGATCCACATTTATAGCAAGCATCCGTTTTCCTCCAACATTCTCCCGAATGCCTTTTTCCACATTCAGCACAGTCTCGACTCTGATTAACAGCTACAGGTGTTCTTCCTTGAGCTGTTTTCTCAGTCCGAGGCCTCTTCATAAATCTTTTTGAAGAACCCGAATACTTCATATCTCTCTTGCTTTGAACTTGCTCCCGATCCTGACGTTCCAAATTCTTAGCCTCTTCGGCTATCTTGGCCTTCTCCACAAGCGTGGCAAAAGTTCTAACTTGTTGTGGGGCTATCAGAACCCGCAACTCATCTTTTAAACCATCCTCAAAGCGTACACAACGTTCATGATCCGTTGCCACTATCGTTCGAGCATAGCGACTCAAACGTAAGAACTTAGCCTCATATGCTGCCACCGTCTTATTTCCTTGCACCAGGTTCAAGAATTCCTTCCTTCGGGCATCCACATAGCTTGTTCCCACATATTTCCCTTGAAAGGAAGCCTTGAAGAATTCCCAATTAACTAACGCAGCATCAGTGCCTTCTCGGATAGTAAGCCACCATTGATAAGCTTCGTCCCTTAACAAAGATACCGCTCCTCTTAGCTTTTGTTCCACAGTGCACTCAAGATCGTCCATAATTCACTCTACTGCCTCAAGCCAATATTCAGCGACATTGGGAGCTACACCAGAGACACCTCTGAAAACCTCAGCTCCACTTGATTTCAATCATTCCGATATCGACCCACGAGCTGTTGGCCCAATTTTGGATCCAGCGACCCTTTCAAGTACTCGCAGCATTGCTCGTGTCACAGCATTATCTTCATCCATATGGTCATGTGATCCCGTCTCACTCTCGAGTGACGCAAGTGCATCCATTTCCGGCATATGACCCGGTGCTTCAGTTGCGCCCCTAACACCTCGTCCTCTACCACGGCCACGTCTACCACGTCCACGACCACGTCCTCTAGTGCTCATAACGACTAATTCGATTTAATCTGATTAAGAGTTTTATGAATCAGAATAATATTTCAGTTGTTTATTAACGATGTTTTATGATATGAAAGAGATAGAGTTGTTTTCGCAACCATATCCTATTGTCTCAATCTCTACGGTTTTCAACACCTAAAACTAAAAGTTCTAGAGTGTTTCTTACAATCATATCATAATGATAATAAACAATCAGTATACAGATACTTACTTGACTTGGCGCGGGATGTTCATGGTGCCATACTACTTTTAAATTAAAAATCTAGAAATTTAAATTATTCTTCAAACAGAGTTCATTGTTGAACCCAAACCACAGCCGAGTTTTGAAACTGGGCTCTGATACCATTAAATGTAACAACCCAAACCCGGTCTATGCGTTTAGACGAGATTTGGTTTGTCACACCAAACATACATTCGTTTATTCTCAAGTGGTTAAAATAAATAGTGCTACAAAATTTTTTTTGAAAATAGAGTTTAATAAAATTTAGTTCGAGGATTTGAAATTTGTGACTTAAGAAAATACTTGTTTGAAAACGTATCATTGAAATATAAAAGTCAAAATCTTAAGATAGTTTCAAAGGGACTTTGAAAGAATTTAAAATAATTAAAGTGTCCAAAATTGTTGTAAAACCAATATTTTAAAGAAAACTTAATATATTTAAGATAAAACCATATTAAAAGTTTGGAAATAAAATTAAATTCATCCACACAATAAAAACCATAAAAACATAATAAGAGGCCTTATTACATTAAACCCATAACAGTAATTTAAGATAATAACTTAAATAAAGTTCATAGTTTATTAAACCCAAGTTCGTAGTATGGCCTCCACCAAGTCATCTCCGGCCCAAGTCCACATCAATTTCCATTACCTGAAATGGTTAATAAAAATTGGGTGAGTTACAAAGAACTCAGTGTGCAACTCACTTACCACCATTATTGGGCCAGATCGTCAAGATATTATGCTGAGCTTGAGCCCAATTACAGAATTCAACAATATATCATAAAATGAAATAACATAATTTGAAAATGCATGTAAAATGAATTTCCCAACCAAACCTAATTTTCCATCCGCTAACACCCCCGTACCAACCAACACACCTGTGGGGATCAAGTCAACCCACCCCGCCAAACACACCAATCATAGGCTTTAAGCCTTTAAATAATTTTGTAGTGCACTACCGAACTAGATTGTGACATTGTCACCGAACTAGAGGCATTTAGCCAAATTTGTGGCAAAGCCACCGAACTAGAGGCATTGAGCCGAATTTGTGGCAGAGCCACCGAACTAGATTTTTGGCAACTGGCCATTCTTCTCTTCATATAATACCCCACCCCATGCAATCATGCGTGTATAACAAATATAGCCATATAACAATTTTTCAGTTCATAACATCGGTGGGTTTATCGTTAAACATTTCATTTGGCCCATAAAAATAATTTAGCAATTTGTCCATTTAGCAGTTTAATGGGCTTTGGCCCATTTATCGAACTAGAGTATTTTGGCCCAATTTATCGAACTAGAGTATTTTGGCCCAATTTATCAAACTAGAGTATTTTGGCCCAATTTATCGAACTAGAGTATTTTGGCCCAATTTATCGAACTAGAGTATTTTGGCCCAATTTATCGAACTAGAGTATTTTGGCCCAATTTATTGAATTTTAACCGTTTTCATGCATTTACTCAAAAATATGGATTACTACGTATTTTTTTCCGTTTTTGCTATTTTTACGATTTTATCACAGAACTTACAACTTGATGTCTAACCCGAAAATGAGTGTGAAGTTACACACCTGGTTATTGAGAGAACTACACTTTCCCGCTCTTCAACACCTATATGTATCGCGATAATTAGAACACTATAATCTATAATAAAACCGATCTAAATATAACGATCTAGAAATTTTACCCTCGGATTTCCGTAATACTTCTACTTGCGATTTCTCCCCGATTGATGGTTCGCTAACCGAATCGAACCCACGAACGAATAATGGTTCGGGAGTACGAACGACTTCGAACAGTTGATTTTCCTCGGTTGAACGTCCGCAACCCGGTGGAAAATCCTGGATTCCCGAAATAGTCCTTTGCTTATACTTAGGGGGATTACTGGTACCACCCTTCTTCCGATGACTATATACGGCCCGTTTCTTCCCTATTTTGAATGTCTTCAAAGACAAAGATCGTTAGCACATCCTAATCGTTTATATATATCGATTATGACTAAAGGTTTTGAGAACGAGATTCCTTACCACAAATATTCTTGTTCCACAAGGGAAATCGATCCAAGCGTTTTATGTCACACACGACTTCTTGATTTCCAATCTTCCGTTATCGCACTAAAGTGTAACAAAATAAATGTTAATAGTATGAATGCTTATTTTGGTCTAAGAAAGCCTTCAAACCACCATCAATATTCGGCCATGACTACTTTTATCTAAACGAAACTAAAAAGAATTCTTACCCTTATGTCCACGGTTTGAAAAGAGAGGATTGAAAATGATGTTTATGAGTGTTGGAGATTTCGGCTATGCAACCAAAGAAAAGAGAAAATAAATTCGGCTATAGGCACTCTAACATTCGGCCATTGGAGAAAAAGAAAGAAAATATGAGTGAAAAGAAAGAAAGAAAGATGAGAGAAGAATGATGGTGATGTTGTTTTGATTTTCAAAGAGAATGGAGAAGAAAAGAAGAAAGGGATGTGTTTTGAGAGCAATGTATATTCGGCAATGGGGAGAAGAAAATAAAAGAATGGTCTTTTTAGGTATTGGTAAAATCGGCACTATGAGAAAGGCACAAAATTGAACACTAAAGTGAAAAGCAAAAATGACCAATTGGTCAAAAGAATCAAGGCTTACCAAATGCACAAATTCGGCCAAGGGAGAGAGAGGTTGAGAGAATTTGCAAAACTATGCACAAAACTAAAAAAAATGACCAAAACAAAAGACTACAATTCCTAGCCAAACTATCACCAAAAATTCGGCTCCCCCCTAGCCATATTGCCGCCCATATGCATGGTCAAATGGCCATGATATTGTTTCCATAAAAATTTCCTTGATTCTTGCCCCATATCTTCATACCTTTCCTTAAATTCTTGATTCCCTTCCTTAAGTTAACAATTTCCTTAATCCTTTGATATACTAACCAAAAATAACATGGTCAACACATACCATATATGCTCTTGGCCGACACTTGCTATACATGTGCAGAAAAATTAAAAATAAAATTCACCTAGATGCTAAACAAGGGATTCGAACCTTCTCCCTCATGCTTAAACCCATGCGCCATTACCACCTTGCCATTAACTCATCTTATGCTTCACTTTGACACTTAAATTAACTTATGTGTCAATGCCACTTAATCTATTTCCATAATTTCTCACAATTTAAAAAAAATATATTCCATTCCCAATAAATTCTAATTCTTCTTCAGGACTATATTAAACACGAAAATAAATAAGAAAATTTTTACTTACTAGATTAATTACTCAAAGCACACAATGAAACAATACTCGAATTTTCAGGGTGTTACATTCTCTAAACCATTATGCATAAACTTTTACAAAAGTTTTTCAAATTCAATCAATAAAAGATTGAGATATAAACTCATCAGTATTAGCAAGATGAATTGTCTTAATTGCATGATCTGAAATTAATTATTTAAACACGCAATCTTGCAAACGACAGGTTGCAAATTGATAATACATATGTGATTATTTTGTAGATGCATCTACCAAAATCATATAATATCAAAACCATCCACATGGTGGATGAATGAGCCCATATTCGTTTCAGAAATGCAAGACATTAAATCTCAACTTTAGCTAGTGAGTTTCTATGTAACAACCTAATTTTCAATGGTGATGGAAACAGTGGTTCGAGACCACTAAATAAAACAAGTGAGTTCAAAAATGTTATTATTTAGTATTTATGAGTTAAATATGATTTTAGGAAGACTTTTAAAATAGTTATTTGTGTTTTAGAAGAAAGTGTTAGGTTAAGCGGTTTTGAAAACGAGGTATCGAGACCTCAATTTCATAAACTGAGCCGTAAATATTTTTATAAAAATTTAAGGAGTGTCATTGATTTAGTATTAAAATTTCGTTAGAAAATATCAATGTTTTGATAGTTAATTAAATAAAAAGGACTAGATTGAAAAATGTGCAAAACTTGTTAATTAAAGAAAATAAGTGAGTACATGATTTAAATAATAAATAATGGAGGACTTAAAGGACAAATATACCTAATTTGACATGGCTGGACGGCATGTTAATGAAAAACATTAAAATAAAACAAATGAAGGGTAAAATTGTAAATTAAACAAAATTGAACAAATAAATAGAAATTGAAAGAGATTTTTAGACAATCTCTTTGAAATTTTCACAAAAACGGCATGGGAGAAAGCTTCTAAAGCTGGTTTTTCTTTTCTTTTGCTACAAGTGAGTTCACTTTTACTTATTTCTTTTAATTTTTGTGTTCTTAAGACTTTTATAATTAGGTCCAAATATCTACTTCATTAGTTTGTGATTTTATGAGTGATTTTGAAAGTTACCATTGATGAGTGCTGGTTGATTTTGATGAATTAATATGGGTTTAGGGCTTTAATTTTGTTGTATGGTGATTTTATAAAGTGAATTTGATAGATATTGATTTTAGGACTAAATTGTGAAGAATTTAAGAATTAGGGTTTGCTATTAAATTTTTATGTATCAAAGGCTGTAAGATAGCCTAGAATACTTAGATAAATTGTCAATTGAGAAAAATTAGTTCATTTGGTAGACTAATTAGTAAGGGACTAAATTGTAAAAATTGTAAAAGTTAGGGTAATTATGTAATTTTGAAATTTGAAGGGTATTGATTGTAAAGTGAATTGAAACTGAAATATGCTAATGCATGAATAATTTTATATCTTAGATCAAGAGCCCGTAGATCAACGAGAAAAAGAAAAATTAACAGAATAGTCCTTGATCTACTACAAACTTACAAATTAACCCAGTTAAGTTCATATGGTTAAACTTTAATGTTATATGTTAATTTGATGAATGGTAATATATATTTATTTATATCATTTGTGAAAATAAAATTATTGTTAAAATTATGAAATTAAAGTGAATGTTCGAAGTGAACGGAACACAGGATTAAGTACAGTCGTTCAGTGTAAAGGAGGAATTGACGACAAATTACCAAGTAAACCGAGGTTTAACATTTGTTACGAACTTCCTTGTTTGCTTTCCATTTAGCTCTCATGAGCTTCAGTTAACTCATATGAATTTCAATTTCACCTTTCTGGGTTTCAGTTAAACTCTTTTGAGCTTCAGTCCTTATGGGTTTTCATTCAGCTCTTATAAGCTTCCGTTTAACCCTTACGGGTTTTCGTTTAACACTTATGTAACTTCTTGATTTTAGGTTTAGTCAGAATAGTGGTTTTGAGACCACAAATCCGAAGTAGAAATATTTGTTTTATGATTGTTTTGAGGTCCATGACATGTTTGCATGATTGTGTGAAAGTTTCATGAAGAAATTTTGTGAATAAGTGTCCGATTTGACTTTTTGGACTAAATTGCAAAAGTTGCAAAATATGAGGTTCTAGAAGCTTTAAGTATGAAATAGCTTTGGATTATTAATTAGAGGTCCTTAAATAGAAATTTGCCCAATTTCTATTTTTAAGGACAAAAATGGGCATGAGTAGGTAAAATTTTAAAGTTTAGTAAATAGGGTATTTTGGTTATTCGGTTAATAAAAGATTAAAAAGGGAAAAATGAAGCAAAAATTTGCTCATCTTCTTCAAGCTAGGGCCGAAACTTTGAAGCTCTCCATAGCTAGGGTTTTTTCACTTTTCAAGCTTGATAGTAAGTACATCCTAGCCCCATTTTTAATGTTTTTTACGTTTTTGAAGTTATCAACCGATCTAGCTATTTCTACCATTTATTTGAGCTAGGGTTCATGTTTAAAAATTTTCCCATGTGTGACATGCATGTGTTTTGATGTTTCATGGTAGATTATGAAAGTTTGATGTGTAATAAACATCTTTTACTAAGGGATTTTTTATGAAAACACCTAAAAAGGGCATTTTTGTAAAAATTGTAAAATGAGTAGTAAAAATTTGATTTGAAGGAAAATATGGGCTGTTATGAGCTTGTGTTAGGTTCGGCTAGGCTTGGGTAACAAAGAAAATGGACACATTTCATTTTACGAGCCTAGGGACTAATTTGTAAATATGTGAAAGTTTAGGGGCAAAACTATAATTTTGCAAAGTATGGTTTTTGGACTGATTTGAACAATATGATAATTAAATGAGCTAAAGCTTCTATTATAGATCAAGAAAAACGGAGTCCGGACCTAAATCGAGGAAAGAATAAGATTGTGGACTAAATCAAATAGTTAGCCATATTTTGGAACCGAGGTAAGTTCGTGTGTAAATAATGCAACTTATATTGTGTATTTAATATTTTGTTATTGCATTGTACAATTATCATTATGGATTTTTTTGGCAAAGTTCCATAAGCGAGAAAATCCCGGTTGAACCTTAGGAACAGTTAGGATACAAATGTCATGACATTAGGGTTATGAGTTTACGTGTAAGACCATATCTGGGATATGGCATCGTTATGAGATTTCGTGTAAGACCATGTCTGGGACATGGCATCAATATGAGAATCGTGTAAGACCATATCTAGGATATGGCATTGGTATGATTCTATGTGTATGTGATTCTCGAGTATCCTTTAGTATTCCAAATGGTTCAACGGGTAGTCCAAAGATTTCGTCAACGAAATGACAAGGTCTGAACATGTTGAAAGGGTACAGGTATGTACACGAAGCTCATACATATTAAGATTATAAATCAATGAGATCTCGGTAAGAAGTGAATGAATAAATTATGATCATGAGTTTTATTGTACATTATGTAAATGACATGATTTAAAATGTATCTAGGATACTTGATGACATGGTGATAAATTATATTATGTTATGTGTACAATAAGGTATGGTTAATGTTGTTAATTATTTACATGCAAACTTATTAAGCTTTATGCTTACTCCCCTTTCTTTTCCATTTTCTTATAGTATTGCCAAGCTAGCTTGGGGATCGAAGGATATCGGAGACTCGATCACACTATCAATTGGAACTTTTGGGTATAGTTAGTCTCAACATTTTTAGTATGGCATGTATAGGGACTTGGTCTTTTTGTTATATGTCATATTGGTTTAGCCAAATGTGTTGGCTTATGATGATATTTGATTCATTTTGTATAAAGCCATCAGATGTGGCTCATAATGATTATTTGGTTGTAAACCTATTCATATATGCATGCATGTGCCAATGCCATTATGATATGGCCTATGGTTATTGATGGTTGAATGATGATGTATTACATGTGATTATGGATGTTTGATGATGGTGAAGCACTTAGCTATGCCGAGTTAAGTGCCTTGAAGTCATATATATATATATTTGGATTGGTGTGGTTTTGATGTTGTGTAGGTTGGTACAAGTATGGGTGGCAAAAAGGCTTGGTAAGTAGCCTTATTATGTCCACACGGATGTGTGTCTAGGCTGTGTGTGACACACAGCTTGCCCCATTGGCGTGTGTTATGGTCGTGTGTCCCCTGCACCCTAATTAATACAAAACAGAATGCTCAGTAGTAAACACATGGGCACGAGACACGACCATGTGTCTCGACCGTGTGAGAGACACGACCATAGGACATGGGCATGTGCCCGGGCCGTGTGAAGTCTGCACTTATTTGGAGTTTAATTCGCCACACGGCCTAAGGACACGGGCGTGTGCCTTGGCCGTGTGACCTTATTTGGTTGATGACGTCATAAACATAATGTCCCCTATTTTGGACACGGCCTGAAGCACGGGCGCGTGACATGCCACACGGGCATGTCCCTTCACCTACACGGGCGTGTGAACCTTTTTGATGAAAATTTTCTAAGTTTTCCCAGAAGTTTCTAAAGTTCTCGGTTTAGTTCCGAACCACTCCTAATGTATGTTTTGGGCCTTGTAGGCTCAATTAAGGGATGATATGAATTTTTATGAAAAGTTTTAAATTTGAGTGGAAATTCCTGTCTCGGTTTTGTATGAGTACTTGCGTATAAGTCCGGTAACGCCTCGTACCCTGTTCCAGCGTCGAATACGGGTAAGGGGTGTTACAACTTATGTGCTTCTGTGCAGCCTTCAAGCTTTCGTATATGATGTACTCATATTTGTAAGCCGTTCTCCGATTTGGAAAATTCTGGTGACATATGGAATAATTTTTGAAGACTTAATGATTTTGTCGATTTGAGATGAAATAAGTGAATTCATCAATTGAAATTGTAATTGGCAGGAAACGTATTTTGAACAATTTATTTAAATGAATTGTTTTAGTATGTTCGGTAAAATTAATGTTTAAAGCTGACGAACATACTAAGCTTCATTAAGCTTACTTGTATTGTTTAATGTTCTTTGTAGATTTACGAGAAGTCAGGAGATCGGATCAACACATCGAATTACACTATCCAACTTACCGATAGATTTTGCTAAACATACTATGTTTTATATCGCATGTATATGGATTGAAGTGGTTGTGTAAATATTAGAAATTACATTTTGGTTATGTTTCATGTTAACTTATATATGTATGGTTTGTCATGTTTGGTATAAGTGATGGTATGGGTAATGAATGAATTGGTAAAGCATGTTAATATAGTAGTTGCATGTGTGAAACAATTTATGTTCTAGTTTAGATTGTTAGAGTATATGTAATAATATGACCATAATAATGATAGAAATTGGTTGTTGTAGAGATCTTGTTATGACCTATATGTATGAAATTTGAGATTTGTAGGTTAGAGTCAAGAATGGGTGAGAAAACAAGCCATAAAATGACCTATTTTCGTCCACACGAGCAGAGACACGGGCGTGTGTCTCAGTCGTGTGTGACACACGGCCTAACACATGGGCGTGTGGTCTGGCTGTGTGTCCCCTGCACCTTAAAATTTCGAAACAGAATGCCCAAGTTTTTGCACACGGCCTAGCACACGGGCGTGTGACTTGGCTGTGTGACCTTTGCACTTTACACACGGCCTAGCACACGGACGTGTGGTTGGCTGTGTGATTCAAGTTAGAGAGTTACACGGGTATGGACACGAGCTAGGACACAACCGTGTGCCCCACATCGATGCTCGGTGTGCCTCCTAGCCGTGTGAGCCACACGACTGGCCACACGGGCGTGTGTCCCCTACTCTTAGGAAAATTTTTAGAATTTTGGGAAAAATTCTTTGAGTTTTCGGTTTGGTCCAAATTTATTTCTAACACTTATTTTGGGCCTCGAGGGCCCATATAAGGGACAATATGAGTGTTTATGATTGGTTCTGATATGTATGTTAAATTTTATGACATTTTTGCATTTAATCCGTAAAGTCTGGTAATACTTCGTAACCCTACTCCAACGACGGATAAGGGTTAGCGGTGTTACATTCTAATAATGAATTTTCATTGAGAATAAGAAACATAGGATAATTATTTTAAATTAAAGAATCTTCTGGTTATTTAATGAATGTACATAGAATTCTTAATTAATTTTCTCATCATATATGATCCATGATAGTCTAACTGGTTATGCCAAGTAGTAAAATCATTTGTATCAGTAAACTTCTGGTTTACTTTAACATGTGTTTCAATTGTACTAAATTGTAACAATTTAATAATTTTACTATATTCATTTTACTTTGTATCCACATATAAGTGCTATTGTGACATTTACTACTGGAAATGTCTAAATCAATGTGAATATTATAATGTCACTAAGTCAACAAAATAAATATAATTTCCAAACAATTATATGCAATATTCGCTTCAGGGAATATGCCAAAATTTTCAAATATCTAAAAAAAATATTGCAACTTCAGGTGCATCCAACCATAACGAGTTTTAGATAAAATTATCATAATTTATTGCTAGAGGTGATCATGGGTTGGGCTACCCGGTCCGGCCCGACGGCCCGCCCGAAAAATGGGAGGGTTCGGGTAAAAATATAGGCCCGAAATATGGGTTTGGGCAAAAAAGCGAGGCCCGTTTAGAAAAGGGCCAGGCCTCGGGTAAAACTTTTTTGGCCCGGCCCAGCCCGAATTATATATTAAATATATATTTTATTTTTAATCAAATATACTTTTAAATTTACATATTTTTATTTGTTTTTTGTTTTAATATTTGTTTTAAAATTTTTTATTTAATGAAAAAAACTAAAAAAAATTTAATATGGGCCTGGCCGGGCCGGGCTTGGGTTTATCAATTTTTTTGGGCCGGACTTGGACAAATTTTTAGGCCCATATTTCGGGTCTGGCAGGGCTCGGGCCTAGAAAATGAGCCTCAAATTTTGTCTGGGCTCGGCCCGAATCACCTCTATTTATTGCTCATAAATAGATCTTTCACAGTTAAATATTTTGCTTCCAACCCCTTAATGGGGATGATGACAAAAGATCACAAAGATTATAAAATAAATATAAATTAAAAACACAATCCTTTCTTTTTCATACTTTCAAAATAGATATTTATAGCAATATTGATTCATATGAAATATAATATTTTTACTCACAATCTCAATATAATATTTTCCTCATTCACAATCTCAATAAATATCTTTTAAAACCAATGGATTAATCATCACAATATATTAATATATTATCTCTTCTAGAGCTTTCGTCTAATTTTGTACTATCAAATATTGGAATAATATTTGTTTGTTTTAGTACCAAATAAGATAAATAATTTCTATCTATAATGATAGAATTTATTACTACATTTTCATATCCTTCCTCAAAGAATATTAACAGAAACAAAATATTTAGGCATGTGCCACATATGTGGCCAATAGTCTTTCATATCACATTGATAATATAAGTTATCTTTACCCTTTGAAGAGTTATCTTGAGAACTCTCATTGTTCTCTTATTTATTACTATGTTTCCACTTTTAGTTGTCCATGATTATATCTTTTATTTTCTTTATTTTTGCATTCACTTCAGGGGATGCAATAAAGCTAGTAGGATAGACTTCTAAATGCCTCTATTGATTCTTTATTTCATAGTCACCATCGCAAATATGCGTGGATTTCAAATCAAAATCTATCTATTCATGTTGTCATGATTAGTCTCCAATCACATCCTCAATTACAGCAACAATCATGATTTCTATATTTTCATTTTTCATAATTGTTATGTACTGCTACATAACTTCAGGAAATGAAGCAAAACTAATAGGAAGAATTTCATAGGTTTTTTGTTAGTAACTTATTATTTTTCTTAGGCATTAGAAGGTATGAGATTGTTCGAAAATACTATTAAAGTCATTTTCACAATATTGCTACTACAGGAGCACATTAAATATTTCAATCATATAGTATAATGTATTCCCTCAGGGAATATATATAATACAAATACATGAGTATCTCATGTTATTTATATCTATGGTTTTAATGTAAAACACATGAAGATTTTATTCAACATATATCTTCTTGGCCTGAAAAAGAATATTATATTTTACAAAATTTTGCATCATAGGGAGCTAAAATATAAGCTCTCAAAGAGCTTTTTACAGTTTGATGCAATATTAGCTCTTCGGGAGCATATAATTATTTTATTGTATAACCTTAATAAATGCTTAATTTATTTTAAATAAAATTTTATTTATTCATATAAAAATAAAATGAATAGGTATAAATAAAACATATATTAAACGTAACAAATAATAAATTCATGACACAAATAAATCATTGTTGTAAAAGCCCATTTTTGCCCGGGCTGAAAAACCAAATTAAAATGTCAAAGTCTTTTATACAATCCATGTTACATAAACCCAATTACCAAAACCAATAAGCCCAATAAATTACCCGAGCCCACTTACAAACCCAAAACAGACAGACCAGACCCAGATACCCCTTTAGCCCGTTACACCAGGACCCAAGTCGGCATGGCCCAAGAGGGCCTAAAAAACTAAACCAGCTCCAGTAGCCTAGGGTTTCTGGAAACCCTAGGCGCCGCAGCCTCACACCCCTGATCCTTTCGCGCCGCAACAGCAAACACCGCTCATCGAGCCGCAGTTTACGCCGCAGTTAGCGCGCCTCTCCACCGCCGCTATCTTCGTCCTCCTGCAAATAGAAGAGGAAAGAATCGCAGTAAAAAAGGGAAAAAATATATGTATTCCTTTTATTTTGTCTTATTTAGGGTTATAAAAACCCATCCGTAATCTGTAAATGAAGGGCTTTTTCTTCACAAGTAATATACTCACAAATACATACAGAGACACAAGCAAATATTCAAAGAAAAAAAAGGAAATAAATACACCAAACAGAAGGTGATTTTTCTACTTTTATATTCGCGTTTTAGTTTCTTTTTGATTCAAGAAAACAATACCTATTCCAGTAATAAAATAGAGTATACTCTACCTTTTGTTCGGCGTTAAAAGACGAGGGTGTTTCGGGCTTCTGACCACCATCGGCGTTGGCGTGTGGGGCGCGTGTGATGGAGTGTGACGACATGTCAGAGTGAGTCCAGGCCAAAGGCCAGTGGACCGAGAGGATTTGAAAAGGGTTTTAAAGTTTTTTTTTTAAAACGGTTTAAAATGATTAAAAAAAAAAAGCAAAATCTAGATTTTATAAAGCTACCATACGACGCCGTTTTAAGATTGGCTTTTAACTCATAAAACGACGCCGTTTTAAAACTTGTGACCCGCGTACTGACCCGACCCGGGGAAGGATCCGCGTGTTTTCATTTAATGGTCTAATTTCCATTTCAGTCTTTCCACAATTTTTATTATTTTTAATTTCGTTTAAATCAACTTTTCATTTATTTTAAATTAACCCTAAACTTTTCATTTTATTTCGATTTAACCCCAAGGCTGCTTTAAAGGCTAAAAACTGAACGACGTCGTTTTGGAAAAAGGCTTAATTTCCGTTCTAACCCCTATTATTTAACGCGCGTTTTTTATTTAATTCTTTTAATCTATTTAATTGTTATTTAACCCCTTATATTTATTTAATCCTAAATTTCTTTTGTTATTTTTTAATTTAAATTACTTTGTTATTATATTAAATGTTTTATTATCTTAAATATTTTTTTATTACTTGTATATTAATTTGTTAATAGTATAAGTTTTATATATATATATATATATATATATATATATATATATTATTTGTACTAATCTATTACATATTTATTATTATTATTTTATGATTTTATTTTATTTTTTTATCAATATTATTTTTATTATATTCTTTTTATACATATAGTATTAGGTTATATATATATTATTCCTAAAATCCTTATTCTTAAAATTATCTATATTATCTAACATATTTTATTTATATTATTTATGTAGTTTTATACATGTTTTTCTAAATATACTTTATACTATTTATTAATCATTTTTACTACTATCATTTATATATATATATATATTATTATATATATTTATTATAAGTTCCTTCTACCTTAAATTATTATTATTTTTTGTTTAATATATTATTCTTTTTTTTATTTTTCAATTATTGCTATTATATGTTTATTTATTTATTTGCTTTAGATTATTTATTATTGTTTAGCATAGTTCATTATATTTGTGTTATTATTTCATCGTTCATTGTTAGTATGATTTGTTGATTATATTGTTATTTATGTTATTCTTTTATTATTTATAATTTGTTATTTATTTCAATATATGTTGTAATATCCTATCCAAACCATAGCTTTTATAAAAACATCTTTTGAATCGACACATCTTATTTCAAATGATTTTCAAAATATGGTGATATGTGATATTTGGGAAATTTCGAGAAGAATTTTGCCCTAACTTACTGGGTTCGATTTTTCTCGTGAAACTTTATGTATTACATATCTCCCTTTTCTAAATTTATTTCAAATGATTTTCAAAATATGGTGATATGTGATATTTGGGGAATTTCGAGAAGAATTTTGCCCTAACTTACTAGGTTCGATTTTTCTCGCGAAACTTTAGGTATTACATATTTCCTTTTTTTAAGAAAGTTGAGATTTATCAATTTTAAATCAAAAAATCTATTCTTGAGAATTCAAAACATTATTTCCTAACTTACTGGATATGATGTTTTGTATCTTGATATAGGAATTTTCCAAATTAAAAGCGAGCCGAGTTTCGAAGTCGTGAGGTGTTATTTCCTAACTTACTGGATATAACATTTTATTTCTTTGAAATAGGTAAGTCTTGGTTTTCTAATAAAAGGATCATATTTTTTTTATTTTCAATATTCAGACACGAAGTTATCAATTCGGTACCAAATTTTGGGCGTTACGAGGGTGCTAACCCTTCCTCGTACGTAACCTACTCCCGAACCCGTTTTCTTGTATTTCGCGGACCAAAATCAATGTTTTGAAATAAAACATTTTATAAGGTGATCTAATCACACCTAAGTAAAAAGGGATTGGTGGCGACTCCATTTTCGTTTTAAAGTCGATCCCCATTTTCTAAACCGATTTTAAAATGGTTTCGACAATTGTGGTTAGATAATATCATACCACAACAAAATACAAAATATTTGTAACATCCTGAAAAGGGCCTATGCATTTTCGGTTTAATTGTAAGAAATGACATGTCTTATGTGTTATGACTATGTTTTGAACATTTTTGGAAACCTGGAAATGTATGGAAATGTTAAGTTTAAAAGAGGAAAGTGAACCTTTTTGGAAACTAAGAAAGGTAAGGAAATGATTTGGAAATGATTCAAAAGAGGAAAGTGAACATTTCTGGAAACTTGGAAATGTAAGGAAATGTTAAGTTTAAAGGAGGCAAACGAAAATTTTTGGAAACTTGGAAATGTAGAGAAATGTCAAGTTTTAAGGTTTAAAAAGAGGAAATTAAGGCAAGGTGGCCTTAAGAAAATTAGTAGGAGGAATTTGACACACAAACAGGCTTGGAAAAGTGGCCTGAAGATGTCACTTAGGGCCTCTAGAAATGGCGCCACATGCAAGGGTGTTGGGCCTGAGTTCGAGTCACATGGGAAGCAAATAAAAGAAGTTTTATTTTTGCTTCCAGAAGCAGAGAGGTGGACGGCATTAAGACTCTTAAAAGAGGAGTTTTATTCTCTTTAAATTTCGGCTAAATAGGGGATAAATAAGGGATTTATTTATCATTATTTTCAAGAGTTAATAGTTGGATTAAATTCTTTTTATAAAGTGATAATTCAAGGGATAAAGCTATCAAAATAGAAGAGTGGTGGCCAAGTAAGGGACTCTAGCCTATTAATTTCGGCTATAAAAGGGAGAGTAAGGCTATTCTTCATTCATACTTTTCTCTTCAAGAAAACCTCTGCCGAAATTCTCTAAAGTTTCTCCTCTTCTCTCTACCGAATTCTCTCTGCCATTATTCTCTTTTTTCTCTTTTCTTTCTAATCCCTCCAAAAGCCGAAAGCTTGCTAAGATCAAGGCCATAGCCGAATAGTTTGAGACTTCAAGCAAAGGAACTGTCGATATCTAAAGTAAGGGTAAGATCTCATTCGGTTTCATCCTTTTTCTTTTAAGATTTGCCGAAATCTAGGACTAACCCCATTAATATCTTGTTGCCGAAACCTTGAAGAGATCTTTCGGGATTTACTAAGTGTCGACTACAAGGAAGGAGAAGTTCTTTTCCCGAAGGTACACCATAAGCCGCGTGTTTCCTAGTTATTCGGTGAGTTTCGGGATTTAAAATCCACAAGGTAGGTGTCTATAACATTCGGCCAAGGCCTATTTTGGATATCTAGATCTATTTCTTACTTTGTTTAAAAGTCGAAACTAACCTATGATGTGACTTAATGTTTGGCCGAATGCAAGAAGGTGTACAACAAAGTTTTCGGGATTTGACTATAGTCAATTCGACAACAAGGTAGGTTTTAAGAATACAAATCCTACTAGGATTTGGTTTTATAGGCTTTATGATAACATCTAAGGTTACCAAATGTAGGAATTGAGATCTAAAGCAATAGATCGGGTTTTTCGGGATTTCAAGGAATTCGTTAAGCAAATCAGGTGTGTACCCCACACTATCTTTAATACGTTTTATGGCAATATTTAATATAAGTATGTATAAGAATGTGAATATGGCTAAGGTACCCTAATGTGGTACAAAGTACTCAGGTACGTTTCCTACTCCTACTAGGATTACGAAATATGTTATATTTTAACATGTGAAAAGTGACATGAATGTGAATTTAAGTATGATATGCATGACATGAATAAAATGGGGCATTCGGGTTATATGAGAAAGGGGAAGTGAACGTGGTGACTTCGGTCTCACTATCTGAATGTGGTGGCTTCGGTCACATTATCTGAATGTGGTAACTTCGGTTACATTATCTGAATGTGGTAACTTCGGTTACATTATCTGAATGTGGTGTCTCATGACACAATTATCTGGTGGCTATGCCATGAATTATATATGGGCGATGAGCATGTCGACTGCAGCGACTGCCTTCGATGGAGTGTAGCGGATGGAGGGTTGACTTAGTAGTCCCCACGGTGTGCAGGTTGGTACGGGGATGTGTAGCGGATGGCATCTAGGTATGGGTTCGGGATTGCATCATTATCTTGAAATATTATGTGAACATGATTTGTATGGTATGCCTAAATCTATTAAATTTTAGTGTTGGTTACACATTGAGTCTGTTTGACTCACCCCGTTGTGGGACTATTTTCAGGTGACGAACAGTAATGGACCGGGCTCGGCAGAAGCTTAGGGATGGCCATGCACAGCAAGAAATTTATGATTTGGACTGTTTCTTAAGTATTTTACGTTTATTTTGGGAATTATTTGATGTAATAAGGCCATAAGGCCAAAGTTGAATTTCTTTATTTCTTTTTTTACTTTTATTTATTATGATTACAAATTTTTATTAAGTTAAAGATTAAGTAATTTATTTTTGAATATACTCTATATGTTTTATCACTTAAAATTAAAAAGGGTTTTCAATATAAAATCGAATTCGTTTTCAACTCAAACCCAACCCAAAATAATATTTTTTTTTAAAATCGCACAAGTTTTTCCAAAGGAACTAAAGAATTTGAAACGGTTTACACCGAGGAGCATACCAGATCCGGTCAAGGCTCGTGGGCCGGGTTTGGGGTGTTTCAATTTGGTATCAAAGCCTAGTTTTAAACTCTCGGCCTGTGGTTTAAGGCCCAAAAAGTTTTCAAATCGAGCCCAAATGAGTTTTTATGAAAATATTTTTGGAAATAAGTAGGTTTTTCTGGCATGGCACCTAAGTCTCCGACCCGCAGTCCACCAGGTAAGTACCCCTAACCTTTGTGTGAATTATAATATGAATTGTAGAAGGGTAGAACTGGAATGGCACGTAGAGTAGTATGATAAGTATTTGGAACCCTAGGACTAGTGTATCCCAACAAGTTACATAAAACTTTAATTTCTAATTAAACAACCCTGTGGTTAAGTCGCCGAGTTAGGGTGTGGCAACCATTGTGCGCATGTCTAGGAATGGATCCGGAAGAGCCTGGTATTTAAGCAGTCCTAGTGACTCACCTCCTCTTCGCAGGAATCCTACCTGGTGCGTAGCTTCGGTTCACCCTAACCAAGAGGACTTATTCATGGGCTAAACCTTTAACTAAAACCCGAAAGGGACCAGTCGCATTTTTTTTATGGAAACCCTAGTTTTCAAACTTTTAAAAAAATTACCCTTTTGAATTGCAAACACGATTTTATAAAATTCTCTCAAATATTCTTGATTTGTGAAAAATACTAAAATTCCCCTAGTTGTAAAATTACAAAACTGCCCTTGGGATTTGAAAATTACCATATTACCCCGATTTCAATAAAACTCTCTTATTTTGTAAAAGTATCCCAAACCTCTATTTTGCAAAAGTCCAAAATGCTCCGATTTGGAAAAAAATTACGAAATTGCCCCTAACTTACAAAATTACCAAAATGACCCTGAATTCCAAAATTTTTGCAACCTCACCGTTTTGGAAAATAGAATTCTCAAAAAGAACCCTCAAGTTTTGCAAATGTTGAAATACCCTTGATTTAGTAAGATTTACAAATTTACCCTGGTTTATTACCAAAATACCCCCGAGCTCCAAAATTACCGAAATACCCCCGGATTTCAAAACTTTCCAAAGTGCCCCGGGAATTTAAAAATTCCAAAATACTTTTTGACAAAATCACCAAGAAACTTTTTCTTTTGAAAAATTACGAAAATACCCCTGTAGGACAAATTACGAAAATACCCCTGGGTAGTGGAAAAACAGCAACAATGAAAACTACAACATTTCTCTGAATGAACGAAAGTTCATAATTGATTGATGAATGTATGAATGTAAAGACTGTGTGCATGTATGAATACGAAAGAACCACTCCTAAAATTCTTTTCATAAAACTTCTTCGCGGGTAATCAGTGGAATAAAAGCTAATTCATAGAATTTCTTAATTAGATTAAAGCACGATCGTAGAAATGAGCTCTAGGGGACGTGGTTCTGGAATACCTTAATTGCCTTGTTCGTTGTAAAGTCAGTTCGTTCTTATGTGGCTAGTAAGGTGTATGGAACCTTGATTGTAAACTAAGAGAATGTGCCTAGAAAGTATGATAGTTTCTTAAGATCAGAGTGCGTAGCAGTAGCATAGTGTGGTGAGCTAGGAAGTACGACTGTTCGTTAGTAAGTAATTTCGAGGACGAAATTATTTTAAGGGGGTAGAACTGTAACATCCTGAAAAGGGCCTATGCATTTTCGGTTTAATTGTAAGAAATGACATGTCTTATGTGTTATGACTATGTTTTGAACATTTTTGGAAACCTGGAAATGTATGGAAATGTTAAGTTTAAAGGAGGCAAACGAAAATTTTTGGAAACTTGGAAATGTAGAGAAATGTCAAGTTTTAAGGTTTAAAAAGAGGAAATTAAGGCAAGGTGGCCTTAAGAAAATTAGTAGGAGGAATTTGACACACAAACAGGCTTGGAAAAGTGGCCTGAAGATGTCACTTAGGGCCTCTAGAAATGGCGCCACATGCAAGGGTGTTGGGCCTGAGTTCGAGTCACATGGGAAGCAAATAAAAGAAGTTTTATTTTTGCTTCCAGAAGCAGAGAGGTGGACGGCATTAAGACTCTTAAAAGAGGAGTTTTATTCTCTTTAAATTTTGGCTAAATAGGGGGTAAATAAGGGATTTATTTATCATTATTTTCAAGAGTTAATAGTTGGATTAAATTCTTTTTATAAAGTGATAATTCAAGGGATAAAGCTATCAAAATAGAAGAGTGGTGGCCAAGTAAGGGACTCTAGCCTATTAATTTCGGCTATAAAAGGGAGAGTAAGGCTATTCTTCATTCATACTTTTCTCTTCAAGAAAACCTCTGCCGAAATTCTCTAAAGTTTCTCCTCTTCTCTCCGCCGAATTCTCTCTGCCATTATTCTCTTTTTTCTCTTTTCTTTCTAATCCCTCCAAAAGCCGAAAGCTTGCTAAGATCAAGGCCATAGCCGAATAGTTTGAGACTTCAAGCAAAGGAACTGTCGATATCTAAAGTAAGGGTAAGATCTCATTCGGTTTCATCCTTTTTCTTTTAAGATTTTCCGAAATCTAGGACTAACCCCATTAATATCTTTTTGCCGAAACCTTGAAGAGATCTTTCGGGATTTACTAAGTGTCGACTACAAGGAAGGAGAAGTTCTTTTCCCAAAGGTACACCATAAGCCGCGTGTTTCCTAGTTATTCGGTGAGTTTCGGGATTTAAAATCCACAAGGTAGGTGTCTATAACATTCGGCCAAGGCCTATTTTGGATATCTAGATCTATTTCTTACTTTGTTTAAAAGCCGAAACTAACCTATGATGTGACTTAATGTTTGGCCGAATGCAAGAAGGTGTACAACAAAGTTTTCGGGATTTGACTATAGTCAATTCGGCAACAAGGTAGGTTTTAAGAATACAAATCCTACTAGGATTTGGTTTTATAGGCTTTATGATAACATACTAAGGTTACCAAATGTAGGAATTGAGATCTAAAGCAATAGATCGGTTTTTTCGGGATTTCAAGGAATTCGTTAAGCAAATCAGGTGTGTACCCCACACTATCTTTAATACGTTTTATGGCAATATTTAATATAAGTATGTATAAGAATGTGAATATGGCTAAGGTACCCTAATGTGGTACAAAGTACTCAGGTACGTTTCCTACTCCTACTAGGATTACGAAATATGTTATATTTTAACATGTGAAAAGTGACATGAATCTGAATTTAAGTTTGATATGCATGACATGAATAAAATGGGGCATTCGGGTTATATGAGAAAGGGGAAGTGAACGTGGTGACTTCGGTCTCACTATCTGAATGTGGTGGCTTCGGTCACATTATCTGAATGTGGTAACTTCGGTTACATTATCTGAATGTGGTAACTTCGGTTACATTATCTAAATGTGGTGTCTCATGACACAATTATCTGGTGGCTATGCCACGAATTATATATGGGCGATGAGCACGTCGACTGCAGCGACTGCCTTCGATGGAGTGTAACGGATGGAGGGTTGACTTAGTAGTCCCCACGGTGTGCAGGTTGGTACGGGGATGTGTAGCGGATGGCATCTAGGTATGGGTTCGGGATTGCATCATTATCTTGAAATATTATGTGAACATGATTTGTATGGTATGCCTAAATCCATTAAATTTTAGTGTTGGTTACACATTGAGTCTGTTTGACTCACCCCGTTGTGGGACTATTTTCAGGTGACGAACAGTAATGGACCAGGCTCGGCAGAAGCTTAGGGATGGCCATGCACAACAAGAAATTTATGATTTGGACGTTTTCTTAAGTATTTTACGTTTATTTTGGGAATTATTTGATGTAATAAGGCCATAAGGCCAAAGTTGAATTTCCTTATTTCTTTTTTTACTTTTATTTATTATGATTACAAATTTTTATTAAGTTAAAGATTAAGTAATTTATTTTTGAATATACTCTATATGTTTTATCACTTAAAATTAAAAAGGGTTTTCAATATAAAATCGAATTCGTTTTCAACTCAAGCCCAACCCAAAATAATATTTTTTTTAAAATCGCACAAGTTTTTCCAAAGGAACTAAAGAATTTGAAACGGTTTACACCGAGGAACATACCAGATCCGGTCAAGGCTCGTGGGCCGGGTTTGGGGTGTTTCAATATTATAATGTCAAATTAAGATAACTTTACAGTTATAAAAGTTTAAACATAAATATTTTCTAACCTCCACCTCTTATGACATAATTTTATCTCAAAATTTCCAATGATATGAAATTATCACAGAAAAGGTGAATATCCCAAAGATCATGACAAGTAAGTATTTTTACTCACATTCCGCAATAATCATAGATCTTAATCAAAATCAAAATTAAACCAATCAATTCTATTAAAAATGAAAAAAAATTATCTCCACATAAAAATCTCAATAACTAAATGCGTGAAGGGTTTTATAAATTCATAGAGATACGGATAGTGAATTATATAAACTGAACTTTCTAATAGAAATCAAATCAAATTTCAAAAGAAGCTGATTAGATTGACTTACGTTACCATGAGAAGTTGTGATTATAAACATCCCTTTGAGAGTGAATCTTAATTCTGAATTTCATATAGATAACGATATCAAATCTTTCACCATCCTTAAGAACAAAAAGTAAAATAAGTTAATCAAAACAATAATAAAATATAATGAGATAAGAATGAAAAATAATAATAAGATATGAAACATTAAATAAAAGGAACTTCCTGTAAAAACTTTGCATCTTGCCATCAAAGATAATGAAAATCATGAAGGATAAATTTGATCGTCGATAAAAGGAACTATCACTTTGAGCAAGATTGTGCTGAAAACGTGTTACCAAATAAAGAGAGATGAAGAGAATAAAGAATAAAGAAAATATGAAAGCAATAGATAATGTACTTTATTTATCAAAATGAGTGATTACAATGCTTCATTAGAGTCTCTATTTATAGGCATAAGAAGGTTTAAAGAAGTAAAGATCTAATTCTAATAACTATTAAAATTTAAAATATATTAAAACTTTATCTTAATCATAATGAACATTCACTTAATAAGATATTCATAATAGAATATATCTTTTTTATAATTTAAAATTTATATTTATCGAACGATTTAATTATATTCCATAATTAATTTTAAGTAATATATAAAACAATTTTATAACTTAAGTCTAATACTTAAATTTTTAATACTTATTTTTTTAGCACTTAATTTTTAAGTCTATCAGGCATAATTAATTTAGATTTTGATAATAGTAATACTTGAATTTTTGTGGATAATAAATTGATTTCAATTTTAAAGTAAATTTTCAGATTTGAAATTGGTTTTATAGTAATAGAAAGGTAAAGATATATTGTTAGTCCTTGTACTTTGATATAATTTGAGATTTAGTTTCTATACATAAAAAACTAGAAATTAAGTCCTTCAACTGTTTTGATTTTTTGAGGAATGAATTATTTTGATTTAAAAACTTCAATCTAATCATTAAAAGGATAAGTACTTATTTCAAAATTTGTTAAATACTACTAACAACGATAATGATTGGATTAGATATTTTAAAATTTTAATTTTTAAAATATAAGGACTAAATCTCGGATTGAATTCAATCCGCTACCAAAGGAAAGAAGCAGCGAGTCTCATATTATTTGCAAGAAGAAGCAGAACCGAGGAAGGGGAGCCCTTCTACCCATATAGCATCAATGTTATTATTAGCTTGAATGATTAATCAAGTTTATCATCTAAATTCTAAATCTACATAAAAGAACTTTGATTGCTCAAGAATGTTACAAAGAATACTCCATAATTTAACCAAGAAGGGTGAACAACAAAAGAGAGAGCAAAATGGGAAATGCCTATGCGGATTTTTTCGAGAGCTTCCTCTTCATTCGGCTAAAAGGGCCAATGCTCCGATCCATTATATACATGTAAATAACCTGGCTCCATGATTTATACGAATCCAAGCCTTCGTAATATTCGGGAGCAATCTCCTTCACCTTGTGCAATTTGTTCCCAGGGATCCTTGGGAAATCATGGTGTTCATTGTGATACCCAACACACCATGTCATAAGATTGAGCGGACCATAGTAAGAATACGTCTCTTGCTCAGGATTGAATACATAATGCTCGGAGATGAAATGACCGGCCATCGGATGCATTCCACCACCAACGAACGTTGACAGGATCAAATAAGCAAAAGATTTCCAACCCCAAAAGTAAAGTAAGATCCCATCCAGAGCAACCTGAATAGCTAAGTTGATGAACTCCCAATAACCAGGGGGTTTTGGTTTGAGAAACAGAGGGCGGAGCGCGTAGAAGAAGAGTTGGAAGATGACCCATATGGCTTTCGAGATAGTATTAGTCACGAAATGGGCTTCGGTGCAGCTTGGGACATCCATGTCGATGCCATCTACCCCTTGAAAACGATGATGCTCAAGGTGATACTTTTGGAAAGTAATAGACATCGGCACACCAATGGGGATGTTAGCAAATATCCCGAGCCAACGGTTGTAGACGGGGGTGGAGAAGGCAAGATTGTGGCTGAGCTCATGGATGGCCAAGAAGAGGTTGTGGTTGAGGAAAGAACCGAAGAAATAGGCAATTGCCAACATTTTTAGCCAGCCAGCATCATGGAGAATAATTGCGGTACATAGCTGAAGTGAAACCACCACAGCAATCTGCAAAAACAATTAACTTCATTTGAATGTTTCCATAATAGAGGGAAAGCAATAATAATGACACCAAATAATCGACATACTTTTCCTAAAAACTTGATTTTGACTCTAACTAAACCTAATGTCAACCTCCGCACTTGTACACCTGAATAACATAACAAGAAAGAAAATAATGGAGCTAAATTACGCTATCTCTTTCCTAGACTACTGTTTTGGAGATGAATAAATCACAACTAATCAAAAAAAAAAAAAAAAGAACAAGGCAAAGCTGCTCAAGTGTTTGATATAAAATCTCACCCACTCAATAAGTTGGCAAAGCAAATGAAATTGAAAAGAGTGATGTTTGATGTCAATTCCAGATTAGTAATATGAATTTCAAAATTTAGATTTGGATTTTATTTATTATGTAAATGGTGGATATAATATGAGCACAATGATAAAAGCATGAGTTTATTAAATCCAAAAATATTTTAAAAATTTCAAACCCATTCCTAAATAAGTATCTAATAAATTAACGAATATCATTTTTAAATAATTTACTACTCAATTTATACCATTTTTTTAAAATCCAATCCAAATTTATCCCCATTGAACTAAATAACAAATCAAAATCAAAACCAGATTAAATGTAGTCGCATTTGCGTTACCTCAGATCTAACAGCAGTAAAAGGAACGATTCAAACAATGTGGGATACCTTAAAGAAAGCAAAAGGATCAGGGCCAAAGAGCTCTTTAATTTGAGGGTATTGAGAGAGGATCTGACGTCTCCTCGAAGCATGAGGCTCATCTGTATATGACCAGAAAAAATCATTCGCCATGACTACTCCATTATCTTCCTCTCTCATTTCCCCCCCTTTCCGCATCTTTCTCTATCAACCTTTCCTGATTTGTTTTTTTTACAATGATTTTACTTTTCTGTCATTAACAACGAGGGATATATAAATAAAATTTATATATTTGTAAATTACCAATTTATCAAAAAATTGAAAAATTTAGGAGCGTTATATGTATGGACGGTGTTCGTGCAGTTCATGGTTCCAAAATCTAGCTTCCAATTTAAACCTTTTATTTTCTTTTTCCTTCTTAATCTTTATATCATATTTCTTCTATAAAAAGAAAAAAGGAACTTCATATACTAGTTCCAAGTCTGGGTCTTTCCTTTTTCTTTTCTACTTTTTGGCATTTAACCATTTTTTTAATATAAAGCCAAGAAATTTATTAACGAAAGAATAGTACAGGCATACAAAGAGGTAAACCAAAACAATGTAAACACCTCTAAACAAAATCCTTGACTTTCGAGGAATTCACAAAGACCAAATAGTATGCCAAGAACCGTCAATTGCAGTGTGTAAAAGATGAGTGGAATGTTAGAAAATTTGGACATCACATATATAATAAAGATAATTACATGTTATTATCTACTATCATGATAGGCTAGCCCAAATTAAAAGTGATTTAATTTGGTTAGAATTCTATTGGGTTTTTAATTATTAAATAAAGTGCGGGATAAATATGTGTAGATACTCTTCTAATTAAACTCTAATTAATGATGGGCTAATTAGAATTTGATTAGAACTAATATGCTAAGGTTATAAATATTAGGGTTATGGTCCCCAAATTATACACAAGATATCTTTTTTAATATCCCATCATTAGGAAAGAGAGAGAGCAAATATTCTCTAAATTTCTTGTGTGCTAATTTGGAAGATCAAATCCCTAAAATCCGGTAAAACTACAAGTAATTCATGGATTCAGGTACGCTTCCGCATTTAGTTTTATTCTTCATTTATTCTTGATGATTTGACATGATAAGATCCTGGTTTATTCAGTTTTATTTTTAGATTTATTTTACAAATCTAACAAGTGGCATCCGAGCTTTGTCATGTTGAATCATTGGGAAAGAATTTATTCTTTATGAATTTGATATTTTAATTATATATTATGTTGAATCTTTGAGATTCTTGATAATTTGGGTTTTGATTCTTTAAATAAAGTTTTAAGGTTTTATAAATATAATCTAGTTTGATATTTGCAAGGCATGTGATTATTATTTTAATCCTATATGACATTTAAAAATATATATAAATATATATAAAGAAATTGGTTCATATATGTTTTGTTATATAATATATGCATGCTTTGATTGGCTTAATGCATGTTTTGGATATATATATATATATATATATATATATATATAATTATCTTTCAAATTTGATTGAAAGATGCAATTAAGGTAAATATTTTGAAACAAATAAATTCAGATTCTGGCTTTTAATTAAGGATGTCTAATATTTTAAATAAATTAGTTGAAACAAAATGCCGCCAAAGTGACCTCTTTTGTGTAGATTAGTTTTTTTGAAATATTAAGATGATTATATGTTTTTGTGATTCATGCGTTTATTAATTGACCCAAAGGTAAGTTAATATTTGGCAGAATTTCAATGACATCTGTGGTGATAAACGTGTGACAATTATAAGGTATTTTATGTGAGCAATAAGTTAGTCCAAAGATTAATTCATTGTTTGACATAATTTATTGTCAATGTTTGATTGCTACAACAAGAGTACCGCTTACTGTTAATATTACTGTCCAAAGAGTTTGGTATCTTGAGATGGGATTAGCCATTATCCTGAATTTATTGTTTACTTATGAATATTGATTTAAGCTTGTTTTTTGTTCTATATTCAGCTAATTCATCTTCCGCTGCCACAATATCTGCTAATATAAATTCTATACCCATTCTTAATGGGACTAATTTTAAAGAATGGAAAAGGCACTTACTTATAGTGCTTGGCTGTATGGACATAGACCTTGCACTAAGGGAAGAACAACCTGCACCTCTCACTGCGGAAAGCACCCTTGATGTTAAGAGGGATTTTGAGAGGTGGGATCGTTCAAATTGCACGAGTCTTATGATCATGAAACACAGCATTCCAGAAGCCTTTAGGGCATAGAATCTGAAGAGATTACTCAGGTCAAGGGTTTCCTTAATGAAGTTGAGAAACGTTTTGCTAAAAATGATAAGGTTGAGATGACATCACTTCCGACTTCTTTGATGTCTATGAAGTATAAGGGTCAAGGAAACGTAAGGGAGTACATTATGGAGATGTTCCATACTGCTTCAAGACTTAAGGCACTTAAGATCGAGCTTTCTGAGGAATTGCTTGTTCTTATGGTTTTGGTATCGCTTCCTGCACAGTTTAATCAATTTAAAATTAGTTATAACTGTCAAAAGGAGAAATGGACCCTAAATGAGCTCATTTCTCATTGTGTGCAAGAGGAAGAAAGGTTGAAGCGTGATAAGTCTAAAAGTGCTCATTTGGCCAATGCCCCTAAAGACAAGGGCAAGAAAAGAAAATATCAGAATGAAGCTGCTAAGGGTCCAGTTCAAAAGAAACAACAACAAGCTACAGAGAGTTGTTTCTTTTGTAACAAGTCTGGACATGTAAAGAAAGATTGTACCAAATATCATGCTTGGCATGCAAAGAAAGGTATAATTCTTAATTTGGTCTCTTCAGATACTAATTTAGCTTCAGTACCTAGAAACACTTGGTGGATAGATTCTGGTGCTACTACTCACATAAGTGTTTCTATGCAAGGTTGCCTGAGTTACCGAAAGCCAAGTGATGGTGAAAGACACATCTTTGTGGGCGATGGAAAATCGGTAGAAGTGGAAACGATTGGGCATTTTAGGTTGTTATTAGGAACTGGTTTTTATTTGGATTTAAAAGACACTTATGTACCGTCATTTAGACGGAATTTAGTTTTCGTTTCTTCGTTGGACAAATTTGGTTATTATTGTTCATTCAGAAATAATCAATTTAATTTGTCTTTAAATTCAAATGTTATTGGAACTGGTTATTTAAATACTTATGACAACCTTTATTTGCTAGAAACAATTGCATCCTATAATGAAACCTTGCATGTGGAATCAAGTGGTATTAAATGAAAATTAAATAAGGAAAATTCAGCATCATTATGGCATAAGCGCTTAGGTCATATCTCAAAAGTTAGAATTGAACGTGTAACATCCTGAAATTTCAGAAATTTATGTTTTGAAGAATATCATGCGATAGGCTAGTTAAAAATGTTAATTGTGTATGTTTAGGGGTAATAAGAAGGCTCAGGGTTGAATTGGGCTTTAGCAAAATTTTGATGTTTAAGCACTTTAAGGAGAGATAGGTAAGTGACATCAAGACTTAAGGTAATAAGTGTGTATTTTGCTAGCATAAGTGAGCTTATGGCAAGGAGGTTGTGGCGTCACATGAAGGGCTTTTGGGGAGGAGTTCGAATCCCACCTAGTGCAAAAATTTTGATTAATTTTTTGTACTTCTCTTCCAAGTGTCGGCCATGGTCCTAATTAAGGTAAGGAAGACTTTTTATCTATGGAAAGAAGAATAAGAAAATATGGTATGGAGGAAAACAAGGGATAATGAAGGAAAGAATCAAAAGAAAAAGGCAAGAGAAGGGAACATGTTGGCCTATTATGTGGAGGATGTTTTGGAAAGATTATTTTGGTCAACATTCATCCTTTTGGCAAAAGTGATACACGGTTTTGGTTAGGGGAATAGGGAGAGCCAAAATTCCTATTGCATTTTGCAAATATTGTGCATGAAAAGTTTTGTTTCTTCTTAACATTTTGGCATTTTCCTTTTCTAACTTCTTTTACTTTGTTTTGGCCGAATCACTATAGCCTTTTGTTCTTTTCTCCTTTCTTTTGTTTTGCCAAAACACTCAATCCAATTTGGTTCATTTTCTTTTGGTCATAGCCGAACCTCTATACCCTTTTGTCCATCACTTCTTTTCTTCTTCACCATCTCCTCAACCATTCTCCCTTTCTCTTTGATCGACACAACTTTGTTTGGCCGAATCTTCTTTATTCTTTTCTCATCAATAACCGAATTTCTATCATCTTCTCTTCTCTATCTTGCGAGTTGAGCATCTTTTCTTTGATCGAATCGGTAAGTGGCTCTATTCTATCCTTGCATTTTCTTTTCTTCATGCCGAATATGTGCCTTCTCTTTGGATGGTTCTCAAACCGAAACATTCCTATCTTCTACTCCCTCATTTCGTGATCATCTCCTATTTTGTAATGTTCTTGTGGGGTTGGCCGAATCTTTTATTTTGTCGATTCATCCGTAGTCGTAAGCCCAATCGGTGGAAATCAGATTTATCATCGTAAGGTAAGAAGTTTCTTTATGGATTATTTCGATCTCGCTCATTGCTTGATTAGTTTGCTAAACGGAATGATGGTTGTGACTAATCGGTTGTTATAGGGACTAAATCGCTCGTTTTTATTCACTTGTGGATCCTACGAAAATAGTGGTAAGCCGAACCTTTTCCTTAGACAATCGATTTATATCATCGTAATATCGTTTTAATTAAGACTTTTTCCAATGGAGGCAAGTGGTACTGATTCGAAAGGAAAAGCGATTGGAGAACACAAAAGGAGTGGATTTGTGATTCCTACTCCTAAGTTCAAGCATAGAACGGTATCGGTGATTTGAGATTTCCCACCGGGTTGTGGACCATCATCCGGTGAGAATAGACAAATCGTGGTCGTACACGATTCTAAGGGTAAGAATTCTATTAGATCGTTAGATTTAAATATTTGGATTAAGAAAAACCTCGTTTGTTGGTTAATCGAGTGTAATGGTGTTTTAGGTGCCGAAGATCAAGAAGGTTTAGTCCTTACAGTAATCAAGTGTGTAATCTCACACCGAAATCCCGAAAATCTGTGATTTAGCATCATATTAGAAATATCGGTCGATGTTGCCTAAAAACTTAATATCAGTAAAATGGTATGAATCGAGTGTTTTGTCTAAACATCGTAAATACTAAGATTTGTTAAAATCGGAGTTAATTTGTAACATTTACGAAAATGCCCTTATGGGCCGAATTACCAAAATGCCCTTATGGGCTAAATTACCAAAATACCCTTATAGGCTGAATTACCAAAATGCCCCTATGGGCTGATTTACTAGATTGCCTTAGTGGGCCGAATTACAAAGTGCTATACTGGGCCGATTCACCGAAATAAATTATTGAATTAATGATTGTTGTACATACATGTGGATATTATGCTTTATTATGTATGTTGCATGTTACATATTGCATGGGTTTGAAAAAATGTTGAAGAGCAGTGTAGCCTGGTGGCATTGCCACAAAATGTTCATTATTATGTTTACTTATGATTTCGGTGGCTTGGCCACAATAAAAATATATAATATAGCAGCTCGATTGCAATTTGGTGTGAGCGGCGGGGTGGGTTGACTTGATCCCCACAGGTGTGATTGGCTGGTCGGGGGTGTGATGGGTGGATGGGTTAGGTTGCATACATTACTTCATTTTATTATTGATAATGTAAATGGGCTTAAGCCCAAGTTATTGCTAAATGGATTCAGGCCCAATGGATGATGGTAAGGGGATTATACATTGAGTTCTAGTAACTCACCCCTCCTTCTTATTCCTTTTAGGTAATGCTCAGTGATGTGGACTTGGGCCATGGATGACTCTATGGAGACCATACTTCAGAAATGGTGTTTTTGAACTTTAGATTTCTATTTACGTTTACTTTATTACTTTTACTATTTTGGATTTTTAAGTTGTAATAAGGCCTCTGAAATATTTTATTTTTGCATCATGTTTGACGTATTTATTATTTTGCTTGAATTATTTTAAATGGGAATTTTCTAAAAGCATAACCAACGGTTTTCCAAAATTTATTAATAAATGGATTTTATAACAAAATTTTACAAATGATTTAACTCGGACTTTCTTTCAAATTATCAACAACATTTTCAAAAGTCACGGTTTTAAAGTTCACTACCTTGATTTTTGATTCATCAAACAACCTCTCAAAAATAGTTGTATTTTATCAAATATTTACATCCAAACTTGTTTTCTTAACCATAACCAAATAACACTTATTTTAGTACAAATCACAAGGACTTTATACGTTTTCCTCATGTGACATGTCAGATCCAGTCGTAACGCATGGGTCGGGTTTGGGGTGTTACATTTTATGGTATCAGAGCCCGGTTGCAAAACTCGGCTATGGTGTGGGTTCAAAAGCATTTTCCAAAGCTGTTTAAAATTTTAATTTATAAATGCATGTTCTAAAGGAGGTATGGCACCACGGGTATCCGACACCAAGTCAAGTAAGTTTATGTTTTCATTTTATAATTATTGTGGTATGACTGTAGAAATACTCTAGAACTTTTAGCTTTATGAGCTGAAACTATAGAGATTGAGACCTTAGGATACGTTTTGCGAAAACGACTTTACTTCCTATACTCCATAAAACACTGTTTAATAAATATTGAATAGTATACTGATTCATAAGACTCTTAATCAGATTAAATTGATTTAATGAACATGAGCGCTAGAGGACGTGAACGCGGTAGACGTGGCCGTGGTAGAGGCCGAGGTGCTAGAGTTATATCCGAGGCATCGGGACATATACCGGAAATGGATGCCCCTGCGTCACCAGTGACTAAAGCTGAGTCACATGATCGTATAAGAGAGGACAACGCTCTATCCCAAGCAATGTTGCGAGTTCTGGAAAGGGATGCTGGGGAAAGAACTGGGTCGGTAGCTCGTGGGTCGATATCGGAGCGACTTAGATCGAATGGGGCTGAAGTTTTTAGAGATATTTCGGGTGTAGCCCCTAATGTAGCGGAGTACTGGCTTGAGGCTGTGGAACGGATCATGGACAATCTGGATTGCACTGTCGAGCAGAAACTGAAAGGAGTGGTGTCCTTGCTGAGAGATGAGACATATCAGTGGTGGCTCACTGTCCGAGAAGGCACTCAGGCTGATCGCATTACCTGGGAATTCTTTAAAACCGCATTTCAAGGAAAATATGTCGGAGCTAGCTATGTGGATGCCCGAAGGAAGGAATTTCTGAATCTGGTCCAAGGAGGTAAATCTGTGGCAGCATATGAGGCGGAATTTTTACGTCTGAGTAGGTATGCCCGGGGAATAGTGCCGACTGATTATGAACGCTGTGTGCGTTTTGAGGATGGATTGCGTGACGAGTTACAGGTACTGATAGCCCCACAGAAGGAGAGGAATTTTGCCACAGTTATGGAAAAAGCCAAGATAGCTGAGGAGGTTAAACACTCAGAGAGGCAAAACCGAGACAGGGATAGGGGCAGGAACCAGAGAGACTCTGGGTACTCAGGTTCTACTAGAAGTTTTCAGAAAAGGCCCAAGAGTGAGGGGCCAGTTCGAGTGGGTGCTCCAGCTACTACCAATCAGTTACAACCATGTGCGGATTGTGGGAAACTTCACTCAGGAGAATGCTAGAAGAAAACCGGTGGTTGTTTCAGATGTGGTTCCAAGGACCATCAATTTAAGGATTGCCCTCGAGAGCCTACTCAGGCTCAGGTAGTTCGTAACAAATTTGCACAGCCAGCTGGAGGCGTTCAGCAGCTTCTGAGAGGTCGTGGGCTAGGTTGAGGTGGTAATGGTGTACGACGAGGTCAGGGTGCACCAGGTAGAGGTACCGGTAATAGGAGAAACACAGAGGCGAGATAGCTAGGTTTGGTTTACGCCGTCAGACGTCGATAGGATGGCGATGCACCTGACGTCATAACCGGTATGTTCTTCATATCTGATGTACCTGTTACCGCTTTGATAGATATTGGATCCACCCATTTGTATATTGCATATGCTGTGTCTGGAACTCTGAATATTAGATTTGAAATTTCTACTAGAGAAACCACTGTGATTAGCCCTTTAGGACAGTCGGTGATAGTAAATAAGTTGTTTAGGGATGTGCCCTTAGAAATTCAGGGGGAAGTTTTTCTGGCAGATTTGATGGAACTGCCATTCGACGAGTTCGATCTCATTTTGGGCATGGACTAGTTGGTTAAACACCGTGCGAACTTGGACTATGCTGCAAAGCAAATGGTACTAATAACTTCAGAGGATAAGGAAGTGATGATGATAGGTGAAAGAAGAAACTATCTGTCTAATGTGGTACCTGCTTTAAAGGCAGAAAAGTTGGTACGAAAGGGGTGTGGAGCGTTCTTAGCCTTTATCAGTGCTTTGGATGCCAAAGAGTTGTCGGTTGAGAATGTTAGAATGGTGAAAGAGATTTTAGACTTCTTTCCCGAAGAGCTTCCAGGATCACCTCCGGATCGGGAGGTGGAGTTTGATATTGAGCTGTTACCAGGAACGACACTGGTGTCCATTGCTCCTTATAGAATGGCGCCGAAGGAGCTAGCGAAGCTTAAAGCTCAAATTCAGGAGTTGTTAGATCGCAGATTTATTCAACCAAGTGTATCACCGTGGGGAGCGCCGGTTTTGTTCATTAAGAAAAAGGACGGGTCGATGCGTATGTGCAACGATTATAGACAATTGAATAAGTTGACGATCAAGAACAAGTATCCTTTACCGAGAATTGATGATCTGTTCGATCAACTACGAGGAGCTTCAGTCTTCTCGAAGATAGATTTGAGATCAGGTTATCACCAGTTAAAGGTCAAGGAGGCGGATATTCATAAGACTACGTTTCGAACTCGATATGGGCATTACGAGTTTTTGGTGATGCCGTTGGGGTTAACTAATACACCAGCTGCATTTATGGACATGATAAACCGGGTCTTCCAACCCTATCTAGACCGGTTTGTGGTGGTGTTCATAGATGACATCTTAGTGTACTCAAAGACTGAAGAAGAGCATGATTCGCATCTACAAGTTGTATTGCAGATATTAAGAGAGAAGCAACTATATGCCAAATTCAATAAGTGTGAATTTTGGCTGAAGGAAGTAACCTTTTTGGGGCATGTTGTGTCTGCCGAGGGAATTAGAGTGGATCCCCGGAAGGTCGAGGCTGTATTGGATTGGAAGCTACCAAAGTTAGTGGCCGAAATTCAGAGTTTTCTAGGGTTGGCTGGATATTACAAGCGGTTTATTGAGGGGTTTTCATTGATTGCTGTACCCCTAACTAAGCTATTGCGTAAGGGAGTACCGTTTGTGTGGTCAGATAAGCAGCAAGAGAGCTTTGAGAAATTGAAGAAGATTCTGACAGAAACGCCGATATTGATTCAACCTGAGGCTGGTAAGGAATTTATTGTCTATTGTGATGCGTCACACACGGGCTTGGGATGTGTGTTGATGCAAGGGGGAAAAGTGGTAGCTTATGCCTCACGTCAATTAAGGCCGCATAAGGTGAACTATCCCACTCATGATTTGGAGTTAGCTGCAGTGGTGTTTGCTCTGAAGATTTGGAGACACTATCTGTACGGTGAGAAGTCGATTATCTATACAGATCATAAGAGTCTGAAGTACCTTCTTACCCAGAAGGAGTTGAACTTAAGACAGCGGAGGTGGATAGAACTATTGAAAGATTATGACTTCTCAATCGAGTATCATCCAGGAAAGGCTAACATGGTGGCAGATGCGTTAAGTCGTAAGGTGATATCGGATTTGAGAGCGATGTTCACTCATCTCAGCCTTTATGAAGATGGTAGCCTATTAGCCGAACTTCAGTGAAGCCTGCATAGGTAAGCCAAATTAAGGAAAAGCAGTTGATAGATGAAGCGTTGAGTTCTCGACTTCAGCAAGTGGAAAGTGGTGAGATAGGGGATTTTGGATTGAATAGTGATGGAGTATTGTGTTTCCGCGGAAGAGTTTGTATGCCCAAGGATTCGAAATTGAGACAAGCGATTCTGCGTGAGGCGCATAGTAGCCTATATACTATGCACCCCGTGGGAAATAAGATGTACTGAGACCTCCGTGAGCAGTATTGGTGGCCAGGGTTGAAGCGGGAGGTTACTGATTTTGTGAGCAAGTGCTTGACATGTCAGCAGGTGAAGGTGGAACATCAACTACCATCAGGGTTGCTACAATCGGTGAAAATTCCATTATGGAAATGGGAAAGGATAATGATGGACTTTGTTAGTGGGTTACCCTTAACGCCTACTAAGAAAGATTCTGTATGGGTGATAGTGGATCGATTAACGAAGACTGCTCATTTTCTACCTGTTCGTATGGATTATTCGTTGCAGAAGTTGGCCAAGTTGTATATAGCAGAAGTCGTGAGGTTGCATGGGGTACCAGTGTCTATCATATCAGACAGGGATCCTAGGTTTACATCACGGTTTTGGAAGGCTCTACATGAAGCTTTGGGTACAAGGCTAAATTTCATCACAGCATTTCATCCACAGACAGATGGTCAGTCGGAGAGAGTAATCCAGATTCTAGAAGACATGTTAAAGGGCTGTGTGATCGACTTCAGGGGTAGTTGGGAAGATTTTCTACCATTGGCAGAGTTTGCATACAACAACAGCTATCAGTTCAGTATACAGATGACACCCTACGAAGCGTTGTATGGTCGTAGGTGTCGTACTCCTACTTGTTGGACTGAGCTAGGAGAGCGACAATTGTTGGGTCCTGAATTGATCTCGAACACGGAGGAAAAATTTAAAGTAATTCGGGCTCGGTTAAAGGAAGCTTCAGATAGGCAGAAATCGTACGCGGATTTGAAGTGTAAGGATACAGAATTTGCGGTGGGTGATCAGGTCTTTCTAAAGGTCTCACCTTGGAAGAAGATCTTAAGATTTGAGCAGAAAGGCAAGTTAAGCCCTAGATTCATCGGACCTTACCTGTACTGAAGCATGTTGGGCCAGTGGCTTATCAGCTGGAGTTACCTCCGGAGTTAAATCAGATACATAGTGTATTCCATGTCTCTATGTTAAGGCGTTATCATTCGAATCCATCTCATGTTGTACCAGTGGAGGAAGTTGAGTTAAGGCCTGACTTGTCTTTTGAAGAGGAGCCAGTACAGATTTTTGATCGGGATATTAAGGCGCTAAGAAGGAAGTCGGTTCCGTTAGTCAAAGTATTATGGCGTAATCACGTGACAGAGGAAGCTACATGGGAGCCAGAGGACATGATCCGGCAACAATATCCTCATATCTTTTAATCAGGTAAATTTCGAGGCCGAAATTTTCTTTAAGGGGGTAGAATTGTAACATCCTAAAATTTCAAAAATTTATGTTTTGAAGAATATCATGCGATAGGCTAGTTAAAAATGTTAATTGTGTATGTTTAGGGGTCCTAACAAGGCTCGGGGTTGAATTGGGCCTTACCAAAATTTTTATGTTTAAGCACTTTAAGGAGAGATAGGTAAGTGACATCAAGACTTAAGGTAATAAGTGTGTATTTTGCTAGCATAAGTGAGCTTATGGCAAGGAGGTTGTGGCGTCACATGAAGGGCTTTTGGGGAGGAGTTCGAATCCCACCTAGTGCAAAAATTTTGATTAATTTTTTATACTTCTCTTCCAAGTGTCGGTCATGGTCCTAATTAAGGTAAGGAAGACTTTTTATCTATGGAAAAAAGAATAAGAAAATATGGTATGGAGGAAAACAAGGGATAATGAAGGAAAGAATCAAAAGAAAAAGGCAAGAGAAGGGAACATGTTGGCCTATTATGTGGAGGATGTTTTGGAAAGATTATTTTGGACAACATTCATCCTTTTGGCAAAAGTGGTACACGGTTTTGGTTAGGGGAATAGGGAGAGCCGAAATTCCTATTGCATTTTGCAAATATTGTGCATGAAAAGTTTTTTTTCTTCTTAATATTTTGGCATTTTCTTTTTCCAACTTCTTTTACTTTGTTTTGGCCGAATCACTATAGCCTATTGTTCTTTTCTCCTTTCTTTTGTTTTACCAAAACACTCAATCCAATTTGGTTCATTTTCTTTTGGTCATAGCCGAACCTCTATACCCTTTTGTCCATCACTTTTTTTCTTCTTCACCATCTCCTCAACCATTCTCCCTTTCTCTTTGATCGACACAACTTTGTTTGGCCGAATCTTCTTTATTCTTTTCTCATCAATAGCTGAATTTCTATAATCTTCTCTTCTCCATCTTGCTAGTTGAGCATCTCTTCTTTGATCGAATCGGTAAGTTGCTCTATTCTATCCTTGCATTTTCTTTTCTTCATGCCGAATATGTACCTTCTCTTTGGATGATTCTCTAACCGAAACATTCCTATCTTCTACTCCCTCATTTCGTGATCATATCCTATTTTGTAATGTTCTTGTGGGGTTGGCCGAATCTTTTATTTTGTCGATTCATCCGTAGTCGTAAGCCCAATCGGTGGAAATCAGATTTATCATCGTAAGGTAAGAAGTTTCTTTATGGATTATTTCGATCTCGCTCATTGTTTGATTAGTTTGCTAAACGGAGTGATGGTTGTGACTAATCGGTTGTTATAGGGACTAAATCGCTCATTTTTATTCACTTATGGATCCTACGAAAATAGTGGTAAGTCGAACCTTTTCCTTAAACAATCGATTTATATCATCGTAATATCGTTTTGATTAAGACTTTTTCCAATGGAGGCAAGTGGTACTGATTCGAAAGGAAAAGCGATTGGAGAACACAAAAGGAGTGGATTTGCGATTCCTACTCCTAAGTTCAAGTGTAGAGCGTTATCGGCGATTCGAGATTTCCCACCGGGTTTTGGACCATCATCCGGTGAGAATAGACAAATCGTGGTCGTACACGATTCTAAGGGTAAGAATTTTATTAGATCGTTAGATTTAAATATTTGGATTAAAAAAAAACCTCGTTTGTTGGTTAATCGAGTGTAATGGTGTTTTAGGTGCCGAAGATCAAGAAGGTTTAGTCCTTACAGTAATCAGGTGTGCAATCTCACACCGAAATCCCGTAAATCTGTGATTTAGCATCATATTAGAAATATCGATAGATGTTGCCTAAAAACTTAATATCAGTAAAATGGTATGAATCGAATGTTTTGTCTAAACATCGTAAATACTAAGATTTGTCAAAATCAGAGTTCATTTGTAAAATTTATGAAAATGCCCTTATGGGCCGAATTACCAAAATGCCCCTATGGGCCGATTTACTAGATAGCCTTAGTGGGCCGAATTACAAAGTGCTATACTGTGCTGATTCACTGAAATAAATTATTGGATTAATGATTGTTTTACATATATGTGGATATTATGCTTTATTATGTATGTTGCATGTTACATATTGCATGGGTTGGGAAAAATGGTGAAGAGCAGTGTAGCCTGGTGGCATTGCCACAAAATGTTCAATATTATGTTTACTTATGATTTTGGTGGCTTGGACTGTAACATCCTGAATTAATGAGCCTAAATTCAAGTTTCATGGAGCCCAATTCTTTTAAATTAAGTTAGCTAATTTTCGGCATTAGGGTTAGGTGGAGTGGACGGCAACAAGACTCAAAAATAGGAGGATTTATGTGAATGGGATAATGTAGATATTATAGTTGATAATGTGGAAGATAAAGGAGAAAAGATAGGAATTATCTGCAAGGCTAAGTGATGGCTGGATTTCCATCTCTTGGAGGAGGGAAGAAATTGATTTCAACATGCCAGAGGGGTGCCGAATTTTCCCTTATTATTTGTTTAGTTATTAGTTATCAGGAAGGGCACTTTCGATTTTTGATAGGTAACTGCCGAAATTCTCTATAAATAGGGTGAGATCTCTTCAATTCCGGCATTTGAACCTTATTCTTTTCTTCATTCTCTATGCCGAAAGTCTCAGGCATTCTCTACAATTTCTTTTCTTTTGATTTCTTCAAAAGCCGAAACCTCTCCCTTCACTTTCTTTTTCCATTCTTTTCCTCTTGTGTCGATTTCTCCATAAACCGGGATCCTCTTGGAGTTGCCGATTTCCCTGTGAAGGTAAGAACCGATTCCCTCAGATTTATTCCTATCTCTTTCAGTTTTTAGGAGACAAGGCCGAATGGCCACTTGGTTTGTTTGAGGCTAATATGTTCTCTCTTCTTGCGTTTTGTGCGACATTTCGGGATTTGAAGGAAACCTGTTCGTTTAGATCTAAAAGCCGGAAATCGCCAGTCTCTAATTTCGGGATTTCAAGGTAAGGGAATTCTTTAGATTTCTGTTAGATTCGCTATCATACCTGTAAACTTAACCATAGGTTATGGTTTAACAACCCTATTTCATGATAGTAGTTCTGACAAGGACTTTTGATGGAATCGAATATGGATCAGGCAAAGGAGAGGATTCGGTCTGTAAACCCAATCCCTAAGTTTAAGAAACGCGCGGTGTCAGCAGTTCGAGATTGGCCATCGGGTTGTGGACCGGCTTCTGAACAACACCTTAGGCAGATAGCGGTGGTGTTGGCTACGGATAGCGTCGACTTAGAGGGTCTCGTTCTAACGATAATCAGGTGTTATGGGCTAAAAAGCCGGAAAGTGGCTGTGTAGACAGTCGAATAAAACCCTAAAAGGGTTAGGCAAGGATGCCAAGTACGTAATCATAGAAATCTCTATGTGTATCGAAATGTATGTAAGTCTGTTTTCTTAAAGATGGTATTTTGTTTTCTGTATGTATGCATGGGTTGGGATTATGATAACGAAGGGGAAGTGCATGATAGGTCACTTGGTGATCGGTGGTTAAACCACAACTTCAAATGTTAGGTCACATAGTGATCGGTGGCTATGCCATGTTTAATGATTCCTGAATAATAGGAATAGGCAGTACGGCTGTTGTTATGGTGTGTAGTAGATGGAGGGTTGATTGTAGAAATCCCCAAGGTGTGATGGTTTGTACGGGTTGGTGTGTAGAGGATGGATTTCTCGGATGGGTTGGGCTATTCATCATTTATTATTTATCATGTGATTATGATTGTTGCCATCATGTATGGGCCAGGGCTCATAATGTGTTTGTGGGCCTCAGGTCGTTGTGTTCGGGGTTTATACACTGAGCCTTGGCGACTCACCCTTTCATTTTTCTCTACTCTTTCAGATGAGCAGTAGATCGTGGACATGGGAGCCGAGACGGACTCAAGGGGCCATCAGGTTTTTATTTCTATAGATTAATTCCGGTTATTCTTTAGGTTTCTTTTTATTCATTTTGGGAACATTTATGTAATAAGGCCCCATAGTTTATAATCACCTAAGTAGTTTTTAATATTTGCAACTTATGAAATTATGTCAAAGGTTTATTTATACGAAATAATAATAATACAAGGTTTTATTTTCAAATGTCACCTATTTATTCAAATATTGTCTAATTAACTTACGATTTCCGAAACCAACAAAGCAAAAGTTTACAATGTACAACCCGTAGCAAACCAGATCTGGTCGAAATGTATGGGCCGAGTTTCGGGTGTTACATTTTGGTATCAGAGCCCAGTTCAAAACTCGGGCTGTGGAATGGATCTAGTAATGTTTTGTAAAGTTGATGTGAATTTGGGAAAATTTTTTTTGAAGAAGACATGGCCTTCGAGTTTACCGGCACCCGATCCACGTAGGTAAGTATCCTAACTCTTGATGTGATATGCATGTTGTGGTTGATGGGCTTGATGGACGTAGACTAGTATGATAGTATTAATGGACCTTAGGCCTAGTTAAACAACTCTTCCATTTCATAAGACTTAATCCAACTAAACAAACCCGTGAACGAGTCGCTGGGTTAGGGTGTGGCAACAGGCATACGCATGTCTAGGATTGGATCCAGAGAGAGCTTGGTACTTAAGCAGTCCTAGTGACTCACTCCTCTTCGCTGGAATCCTACCTGGTGTGTAGTGACTGTTCACCTTAGCCGCGAGGACTTGTTGATGGGCCAAAACCTATAATTAAAACCCGAAAGGGACCAGCCACCCTATTTCACAATCAAAATACCCCAAGTTTTGTAAAATTTCTGAAATACCCTCGATTTGTGAAAATTCCCTAGAATACCCTGGATTGTTAAACTACCAAAATTTGTGAAATTACCGAAACACTCCGGTTGGCAAAATTTCCAAAATACCCTTGGCATGTGAAAATTTCCAAAACAACCGTGATTTTATAAAATACTCATGTTTTGCAAATTCACTCGAAAACCCCTAGATTTACAAGAGTGACTTGGTTTGCGAAATTAAATTTTCTAAAGTACCCCTATTTCAAAAGAAAAGAAAACAACAACATCAAAATACCTCTATTTTCAAAAAAAAACTTGTTTTCCAGAAATACCAAAAAAATACCTTTGCTTTAAAAAAAAAAGTGTACCAAAGTACCTTTAATTCGAAGAAAATCATCCAGATACTTTATTTTGGAAAATACCCTGTAGGACAAAACTACGGAAAAACCCCTAGGTAGTGAAATGACAAAAATACCCTTATGTGATGAATGTGAGTTCATGGATGTTGATGTGTGATGGGTGAATGTGTGTGGTTTCTATAAATAGGAGATACGAACTTGGGACTGAAACTTGTAGATGTAATTTTGAATTCGAAAGAACTACTCCTAAACTACTATTCATAAGACTGTTCGTGGTTAATCAGTGGAAGAAAACTAATAATTCATAAAATTTCTAATCAGATAAACACGAATCGGTAGAATGAGTACAAGGGGTCGAGGACGTCCGCCTCGTGGCCGTGGTAGGGGTAGGATGACGGTGTTGGAACCAGTGGGATCTGGCCATGGATCTGGAAACGAGATGCCGGTACCACCAGCTGTGGAGGAGGAATTTCAGGATCAGACTGCCGGAGATGACGCGATATCTCAGGCAATGTTAAGGGTTTTAGAGAGAGTTACTGGGGCAGGTATGGGCACAGGAGCCCGAAAATCTGTGCTGAAGCGACTTAGAGCCAATGGGGCAGAAGTGTTTAGGGGAATTTCTGGTATAGCCCCGAGTACAGCTGAGTAGTGGTTGGAGGCGGTGGAACGCATAATGGATGATTTGGATTTCACGGAGGAGGAGAAGTTGAAAGAGGTTGTATCTCTCCTGCGGGATGAAGCATATCAATGGTGGTTTACGGTTAAGGATGGTGCGGTAGCTGACCATATCACCTGGGATCCCTTCAAAACGGTGTTCTAGAGTAAGTACATTGGATCGAGTTATGTGGATGCGCAGCGCAGAGCATTTCTAAATCTGGTTCAAGGGAGTAGGTCAGTGGCTGCGTATGAAGCTGAATTCTTACGCCTTAGTCGATATGCCCGAGGAATGGTGGCCACGGAACATGAACGTTGCGTCCGGTTCGAAGATGGTCTGAAGGATGATTTGCATGTTCTGATAGCCCCACAGCGGGACAGGGAGTTTGCTGTCCTAGTGGAAAAGGCTAAGATAGCCGAGGAGGTAAAGCGAACCGAGAAACTGAATCGGGATAGAGATAAAAGTGGGAGTAAGAGGAATGTTGGACCGTCAGGGTCAGCTGGGCGTAATCAGAAGAGACTTAGGTCAGATGGGCCGAAACGGGATGAGAGACCTATTGCTAGTCAGACACGGAAGTGTGCTCGATGTGGCAAATTTCATACCGGTGAGTGTTGGACAGGCACTGGGAAGTGTTTTAGGTGTGGATCTACGGACCACCAAGTTAGAAACTATCCGCAGCAACGGGACAGTGAAGGGCTCACAGGACAAGGAAATGCTCAGCTTGGCAGAGGAGGTCAGCAGTTACAAAGAGGCCGTGGTGCAGCCAGAGGTGGTAATGGTTCTGGTCGGGGTCGTGGAGCACCAGACTAAGGGGCAAGAAACACTGAGGCGAGACAGTCGAGGTTGGTTTATGCTGTCAGACGTCGAGAGGAGGCTGACGCACCGGATGCCATAACTGGTATGTTTTTAATTTTTGGGTAGCCTTATACTGCACTGATTGACATTGGGTCGACGTATTCGTATGTAGCTAGTAGCGTATCTGGAACTTTAAGGTTAGAATTTGAGATTACCCCTAGGGCAATGACTGTAGTTAGCCCGTTAGGACAATCTGTAGTAGTGGATAAATTCTATCGGGAAGTACCTCTAGAAGTTCAGGGGATGAACGGATCTAATGGAATTACCGTTCGGGGAGTTTGATTTAATTTTAGGCATGGATTGCCTTGTGAAGTATCAAGCTAATCTAGATTGTGCAGCCAAGCGTATGGTGTGAAAAACCCCCGAGGGTGATGAAGTGTTGGTGATAGGAGAAAGGGGGAACTGTCTGTCGAATGTGGTGACTGCCCTAAGAGCAGAAAGGATGGTGAGAAAAGGACGTGAGGCAGTTTTACTATTTGTCCGGGCTCTGGAAGCCAATGAATTGTCTGTTGGGGACATCAGGACGGTGAAGGAATTTCTTGATGTTTTCCCAGAGGAACTTCCGGGACTACCCTTGGATCGTGAAGTGGAGTTTGGTATCGGTCTTCTTCCAGGAACAGCGCCAGTATCGATTGCTTCATATAGAATGGCTCCGAAGGAGTTGGTGGAATTGAAAGCACAAATTCAGGAGTTGCTGGATAGAGGGTTTATTCGACAGAGCGTGTCGCCTTGGGGAGCGCCAGTGTTATTCGTTAAGAAGAAGGATGGATCAATGCGTATGTGCATTGATTATCGTCAGCTGAATAAGTTGACCATCAAAAAAATACCTGTTGCCAAGGATTGACAATTTGTTCGATCAGTTGAAGGGGGCCTCAGTCTTTTCGAAGATAGATCTGAGGTCAGGGTACCATCAGCTTAAGGTCAAGGAGGCGGATATTCATAAGACGACTTTTAGGACTCGCTATGGTCATTATGAATTTATGGTGATGCCATTTGGACTGACCAACGCGCCAGCAGCGTTCATGGACATGATGAACCGAGTGTTTCAACCCTACCTAGATCGGTGTGTCGTGGTGTTTATAGATGATATCTTGGTTTATTCAAAGTCGGAGGAGGCGCATGATGCTCATCTGCAAGTGGTTTTGCAGATTCTGAGGGAGAAGCAGTTGTATGCCAAATTCAGTAAGTGCGAATTTTGGCTAAGTGAAGTTAGTTTTCTAGGTCATGTTGTGTCGGCAGAGGGGATTAGGGTTGACTCTCGGAAAATTGAAGCGGTGTTGGATTGGAAGCCGCCTAAATCGGTGGCAGAGATTCGGAGTTTTCTTGGGTTAGCCGGGTATTACAGAAGGTTTATTGAAGGATTTTCTTTGATTGCAGCACCGTTGACTAAGTTGCTATGGAAAGGAGTTCCGTTTGTTTGGTCTGATAAGTAGCAGGAGAGTTTCGAGAAGTTAAAGAGGATTTTGACGGAGGCTCCGGTGTTGATTCAGCCAGAGGTGGGGAAGGAGTTCGTAATTTACTGTGATGCTTCGCACATGGGATTAGGATGTGTGTTGATGCAAGATGGAAAGGTTGTCGCATATGCATCTCGACAGTTAAGACCGCACGAGTCAAATTATCCCACCCATGATTTGGAATTGGCGGCGGTGGTGTTTGCCTTGAAAATTTGGAGGCATTATTTGTACGGGGAGAAATCTGTCATTTACACAGATTATAAGAGCTTAAAGTACCTTTTGACTCAGAAGGAGTTGAACCTAAGGCAGAGGAGGTGGATCGAGTTGTTAAGGGATTATGACTGCTCGATCGAGTATCACCCGGGTAAGGCAAATGTGGTGGCAGATGCTCTAAGCCGTAAAGAAGTCTCTGACTTAAGAGTAAGGTTTGCTCACCTTAGTCTATACGAGGATGGGAGCTTATTAGCTGAGCTTCAAGTGAAACCCTCTTGGGTCAGCCATGTGAAGGAGAGGCAACATACCGATGAGTTGCTAAAGGGGAAGCTGCAACTAATCTCAAAGGATGGGCCAACGAAATTCAGTATAAATGAGGAAGGACTGTTATGTTTTCGAAGGAGAGTTTGCATGCCAAAAGATCCGGAGTTGAGGCGTAGGATCTTGCATGAAGCGAATGGTGGTGCATACGCTATGCACCCTGGAGGAAGTAAGATGTTTCGGGATTTGCGAGATCAGTTTTTGTAACAGTCCGAATTTGACCCTAATTGGAAATGTGATTTCGGGATCACGACTCCGAGTCCGAGAAATATTTTAATATTATAATTCGAGTCAGTTATATGCGAATTAAGGTGTGTGGAAGTTTCGTATAAAAATTTAACTGTTTGGGTGCTCAATTAGTTAAAAAGGACTAAATCGCTTAACTAGTAAAGGTGACCTTTTATTTGATTTATGGTTAGATTGATGTGGCTTTATTTTAGTGAAGCCCTTAAAGGGTAATATAACTATTTTAAGTTATAGTGGACGGCTATGTGGTCTTATAATATGTTTTTAGGTATTATTTTATATGTTAAAGATTATATTATAATTGTTTTATGATTTAATACTAAATTATAATAAAATCCCACTTGAGAACAACTCGATTTTAACCTGATCAGAAATGTGATTTCGGGACCACGAATCCGAGCCTAAGAGGTATTATAAGATTATGTTTTGTGTTTGTTATGTGTGTGTTTTAGTAAGTGTGAAAATTTCGTGGAAAATTTTAGCTATCTGAGTGTTTAATTTATTAAAAAGGTCTAAATTGCAAGAAAGACCATTGTAGTGGGCATTAATAAAAAGGGGAGCTAAGTGAATTGTCCATTAAACATGGGGATTTGCATGTCAAATTCCCC